>CM065459.1:1967082-2686238 GCA_032872475.1 Leptopilina myrica (nomen nudum) | reverse complement strand
GAGGTTTATAAAACGTATTTTTTAGCCAGTAACTGAACAATCAGTAATATCGATAAGTTTTAAAAAAAACGCTCTGCTTTGGGGAGAGAATATTCACGGAACCAATTTCGTTGACAATATTTCGTCGCACCCGAACTAATCTAATTTTCTATAAAATTAACGTTGACATGTAACAACTGTACATTTCACAATGCGGGTAATATTTCAAATTGTGAAAAAGTCATTGTTTAATGGAATTTGAGGGAAAATTGAAAAAGAGAGTTAGGCACATTGACTTTGAAACATATCATTCGAGAGGTGGGGAAAAATTTTTTTAAATTACATCAATCAGCTTCTGCTTTGCCTTCAGTTTCATTTGCATAAATAAAAGACTAACACACACACATATAAAGTAGACTTTAATTTGAAATTCGATGCAACTTTAATTTATATCCTTATAAATTTATTCTAGCTGTTGGTACTATTTATGTCCCGAATTTTCCCTCTCCACTTCATTCACTGGTTTGTTCCCCAAAATTCAAGCAAGCTATCAAACATGCAAACATACACACTCTCGAATGCGTCGGGTATTATAATTCCGTGTTTCCGTCTCTCTATATATAAATATATGTAGAATTGTAAGTGAGTACACACTTAATATTTGGACTATAATTTATATCTGATGATTTATTTATGACTCCTATTAACATGTAGAAACATAAATTTGAATATATGTTGTATTCTCAACGTCCGTCAAATGTCGACTTTTCGTATATATTATTCCCTTTTTTTTAAACATTCTATTAATATATTTTGGCGAAAAATTCTATTTGTGGCTGCGCAAAAATGCTCAATATGCTTCAACTGAAATTAATCTTTGCAAAGGTTCTTCACTTTGTTAAATGCTTTCCTCGTTTAACAATATTATTACTCCTACACGGAGAGTAATTAGAAGCATTAATAGAAGATCCACAAATCAGAACTTCGTCTTGCCGAGATCGGGTGAAGAGGCAAACAAAGGGAACTCTAGTTTCACTCGAAAGTTGAAAGGTCGTTATATGATAGAATAAGGAGATGGAAGTGAATTTCTCAGAAGGAGATTTAATTAATATTTAATTTGTTCTATTTGATTTTTTAAGTGTTTTAATTGTTTCCGTTTATTATTTTTTTTATCTCGAGGGAGGGATTTTTAATTTTTAATAATAATTTCGCGTAGGTGGAAATTTCAGTGTAATTCTATCTATTCGCACATACGTTGTTGGTAGGCAATGTCGAGAAGCTCGGATAACTCATAAATAAAGGAGGAACCCGCTTATGTATATATTGTAGTTGAAAACTGTTTGCACAAAGCCAAGACGCTGTTTTAAGATGCAATCGAGTCTAGCGTTAGAAAAGCTTGCACGCTCCAATTTCTCCTGTTTATTTTCCATGACATTCTTTGTGGACTTGTATCTCACTCCCGAGACAAGGAAAACTATCCTGCTTTCTCTGGAAAACGATTCTTAATATATTCACAAAGTTGATATAAAAAAACTGCAAGTTTATTTAATAATTATAACATTTATTTTTTTCGGATTCGAATCACATTAAAGATGGAAAATAATTTTCTCGGCCTACTTTTCATACACATATATAAGTGTTTATATATTGAATATGTATAACAAAAATTAAGGAAAATCACGCGACCTGCACAAGATTACACAGCACCACCATGGCACATTATCAAATTAAGGTTCACTTCCACGAGGTAAAATATCTCGTGCACGCAAGCACGAGTGTTAAAAAGCCGACGAATTGTATAATACAAATTGCACTCGAGATATGCAGGGTTGTAAGTTGCCTGAATTTAAATCATTTTGTAAAACTAGAGAGACATCTGTTACGATCAAATTCGTAATTTTTTTACATTTCAATACAATCATCGAATTTTATTTCAATTGTGTAAAATCCATTTAGATAATATTTAATAATGTTAATTTCAAAAATTCATGAAAAAACTGTAAATTTTGATGTTTTTTCTGTTTGTCTTGTAAACTATAAAAATAACCACGAATTTTAATACAAAACCTTGAATTTTTTCTATTTCAGACAATAATTTCTTTTTGAATAACTTCATTTTTAAAGAACTATCATAAAATTATGACTTATAAATTATGTAATGAATTATTTTTACAATTTTCATAAATACTAGATTGATAAAAGAATTTTAATTAAAAATACTAAAAAAATTTAATTTTGGAAAAGTTACAAATATTTACAGAAATTCGATTATTTTCAAAACTAATAAAATTTTCCTTGAAAAAGTTCAATTATATTCAAAAATTTAAAAAAAGTCTGGTCATTTCAATTATATCTTTAAAAATAAAAAAATCCTTCTCCAAATTCAATTATTTTCAAATTTTTTTTTAAATCTCCTCAAAATTTCAATTATTTTTATAAATAATACAATTCTTCTTCGAAATTCAATTATTTTTAAAAACTTTAATAAAATTCTTGGAAAAATTTCACAGGAATTCAATAATTTACCAAATTTTTGATGAATTTTTTCTAAATAAACGAATTATTTTCATAAATAATAAAATTTTCACAGGAATTCAATTATTTAATATAAAAAAATCGAATAATTTTTCGAAAAATATCAATTATTTAAAAAGAATTTTATAAAATTCGTCGCAAAAGTTCAGTTATTAAAAAAAATTAACAAAGTTCTTTTCAAGAATTCAATTATTTTTAGAAATAGTAAAATTCTTCACCGAAATTCAATAATTTTTATAAACTTGAATAAAATTCGTTGGAAGAATTAAATTATTTTCAAAAGTAATAAAACTCTTCGCAGAAATTCAATTATGTTCAAAAATTTTTGTCAAAATTTTAATTATCTTTATAAATAATATAATTCAACAATATTCAATTATTTAAAAAAAAAAGATTTTTAATTCTCGTCAAAATTTCAATTATTGTTATAAAAAATATAATTCTTCTTCAAAATTAAATATATTTAAAAGCTTGGATAAAATTCTTGTTAAAATTTCACAGAAATTCCATAATCTATGAAATTTTAAATAAATTTCTTTGAAATAATTCAATTATTTTCATAAATAATAAAATTTTCACAGGAATTCAATTATTTTCATAAATAATAAAATTTTTACAGAAATTCAAATATTTTCATAAATAATAAAATTTTCACAGGAATTCAATTATTTAATATTCAAAATTTTATAAAATTTTTTGAAAAATGTCAATTATTTAAAAAGATGTTTATAAAATTCGTCGCATGAATCGATTATTTAAAAAAATTGACCAAAGTTCTGTACAAGAACTGAATTATTTTTATATTCTTCACCGAAATTCAATTATTTTAGAAAAATTTTAATGACATTTTTGGAACTTTTTAAAATTATTTTCATAAATAATAAAACTTATCGCAGAATTTTAATTAATTTCACATACAATATTTTAATAAAATTCCTCCAAAAAAGGAATTATTCTTAAAAATTTTCTTAAAATTTGTCAAAAGAATTCAGTTATTTAAAAATTTTCTGATAAAATTCTTTATGAGAATTCAATTTTAACAAACATTCAATTATTCAATAAATTATTTATTTTTCAATTTTAAATAATTGAATTTTTCTAGAATTTTCTAATAAAAATTGATTTAAAAATGTATCAACAGATAATCGATTTATTATTCTTTATCAAAGTAATTGAATTATTGCAACGAATTTTATTACAATTTTTTCAAATAATTGAATTTTTTAGAGAAAATTTACTACTTTTAAAAATAATTGAATTCTTGCGAAGGATTTTATTAGGATTTTTGTAAATAATTAAATTTTTGTTGAAAAAATTCATGGTTATTTAACTTATAACAAAATTATGTTTTGTAATAGTATTCTTATAAATTGTTGAGGTTCAAAAAGGGTTGAATTTGAACTTATTTAAAAATTTAGTTATTGATGTTTTTGAATAATTTTACAATTAATGAAATTTGTAAATAAATTTAATAGAACATTTTTTTGAGTATCTAATAATGTTGAGAGTGAATCAGAATATTTTTTATGGTCAGGGAAAAAATGAGAATTTTTTCTGGAAATCAGGGAAAAGTGAGGGAAAAATAAAATTAAATATTTGTGGCAACCCTGTTATAATTTTCAGTTTAATGATTTTTATTATTATTCCTTTTTCTGAACCAACGTTTATTATTCCAATTTCTATCTTTATTTATATGACACAATTGTCACGTGACTGAAACTTATAGTTACGTATAGGGAACAATCCACTACCTTTCTAATTTTATTATTTGCTAAAGAGCATTTTCCGTTATCTAGATACAATTTAAATTAATTATAAAATAAATTTATTTATTTTAATATTTATTTATATCGATTCTTAACAACATCTTTTTGAATTTGAAAAAGTGGTTTGAAAAAAAGAAGAGAGAGAGAGAGAGTACATAATCCTATTATAGAAAACAATTTGAATTTATTTACGTTTCAAACATAGTTGTATGTTATACTAAATATGGGTATAATATTTCCCTCCTGGTATTTTGTATAGAAGTTGATAAAAGCGGCAGGGATTGCTTTTCCTGGAGAGAGAAAAAGAGAGAGAGAGAGAGAGAAAGAGAGAGAATCCTCTTATTTATTTCTCACCTATATATGTATGCATATACAGAGGATCTTTCCCCTAAAGCAACACTGCTTGTTGGGGAGTCAGATACTAAGTATGCAGATGAAAAATTGCAGCACTCGACCTGCGCGGGTGGGCCATTTTCTCACGTCTGACCTGGCCTAGACGAATCACTGTCTGACGCAACAAACAGGCGCCACATAATTTTTCCCACCGACGCGCGTATTTCCCTCGAGTGTCAGGAGCGCCTCACACTCCAGTTTCTTTCTCTACGTCCATCATTCACGGATTGTTACCTATTCGACGACGAATATCCCAACGAATTGCCCCCAAGCGAATCTTTTTCAAAAACCGCATCGCTTTCAAACTCAATCCCCGAGTTATTCCGATATTTGCATGCAAAACGGCCATCTGTCAACGCATCCAATTCGTTTTCATATTTTCTCCCCCTTCGTCTTCGCCTCCTCCTTTCCCCAATCCTTGCTCACTTCTTATATATATTTGTCAACAACTTTCAACTCCCATATCAATAAATGAAATTAAATTAATTAAATTCTCAAGTACTGTCATTTTTTGTCAACTTTTTTTTTCTCCGCTTTCTAAATGTATGTTTCACTGCGAGACAAGTTTTGAAAGTGTTTAATCGGAAAGCGTTAGATATAGGATGAGAGAGAGAGAGAGGTAAAGTAACGTTTCCAATTCACTAACTTTGTTTTTAAAGAGTTCATTATGCATGGGAACAAAAGGCATGGAGCAGTTGCTTTTGTATTGTACATAGAATTTGATTTGCCATTTTCCATTGGGGGAAAGTTTTCGCTCTTTTACATCAATGAATCGTAAATTCCGTAATTATTGTAATTGGAACATTAAAAAAAAGAGAAGAAGAAGGAAGAGGAACAAACTTCTTAATCGGACCATTCTTATCAAATCAATGAAGACTTCTATGACAATCGACTCTTTTTTTTCACGAATACACTATTATCTTGAGTGAAAATGAGTCGAGAGCAAAAGCAATTACAATTTCAATTATCGCAAGTTTTAATTAACTCTTCGCTTTCATAATTTTGTTACTCTAATGTTTTAGCGAATTAATTGGTCATTGAATGTTTGCCAAGTCCAACATGATTAGGATATATAAAATAAAAGAATATGTCAAAGGGATGAGGTTACAGATTAAACAAATTATATGTTGAATGTTGATTTTCTTTTTTAATTTTTTCAAAAAGCTTGTTTAAAAATGTAAGTGAGCTTCTGTTATGTAAGTGAGCCGATTAAGGGGATGATTAAAGCTAAGCGATTCATGCTAACCAGCTCGACCTAAAACAGTCACACGGTGACGAACTTCTCGCTCGTTTCGCCATTCCGCGAGCCAGTGGTAAGGGAAAGTTACTCAGAACTCGCCTTCTGGAAAAATATATCTATTTTCGTCCATTACTTTATTTGCAGGCACATTCTTTTTCACCACTTTCATTTTAATTAAATTTTTTTTCCAAAGGAAAAAGTTGTCAGGGTAGTGTAAGTAACTCTTTCCTGAAAGAAATTCACAATTTTTTTTCATTCTCAATTTTTTTTCTATTGTCGAAAT
Source organism: Leptopilina myrica (nomen nudum) (assembly GCA_032872475.1). Taxonomy (NCBI): domain Eukaryota; kingdom Metazoa; phylum Arthropoda; class Insecta; order Hymenoptera; family Figitidae; genus Leptopilina; species Leptopilina myrica (nomen nudum). The sequence continues at coordinate 2,680,042 of CM065459.1, read as the reverse complement.
ATTTATATCCGTCATTTTACGAATTTAATTAATTCTTATCCGAGCAACGAGTGGAGAGATGAAATGTAAAAAACATATATAGATTTGAAATATCTAACATTTCTTATTTGCGGATAGCGCAATTTAAAAAATAGTTGCGGCAATTTTCAGAAAAAGAAATCCACAAATCTCAGCGGACAATGAAAATAATGACCCGATGGCGTGTTTCCTCAACAAGTTGTCGTGACATTGCTGGTGAACGTTACGAGAACGACTTCCCGCAAGATACGCCTGTCCTGTCTTGATATTAACTATTGAACTTATCTCAGACCTCCTGGCTCTACTATTAAACGTATACACGTTTTATCTATGCTGACGAACCCCTGCATGCTTTCAACTTGAACATTTTTAAAGCGATGACTAAGTCAAACTTTTCATTAGAAAATTTAAATAACCGGGAAAAATCGATACACAAACAACACTTGCGCTCTTTCGAAATATTTTAATAAAATCCAGATGATAATGAGCAAAAACAAGAAGATAAGTTACTAACCATTTTTTCCGACGTCATCTCATCTTATCAAATAGTAGACATTTAAACATACCTTGTTTCACTGAGGGAAAAGTTTATTATCTTGTACACTAATTAAACAAATTCAATTTAATTATTCGACTCGTTTCATTAGAAATCGTTTTAGGCTAGCAGTAGTGAAAGTATTTAAAAATACGGACTTTACGGACCAAAAATGAAAAATTACGGACCAACTGACAAAAATAGAATCAGGCCGAATCAAATATAAGAGAACATTTTACTTGAAACTAGAAAATCAATTTTCCATAAATATAAAACATGAAAAAATTAATAACATCGAGTCTTCGACTCGAAGTCATCGATTTCTTCATATTTTATAATACTTAATATTAATTATCAATGAAAATAATTAAAATCATTATCAATTCAATTATTATTTTTCACAATTTGTATCTTAAATTCTTCTTTATATCGATTATTTTCAATAATTTTCGAAAAAGGAGTGAAAAAGTTCTTTGACAATTTTCAAATTCATTTCTTTACAATATTTCATTTTACGAAATTTCAATTATTAGTTAAATTCTTTTATTAAATAAATATTAGAAAATAGAAACTGAAAATAGTATTAAAAAAACTCAATTAAACTTTTTCAAATATATTAATTTCAAAATTCAATTATTTCCAAAAAGTTCACTCTATATTGCTTTTAAAATTGAATAATTATCTAAAATTTTAATTGAAATTCATTTTTATGAAATAAAATTCAATTTTTATTCGAATATTCTACTCGAATTCAATTATTTAAACAAAAATAAAACGCAATTAAATAATTTATTGAAGAATTGAACGTTTCTTAAAATTCAATTCCCATAAAAAATTGTTATCAACAAATTATCAAATACTTGAATTTTATTAACGAATTTTAATAACATTTTTAAGAATAATTACATTTTTAGAGAAATTCGATTAAAATTGTATTAAAAATAATTAAATTCTGCATTGAATTTTATTATTTATGATAATAATTGAATTCTTGCGAAGAAATTTATTAAAATTTTCAAAAATAATTAAATTCTTGTAAAAAATTAACAGGAATTCAATTTTTTGTAAAAATTTTTGATAAAATTCTTGGCATAAATTAAAAATAACAAAATTTTTAGCAGATCTTTAATTATTTTAAGAAATTTTTATAAAATTATTCGCAAGAATTTAAATATTTTCGTAAAATAATAAAAATCTTTGCAGGAAATCAATTATTTTCAATAGTCTTAATAAAAATCTTTCGCAAGAGTTCAATTATTTTAAAAATATTAGAATTTTAGCAGAAATTCAATTCAAACATTTTAAAAAGTTTTGATAATTTTTTTTTTGGTAAAAATTCAATTATTTTTACAACAATTATAAACAAAATTTCCCAAATTCAATTATTTTTAAAAATTTAATGAAATTCTTCGAAAGAATTCAATTATTATGATCTAAGATTTTAACTGAAATCTATTTTGAAATCAATTTTTATTGAAATACAAAAATAAATAATTTATTGAAAAATTGAATGTTTCTTGGGATTCAATTCCTATTAAAAATGTTATCAACAAATTTTTAAACAATTAAATTCTTTGAACGAATTTTAATAAAAATTTTAAGAATTTTCTCCAGGAATTCGATTAAAATTCTATTAGAAATAATTGAATTTCTAAAAAAAATGTTATTATTTACGAAAATAATTGAATCCCTGTAAAAATTTTATTAATTATGAAAATAGTTGAATGATTGCGAAGAAATTGATAAAAAACATTTGTTATTAATGAAATTCTTGTGAAATTTTTATTATTCTTTGAAAATAATTAAAAGTTTTTAATTTCTTTTTCAAAGAATTGAAATTTTGCAATAGATTTTATTTAATTTTTTGAAAATAATTGAATTTTATTACTTTAGAAAATAATTGAATTCATGTGATAAATATTGTTAATTATGAATATAATTGATATTTTTTAATGAATTTTAATAAAATTTTTGAAAATAATTGAATTTTGTTGAAGAATTTCCTTACTTTTGAAGATAATTGAATTTTGCAAAGCATTTTATCAGAACTTTTGAAAATAATTAAATTTCCATGATGAATTTTATTATTTACGAAGATAGTAATAATTTGACGAGAAATTAGAATAAATTTGAAAATAATTGAAATTCTGCGGAGAATTTTATTACTTTTGAAAATAATTGTATTTCCATGATGAATTTTATTGTTTATAAAATTTTGACGAGAAATTTAAAAAAAAAATTTGAATTTAATTGAATTTTTGCGAAGAATTTTATTATTTTTGAAAATAATTTAATTTTAGAGAAGAATTTTATTATTTCTAAAGATAATTGAAATTTTGACGAGGATTTTAAAAAATTTTGGAACATAATTGAATTTTCGCGAAGAATTTTATTACTTTTAATAAAATAATTGAATTTCTCCAATCATTTGTAATTTCTCTAAAATTCTCCAAATTATATCGTACAATTTACGAACCTTTCATCCTTTTTGAATGAAATTGCGAAAAAATTGCAAAAACACCAAATTGATGTTTTAGATATGCAAAAAGCATTGTTTATTAAAAAATAATGGTACGTTCAAAAAAACAAATGTTCTCTAAAAGCAATTTTTATTTTCCAATTTGAAAAAAGGGATTTATTTTATATTTAACATTTTGAGCAGAGCAATTTCGTCGGACAAAAATTTCAAGTGGATTATACCAAAAAACGTGGTGGGAACAGTTATGCAGTACAGTTGGCCAGCGATAATAAATTATAACCAAAGCAGTGCTTGGCATCGCGACAGTCAGGTGCACTGGCAAAAACCGGGAAAATGGATTATTAATTATGATATCGCACCCGTTGGAACTAGAGCCTGGTCTGTTCACAAGAGAGAAAGAATTATCAAAAAAAAAAAAAAAAAAAACTAAAGGGAGAAGTATCGCTTTACCGAAATTCTGTTCAGTCAAATCATTCCGAATCGATTGCATATTAAAACGCTGAAATTTTCCCCAAAAAAAAAAGAATCAATCGTCATTTATCTTTTCCGACAGTTTGTATATAATTTAAAAAAAGAAATAGCGTCGAGAAAAAATCCACTCACTGATAAAAAAAATTCTTTTATATTTTTTTTGAAATGTATTTTGTGCATACGTGCAATTAATGGTACAAGTACAGCGGCTGCTCGTGTAGTTTGAAATAAGTACTACTAAAGACACTTTAGTCATATAATAATTTTTAATGATTTATGATAACCTCGCGCACAAAATGATCACAAAATAAAGGTACTCTTATATGCGCAAGGCTCGCTGTTTATGTCATGTTCAGATGCAAGGCATGCTGCTGTGTAATTAGTAGACATTTCTGTGGTGAACGAGGCATCGTTTAATTTTCAAACGAATGCATATATGCTACCACCAACATGATCTATACATTATACAATAGCGTTAATTAATGGAGATTGATCGTCAATGAAAACATTTGATAAATTTCATTTAATCTGCACTCTGCACCTGAAGGATCATTTGACTCGAAAAAATATATGACTTTTCGATATTCTCTCTATAATGTCCCCCTGAAAATATGAATTTCCTTCCGAATAAATCGAATCTAGTAGTGAAAACATCATATAACAGTAGAGTGGAGGTTCAAAATTCTTAAAATCGAAATTAAAGGGAAAAGTTTGTCCCGTCAGCTACTAATTATTCTTTCGTCTCGTGTAACTATTTGTCCTGTGTTTCTCTCGTGCTACCTGCATCAACTAAATTGTTTCGAATTTAAACCCAAGTCCGAATATTATGTTTGCGTTCACTTACTCTTCCTGGGTTGAAATTGTAAATTGTAAATTGTTAACTTCAAGTTAATAATGAAATGTGTGGGTGATATTTTCAAAAATTGCAATTGCAACACAGTAAATCTTGAGGTATTAAAAAGTGTTGCAGATTAAATTAACACCAAAATAGATTAAAATAATCAATTTGGCTGTTAAATTTTTTACAATGAATGAAATTTTAGTTTCCGATTTCTTCATATTTTATAATAGTTAAAGATGACCAAGTAATAAAATCATTATTTTATATTTTAAGAATATTTTCTTCAAAATTAATTTCATTATTTCAATTCAATTATTATTTTCAAAAAATTTTAACCACAATTTTACTTTATATCCGTTATTTTTCATAATAATTAATTAATCAATTTCATGAACATTCAATTATTCCTAAATTCTTTAATTAAATGCATATTAGAAAATACAAACTTCATGCAAATAAAAATTTAAAAAATTCAATTAAACTTTTTCAAAAAAATTAATTTCAAAATTCAATTATTTCCAAAAAGTTCACTCTATATTTCTTTTAATATTCAATTATAATCTAAAATTTTAACTGAAATTCATTTTTATGAAATGAAAATCAATTTTTATTAAAAAATTCTACAAGTATTTAATTATTTAAATGCAAAAGTAAATAATTTATTCAATAATAATTGAATGTTTCTCAAAATTAAATTCCCATAAAGAATTTTAGTAACAAATATTTTAATAATTCAATTCTTTTGTCGAATTTTATTGAAACTTGCATAAATATAATTACTTTTTTCAAGGAATTTAATTATAATTCATTTTTAAAACCACTTTTATTAGTAAATTCTACAAGAATTCAATTATTTAAATACAAAAATAAATAATTTATTAATTTCATGTTTCTTGAAATTAAATTCACATAAAAAATGTTATCAACAAATTTTTTAAATCATTAAATTCTTTGGACGAATTTTAATAAGATTTTTGAGAATAATTACATTTTTGGAGAAATTTAATTAAAATTACATTAAAAATAATAGAAATTCCGTAATAAGTTTTATTATTTATGAAAATAATGAAATTCCTAGAAGAATTTTTCGATTTATAAAAATAATGGGATCCTTGTAAAAATGTTATTATTTATGAAAATAATTGAATTATAACGAAGAAATTTTTTAAAAAATTTGTAAATAATTGAATTCCTGTAAAAATGTTTATTATTTATGCAAAATAATTGAATGTTTGCGTAGAATTGTAGTCAAACTCTTTTTAATTTTGGAATTCGTTCGGAAAATTTTATTCAAATAGTAGATATTGAAAATTATAAAAATTTTAGAAAAGTTTTGAGAATAATTGAAATTCTGACAAGAATTTGATTAAAATTTCGTAAAATAATTAAATTTCAGAGAAGAATTTTATTATTTATAAAGAGAATTGAAATATTGACAAGAATTTTTAAAATTTTTGAACACAATTAAATTTAGTAAGTTAGTAACTAACTTACTATTCTCCCTGGAGAAAAGCTAAATTCGTTGAATTCTAACAAATCGTTGACTTTGGTGTTTTATTTATAATAAAATTTGATTCATAGTTAAAAATAACATCAAAATAGATTATTTTAATCTTTTTTTGGTGTTAATTTAATTCTAGAGGGATAAAACTGTTGCAGATTATTTTAATCCATTCTGGTGTTATTTTAACACCTCCTGTTTTACTGTGAAACTATTCGAATTATGAATTATTTTTCTTCCATAACAAAGGGAGATAATTATTGGTTGAAAATGAGAAATATGTATGAGTATCAAATCGCTGTAAATCATTCATATAGTCGGTGTAATTGATGGGAAAGAAATTACTGTTAATCACGCGCCACGTGTGGAGAGTGGAATAATTACGTTTATTGAACAAATAATTTATGAGGTCCTTTATACCTACTAAACGGGCACAATCGGAAATAGACATTCGATATCGTATGGTGCCAATATTGCGATTCGAAAATAGTGTTAATATCAGGTTTTTAATTTTTATCCCCCAAACTACCTTTTTTTCTCTCTCAAACGTTTATTAAGCCTCCATCGAAATTATCCTCTAATTCTCATTAGACACAACTGTCTCATTTTTAATTTACACCGTCTAAATAATGAGTCTATAGATAATTATTTCAATTTCAGCTTAAGAGAAACATGCTTTTTCATCCGGTGTCGATAATGTTTGCAATTGTGACTCTAACCAGAAGCTGCTACATTTATCCAAAAGGTATACTTGAAAATAATCGAAGATAAAGTTTTAGGTAAATTTTTTTTATACAACGATTTTTAGGTAAAATTTTTTTTTTATACAACAATTCTTTATTAAACGCAAAGAGAGTTAACATTCATAAGTACACGGGAATGAATTAAATTGATTAATGAGAGTGCACAATGTATTTTTTATGGACATTTCTTAACGTTCTTTCACTCGTCTCATTAAAGTGGCGAACAAAGGAACTCGACGTGGATGAAACGAGAAGCTTTCGGGCGCTCACGTATGCAATAATATATTATATGCGTTTGCAACTTCTGTTTGCAGAAAACTCGAAATTCTTGGCGAAAAAGCAATAAAGAGGGAACCGTTGCGCACAAAGTGCCCGTTTTTCGTACCTCAATTTTCTCATCCCACTCGGTTTTCTTAAAAAAAAAAGAAAATAGATTTTTGAATATCAAATTAAAAAAAAACAAGTTAACAATTCTAATACAATTTCATATTAAATAAATATTTCAAATACAATTTCATGTTATATAAATAGTTCCCCCATTAAAGTAAAATAGAATATCTGTTGAATCAATTAAACAAGGACTTTTTTTGGGGGGAATTTGCAAAATACCAAAATGTATAATGCGGGAAGTCATTTTTTTCAGTGGAAATTCTAGCTACATAGCAGGATATGAAATAAAGCTCGAGTATCGTGAACTTTAATTGAGCATAAGCTTCGTGGCTGCATCGATACTTTATACGTGGTGAATAACACGGATTTAATTTCACATCATGTTACAAACGAACGCCCAACCCGTTTACAATTTGTAATTACGTTTGTCCCTCGGCAATACACAATTGATTACGGCATTGGTTTTCCCCTTTTTGTTTTGTTTTCATCCATTCGATTCAAATCTGCCGCCACTCTCGTTCAACCAAAGGCACGTAAACATTCTCGCGCGCGATTTCACAATTTCGCGCTTCTCCCCCCGCTAAACGAAATTTTACACTTCATGATATCATTTTTCAAAAATAAATATAGACAGAAAAAAAAACTGAACTTATTTTCATTATGAATTCAGTATATCATAATGAATAAACAACTTCAAGTTACTCAAAATGCACTGAGAAAGCGATTTATTTGATTCAAACATATTTTCTTTAAATCAAACTTATATCTTTCCTATACAGTCAAACGAATTTAAGTTTAATTCAAACATATTTTTTGCTTAATTTATAGAAACATTATATTTAATTCAAACAAAATTTATAATTGATTTGAAATTATTTATTATCAACTTTTAATTTTGAATCAAACGTAAAATTTTTAAACCTATTTTTTGTTTAAATCAAAACAGAAAGTAGGCTTGAATTAAACATAACTAGACAAAAATTATTTTTGAATCAAAGCAGTAAATATTTTCTATATATTGGAATTAAGCTTACAAACTAATTTCAATGAAACAAAATCACTTGGAATTATTTATTTTCTTGAAACGAGTATAATATTTTCTCAGTGTGAGTCTTACTCGTATCAAATATCAGATAAAGTTAGTTTTCCTAGAAATTGAAAATTTTAAGAATAATATGTTGATAATAATTTTTTAATTATTCGATTATTATTAAAACTAGCAAAAGGCGCAAAAGCGCGTGAAATTTTCTTTTCCATTTTTACTTTCAAAAATTGCTTTCACACAGTGACAAAAAAAATTATTTGATTCAAATAACACCGATTTTTTGACTATTAACAAATAAATATTTACTTGAATCAAATAATTTTTATTTAAATGAATTAAATATTATTTGCTTCAAATATACTGAAATATTTTATTCAAATACAATTTATTTAATTAAAATAAAAATTATTTAATTCAAGTAAATATTTATTTGATAATAGTCAAATAATCGATTATTTGAATCAAATAAATTCTTTTTTTAAAAGAATGTTATTAATAAATTTTAAAAATAAAAATTTAAAGATTTTTAAACTTTTGCTTCCCTTAAATTTTCAAGGAATTTAATTTAAAAACCTTTTCAAATTTAATTAATTTCTAAAATTCCTCTTATAAAATTCAATTCGGTTTAAATATTCAATTATTTTTTAAAATTTAAACTGAAATTGTTGTTAAATCCATTTTTATCAGAATTCAACCACGAGAATTGAATTATTTAAATAGAATAATTTTTGTAAATTCAAAAAGTTATATAATTTCAAAATTATATATATATTTATAGATATTTATTATTGTGAATTCAAGAACCTTTTTTTTAAATTTTAATTACTATTTTTCAAAAACCTAATTTTTTAAAAATTTCTAAATTAATTTTTTCAAATATTAATACCTTTTGTAAAATAAATATTTAACTATAATATTGCTCTTTGCTTGCTTAAAATTTCAAAATACTTAAAAATTTGAACTGCAAGTCTTCCAAAATTCAATTAATTTTCTGGAATTTTTTAATAATATTATTCAAAGTTTATTCTTTAAGCAAGCTAACAAATGAAAACACTACTCATTTTTACAAGTTAATTTTCCTTTTTTTCTCATTTCAATTTAAACTACAAAACAAAACATTGTAATAAAACAACAATTCTTTTTTTTTTTAGAATTTTTGAATAAAATTATTAGAAAACTTTAATACCTTTTTAAAGAAAAATAATGTTATTAATAAATTTTTAAAATAAAAATTCAAAGATTTTTAAATTTTTGCTTCCCTTTTTCAAGGAATTTAATTTAAAAACTTTTTAAAATTTAATTAATTTCTAAAATTCCTGTTATAACGGTTTAAATATTGAATTATTTTTTCAAATTTTAACTGAAATTTTTGTTAAATCAATTCTTATCATAAACTAACTTCAGGTGAGGACAGATTACGTCGATTATTATAATATTATAATAAGAATAATAATAATTAGAAAGACTATGTTATTTTTATGATATTTATGATAAGAAAGTTCAATTAAAACATAAATATATTTCATTAAAACTATTTATTTTATATATATGAGATATTAATGTAAAATTATAATTTTAAGAATCTTTTAAATGTATTTTAAAATATGTTAGTTTCTAGATTTTCCCTAGCTGATATTTTTATAATAAGCTCTTATTATATAATGTACTTTTAATTAGTTAAAAATTTTTTTTTTTCAATTTGGCACCATTATTTTTGGTTTTCAGTGTTAAAATTTTTGTATTTAATGTTACATGGGTTGCGATATAGACACTTGTAATAATATTCACAAGTTTTAACCTAAACAAATTTTTTTAATTCGCCATAAATACAATGTATCGGATTTAAGAAAGAAAATTTTTTTTGCAGTACAATCTGTTTGTTTATTGAAAACAATATTTTTAATTAAAATGATAAAGTGATTGTTATTTGACTGTAATTGTAATTTTATCTTAAACTCAAAATGAGTCGGATCCAATTAATTTTGAAACTTTTTGCCTAAAACACAAAATTAGGATCATTTTTGTTGCAACTCACATAATGAGTGACTTTTTCGACTTATTTTGAGTTCAGTTTTTTTTCTGTGTATCAGAAGGGAATTTCAATATTGAAAATAAATGAATAGAATATGGTAAAATAGAAGATGAAGATGGTGTAAAAATTAATATTGATTTTTTTTTGTTTTGCAGAAACAAAGGATCCGTGTGCGAAATTGAATTGTACGCAGGGTGCTCAGTGTGTTAGAAGTAGAGACGGAACGGAAGCCGAGTGTAAGTGTACAGAATCATGTCCAAACTTGGGAGATCACGAAGGTTCTGGTCCTGTTTGTGGTTCAGATGGAGTTGATTATGCAAGTTTGTGTCACTTGAATAAAGTTGCCTGCATCCAAGGGATCAATATTACAGTTGTTTTCCCCGGCAAATGTGGTAAGTGTGTACTTTTGTTTGAAAAAAAAAAAAACTATAGTTGCATAAAAATACATTTATGGAAATTGGGGAAAATAATTAATATTCGTTTTTTAATGTTCGTCTAGCACAACACGTCTTTTATTTTACCAACATGGGTTTATTTTTTTGGGGGGGGTGAAGAAATTTTATTAAATGGAAAAATTGTTTCACTTTGGAGAATATATCTTTTTGAATGCAAGAATAATTCTATACTATTGGTATTGAATTTGAGAAATGCATTTGCATCATGTTACCTTTGAGTTAAAGTGTAAGTGTATATGTACGGATAGTGTCGCCACAGTGTGAGTCTGCCCAAGTGGTTTTTGTATGTTTAGTACAGTAACAACCACAGACAAATGTAACATATCGAGGCAATACATTCTGTCGATATCGTGCAGCTTCCGTGCTGCACAATACGGAGAACGTGGCTTTAAAACCAATTTCTCGCACTTTAAACGTGGCGCAGGTGCAGCAAGTACTCGAAAACACTTTCGTGTCAAAAAGCGCGGCGACTCATAAAATTAATAAACGTTTTTTTTGTTTTTGGTTTTCAAAATTAAAAACTATCTGAAATGAAGTGAAAATTAGTTGAATGATATATATATGCGATGATGAAAAATAGTAATATTGATGCGCAGCACTTAAAATGATATCATTGTGTTGCCTTTAGGACATGGCTCAAGGGATATAATTGCGAGGCATGAATGCCATCGAAATCAGAGCCAGCACGCTCTCTCGCTCTCCTCTCTCCACATACCTACATATAGGCAGACAATGATAAATTAGTCGTACTGAATACGTGCAGTAAGTACCAAACTCAGCAATGTGTTCCAAGAGGCAGTCAGATGGAAAGCGCGATATTCAGAATTTACCGTCTGACTCGAACGATCCGCTACCACTAACCAAAGGAACTAAGTCCTGTCGTCCTTCCCAGACGTATCTCGCATTCATCTTCTTGGTACTATTCAAGTCTTTTACTCGATACCATTCTTCCCATTGCCTCCCTTTCACTCTATCTACTTGTCTTCTCCACTTCCCCCTCGCCTCTCCTTCGCTCTTCTCATTCCTTTTATATACGTCTCAGATAATCATTTAAACCATTAGTCTCTCTTTAGTCACTTGATAATAATTACATCTTCTCACTCCAATTTATTTCCTTTTCCCCCTGGCTTCTCTGATTTTCCGCTAATGATACCTCAACCACCTCCCTCAGGTTGAAATTAATCCTCCTAATAATGAGAAACAATTTTTAACGAATTCGAAACCATGGAAGGATAATATTTTAAACCATTTTTTTCAAAATGGAGGAATGTATAGTACAAATATAGTCTTCTAGTACAAATATGCCTGGCATCCATCGCATTGCTGACGACGGGAATAGTATATCTCAGAATACAAGGACAAATGTTTGACAAGAGGAGAGCGGTATTAGAGACGTTATTGTTTATTTAGAATTAACGCAGTCTTCATTGAGTTTCTCCTTCTCATCACAGATTACACTCACAGGGCTCGGATTGTCTTTGAGACTCAAAAAAAAAGTCGCTCTAGTCGCATAAATTCACAACAAAAAGTCACGAAAAGTCGAGTAAAATTTCCGAAAGAGGAGGAAAAAAGTCGAATGCAATTTTAGGAACAAAACGCCGAAAAGGAAACACGAAATTGTCAAAAAATCACATTTCTCGTCAAAAAAATACCAAACAATCTGGAATAATATTTCATAAAATTTAATAAAATGCATGGCAAACATTTAATTAGGTATTTTTAATTTTTTTTTTATAAAATCTGTTCAAAATTTCAATTATTTTCATTAATAATAAAATTCTTTTCCAAAATTCGATTTTTTGAAAAAAATTTAATAAAATGCCTGTCATAATTTCAATTATCTTTTAAAATAATAAAATTATTTTCTAAAATTCATTTATTTTTAAAAAATAATTAAATTCTTCGCAAAAATTCAATTATTTTGAAAACTTTTTTTTAATTTCTCGTCAAAATTTTATAAATAATAAAATTCATCCTAGAAATTCATTTATTTTCAAAAGTATTAAAATTCTTCGCTGAAATTCAATTATTTTGAAAACTTTTTTTTAATTTCTCGTCAAAATGATTATTATCTTCATAAATAATAAAATTCATCATGGAAATTTAATTATTTTCAAAAGTTCTGATAAAATTCTTTGCAAAATTCAATTATCTTAAAAAATAAGAAAATTCATAGCAGAAATTCAATTATTTTTAAATTTTTTTAAATTCTCCCCACAATTTCAATTATTTTTAAAAATATAAAAATTCTTCTTCAAAATTTAATTTCTTTTAATCGTTTTTAAAAAACATCTGTTCAAAATTTCAATTATCCTTATAAATAATAAAACTCTTCTCTGAAATTCAATTAGGTGCAAAGAATTTTAATAAAACTACTGTTAAAATTTTAATTATCTTCATAAATAGAAAATTCATCATAACAATTTAATTATTTTTAAATGTTCTGATAAAAATTGTTTGCGAAATTCAATTATCCTAAAAAATAAGAAAATACATCGAAGAAATTCAATTATTTTCAAAAATTTTTGTTTTAAATTCTGAATATTTCAATTATCTTTATAAATATCAAAATTCTTCTTCAAAATTCAATTATTTTTAAACATTTATAAAATAAATCTTATTAAAAATTCAATTATCTTTATAAATACTAAAATTCTTCTCTGTAATTCAATTATTTTTAAAAATTTTAATAAAATTCTTGTCAGAATTTCAATTATTTATTTATTTCTGTACGTTTGTAATTATTTTTTGTAAATAATAAAATTCATCCTAGAAATTCAATTATTTTCAAAAGTAATAAAATTCTTCTGAAAAATTAAATTAGTTTCAAAAATTTTTTTAAAGTTCTCGTCAAAATTATTATTATGTTCATAAATAATAAAATTCATCATGGAAATTTAATTATTTTTAAAAGTTCTGATGAAATTCTTTGCAAAATTCAATTATCTCAAAAAATAAGGAAATTCATCGCAGTAATTCAATTATTTTCAAATGTTTTCAAATTCTCCCCACAATATCAACTATTTTTTAAAATATCAAAATTTTTCTTCAAAATTCAATTACTTTTAAACATTTTACAAAAAAATTTGTTCAAATTTTTAATTATCGTTATGAATAATAAAATTCTTCTCTGAAATTCAATTATTTGCAAAGAATTTTAATAAAATTATTGTTAAAATTTTAATTATCTTTATAAATAAAATAATTCATCCTTGAAATTCAATTATTTTCAAATTCTTTTTTTTTTAGAAAATCTTATAATATAAAATAATGATTTTATCACTCGGTCATCTTCATGTTTTATAACAATTTTTTATAAGTCGTTTAATTTCAAAAATGTTTGAATTTGAATCTTTTGAAGAATTTTAATTCTTATGGAAAAATAATAATTAAATATTTATTTAAAAAAGAAGTTATTTATTTTTTTTTAATTTGAATGAAATCTGTAAATAAACTTAACAGAACATTTTTTTTACTAAAACTTTTTCCTTTAACTTCAATTTTCTGAAAATTTAAAAAATTTCAATCGCATTTGACTAAAAAAAATCTCGAAAAAGTCAATTAGTCGCATCTTTTCACAAAAAAGTGGAAAAAATTGTCACATTTCCTTAGAAAAGTCGAAAAAAGTCGCACAATCCGAGCCTTGCACTCTAGTTCAACAAGAAAATAATCAACTTGCCAAAATGCATGAACAAAAATTATAATCCTCATTGTCAGTATTTTTAATCTAAAGGAACAGCTAATTCAAATATGAAGCTAAGAGCTGGTAGGTAAGGAAAAAAAAGTTGCGTATTGGATTAAAAATTCCCCAGAGCATCAAACAGTAACCTGAATGCCAAAGTCGTGTCCATACCCCTTTTTTTAATCGTCATAATAATGAAAGTTGCCATCATAAAGTATCGCTCCCCACACCTCCTTAACGTCATTCGCCACCTTTTGCCACTCTCAGCCTGTTTCCATTCACCATTGACTGGAGTTTCCCTGGCACGGGACACGAATCTCAAGTAGCGAACGCCGATAAATCAAATTAATCCAAAAGTTTTCCCCCAAGTTTCAACCACAGAAAGTTTTCGCGTATGCGATTGGCTGAAATTGAAAATTTACCCTCTCTCAACCCTGTTATTGACGAAGATTACGCTTTATTAAATTCGCCCTTCTGGAATAATGACGATGAGGGACACACGGAACTCAATCAAATCTTAATCTCCCTTCTTGACATGTTTTAAGTCTCATGCACACTCTTCCTAACCTAGTTAAACGCGCAACTATGAAATATGACAAAACCAATTTTTATCCATTTCGTCTTATCTTTTAAAGTACATTACGGTTTTCTGCTTCTCCTGCGCGCTAGATAAGGTTAATCCTTGAATTAATGGAAAAATAAGACACTCATGTTTTTTTTATTTCTAATGAGACTAACTTGGAAAAATTAATCTTATTGTGTATAAATAAAAGAAAAAAATATATCTAGAAATAAATGAAACTATATAATACTCGGATATTTTTCAAATAATCCAAGCTTTCAGGAAACATTTTCAATTTCTTTCCCCCTGTAATCTTGTTTCTTTCTGAAAAGACAATTTACATGCTCTGTTGTTTCAAAATAAGGACTGAGGAAAGAAATTGTCACACTTGAGCGAAAATTCACACATTACATATACATACAGTTTCATAAAGTGTCTTCTCTGAATCTTCTCAATAAATAAATATAATGAAGTAAAAGAAGAAAAAACATTTTTTTTATTTGCGCACAGTAAATGACAGTTTCATATCATCTAAATTGATTATTTTAAAGCCATCAGAACTTTCACATAAACAAGGAAATAAGAAAAAAAATTGAATTTTTTAACAAAAAACAAAGTAACAAACTTTTTCCATATCCATATTATAAGTAAAAATTACACAAAAATATTTCTACTAATTTTTCGCAGCTTAGAATACAAAAATTATTATTTTAAGAAACTTTTACTCTTTGGGAATTATTATTCAAAAAGAATAAGTTTTCTAACTGATTATTCCTATATTAAAAACGGTTAAATTGTCTAAAATCGATATAAGGAAGCGAAAAGAAATAAGAATACAGAAGTTACTTAATGAAAGGAGACCGAACGATGTGAATGAATAGAAAACGAAGATAATTTTGTTATTTGGGGATGGAATATAGACAATGGAAGCAATGCACGGAATTGTAATCGGGTTATGGCTGGGAATAAGGGGCAAATTGAATTCAAATGTCTCAGAGTTAGTGGAAAAATTTAAATTTCCAAGAGTAAAAGAAACATAACTTGCATTATATTGTCCTTTATACAAATAGTTCTTAATTAGATCTTATTTTGAAAATCTGATTTCGGATAAAGCAACTAAGCAACTTATATTTGCAGGGCTCGAAGCAGTGAAAGTGTTTAAAAATACGGAACAACTGACAAAAAAAATTATAATCATTAAAATCATTATCAATTCAATTATTATTTTTGACAATTTTTATCTAAAATTCTTCTTTATATCGATTATTTTTAAGAATTTTCAAAAAAGTTCTTTGACAATTTTCAAATTCATTTCTTTACAATATTTAATTTTACGAAATTTCAATTATTAGTTAAATTCTTTTATTAAATAAATATTAGAAAATAGAAACTCAAAATAGTATTAAAAAAAACTCTATTAAACTTTTTCAAAAAAATTAATTACAAAATTCAATTATTTTTTAAAATTCACGCTATATTGCATTTAATATTCAATGATTATCTAAAATTTTAACTGAAATTCATTTTTATGAAATAAAATTCAATGTTTATTAAAATATTCTACTAGAATTTAATTATTTATATAAAAATAAAACGCAATTAAATAATTTATTGAAGAATTGAACGTTTCTTAAAATTCAATTCCTATAAAAAATTGTTATCAACAAATTATCAAATACTGAAATTCTATTAACAAATTTTAATAAAATTTTTAAGAATAATTACATTTTTAAAGGAAATCGATTAAAATTGTATTAAAAATAATTGAAATTCTGCTTTGAATTTTATTATTTATGAAAATAATTGAATTCTTGAGAAGAATTTTATTAACATTTTAAAAAAAAATTAAATTCTTGTAAAAAATTAACAGGAATTCAATTTTTTGTAAAAATTTTTGATAAAATTCTTGGCATAAATTAAAAATAACAAAATTCATAGCAGATCTTTAATTACTTTAAGAATTAAAAAAAAATTATTTGCAAGAATTTAAATATTTTCGTAAATTAATAAAAATCTTTGCAGGGAATCAATTATTTTAAAAAATATTAGAATTTTAACAGAAATTGAAATATTTTAAAAAGTTATGATAAAACTTTTTTTGGTAGAAATTCAATTATTTTTAAGACAATTTCAAAAAATTTTCCAAATTAAATTATTTTTAAAATTTTAATGAAATTCTTCGAAAGAATTCAATTCTTATAATCCAAGTTTTTAACTGAAATCTATTTTTAAATCAATGTTTATTTGAAAATTCTACGGGAATTAAATTATTTAAATACAAAAATAAATAATTTATTGAATAATTGAATGTTTCTTGGAAATCAATTCCTATTAAAAATGTTATCAACAAATTTTTAAACAATTAAATTCTTTGGACCAATTTTAATAAAATTTTAAAGAATTTTTTCGAGGAATTCGATTCAAATTCTATTGAAAATAATTGAATTCCAAAAAGAATTTTATTATTTACGAAAATAATTGAATCCCGGTAAAATTTTATTAATTATGAAAATAGTTGAATGATTGCGAAGAAATTTATAAAAAAATTTGTTATTAATGAAATTCTTGTGAAATTTTTGTTTTGTTTTTATAATAATTAAATGTTTTTGTAGAATTTTATTAAATTTCTTTTCTTGAAATACTTAAATTCTTTTGGTAAATTTTATAAAAATAGTAAATATTGAACAATATTTAATTTTTGCGAAGAATATTATTACTTTTGAAAAGAATTGAAATTTTGCAATGGATTTTATTAAAAATTTTGGAAAATAATTGAATTTTATTACTTTAGAAAATAATTGAATTCGTGTGATAAATATTGTTAATTATAAAAAGATTTGAAATTTTTTAATGAATTTTAATAACATTTTTGAAAATAATTGAATTTTGTTGAAGAATTTTAATATTTCTAAAAATAATTGAAATTTTGACAAGAATTTAAAAAAAATTTTAAACAAAATTGAATTTTTGCGAAGAATTTTTATAACTTTTAAAAATAATTGAATTTCTGCAATGATTTGTAATTTCTCTAAAATTCTTCAAATTATATCGTACAATTTACGAACTTTTTATCCTTTTTAAATAAAAATACGGACTTTACTGACCTTTAAAAAAAAAAAAACGGACTTTTACGGACTTTTTTAGGATTTATTGAAAAATGTGACATTTTGTTCAGAAAATATTGATTAATAAATTTAATGCAAAATAGGGCAAATAAATTTTGGAAACTAAGTAATAGAGTTTTTAATATTTGGATCTAAAAAGTGTACAACTGTTGATATTTCAACATTATGATTGCCTTAAATTCAGTGCTAATAATCAGGATCTTTAAATTGAGTAAAAAAAAATATTATTTGAAATTAAGGGAAAAGCTGTATTAAAAATGTCGCATTTTAAATCTTTTGTGCTTTAAAATAAGTGTTGCTTTTTACTGTGCATATTTTAAGAACTAAGTGGTTCAAGAATTCAAAGGATCCGAAGCGAGAAAAAAGGGTTGAATTTAAGGAAGCATCAACCTTTATAAGTTGCAAGGAAGAAGATTATGTTTTCATGGTGTGAAATTAAAAAAAAATATATTTAAAACTTTTCAACAATGGTATTATGTGTCGACAGTATTGTTCTCTGAAAACACTATGTCAGCTTTCTTGTATAAAATTTGAAGAACAATAATTATTATTGTTGGTTACCTACGTGTATATATATATATATATAAGAAGAGAAAAAGTCGTGCCCTTCGTAATCGCTTTTATGAAATAACTTTTTATACTCGTTCTCGTTCTCCCCAATCCTCTTATCCTTCTCGCAGATTATTATTCCTCTGTGAAGCTGAAGTTACTCCAACACGATGCAAAATGCGCTCAGCATCATGAGGTATAATGCAGAGAAGGGTGGCATCAGACTGACGGGAGAAAGGATGTTTAAAGGGTTGGTGGTAGGGGTCAAGAGAAAGAGGAACAAGCGAGAGAGTGAGCGAGAGAGTGAGAGAGGGGGAAAGTTGACTGGAAAAAGGTGTTGAAACTTTAGCGTAACTTTGAAGATTAGCGAACTTGTGGAAGGGCGAGGCTGAAGCTTAGCGGTGGACTTAAAAAACAATTGCCTCGCGGCATCGCGGGAATTTTAAACACACTTTTATCACTCGAGCAGAGAGAGAGAGAGAGAGACCTTTGTACTTTAAATCGCCTCGAGACTCCGGCACATTGTCGCATTTTCCAGAAATGCCAGAAACTCGTCGTCCTCGCAGTCCAATCAAACGACAAAATCTTGCTCAAGTTTTTCCATTTCACTTTCGGATCTTTAAGAAGATGAAAATTGTCTGTTTATATTGCCATCTCTGCGCGCAGAAAACTTCTCTCATTGAAAAAGATTCCTTTCTTCTTTTCCAATCCCTCCTTGACTGATGAGCAACTGGAAATTGAACTTGTTTATATTTTCCATTTCCCCGCTCGATTCGCTAAATGACGATGATAAATAAACAATTTTCCCTGATTGCGAAGAGTTTTTTTCCGCAGTGCAAGGAGACAATTATGGATTCTCGCGTGAATCATTATAGTTGAGGCGAGGAAAATTCGAGGGAAAATGTCAACTTGAAAGTGAAAAAAGTAACATGAATAATTTTCGGCTTCTATTCAGAAGGGGCGAGAGTATGCAAAAAAAAAAAAAAGAAAAGTCTCGGGGAGAGTGTTTGTATTTCGAGAAGCCGCATCATTTCAAAAGGGAATACTAAGAATTCCGTGTGCCTGAAGAGAAGTCACCAACACTTTGTCGAGTTGGACATCGAAAGTGAGAGCTTCTGTTTGGAGAGAAAAGGGGATGCGAATTCGAAGGGAGAATAGGGGATAGAAAATGGAGGTTGGGATAAAGGAGTTTAGTCGCTCCACTGGACTGTATCTTTACCCAAACCCGAGAAACATCGCCTCCTAGGAACTTGCCTCGTCAGCCAACCGTAGTTTAAGCTACACCTTTAGACAGGAAACGGAATCCAACTTCCTTCCTTATACCAGTGAAGATTAATCTCGTCGCCGATAGTATATCGGGCCACATTACTACAAAACAGGAATTGAAAAACCCTCCCTTCTCCTTGCCCTGTCTTCTGTCGAACTCTAAAACGGTAAATTTCCCTAATCGCGAATCTTTTCTTCTCGCCTCTTCCCATTTTTTTTTTTAAACAGACTTTTACACACAACACGGTGCTTAAAAATGAATTTAAAAAATATTTTCCAAGTATAGGACTGTCCGGAGATATTCGGAGTTGCTGACCGGAAAATCCCATTTGCATAAATTTTGGATCACCCACAATACATGTGGGTCAGTAGGGGATGTAATATACAGTTGACTCGATAATTTGTAAAGTTTGCAACTTTTCGTGATTGCAGATCCTTGCGCGAGCGTGGAATGCATGGAGCCGGAAATCTGTCAGCTGGACGAATCGAGGCAACCGGCCTGTCGTTGCGGTGAACAGTGCGGCCTTGAGTTTTCGCCAGTTTGTGGCAGCGACGGCAAAACTTATTCCAACGAATGCAGCCTTAGACAGGAAGCTTGCCGATCAAAGTTGCAGCTCAGAAAGATCTACAACGATGCATGCACAGCAAGTGGGTCTGACTTGAAGTTTTCAAGTAGGGGTTTTGTCGAGGGGGGGGGGGACATATTCCGAACTGCTGACCGGAAAATCCCATTTACATAAATTTACACAATATTTACTGTTATTCCGGTCCTGCACTGGGAAAATTGGATATTAAAAATCTTAATATACTAGATATTGAGAAAAGATGATATCTCATAACATCTAGATGTTATGGTTTAATGTCTCAGATGTTAACTGCGGTATAATCTACAAATTTGAGGTTTTTGTTTGAACGTGTCTTTTCCGGTATCTGTGGATATTAAATTTAAACGTCTCTAAGATGTTTATGTATTTGACTGTCACAGATATTATAACTATATTAATATCTAGACATTTAAGCTTTAATGTCCGAAAAAAGTATACTGAAACTAAGTATAAAATATTCTAGACTATTTTCTTTAGTATAAATTCTAAAACTTTTAGTATATTTCCAACTCATATTTTTAATAAAAAGTCGGAATAAAGTCAAATAAAATTTAAGAAAAAACGCCGAAAAAAACACGAAATTGACAATATTTAAAAAAAAATCAATCTGCAAAAATATTTAATAAAATACCGCATGGCAAACATTTAATTAGGTATTTTTAACATTTTTTAAAAAAATCTGTTCAAAATTTCAATTATTTTCATGAATAATAAAATTCTGTTCCAAATTTCAATTATTTAAAAGAAATTTAATAAAATGCCTGTCATAATTTCAATTATCTTTTAAAATAATAAAATTCTTTTCTAAAATTCATTTATTTTTAAAAAATAATTAAATTCTTCGCAAAAATTCATTTACATTCAAAATTTTATTTAAATTTCTCGTCAAAATTTTATAAACAATAAAATTCATCATGAAAATACAATTATTTTCAAAAGTAATAAAATTCTCCGCAGAAATTCAATTATTTTCAAAACTTTTTTTTAATTTCTCATCAAATTATCATTATCTTCATAAGTAATAAAATTAATCATGGAAATTTAATTATTGTCAAAGTTCTAATAAAATTCTTTGCCAAATTCAATTATCTTTAAAAAAAGAAAATTCATGGCAGAAATTCAATTATTTAAAAATTTTTTTAAATTCTTCCGACAATTTCAACTATTTTTAAAAATATCAAAATTCTTCTTTAAAATTCAATTACTTTTAAACATTTATAAAATAAATCTTATCAAGAATTCAATTATCTTTATAAATAATAAAATTCTTCTCTGTAATTCAATTATTTTCTGAGAAGTTTTAGAAGTTTTTTTTTAATTATCTTCATAAATTTCATCATGTAATTTATTTATTGTATTTTTTAAAATTCTTTGTAACTATCTTTATAAAGAAAATTCATCGCAAAAATTCAATTATTTTCAAAATTTTTTTTAAATTCTCTCCGCACAATTTCAATCATTTTTAAAAATATCAAAATTCTCTTCAAAATTCAATTACTTTTAAACATTTATAAAATAAATCTTATCAAGAATTCAATTATCTTTATAAATAATAAAATTCTTCTCTGTAATTCAATTATTTTCTGAGAAGTTTTAGAAGTTTTTTTTAAATTCTTGTCATAATTTCAATTATTTATTTATTTCTGTACATTTGTTACTATCTTTATAAAGAAAAATCATCGCAAAAATTCAATTATTTTCAAAGAATTTTAATAAAATTCTTCGCAGAAATTCAATTATTTGCAAAATTTTTTTTAATTTCTCGTCAAAATTATCATTAACTTCATAAATAATAAAATTCATCATGGAAATTTAATTATTTCAAAAGTTCTGATAAAATTCTTTTCAAAATTCAATTATCTTGAAAAAATAAGAAAATTTGTCGCAGAAATTCAATTATTTTAAAATTGTTTTAAATTCTTCCTACAGTTTCAACTATTTTTAAAAATATCAAAATTCTTCTTCAAAATTCAATTACTTTTAATCGTTTTTAAAATACATGTGTTCAAAATTTTAATTATCCTTATAAATAATAAAATTATTCTCTGAAATTCAATTATTTGCAAAGAATTTTAATAAAATTATTGTCAAAATTATAATTATCTTTATAAATAAAA
The DNA here is from genome assembly GCA_032872475.1 of Leptopilina myrica (nomen nudum). Lineage (NCBI taxonomy): Eukaryota > Metazoa > Arthropoda > Insecta > Hymenoptera > Figitidae > Leptopilina > Leptopilina myrica (nomen nudum). Next base: position 2,657,626 of record CM065459.1, on the reverse strand, counting down.
AAATTCATCCTTGAAATTCAATTATTTTCAAATTTTTTTTTTTTATAAAATCTTATAATGTAAAATAATGATTTTATCACTCGGTCATGTTTTATAAGTAGTTTAATTTCAAAAAGGTTTGAATTTGAATCTTTTGAAGAATTTTAATTCTCATGGAAAAATAATAATTAAATATTTATTTAAAAAAGAAGTTATCGATATTTTTTTTGGAAATTTGAAAGAAATCTGTAAATAAACTTAACAGAACATTTTTTTTTACTAAAACTTGTTCCTTTAACTTTAATTTTCTGAAAATTTTAAAAATTTCAATCGCATTTTACTAAAAAAAATCTCGAAATAGTCAATTATTCGCATCTTTTCACAAAATAGTCGAAAAAAGTCACATTTCCTTAGAAAAGTCGAAAAAAGTCGAAAAAGTCGCACAATCCGAGCTTTCAGTATATTATTTTTTCGGTGAGCTCAATATCCATTTTTCTCAGTGTGTGCTCGCTTCAATAGGACAAATATTAATAATTTTATTCATTATTAACATGTAATTAGAAGAAAAAAAATTGTCCTATTGACAATGAGCGTTGTGCTCCCTCGAGTATCTGTCTCTCTCTCTCCACTTAAAACAGTCGTTTCTTTGCCTGGTCATGCGCTAACTTTCCTCCTGATGAGATTATTTACAAAACCCCTTAAAAACTCTCTCTCTCGACAACTAAATAAAATTATAAAATCCTATACTTAAACTTTGTCCGTGAGACTCTTCATTTACTTTCAAGTTGATTAGTTTTTGAAAAAAAAAAAAAAGAAACTTTTGTTCTCTTAAAAAGAACTTATTTTCTTACGTATTTTACGAGATTTCGTTTTGCCTTTCAGTGAACAATCCATGCGACGGTGCTCACTGCGCTCCTTACGAGCAGTGTGTAATTGACAAATTCGGCTACGCGACCTGCGAATGTGGACCGAAATGCGAGCCTGTCATGAGGCCGGTCTGTGCCAAAGGAGGGCGAACCTATCCCTCCCTCTGCGAATTGAAACAACAGGCATGTCTTACGAAAACCAATATCGAATTGGCCTACACGGGGAATTGCGGATCCAAGGGTCCCTGTTTGGCGAAGGTCAGTATTCTAATTTTATTAACTTTTCAGAAAATCAAGCTGAAGGATTGTTTTTTTGAAAAAAAAGTGCTATTGATTACTCTTTTACGAGGTTTGACAGGTTTCTTTTTAGACTCTTGGCCTGTGTTTCCCTCTCGAGAATGGGATTTTTTTTCCTTATCCACCTTCCGCGACGAACTTCTCTCGACCCCCACAGTTATTGCTAATTGGATGGCAACCTGAATCGGATAACGTCTAAGTAGTTGGAGTGTCTCGTGAATGAACACTGTTGCCCAAGCAACGACTAACCGTTGAAATAAACCTTCGCCGAGTAGGAAAGAAGAATTTTGTCCTCGAAGGAAGTGCACTTTCTATGCGCCATACAATCTTGACAAAACGATGTTATTGTTATTATTCCAACCTACTAGTGTCGTGAACATTATTATTTTTTTAAAAATTCAATTTTTATAGAGAGTGCATTTTACTTTTTTTTCTTTCTTCTTTTTAATGTATACATGTATACGGGGATAAAGGGAGAAAAATAAGAGTACGGAATAGAAAATGAGTTGGGATTTAAGGAAGAGAGAAGGATCGTCTGTACTTTTCTGTCTTTTCCATAATTTGTAGAAAATTCGAAAAAGTGGAAAGACAAACGAGAACAGGAAGGGATTTAAAGTAATAAATCGTACTCTTTTGGCGCGCTCTTTTTCTAGCTTTTCGTCTTGGTCGTCTTTTCAGACATGAAAAGAAGACTTCTCATTCTTTTCCTCTCCCACTTTTTTTTTTCTTCTCTTTTACAGGTCTGCCAATGGGGTGCAGTTTGCGCCGAGAATGGAGACACGGCCACCTGCGAATGTCCCACTTGCCCGGCGGAATTCCAACCCGTTTGTGGCAATGATGGCATCAGTTACGGAAACGAGTGCAAACTTCGCCTCGAGGCTTGCCAGCATCGTCGCGAAATTCGCGTTCTCTACACTGGACTTTGCAGTGAGTATAGTGTCAACAGTTTCGCTCGAAATCCAATCGAACGTCTTGTTACTAATTTTTTAAACTTGTAATTTTTACATCATCAAAAAGTCAGCAAAAAACCCCCTTCAAAAAAGAATCAATGAAATTAAGTCCTTTTCATGTAATTTAATGTGTAATAATCAGAATGAAAAAGAGGGCAAAAAGTATAGAAGAAGAAGAAGAAAAAAAATGTTTCGTGCTTAGTTTCATGCTAGCGTGCGTGTCATATGAATGGCTGACTTTTCCTTTTGCCCCGATTGCTGAAACGATTAATAATAAAAATGGTCTTTCACTCTCCCTCGCATGTTGCTAATGAACAAAATGAGAGGTGCAGAACGTCTACCATTACAAGAAAATTCACATAACAATAGTGTGGCATCTTTTTCATTTACTTATTTTTCAACAAACTCTTAGTTTTAAATTAGATTTATAAAAATATCAAAAGTCGAGTACATAGAGTATGGAAATCTGAAAATGAATACCATAGTCAGAAACTGCAACACCCTGCCTGCGCAATAAATTCATTTACAACGCAAATTTCACACATTTACAAGTGTAAATAACTAAATATACAAACCATGTGCACTTCTTCTTATACTGTATATTATAAACCGTATATTTATAAATTGAGAAACTTTTATGTTTTAATGGCACTGAAACACTTTCTCATATATATATATATGAACTTTATAATGCACACTCTTGCCGTAAGTTTTTAAAAATTTATTCCTCTCTCAACTGTTTCTTGGCGACATTAAAATTTAAACAATTCTAGAAGAGAGGAATATTTTCTAAAAGCCTTAAAATCCGTCTTGTTCATTTCAAAATAGTTGAAAGACGTATTTTCTTTTAAATGTTTCTAATTTTCTCTACACATATGTTTTAAACGATAATTTGTCAGGGTTGACACAGGTCAGGGAAAAGTCAGGAATTTTTTATTTTTGAACTCTTTTATTACTCTTTTATTTTTTACTCTTTTTTTTAAGTAAAAGTACAGGAAAATATCGAATTTCAAAAATTCATAAAAAAACTGTAAATTTTAAAGTTTGTTTTGTTTGCTTTGTAAACTATAAAAATAACCACAAATTTCAATACAAAACCTCGAATTTTTTTCTATTTCAGACAATAATTTCTTTTTAAATAACTTAATTTTTAAAGAACTATCATAAAATTATGACTTAAAAATTATGTATTGAATTATTTTTACAATTTTCATAAATACCAGATTGATAAAAGAATTTTAGTTAAAAATACTCAAAAAATTTAATTTTGGAAAAGTTACAAATAATTACAGAAATTCAATTATTTTCCAAAATAATAAAATTTCCTCCAAAAAAATTCAATTATATTCAAAAATTTTAAAAATTCTGGTCATTTCAATTATATCTTTAAAAATAAAAAAATCCTTCTCCAAAATTCAATTATGTTCAAATTTCTTTAAAAAATTCTCGTCAAAATTTCTATTATCTTTATAAATATATCAATTCTTCTACGAAATTCAATTATTTTTAAAAACTTTAATAAAATTATTGGACAAATTTTACAGAAATTCAATAATTTACCAAATTTTTGATGAATTTCTTCTATAAATAAACCAATTATTTTGATAAATAATAGAATTTTCACAGGATTTTAATTATTATATATAAACGAAATCAAATAATTTTTAAAAAAATATCAATTATTTAAAAAGAATTTTATAAAATTCGTTCAGTTATTGAAAAAAATTTATCAAAGTTCTTTTCAAGAATTCAATTATTTTTAGAAATAGTAAAATTCTTCACCGAAATTCAATACTTTTTATAAACTTGAATAAAATTCGTTGGAAGAATTAAATTATTTTCAAAAGTAATAAAATTCTTCGCAGAAATTCAATTATGTTCAGAAATTTTTGTCAAAATTTCAATTATCTTTATAAATAATAAAATTCATCAATATTCAATTAATTTAAAAAAAATTTTTAATTCTCGTCAAAATTTTAATTATTGTCATAAATAATACAATTATTTTCATAAATAATAAAGTTTTCACGTGAGTTCAATTATTTAATATACAAAATTTTATAAAATTTGTTGAAAAATATCAATTATTTAAAAAGATTTTTATAAAATTCGTCACATGAATCAATTATTTTAAAAAAATTTAACAATGTTCTTTTACAAGAATTGAATTATTTTGATAAATAATAAATTTCTTCACTAAAATTCAATTATTTTAGAAAAATGTTAATAACATTTTTGGAAATTTGTTAAAATTATGAATAATAATAATAATAATAATGTTCATGAATAATAAAACTCATTGCAGGATTTTAATTAATTTTACATACAATATTTTTATCAAATTCCTTGAAAAATGTAATTATTCTTAAAAATTTTATTAAAATTTGTCAAAAGAATTCATTTATTTAAAAATTTGTTGATGGGATTCTTTATGAGAATTCAATTTTAACAAACATTCAATTGTTCAATAAATTATTTTTTTTCAATTTAAATAATTGAATTTTTATAGAATTTTCTAATAAAAATTGATTAAAAAATGAAATTACCGAATATTGTTTATTTATTTATTGTTTATGAAAATAATTGAATTATTACAACGAATTTTATTACAATTTTTTCAAATAATTGAATTTTTTAGAGAAAATTTACTACTTTTAAAAATAATTGAATTCTTGCGCAGGATTTCATTAGAATTTTTGTAAATAATTGAATTTTTGTTGAAAAATTTTGTGGTTATTTAAATTATAACAAAACATGAAGAAGGTGATTTTATTTATGTTTTCTTCTTTATGTTTTGTAATAATATTCTTATAAATTGTTGAGTTTCAAAAAGGTTTGAATTTGAATGATCTGAAGAATTTTAATTCCCGTGGAAAAGTAATAATTAAATACCTACATATTTAAAAATTTATTTATTGACGTTTTTGAATAATTTTACAATTAATGAAATTTGTAAATAAATTTAATAGAACATTTTTTTGAGTATCTAATAATGTTTAAGAGTGAATCAGAATATTTTTTATGGTCAGGGAAAAAGTGAGAATTTTGTCTGGAAATCAGGGAAAACTAAAATTAAATATTTCCGGCAACCCTGTTTTTGTTCATAACAATATTTTTTAAGATAAATAAAATGTTTTAATGGGGATGGAAATCTTTAGTAAAAAAAAAAAAGAAGGAAAAGTGCATAAAGTTTAATAAAATTTTCCCTTAGTTAGAAAAAGCTTGGGTTGTCTTTGAAATTCTGGGTTTCGTGTCGATTCATTTTAAAGGATGTAAGAACGTGTAAACTACTCGTGAAAAGGTCTGTAGATTAAAATATCGTGATGGCGCGACTTGCTTTGCCAGCAACGAGTTGTTACCCGAAGGCATATTATACATATGCATGCAGCAACCACCAACCCCTTTACACCATGTGCAACCACTAGCATCCTTCGAAGCCCCCAGAGATTCACGACGGATTTCAATGAATTCTAAAAGATACTTCTCCAGTCTTGCTTTACTTTCTCTCTCACTCTCTAGATTCTTTTTTTTTTACCTTACTAAAATTCAAAGTGCCAAGAGGATTGGGCCAGTATTCTTTTACCATGGAGAAAAAAAAAATGTTCAAAAAAAGCTACTTTACTATTTTTCTTCGGCTATTACTTTAAAAAATTCAAAACGAGAAAAGTGCAATTTTGCAAACTTAATCATTTCAAGTGAAAATTTCAACTTTCCCGATTAACCAAGTTTGTTTAAGCTTCATTTCTCTTAATGAATATTTATAAACTTGCAGTTCAAATTTAAGACGATTCTGAATTTCCATTTTAATTTCGATTCGAGATTATTAAAACGAATTTCGTTTGTCATTGTTCCATTTAGAGTTTAAAAGTTTTGAATCCGATTATTAGAATGATTCTTTTGTCCTACGATTTTCAGAGGCAAGGTTTTTTTTTCATTTTCTGCCAAAAGGGAATTATTTGTTAGAACTTTGTTTTCCTCCACAATTGAGATTAACGATTTGACTTCTGTTTACAGATGGCTGTGAAAATAAAAAATGCGACTACTATGCCGAATGCGAGAGTGACAACGGCGGTGAAGCGAAGTGCGTTTGTCCAAAATCTTGCGAAAATGTGGTGAGTTCAAACATATCGAATCAATCTAATTACCCTTTTTCTATATAATCAATATATTTGCATTTACATTTGATGTCCAAGTGATTCTATTTGCTGTAAGAGTTAAAAGTGAATTTGAGGAATGAAAATGTAGAACATTATTGAAAATAATCAAGTTTGACAGAGGAGAAAATCCGGAGTGAAGAAGTTTCTTTAGAAAGCGAACCAAACCATTCCAAATCGAATGACTTCCTAATCCAAAGAGTGCATCCGTAGCGCGTAATTCTGAATTCTTTGGCAGTGGTGATATTCTCTGATGTCTTCCCATGATCGGCCACGTCGCATCGCCTTAGCGGAGAAAAGGAAAGGAACTCTTCGAAAAAGAATAGAAAGAAATAAGAAAAGGCCAAGTCCTTTACTCGCTCTTCTTCAGAAGCGGAATTTCTATCTGGTAAAACCGATGAACTCTGTTCACGTTCTCAAAGGAAACAAACACTGTAACTTTCTTAATGGAAGCCTATCAAACTCATCATTCCTTTTTTCCTTCCGTACAAATCACAAAAAAGATTATCCTTATTTGATACGTGTTTCGACACAAAGGATAATTAATTACAAGTAAAATTATTACTTTTTCCCTTGGTAACAAAATGATGACTGTATTTATCAGCTAATTTTCCAATTTTTGATCAGCAAAAAATCTTTCATCTTCTTTTGATAAGCAATTGAAGAAGCTTAAGGGAAGCACTGCGAGTGCAAAACGATTTCTGACAAGTCAGCGATAAGAAAGAAGAAATGGAAGTGAAAAGTTTTTCTCAAAGATTCCAAATTAGACACTATGTGATCTACATCGTCAAAATCGCAGAGCACTGCTTTCCTTAAGACTGTGCAAAGAGAAAAGAGAAAAAATAGTTTTAAAAAATATTCCGAGTGCAACGTTCGGTTAAATGATTTTGAAAGGACGAGTATTTTTCAAACGAAAAAACCTCTCATTCAGCGACTTTTTTTCTTAAAAATCCAAATATTTTTACTTTAAGTTTAAATTCAATTAAAATTCATCTGTGAATATTAAAATATTGACAAGAAAAATTATTAGTTTACTAGCCAAATTATCCGCGCGCGGGAATGTTGTGCTGCAATGTTTATTGTTAACAATTTCAAGTCATTTTAATTTAAGTAATTTTTAAAGAAATATTTATTATGACACATAACTGAAAAACTAATTAGAATTAAATTTTCAAAATATATTTTATTTTTAAACTTTAAAGTATATAAAAAAAACTTTAACAAATTTCGATACTAATTTCAAATTTGGCATCAGATTTTCAAAATTAAAAATAATTAAACTTTCTTGTACGAGAAAAATTGAATTTCACAAAAATTGTTATCTGATACCTACATTAAAAAAAAAAATTCCTTACGAAAATTTTAATTATTCTAAAGAATAGAGAAGGTAAAAAAAATTATTATTTAACTTTCCGAACAAAGAATATAAACAATATTTTTTTAGAGAATTTCCACTACTTTTAATTCGCTAATATTGAAAAAAACCAATTTTATGCAATTTATTTTTCCCAATAATTCAATTACTTTTACTAATTATAAAATTAAAAAAAAATTTTTTTGATTAAATTCTAACCATGAATTTAATTATTTTCATAATCGTAAAATTCAGTTACTTTCACAAATAAAGTTTTTGACAAGAATTCAATTATTTAAACTAATAAAATTTTCATAACATTTAAAAATTCATTATTTAAAACAATGTTCATAAAATTCTTATAAAGATTTCAATTCCTTTCAAAAGTAATAAAATTTTCAAAAGACATTCAATTCTTTTTAAACATTTTTATAAACTTTTCCGCAATAATTCAATTATTTTCAAAAATTTAATACAATTATTCGAAAGAAATTAATTGTTTTAAATATAATTTTAATAACATTTTTTTTTAAATAATAAATAAATTTTTTAAATAATTTTTTTACTTATCAACGTAATTATGTCGATAAATAAAAAAATTAAATTATTACCAAACAGAATTCAATTTATTCAAAAAATTTTTTGATAAAATTCCTGGAAAAAATTCATTTATTTTCAAAAATTTTAATAAAATTCGCAGGCAAGAATTTAATGATAATCATTTACCTAATTAATAAAATTCTTTGAAACAATTAAATTATTTTTATAAATAATAAAATTCTTCGAAAGTAATTAAATTATTTTTTCAACAATTATTAATAAAATTTCTCGAAAGAATTCAATTATTTTCATAAATTACAAAATCCTTAGAAAAAATGTAATTCTTCAAAAAATTCCATTTTTCTCAAAATTTATATAATTTTTCAGAAAAATTCAATTATTTTCCAATTATTTTTTTAAATTCCTCCCAAGAATTCAATTATTTTCCAAGTTTTAAAAAAAATTCTTCGCAAAATTTCAATTATTTTTATAAAAATAGAAAACTATTCCATAAAAATTTAACTATTTTCATAAATTATGAAATTCTTTAAAAAAAAGTCAATTTTTCTCAAAAATTTATAAAATTCTTCAGAAAATTTCAATTATTTTCAAAATTTTTTTTAAAAATTCTTCGCAAGAATTTAATTATTTTAATAAATAATAAAAGATTTCAAGAAAATTCAATTATTTTCATAAATAACAAAATTTGCCTAAAGAAATCAATTATTTTTATGTAAATAATAAAATTCTTCTGAAAAATTCAATTATTTTTATAAATAATAACATTTTTCATTGAAAATTCAATTATTTTCAAATATTTTTTTTTTAATTCTTCGCAAGAATTAAATTATTTTAAATTGTTTCATGAATAATAAAATTCGTAGCGTAAATTCAATTTATTAGCAGGATAAGAAAAAAGTAAACATTTTTGATTCGATAATTATAGGAAAATGTCAGGAAAATAAAAAATATGGAATGGAATTTTTGTCAATTTTGTGAAGTGAATAAAACGAGTTTTTTTGGTTTCTTTTTGACATTAAAATAAAATGAAAAATGAAAAAAATTAAAATAATATTTTTTTGTTTTATGGCAAAGAATAATTGAGTGGAGATAATTTACTATACAGTAATTGTGACGACAGAATACAGAAATGACAGAAATGACAGAATTTAAAAGGAAGATCAATTTTTAAGCTTTCTATTCATTTTATACAAGCTTTTCATTAAGGGACTCTCCTCCTTAAGGCTTTAAGTAATTTAATTAAGGGGGAAAAAAAATGAAAAATAGTTTAACAAAGCTGCTTACGTTTTATGGTAATTTCTTGACGAGGTCAGAGCTTTGCTTTTCAATTACAGACGCAGGTCGCTGGTGCCACTACTAAAGTTTGTGGATCAAACGGCATGACTTACGCGAGCGAGTGTGCGCTGAAAAAGGCCGCTTGTGAAGTACAAATCCTCATCGAAATTAACTATAGAGGAGATTGCGGTAAGTTTTATAATTATCCGACTTTTTTTGCCCTCACAAGCAATAAGCACATAATAATTTTAACCATATATGCAAATTTCAAAGAAGAAAGGGTCAGTGAATTTTTGTAAAAAAAACTTTTAGAACAATGTTCGAATGTGGATTGCGAGAACGGTGCCCATTGCGTGGCAGGCGTTTGCGTCTGTCCGCAAAACTGTCCAGAAAAATCCGGCGAAATTGTTTGCGGCAGCGACGCGAAAACATACACATCCGAATGTGAACTGCAAAAAGCCGCTTGCGAACGAGATCCAAAACTGCCACCACTGCAAGTCATTTTTTACGGCGAGTGTGTGGAGAAATTCCCCGTTGCCGCTCTAAGTAAGTCCGCAAGTTAATTTTATTCTCCAAACTGCATTATTTCGATGTAAAATATATTGTCTCGCAAATTTCGTATAACAAAGTTTCACTAAAGTTTCACAAACCTTCCTTGGTAAACTAATTTCGAAAACTTGAATCACTTACATTATCGTTTCTGAACTGTTTGTAACTTATTAGACTATAATAACTCTCCGGCTTTGCTAACCTTTGAAACCTCCAACTATTAACCTCGCAGCCACCATGTCCACTCCGGCAATAACTCGTCTAGTAACAACTGTGGCTGAAGTAGTCGGCACTCAGGAACGAGAGGCTTGCAAGGATATTCACTGCGACTTTGAAGCCACCTGTGAATTGGGACCCGATAAGTTTCCAAGGTGCAGCTGTAAATTCGACTGCGCTTCAATATCGCCGGAAAATATGCGCACTGTCTGCGGAAGTGACCATCGCACTTATCCCTCGCTTTGCGCCATGAAGATGGAGGCCTGTCAGAGGCAGCAGGAGCTCAGGCTCCGACCGATTGACCTCTGCGAAGGTTCGACACTTCATCTGCGATTAGACCTTTTACTTTCCATTTGCCAAAAAATTCCCGCTTTATTAACAGTAAAAAAGAATTCTTTAATTCAATAATTAATTATTAATGCAAGAATTTTGCTGTACATAAACTACGTAAGGCAATATTTTGAGAACGACTTTTTTCTGCTGGGCGTAAGATTTAAATTGATCCCCGTAGTTTGTGTATGATTCCTAAACCTCTAAAACAATTTCTCATTCCAGGGCTCGAAGTAGGTCCGTAAATTCTGTAAAAGTCCGTTTTTTTTAAAAAAGGCCTGTAAAGTCCGAAATTTTGATTCAAAAAGGATGAAAAGTTCGTAAATTGTACGACATAATTAGGAGAATTTTAGAGAAATTAGAAATAATTTCAGAAATTCAATTATTTTTTAAAAATAATAAAATTCTTCGAAAAAATTCAATTATGTTCAACATTTTTTTTTTAAATTCTCGTCAAAATTTCAATTATCTTTAGAAAGATTAAAATTCTTCTCCAAAATTCAATTACTTTTAAACATTTAAAAAAAAAATCTGTTCAAAAATTCAATTATCTTTATAAATAATAAAATTCATCCTAGAAATTCATTTATTTTTAAAAGTTCTGATAAAATTCTTTGCAAAATTCAAATATTTTAAAAAATAAGAAAATACATCGCAGAAATTCAATTATTTTCAACTTTTTTTTTTAAATTCTCAAAATTTCAATTGTCTTTATAAATATACAAATTCTTCTTCAAAATTCAATTACTTTTAAACATTTAAAAAAAAATCTGTTCAAAAATTCAATTATCTTTATAAATAATAAAATTCATCCTAGAAATTCATTTATTTTCAAAATATGTAATAAAATTATTTGCAAAATTCAATCATCCCAAAAAATAAGAAACTTCATCGCAGAAATTCAATTATTTTTTTTAAATTCTCCTCACAATTTCAACTATTTTTAAAAATATCAAAATTCTTCAAAAAAATTCAATTATTTTCAAAAATTTTATTAAAATTCATTTAAAAGTTTCAATTATTTTCATAATTACCAAAATTTATCACACGAATTGAATTATTTTATAATGTAAAATTTGTTTAATAAAATTTTATTTATTTTAATTTTAGCAGAAATTCAAACATTTTAAAAAGTTTTAATAAAACTTTTTTTTGGTAATTTTATAAAAATAGAAATTGAACGATATTTAATTTTTGCGTAGAATATTATTACTTTTGAAAATAATTCAAATTTTGCAATGGATTTTATTAAAATTTTTGAAAATACTTGAATTTTATTTTAAAATTTGACAAGAATTTCATTAATAACAAATTTTTTTTATAAATTTCTTCGTAATCATTCAACTATTTTTATATATAATAAAATTTTACCGGAATTCAATTATTTTTAAAAGAATTTTAGTCGAATTCCTCGAAAAAAATAAAAAACTTTTATTACAATTCGTTTAAAGAATTTAATTGTTTAAAAATTTGTTGATAACATTTTTAATAGTAATTGAATTCCAAGAAACATTCAATAATTCAATAAATTATTTTTTTTCTATTTAAATAATTTAATTCTCGTAGAATTTTCTCATAAACATTTATTTAAAAATAGATTTCAGTTAAAATCTTGGATTTTAATAATTGAATTCTTTTGAAGAATTTCATTAAAATTTGTAATAATAATTGAATTTGGGAAAGTTTTTTAAAATTGTCTTCAAAATAATTGAATTTCTACTAAAAACAAGTTGTTTCAAAACATTGTTTAAAATTTTTGTATTTCTGCTAAAATTCTAATATTTTAAAAAATAATTGAATTCTTGCGAAGGATTATTTTACGAAAATATTTAAATTCTTCGCAAGAATTCAATTATTTTCATAAATAATAAAATTCAATGCAGAATTTCAATTATTTTTAGTACAATTTTAATCGAATTTCTCTAAAAATGTAATTATTCTTAAAAATTGTATTAAAATTCGTTAATAGGATTCAAGTATTTGATAATTTGTTGATAACAATTTTTTATGGGAATTGAATTTTAAGAAACGTTCAATTCTTCAAAAAATGATTTAATTACGTTTTGTTTTTATTTAAATAATTGAATTCTAGTAGAACATTCTAATAAAAATTGAATTTGCTTTCTTAAAAATTAATTTCAGTTAAAATTTTTTTCTAAAATTATTAAAAATAATCGATAATCGATATGAAGAAGAATTTTAGATAAAAATAATAATTAAATTGATGATTTTAATTCTTGTAAATTATTTTAATTAATAATTAATATTAATTATTTTAAAACATAAAGAAATTGATTACTTCGAGTCGAAGACTCGAAGTTATCGATTTCTTTATGTTCTATATAAAAATTGACTTTATAGTTTTATGTAAAATGTTCTGTTATATTTGATTCGGCCTGATTCTATTTTTGTCAGTTGATCCGTAATTTTTAATTTTTGTTCCCTAAAATCCGTATTTTTAAATACTTTCACTGCTTCGAGCCCTGTCATTTTTATATTTTTAATGAAAATTCAATTTTAGAGATATTTTGATTTGAAAAGAGACTCTATTTGTCAAACTAGGTATGGAAGTAAAACCTTGCAATGGAGATCCTCCACTAATTGATGTCGAGGGTAGAGAAATCGATTGTGGAAATGGACCTCAACGGAAAGATTGTCCTAGTAATAGTTATTGCCATCAGACTCAGCGCTTTGCTCGTTGCTGCAAAAAAGGTAACTGTTATACTAAATACGAATATTTTTAATATTTAAGAAAAATTACATATTTCATTAAAATGTGAAAAAAGAGTATAGAGACAATTTAATTATACACCTAGAGGAAATATTGATTAAGAAAAAGTTTAGCGCTCGAGAAGGAGAGGGAGAAGTCTTCTTCTTTTTTCGAAGCGTAATTACAAAGGCTATTCGGAGAATATTAAAAATATTAAAATAAAATTCTGCTACAAAGGAGAAATGTATTGTGAAATATATTGTGAAATTTATTGTGAAATGTATTGTGAAAATAAAATTATAAATATGAAACTATGGAAAAGTATAAATTGTATATACCGATTGTTTGCAGAACAAGGCATTCAAGTCGTGAGGTGTATAGATTCGTGGCATGGTTGCTGTCCCGATGGGAAAACCCCGGCTCTGGGACCCGATGGGGCAGGCTGCCCCAGTGTCTGCAATTGTAACAGATTAGGTAGTATGTCCGATGTCTGCGATCCCGAATCTGGCCAATGTGAATGTCGACCAGGTGTCGGTGGCGCAAAGTGCAATAGTTGCATGCCCGGCTATTGGGGTCTGCCCAAAATCAGCGAGGGTCATCAAGGATGCATTCGTAAGATAATTGATACAATTTTAACAATAGAATTATACAATTGTACCATATAGACAAGTCTTCAACCTTGATAATGAAACACTTTTAATAGACATTAAAAAAAATTGTAAATATCGTAAATATTGCAAATTGTGTAACAATAAGTATTTCTCCTTGTACTACAAATGTCAAGCTCTCGTGACGACGCATAACGACTATTTCTTATTGTTTTATTATGAATCACATGTTTCACTTTGCCAGTTTGCCTAGACTGAGAATACATATTTTATTAAAATTATCAATAATTCCGTCTGAATAAAGTTCTCGTTATACTTGTTTTTTTTGTGGTGAAAATTAATTATGCGCGAGAATTTTAATTATAGAACAATCTATAAATGTTGAAAGTTGGAATTTTAATAATTTGGAAACTTTCATCGGAGGTTGTTGGATGATAGAATTTTTTTCTACTCACCGCTATAGAAGTAAAAATAGTAAATTTTTCTGTAGCTTGTGGCTGCTCGCTGTTTGGCTCTGTTCGTGAAGATTGCGAACAAATGACTGGTCGCTGTGTCTGCAAGGCTGAGATTCGTGGTCAAAAGTGCACCATCTGTAATGATCACAATAAAGTCCTCACACCATCGGGATGCCAGTCAGGTATTTCAAATCAACCTGTTTCTCAACTTGTTTTTCTCTATTAAATTAAATTAATTACAATTTCACTGAGACAATTTTTATTTTGTGCTCATATTGCTTTTTCATTGTTCTGTTGAGTTTTTGTTTGCAAAAGAGTATTTTAAATTAAAATTTAACTTGCAATGATGAGGAATAATAATAATTTTATTCCCCGATCGTAAAAGGTCGAAATGTCTTGGAATAATTGAGGAGAACTTGGTTGTAATATTTCTTGGTTACATTCGCAGCTGACTCAATTCTGCCTGAAATGCCCGACTCTTGCAACAAATTGGACTGCTATTCGGGCGCACATTGCTCGGAAATTGGCGGTCCACACTGCGAGTGCCCGTCTGCTTGTCCCGCGGACGTTCCTTTGGTCCCAGTTTGCGGCAGCGATGGCCAGACTTACGATAATGAATGTGAGCTACGACTTTATGCCTGTCGTCATCAAGCCGACGTCGTCACGCAGGCTTTCGGTCACTGCAGAGGTGGGTTCACTGAGCGTACACCTCTTTACATAATGCGCTACTAATTCATCGTCGTATTAACCCGCACAAGTAACGATCAAATTTTACTTTCGTCAAATACCCTAACTTTACGATCAGTGTAAAGAGTCATGGACACAAGCTGTGTTTCTAGAATTAATCGCAAGCAATTTGTAAATTACTCTATGTAAACTATCACTGAAAATATTTTTTTTTTAAATGCTGCCTGTTAACTCCAAGTTTCTAACTAAACCTCGACTAACAATGATACCTTTGTAACCTGTAGAATTAATAAACTGTTGACGGTTTTATTAAATCCCATGCATATCTTAATAACCCTTTAAAACCTTAAAAATAATTTAAAATAATTTAAAATAATTAAAAATAATTCTATAAAAATTTAATCACAATTCTTTATCTGGAGTTAAAAGAAGAGATCTGGTTTGAAGAAACTAAAAGTAATCAAATTTATCAGAAATTTTTTTAACAATCTTGAATTTTCTTTCCTTCCTTTTTTCAAATACTGCAATTTTTCTTTAAAAAGATATAATTATTATTAATTGATAATCCCTTATTAATGAGACAATTTCTAGAACTCGATAATAATTTTTGTCGAGAATATAATATGTAACGAGATTAACTTTCTATAGAAAATATGGTTATATGAAATTTCCAATTAAATTTAAAATAAAGCGAGAGATTAATTTTATTTGATATTTCTTTATTAAAATATAATAATGAACGAGTATTATGAAAGCAAAAAAAAGGAGGATAAGTAAAATTGTTTTTCGTTTCTATCTATTTGGTATAATAAAAATAGTTTTTAAAAATAGTTTCAATTTTTGATGAAGTAAATAAATATTCGAACAAAGAGATATCTAGGAACGTTGGATTTAATCTGCATTTAATTTTTGATGCGCAAAACAGAGGAATGCACTTTGCAGGGCAATAACTCGACCATCAGTTGGTTTCTCGAGCCATTAATTCACCTTTGTAATAGAGCTTTGCCAATATTATATTTACAGCTTAATAACAAACTTGAGTAAAGTATATATATTCCCCACTGACACTTTCAAAAATGTTCCTGTTAACACTCGAAGGTGATCCTCGACTTGATTTTTATAAAACAATTATATCATTATTCTCTATTTTTTTCTACTCTGAAATTTTATTTCCTTTTTGAACAAACATTCAATTTTTTCCCATCTTTTTGCAAGAAGTAACGATCAAATAGTAATTTTTCCAACTTATTAATTGAATATTAAAAGATTTTAACTTGAATTCAATCCTTTAATCAGTTGACAAGACTCAAATATAAGGATATTTGCATTTAGAAACGATCGTAATTCTCTCTCCCTCTCTCTCTCTCTCTCTCTCAGTTCCCATAAGCAAATATTCATTTCCGAAAGCACGGTTCAATAAATTCAGTTGACACAATTGATTTCTTTTTTTTCCCCCAAATAAACCCTTATTTAGTTTATTTAGTTCTCACAGGACTTAGATCGTTAAAGTCAATATTCGAACTCTAACTATTTAATTGTTATTATATTCTTGACAAAAAAGAAAAGTTTTGATTACCCAATTTTTTTCCCTTTTTTTCTAATAAATGAATTTGAACGACAATTTATTATCTCTTAAATTGTGAAAGTCAAGAATCTATTAAACTGGAAGATTGCGTTGCTTCTTATTTTCAATTCCGCGACTCGTTTTCAGGTCTTCCTAAGTTTTGAAGGGGTAGGTCGGATGAAAGAAAAGTCAATCTTTTTAAAAGTTTCTGCTGGACCTTGTGCAACTTGCTCTTGCGAGTTGAAATAAATTAGATTATGGAAGGCCAGTTCCAGGCGTACTTTAGACTTCGAATGGGAAATGCTGTGGAGTTTTTTGTATTTCCTGTAACTGAGATTCTATCCAACCGTTCGTCTCTACTTTTCTGTCTCAATGACGACAAAAATAAATTCTTGTTCTTCTTTCTAAGACACGAATTTTTGCAACTTGCATCTACCTGAAAAAAATGTAGATTGAAATTTCTATTATACAATTAAGTAATATTTGTTAAATAGAAGAAAGATGGAAAAGTTTTGTGAGATTTCTCGTTTTCTTTTCAATATTGCCATTTTAACGAGGTCTAGAAATTGCATTCTCACACCCGTTTCTTTGGAAACTTTCTACTTGAATTTCTATTTTTTTTTTTTTGTTTATTTTTCCGTAAAGTGATACTGCGAAAATATACGTCGTAAATAAGCAGTAAAATAAATACACAAATGGATGAATAAATAGATCAAGAGTTACATTATAAATGAGTTGTAATAAACGAAGGTGCGGGTACTCTTTGAAAAAGTAATGAAACTTGTCGACACTGCAAATAACAAGAAAACTAAGATAAAATCGCAAAGTAATTAAATTCTCATCAGTTTCTGCAAACTCTCCCTTTCTATTCAGAAAAGTCATCATCTTATCGAACAGAAAGAATATTAATCGTATTGATATAGACAAATAAAAGAGGGAAATTTTTTACAGCCAACTTTCATTTAGAACCAAAACCCTCTCATCAATTCATTAGGAACTTGTTTCCATCCTTCAGTGAATTTGGTCTAAAAATCAATTTTCAATTAAATTAAAATTAAAATTAAAAATAAAATTCAAACGAATTAATTAATTCCTTCTAAGTCTGATAATTTGAAAATCTTTTTCTTTGAATTTGAAAAAGAATTTTGAGAATCAAATTTGAAACCTTATAACTACTGATATTTGTTTGATAAAATTGTTAAAGTGCCGAAGTTGAGATCTAACTTACAATTTTCAGATGACCCCTCGGTCAATACGGACTTTCCCGTGAAGAGATACACAGCTGTGCAATTTACTCAACCCGCAGCTGCAATTTCTCCATTATCGAAATCCACAAGACATCTTCTAGTACCCGAACCGGATCCACGGTATTATTATACTCATCGAGCTTACCAAGAAACGATTACAGTCGATCGTAATAATTTAAAGCAGGGTAAGTTTATTTATTTAGAGAAAAATAGACCGAGCGCTCTTGCAGGGAACTTGCAAATATTTCGAAAACAAAAAAAGACAGTTAATTGTTTTCAATCATGCATGTTGATGTTTCATTGAGTTTACTAATTTCCGCTACTAACATTATAAAAAAAAACTTGTTCTGTAACTTAAAATTCCAATTGTGAGAAATTAACATGAAGTAGTAATTAATTTCGTATGTGCAAATGAAATTTATTCCCACTGTTACATTCGGTAGCAAATAATTAGTTCGCAACAAATATAATCAACTCTTTGGAAGAAAAATTTAAATATTTGATACTCAACTTTTTTTTTTGATACCTTTGTAATTTTCTGATCAATAATCGAAAATTTGCAAACGAGAAATATTTCAATTTATTCTATTGGAAAATATTTTTTTTTTACTTGATTAATTATTCGAGTATGAAATATGTTGACAATTTAATTATTTTCCAGGGGTGGCTGCGTCTTATCGGCCAACACCAGCGACCATAAGAGTGGTGACTGCCTTGTTAGGAGATCTTTGTTCCGATGACAGAGATTGTACAATTGCAAACAGCGAATGCCTTAAAGGAGGATGCATTTGCTCTGACGGATACTCTGAGACGAGCGATAGACAAGAATGCTTTGGTAAAACGAATTTTTAAGTTAAAAAACAAAAAAAAAATTTAGTTTTATATCTCGCTGACTTTTTTCTGAGTTCAAGACAAAATATTCCCTCTTTTTAAAAGTAATAAAATTTATCGCGAAAATGAAATATTCTTCAATATCTACTATTTTTATAAAATTTACAAAAAGAATTTAATTATTTAAAAAAAAAATTAATTAAATTCTTCAAAAACTTTTAATTATTTTCAAAAAATAATAAACATTTTACAACAATTTCATTAATAACAAATTTTTTAAATAAATTTCTTCGCAATCATTCAACTATCTTTATACTTAATAAAATTTTACCGGGATTCAATTATTTTCGTAAATAATAAAATTCTTTTTAGGAATTCAATGGTTATGAATAGAATTTTAATCGAATTCCCGAAAAAATTCTTCAAAATTTTATTAAAATTCGTCCAAAGAATTTCATTTTGTTTAAAAATTTGTTGATAAGATTTTTAATAGGAATAAAATTGAATACCAAGAAACATTCAATTATTCAATAAATTATTTATTATTGTATTTAAATAATTCAATTCTCGTAGAATTTTCTGATAAAAATTAATTTAAAAATTAATTTCAGTTAAAATCCTAGATTAAAATAATTAAAATCTTTCAAAGAATTTCATTAAAATTTTAAAAACAATTGATTTTATGAAATTTTTTAAAAATTGTCTTAAAAATAATTGAATTTCTACACAAAAAAAAGTTTTATTAAAACTTTTAAAAATAATTGAATTCCTGTTAATTTTTTACAAGATTTTAATTATTTTTGAAAATTTTAATAAAATTCTTGGCAAGAATTCAATTATTTTCATAAATAATAAAATTCAATGCAGAATTTCAATTATTTTTAATACAATTTTAATCGAATTTCTCTAAAAATGTTATTATTCATAAAAATTGTATTAAAATTCGTTAATAGAATTCATGTATTTGATAATGTGTTGATAACATTTTTTCATGAGAATTGAATTTTAAGAAACATTCAATTCTCCAATAAATTTTTTAATTGCGTTTTATTTTTATTTAAATAATTGAATTGTAGTAGAATATTCTAAAAAAAATTGAATTTTATTTCATAAAAATGAATTTCAGTTAAAATTTTAGATAATCATTGAATATTAAAAGCAATATAGCGGGAATTTTAAAAAATAATTGAATTTTGTAATTAATTTTTTTGAAAAAGTTTAATTGAGTTTTTTAATACTATTTTTAGTTTCTATTTTCTAATATTTATTTAATAAAAGAATTTAACTTATAATTAAAATTTCGTAAAATTAAATATTATAAAGAAATGAATTTTAAAATTGTCAAAGAACTTTTTCGAAAATTGTTAAAAATAATTGATATAAAGAAGAGATTTAGATAAAAATTGTGAAAAATACTAATTGAATTGATGATGATTTTAATTATTATAAATTATTTTTATTAATAATTAATATTAATTTATTATAAAACATGAAGAAATCGATGACTTCGAGTCGAAGAAGAAGAAGAAGAATTTTAGATAAAAATTGTGATTGTGAATTTTTTATTTCTGATCCGTAAAGTCCGTATTTTTAAATACTTTCACTACTTCGAGTCCTGAATTAGTAAAATGAAATAGGTTTTAATAAATTTTTTTCTTTTCAGCCAATTACATTCCAGTGACGTCAACAGAAGAATTTCGTGCGTGTTTATCTTATCCATGTCACATGTCTTCGACCTGTATCGATCTTCCCAGTGGCACCTTTGTTTGCATCTGCAAACCCAACTACACAGGTCTACTTTGTAACGAGGAAATTAATAGGAGGGACTACGACATGCCCTCTTTCGATGGCAAAAGTTACGTGCGAATGGACAGACTCAAGGCCTATCACAAATTTAGCATCGAAGTTGAATTCATAACGTACGCCAAGAATGGAATCATTTTGTACAATCAACAAAAGGCGGACGGAAGCGGAGACTTCGTTTCTCTCGCCATTGTCGACGGGTGCGTGAAATAATTCAAACTGATTGACTTTTTATTCCACCCTATTATTTATTCCACGCTATTATTTATTTATACTATTATTTGCCTTTCACAGATACATGCAGTTCAGATACAATCTGGGAAATGGACCAGTGATTTTAACATCTCCAGAGAAAGTCGAAATGAAAACGTTTCATCGAGTCGCCGCCAAACGCTACCACAAGGATGGAGTTTTAATTTTCAACGACGGCGAAGACGTTGCTGGACAAAGTCAAGGAATGTTAAAGTCTCTCGATCTGAATCATGACAGTTATATCGGAAACGTTCCGACAAATTTCACAAAGTAAGAAGAAGAACAAAAATTTGCAACACTAAACATTTATTATATAATTCTTCTGTTCGAATTTAATAATAATTCTTTTTTCAGAGTCTACGAAAACATTGGGACAAATCACGGATTTTTAGGATGCATTCGTAAATTGAAAATCAACAGAATACCCATTGATCTCTATATTGGACACGATAAAAATATCCTCGAGACTTATCGCATTAAGGAATGTGAGGACAATGCTTGTGCGAATCTCCCTTGTCAGAATGGGGCCACGTGCCAGCCGATATTCGAGGAGGATCTTTGCGACAATCAGGAGTGTGAGAATCTCGAGAAGAAGAGTAAGGGCAAGAGAAAGAGTGAGAAAAATATGAGCATTATAAAGTGCAAGGGCTCGCACTGTACTCCGCTAGAGCAGAAACGAGCCAAGAAGAATGTGAAGAGAAAGTGTTCATCATCGGATTGTGATTACGATTTTGATCTCGATTTCAATAACTTCGAGCATGAGAATTACGCTGTTTCGAAATACGAACCTCCCGAGTATAAGTGTATATGTCCTCCGGAGTATACCGGGAAAAATTGCGAGCAGTCCCTGGATCCTTGTATGAATGAGCCTTGTCAACATGGAGCGACTTGCGATATTTTGCCCCAGGGTGGATATGTCTGCAAATGCCCTCCAGGAAGAACTGGCGAGCATTGCGAAATTTGTAAGTAATTATTTACTTTTGTGCAGAAGGTACAGTTTTAAGAAACTTTTTTTCAATTCTTTCAACAGTGGATGCAGAGTTGACCGAGTTTCATATTCCGGAAATGAATGGTTACGGATTTCTGGAGATGCCTTGCTTGGACGGTGTCGCTAAGGCATTTTCCATTGAACTTTGGTTCTTGACGACGGCTAATGATGGTCTGTTGCTCTACAATGGTCAGCTGAATAATGGGCGAGGCGATTTCATTAGTTTGAATTTAGTTAACGGAAAACTGGAATTCAGATTTAATCTTGGAAGTGGAATAGCTAATATTACGTCTCCGGATACTGTGTCCCTCAGCTCTTGGCACTGCGTGAGAATCAGTAGACTGGGCAGAGAGGGACTATTGCAGCTGGACGATGGGAATCTTGCGCGAGGATTGTCCGGCAGTCCTCTGACTGAATTGAATCTCGAAACACCGCTCTACGTCGGAGGAGTCAAGTAAGTATCTACATTCTCCCTGATTAAAATAATACAAAATATTAATAAATTTCCAATGCAGAAACTGGGGCGAGGTGCACCGACTCTCAGGAGCCTACAAAGGACTCCAAGGAGCAATTCAACGTTTAATGATAAATGGAAAAACGTACCAAAATCTTGCGGTGAACATCACTCAACACAATACGGAAATTTACGACGGTCTTCCTTGTCCGAAGAACGAAAATCCTTGCCATAATGGTGGCGTCTGCTTGCCTCTGCTGAATAGTTATCTTTGTAAATGTGCAAATGGTTACAATGGACTGCACTGTGAATTCCGTGAGTATAGTTATAATCATAAAAAGTCCTCTGAGAACTTTGTAATGAATTAAAACCTCTTTCGAACAGTCATGGGCTACGATATTTCCAATGGAGAAACTGTGGACAGACCAGTTCGTTTCAATGGAGAAAATTTCCTACAATTCAAACACCGATTCGGAAGAAGGTAACGTGTATCAAAAACTTAACAGTTAGAAATTTAGAGAAGATTATTATTTTCCGGAATGATATCAATACTTACGAGTCATTAACAATTAACCTAATAAAATGGTTTCCTGATCTATCTAACTATCTAATATGAAAACTAATTCTTCTAATCAGTGCTAATTCTACTAATATAACACTTGGGGAATATATCGACGATTCCTATTCCGATTACGACTTTGAGGAAGACGTCGATTATGAATATGACAATTATAACTATATAGAGTAAGTTGAAAGTTGCTTTAAGGACATGGTTCAAGCAAGCTTGCTTTCTTTCTTGGTTTTTCGACTACAATTTCAATTTTATTTTTCTACTTTCAGACGAAGGGGACAACAGTCCAATAAATTCGAGTTAAGAGTAAGAACAACGCATCCAGAGGGTCTCATCGCTTGGATAGGAAGAGGAAAAATCGAATACTTAACATTGAGCCTGCATGGTGGATACGTTGTTCTTTCCTACAAAACCAAACAGGAAGAAATATCCCTAACGAGTAGAGTGAGTTTGAAAATTATTTTTACCTATTTCTGTTTCGAATGTATATTCAGTAGAAAATAATTTTCCGTTCGACAGGAAAGAATCGACGACGGCGCATTCCATCACATTCGAGCGTCGCGAAGACGAAAAGCAACGATTATACAAATTGATGACGAGACACCGGTGAAAATGTCAACGGAAACAACCGTCTTAATGACGAATGGAAAATTATTTATTGGTGGTAAGCCGGGATTCCACGGGATCAAGGGCTGCGTCACGGACTTTGTCGCTGACAAAAAAAGAATTCCCCTGACGAGGAGAAAAATTGAACTTTGCCACGACAACGACGTATGATAGTGAATCGATCAGCAACGACCAATAAACTAACTAAAATAAAATATTGAGCGATATTTGGTGTTTCTGCTATCTCTCACTCTCTCTCAAATTGGCTGTTGAACAGCAAATCAGCAAGAAAGTATTATACGCAAACCAAATGTTCTCCAAGTCGTTCTCAAAAATAAGTCTGATAATAATCGATCGACTGTGCCTAGTAGCCTAACGATTTATTGAGATTGAGGACGAGTTTTCAAGTGCTACGTTTTCATCCAAGGACAATAATATATTTTTAAGAAAAAGAGCTGCAAGCATTTTTCAATGTTTGAAAGCGGATATTTAAATTATATAAATATATATATATACAAATAGTAAAATATATAAATATTAGTTATAAATTAATGTTAAGCGTAATTTTTAAAAACGAGTATTAAATATAAATATTAAGCACAAATTATAAATAAACAAATAAGTATATATAAAACAAGTATATATACAACAAGTATATATATATATATATATATATATATAACAAATAAGTATATATAAAAAAATGTGTAATTATATACAAATTAAAATTAAAAAAGTATACGTACAATTAGACTCAAGTAATTAAGTCGGCAAAACGAAATGAATAGAAGGAAGAGTGCAAGAACCTTTACAAGCTGCTGACGCACCTAAAACGTTAAGATGCCAAGACTGACTAATATGAATGAAAAAAAAAAACTTAATCAGTGTTATGTTTGAGTGTTCAGTAGAGAGATTTATCACTGTGGATTCCTTAGATAGAAATATGTATTTTAAATGACTGTTGATTTATGCCAGTAGAAACCACATTGTTTAAGGTAGGCGAGGCTTTTTATAAAAAGATCGACAAGAAAATAATAGTTTATACGAAAAAAAAAAGAAAAAAAATGTAGACGGTGTAGCTATATAAATAATATTACATTCCATGCAATGGACACCTGTCATAGGAAAATTCGTACACACCTGTTACGTATGCTTTAAAAAAAGAGATTAACAATATTATTATTATCAATGCATTAGGACTAGGTGGGCGCGCAAGAAGAATTTGTCTGTATATTGATTGTAAATATTATAGCTTCAATCGTGAAAGACGATTACTATCATCGACAGCTTATAATATATATACACATCATCTATTTAACAATCGTAATCGTCATCGCATAAATTATAGTCAATTCCCTGCTTCAATGCCATTTTCATTTTTAGCCGTTTTCCATCACATCGATCCGTATTCTTAAGTTAACGCGACTGATTATTTTCTAGCATATTTTAATGAATTAAATTTTTCAATTAGGAAATTAGTCTCCCCTGTTGATTGCTCAAAGCATTTTTTGAATCTTTACTTCCATTCGATGTTTTCCCAATCATTTTCCTCCAATTTTTGTTAGCAAAAATTTTGTTTTGAAAAGAAAATATATAATAGGGACGCGATGCAGTTTTTGATATGCACTTTTTTTAATTATTGTGACCGACAATCAAATTGTCAAGTATCACTCTAGATTTTCCGTCGTATTTTTAGCTGTCGTCAATGTTTAGAAAAAATGAGAAAATTGACTCTAATTGTATAATGTATATTCAATTCTAATTTACTGAGTTGAAAATGATTTATTAGTTTGGCAACAGCTAAAAAAATTACCTGACCGAATTTTCGTACATATCAGTTCATTGAGTCTGTGATAACATAGGCACAAATTTCCCTATTCATATTTTTCTTTCAAAACTTTTACTTCTTTATTACATTGAAAGTTTGAGGAGAAATTCCGATTTTAAAAAAGTTGATCACTCTTTTGATAAATTTAATATTTGTAATAAATTAAATATTTATGAAAGTCAACGAATCTGTTGGGTTTTAGTAGGGATTTTAATTGATGATTTTTGAACCCCTAAACGAGCGACATATTTATACAAAAAAAAGAGCCTATATTAAACATTGAGATTAAAAATCTCATTGATTGCAAATAAATAATAAATAGGTATATTAGTAATGCAATAAGTTGTGCGCGCGCGTGAGTGTGTGTGTTTTTGAATGAGTAGGAAATAGCTTTGTATAAAAAAAAATTAGGAAGATCGAAATTTACGGTGTTTGTATTAAAAATATCAGGTCGAACGACAAATTGACCTTTTCGATGCCATAATTTTTTCTCAAGCAATAATATACATATCCTGCCAATAAATTAAAATTTTTATCCAATTTTGGTGATCTTTTGAACCATATCTCTTCTTGTAAACAATGCATATCATTTGTATCTAAAAGACCAATTCTTTGTCTTCAAAGACTTCGGAGTTCGGACTTCGGACCTATAAAGCTCACTAAAGCGTTATATTAAATTTTAAAAAAAAATGTCTGAAAATAATTGCCTCGAATCGATTCTCTAAAATTCTCGTGATCGAAATGATCCTAATTATTAACTTGTAAATAGAAGGCGAAACATTTTTCTTTCGAGTCAAAATATCGATTTTCAATATCAGCGGAAATGTTTTTCTTTCTATTTTCAGCGAAAAATGTCTAAATACTGCCAATGTAAAATTCCGTAATCATTAATCTAGTTACATAGAAATTATATAGAAGTTTGCAATTTTTTGTTTATTTAGAATTCTACTTTTTTTTATTTAAATTAACTTCTTTTTGATGAAAAAAAAATTATTTCTTATTTTATCATCGAATGCAAACACTGTGAAATATTACTTTTTAAGTTTGATGATGAATTAATTATAAACACCTGCTGCTGTGCAAGAAATAAGCCGCATTTGTAAATATTAAAGCAATACATAAAAATTGTGCGATAATTTTTTCTTGTCTTTATTTAATGTCCGTAATCTTAAAAATTTTTAATTTTTAAGACTCATCTTTTATAAAACCAGGTTCTTATTGCTAAAAATTCTATATCACATTATATCAATTGATTTTTACACTTTCATTAAAATATTTACACAACATTTACAACTAATACTTTCATTCCTTTCAAAATTCAGTCATCTTCGTCATTTTTTTTTTCGTTTATAAAAAAAAATTGTTTTCTTGACATTCTGTCAGCTCTGTTGTCATAATACAATTATTATATTTCTTTAAGCGAATGCTTTGTGAAAAAATTTTTTACGATTGCAACATTTTATTAACTTTTCGGCACGTCTTTTGCCATTTCTTCCAACCTTTGCCTGAAGATTTCCCTGATTTCCTTGATGGGTTTGGTGAGAAAAATTGGCACGTGATCGTCTCTTCTCTGTAGAAAATAAAGAGGGATAAATTTCTTTTTCAAATTTTTTATTATTTAATTAATTAAATAATCTTTAACGTCCGAGATATTTCATAAATATAAGTCAAATTGATGAAAAACGAAAACATTCTCTGTTCTTATTCATCTTATTGTTTTTATTTGTCTCTCTTCAATTAATGTTTATTGTGAAGTGTTGTTAGAGTTTGGCGCTCAGTTTTAAATTTTACTTTACAGTTTGCAATACATTTTATTTTATTATTTTATTATTTTGTGATTTTTATTTTTTGTATTGTGATTTATTATTTATTTTTTATTTTTTTTAAGACGGATTATTTATTTATTTATGGTATGTTAATTTTATTTTTTAATTCTTTTCACTTATTCTTTATATAAAAGTTTTTTTTATTGATTTTTCAAAAATTTATTTATTTATATATTGTTTCTTCATTGAGTTTTATTTATTATTCTTTATATAAGAAATTTATATTGATTTTTCAAAATTTATTTATATATTGTTTTTTCATTGAGTTTATTTATTATTTACTTATTTTATTCCTAATTTGTATTTATTTCTATTTTTATTTTTGATTTTTTCTAATTCAATTTTTATAATTTTCTGACTCCAGACTCTATTCCATCGTCAGGGTTTGAATTTCAAGTCTTCGTTTATTTAATTATTATTTTTTTGGTAAGATAATTTTTTGAATATATGTACTTTATTTATTGTTAAAATAGTTTTTATTATTCTTTAATTTTGTATATATTTTTTGAATAGACTCCCAATGAAGAGGAAATCGATTTGATTTCGAAACGTTGGAGTAAATAAAATTTGTTCGAATGTTTTCGTTTTCATGAATTTGACTTATTTATTATTAAATTGTTATTTTATTATTTACTTTGGTTATTATTCTCTTTTTTTGTTCTTTTCTTACCTGGAACAAACATTCGCCCTCGAATTCGACGAGTTTTTGTTTTCTGGCCCTCAGTAGAAGTCCAACGACTTTGTCATTTACGTATGTGTAAATATTGAAGAGATCGCCGAAAGTTATTGCTATGACATCAGGATGGTCCCGACACGGTGTACCATCGTGATTGATAATTTCGCACAATTCCAAAATTTCCTTGTAAATATGAGCCGATGCTTTGCGGCCTCTTATGTCCGAAAGAGATCCAGCAACTGGTCTATAAAAATAAGTAGGAATTTTGTTAATTTTTTTTTTCATTTAGAAGATTGTTGCCAAAAAAAAAGAAAAAATACCTCACCTGCCATATTCCTCTTTTGAGAATGTAGGTTTTGCAAGATTTAATCCTGAAGTAAAGGGATTCTTGGATTGACTACTCTGATGATTACTGGCATGTTGGTTGAACATGGCCACTTTCTCTCCCAAAGATTCCTAAAAATTTCGAAAGAAATAAAAAAAAATTAGCGAAAATATTACAGATTTGATAAATAAAAAAACGTGTTATTTCAATTCGCTATTTGTTATTGAATTCATTGTTACGATATTCAATGATTTATGAACACAGAAGAAACGATTTTTTAAGACTTTGAAACATATATGACAATGTAATGCAATTCAAACGACTTTTGTTCGACTTGAAAGGTTTCTAAGTTCAATGTTATATTTTTAGGTAAAAAAAATTTTAATTTCCGATATTTCGTAATATTAGTCCACGGCAAATTATCTATTTCTAATGAAATACAATTTCTTGAAACTATTTTTCTTTTATTCGAAATTTCCTAATAATAAATAAAGAGCTGCGGGTCTATATTTTACACGTGTCATTATGTAAGAAATTTATTCTTCTAAAAACAAAAAACTACACAAATATCTATAGAATATTGAAAATAACACGAAAAATAGTATTAAACATTTCTAGTGTCTTATAGATTTTGAAGTGGAATTTTGGAACACGTCCAATTTATCAACGTTAGCAGATTAGCCCTGACCATAAAAGAGATTTTGATGGCACATTGACAACTTTTTTCTTCATCTATGTATATTTTATTATAATAAACTTGTCTTTCAATTATTTCCTTCTTTAGCAATTCGCAAATAAATAAAAAAAAAATTTGCATTAAGAATTGTTTCTTTTTATTCGTTTCTAAATCTATTATTTATTAATGCATCGAAAATATTTAAAAGCAAAAGCACACACAGAACAAGAACTAATATTCAAGATATGTAAGAATTATAATTTACAAAATAATAAATAACACGTGATAAAAATGCAATGTATGGCGTAAATAAATAATAAAATAAATAAATTTTCGAAATATGATACTCACAACAATCACCTCAGACATTTTTCTTCTATTATATTATAAAACACAACGTAACGATAAATTATTAATAACAGGTACAATTAATAAATGTTGTAGTAAGTAAAAAATGAAGTAATACTGTCACAGTGTTTTTTTTTGAATGAGAAATATAATTTAACTGGACGATTTTGAAATGAATACTGTACACTTGAACGAATTGTTTTATAATTATACTAAGAGACACACGGAGTGAATAAATACAGCGTCGCGACGCCAAGCTTCTTTATATAAGAAGCTCACGACGTCAAAAAGCTCCCACCAGAAATTTTTAACTCGTCCCGCACTTTAAAATATTTGCATACTCTGTAAAGCTTTTTTTTTCTATAACTAATAACTGTTTTGACATTCGGCCAAAAAAAACGTCTCACTACGTCTGTTCATTCATTCACGCATACTGTATAGATATATTTATTTCTTCACTTGCTTCCGCAAAGTCTATATTTTTTTCTCTATTTTCTTTTTATTTTTTTCAAAAAAGCATGTAATTAAAAATAAAATCTTAATTTAATTGTTGACAAATTCCTAGATAAATTGCAGAATATGAACGTCCTTTTTACTGTGTTTGCTGCAGTGGCGGTCGCAACGACCATAATTAGCTTACCTTTTTCTTTTTTAATGTAAATTTTTCGCCCCAGGGGGAAGTCATGACCCCCATGACCCCCTCCTGGATCCGCCACTGGTTTGTTGAAATACTATAGTCAACTTTTCCCTCCGAGTTAGTCAAATTGATCATTGTCTATATGGTTACGAAAAACATAACCTCAAATATAGTCTGTCCCTCCAGATAATTAGTTGAATACTTAATTTTTCTCCGTGTAAACATCTTTCAAAAATCGAAAGTATATTTTATTACATTATTCTTCTATTTTAAAAAAGGTGAATCTTGGGAAATTATTTACAAACCCTGTGTCAAAATAAGAAAATTGTCATATTTGATTTTATATAGAAAACTGTCAACAAAAGAATACACATAAGTTTGTGTTTAATTTTGGCAGTCTTTCACAAATTTCAATTATATTTCTTCTTGACTTTTTGTCAGTTTTTGAGAATACCGCACGCGACGATAATTTAGTACAATATATAACTGCGTACTTAGTGAAATTCCCCTGGGTAATTTATTACAATTTTAAACATTTATATATGTTCGATAGATAAATTTCTTCTACAATAAGAATATTCTTTAAATAAGTATTTAAACGATTTAAACACATTTTAGTGTGATTATTTGCAAAAAATGATTTTGCTGCCGATTTTGTATAAAATGCGTACTTTTGAAAGTAAATTTTTTGCAGATTTAAGAGATTATAGTTGAATTTTTCGATAGTGCATAATTTTTTTAACACTTAGTTGAAAAATCCGGGGCTTTGCATTTTTAGCAAACCTTATAAGGCGAGATATTCAAAGGAAAGTTCGGAAGTACGAAATTAGAGTTTTGCGTCACGTGCACTTGAATGAAACAGACGTCACTGAGAGCGTGGGCCTCTCAATAGTAATCTAACATTCCTTAACGCACTCTCATTCTAAAACTATTTCAAAAGCTACTAAAATTAGTTGAGATAATTCATATTCAAAGAAAACGGTGGTTGTTTACTTCTTTTTTTTTATATACTCGAAACGCGCGTCATCCACGCGATCCACAATATTTACATCCGCGCGACCATTTTCTCGTCTTAGTTCTTAGAATTTAAATATTCGAAAATATTTTTATTGACATTCTGCTAATTTGAGAGAAGAGAATATTTACAAATATAACCAGAGTTCTTATATCATTATTGATCATTCATCAAATGGCGCAAAAATGTGGATCGACTAAAAAAAATTGATCAAGATTTTTGGCAACAATTTCATCCACTTTAGTATCAATTTGGTAAATTCAAGAAAACTGTGATTTTAAGTAGAAAATTTATAATTATAAAAGCACTTCCTATTTCGTAAAGATGAATAACATATTTTATTTTACTTTTCAATTTTATAAAAATAAATAACAGCGAGGAAAACAAACGAGAAAATGTCGATTATATGTTAAAGAAGTGCGCAACAAATTTATATTTTGGCACGAAAAATGAACGAATATAATCAAATAATATGAGTCACAGTGAATATTTCATTGAAAAATCGCCTCCTCTACCTTTCGGAAAATGTTCAAATTAAAAAAAAGAAAACTCACAACTGAAATAGACACATAAAAAGTTCAGAAAGAAAAATTCTTTGACAGCAAGAAAAATAATTTAATACGTTTTGATCCGCATTCGGATCTTCAGCAAAAGAGAAATATCGCGTACTGTAAATTGATTAATTATATGATCGAAAATAAAATTCCATTTATTATCTATACTGAAAAAGTTCTTTATTTCCTACCGTTATTCAGAAAAAGGTTTATAAATATATGACGAGCATTTTTTTTTGAATCAGGAATTTTACAACTTTTATCGTCTTGAAAACAGTGAGAAAATTAGTAGAGTATATAATAAGATTTTCCTAAACTGAAGTATGCGATGAATGTAAAAATATGGCATAGCTCCAAATTGACATCCGGTTATTTACATCTATATAGTGTCTATAGCATTCACTTGTGACTAACATTCTTCAGTTTTTCGTGCCAACTATTAAATTGTGGGGAAACATTTGACAACGCAACTAATAAAATGTCAACGACTTTTCTTCTACTGAACGTGTATAAGTATATAATCCAAAAGGTATATTCAAAGAAACAAATTAGTAAAGTATTTCTTCTAAACGAAAGGTTTAGCGAGTACACATTAGCGTCTTTAAAAGAAATAATTATCGATTTAATTTAAAAATTGAAATAAGAGAACCTATATATACATATAGAGGTCTCGTCTCCCTCTGTGCTCTGTTAGTCGGTGTTTTACTGATTAAAGCGAAAAGGCGGCCATGTTTTTTTCTGGATCATGCGCGAAGCAAAGAGCCGGATTGTCACACACAGAGAAGTGTCAGAATACACCCGTTTATCCCGCGCGACTAGTGACCTAAGTCAAGAAATTTCATCGAGCCTAGAAGAATAATTACGGTGACTTCGTCATCGACTCGGTGAGTTTTGCCAGTGCATGAGAATTGTGTTTGAAAAAAAAAACGTACAATGTTTAATGGGGTTCAAATTTTTCATAACAAGGTTGATCGCACGAAAGCTCAAGACTTCACCGGTTCAACCCTCGCTCAACCACCGCATATTGATTTCCCGGTCTGTCAGACAAAAACCACCTTGCTTCCTCCTACCCTTTTTTTTATATTCTGCGATTTCTATCGTAAATTAATTCCCGCGGGGGGAAAAAATGACCATTATCAAATTCGTGTGACATGTTCGATTTCTGATTTAATGATATTATTTTTTATTTTATTTAGTAAAGTAGAATATTTACGAAAACTTTTTTGCACTCTCCCCTCTTCGAAATTATTATAATCGGATTAGATTTTTTATAGAGAATTTTCTTTTCCCCTTTGATGAAAATAAAATCGATAGTATTATTTTAATTTTAGTTCGAAGTGTAACTTATTGTAGAAATAGATTATAATATTTATGTATTGTGTCTTAAATTATAAAAATTTAGTATAAGATGGAAAATTTATGAAAAAAATATTTTCTTTTTTCTTTTTTACTTTTTAGTTGAATTGATATTTTGAAATTGTTTTTTTGGAAGGACAATACTGCTTCGATTGGATTGGGAGGTGGGCGTAGGGGTCGAAGTTTAATGCCCTCTTTATGTGCTCTAGCATTGAATGGTAAAATATTTCCAATTAAGCTGTATAATTATTAGAGAGCAGACATGTAATTCTTTTTAATTGGGTAAAACTTAATTTTTAATATAGAAAATACCTCGTTTCTTGGAGCTAAAACGATTAGTCAGACATGGGATTCTCATTTCAGGGCTCGAAGTATGTCCGTAAATCCTGAAAAAGTTCGTTTTTTTAAAAAATGTCCGTAAAGTCCGTAATTTCATTCTAAAACGATAAAAAAGTTCGTAAATTGTACGATATAATTTGGAGAATTTTGGAGAAATTACAAATCATTGCAGAAATTTAATTATTTTTAAAAGTAATAAAATTCTTCGCAAAAATTCAATTATGTTCAAAAATTTTTTTTAATTCTTGTCAAAATTTCAATTATCTTTAGAAATATAAAAATTCTTCTATGAAATTTATATATTTTCAAAAAAAACTAAACAACATTGTCAACATTTCAATTATCTGTATAAATAAATAGCAAAATTCTTCAACAAAATTCAATAATTTGATTAAAATTCATTAAAAAATTTCAATTATTTTTATAATTAACAATATTTATCCCACAAATTCAATTACTTTCTAAAGTAATAAAATTCTATTATTTTCAAAAGTAATAATATTCTTCGCAAAAATTAAATATTGTTCAATATCTACTATTTTTATAAAATTTGCCAACAGAATTTAATTATTTAAAAAAAAATTAATAAAATACTATACAAAAACTTTTAATTATTTTCAAAAAAATAATAAAAATTCCACAAGAATTTCATTAATAACCAATTTTTTTATAAATTTCTTCGCAATCATTCAACTATTTTCATAATTAATAAAATTTTACCGTGATTCAATTATTTTCGTAAATAATAAAATTCTTTTTGGAATTCAATTATTTTTAATAGAATTTTAATCGAATTCCTCGAAAAAATTATTAAAAATTTTATTAAAATTCGTCCAAAGAACTTAATTGTTTAAAAATTTATTGATAGAAATTGAATTCCAAGAAACATTTAATTATTCAATAAATTGTTTATTTTGTATTTAAATAATTGAATTCTGGTAGAATTTTCTCATAACCATTGATCTAAAAATAGATTTCAGTTGAAATCTTAAATTATAAAATTGAATTTGGGAAATTTTTTTAAACTGCGTCTTAAAAATAATTCAATTACTACTAAAAAAAGGTTTATCAAAACTTTTTAAAATGTTTGAATTTCTGCCAACATTCTAATATTTTTTTAAATAATTGAATTCTTGCGAAAAATTTTATTAAGACTGTTGAAAATAATTGATTTCCAGCAAAGATTTTTATTATTTTACGAAAATATTTAAGTTCTTGAGAATAATTTTATTAAAATTTATGAAAGTAATTAAAGATCTGCTAAGAATTTTGTTATTTTTAATTTATGCCAAGAATTTTATTAAAATTTTTAAAAATAATTGAATTCCTGTTAATTTTTTACAAGAATTTAATTTTTTTGGAAAATTTTAATAAAATTCTTGGCAACAATTCAACTATTTTCATAAATAGTAAAATTCAATGCAGAATTTCAATTATTTTTAATACAATTTTAATCGAATTTCTCTAAAAATGTAATTATTCCTAAAAATTTTATTAAAATTCGGTAATAGATTTCAAGTACTTGATAATTTGTTGATAATAATTTTTTATGGGAAATAAATTTTAAGAAACGTTCAATTCTTCAATAAATTATTTAATTACGATTTATTTTTATTTAAATAATTGAATTCTAGTAGTATATTCTAATAAAAATTGAATTTTATTTCATAAAAATGAATTTCAGTTAAAATTTTAGATAATCATTGAAGATTAAAAGCAATATAGCGTGAATTTTAAAAAGTAATTAAATTTTGTAATTAATGTTTTTGAAAAAATTTAATTGAGTTTTTTTAATACTATTTTGAGTTTCTATTTATTAATATTTATTTAATAAAAAAATTTAAATAATAATTGAAATTTCGTAAAATTAAATATTGTAAAGAAATGAATTTGAAAATTGTCAAAGAACTTTTTCCAAAATTATGAAAAATAATCGATATAAAGAAGAATTTGAGATAAAAATTCTGAAAAATAATAATTGAATTAATAATGATTTTAATTATTATAAATTATTTTTATTAATAATTAATATTAATATTGATGACTTTGATTTGAAGACTCGAAGTTATCGATTTCTTCATGTTTTATAATTATGAAAAATTGAATTTCCAGTTTTAAGTAAAATGTTCTCTTATATTTGATTCGGCCTGATTCTATTTTTGTCAGTTGGTCCGTAAATGGTCCGTAATTTTTCATTTTTGGTTCGCAAAGTTATTTAGATCTGAATAAGTGATGCGGAGAGAGGACGGATTTTGATCTTTTGTATTACTTGCAGGAAGTGTTGAATCGTCGAGACAATGGGGAAGGAAAAGATTCACATAAATATTGTGGTGATTGGCCATGTCGACTCGGGAAAATCAACGACGACCGGTCACTTGATTTACAAGTGCGGCGGCATTGACAAGCGAACCATTGAAAAATTCGAGAAAGAAGCTCAGGAAATGGGAAAAGGCTCCTTCAAGTACGCTTGGGTGTTGGACAAGCTCAAGGCTGAACGCGAGCGTGGCATCACTATTGACATTGCTCTGTGGAAATTCGAAACGGCCAAGTACTACGTCACTATTATCGATGCACCCGGTCATCGTGATTTCATCAAAAACATGATTACCGGAACAAGTCAAGCCGATTGTGCGGTACTAATCGTCGCAGCCGGAATCGGAGAGTTCGAGGCTGGCATTTCGAAGAATGGCCAGACTCGTGAGCACGCTCTTTTGGCATTCACTCTTGGAGTGAAGCAGCTGATTGTTGGGGTCAACAAGATGGACATGACCGATCCGCCCTACTCCGAGAGTCGCTTCGAGGAAATCAAGAAAGAAGTCTCCTCGTACATCAAGAAGATTGGCTACAACACCGCTTCCGTTGCGTTCGTTCCCATTTCCGGATGGCACGGGGACAATATGCTCGAACCTTCTCCGAAGACTGCTTGGTACAAGGGATGGAAAGTGGAGCGCAAGGACGGAAACGCCGACGGCAAGACTCTGATTGAGGCGCTGGACGCAATTCTGCCTCCGTCGAGACCGACCGATAAGGCTCTACGACTCCCCCTGCAGGACGTCTACAAGATTGGGGGAATTGGAACAGTTCCCGTGGGACGTGTCGAGACTGGAATTTTAAAACCAGGTGAATATTCTCAATTAATTGTACTTTTTCTACCTCAAAAGATAGTTTACCAAAAAAGTTATCTGTGTTCGCAGGAATGCTCGTGACATTCGCCCCGGCTGCTTTGACGACCGAAGTGAAATCCGTCGAGATGCATCACGAAGCTCTCACCGAGGCCCTGCCGGGCGACAATGTCGGTTTTAATGTCAAGAATATTTCCGTGAAGGAATTGAGACGCGGCTACGTGGCCGGTGATTCGAAAAACCAACCACCAAAAGGTGCGGCCGACTTCACTGCCCAAGTGATTGTCCTCAATCACCCGGGGCAAATCAGCAACGGTTACACTCCAGTGTTGGACTGCCACACCGCTCACATCGCCTGCAAATTCGCCGAGATCAAGGAAAAGTGCGACCGTCGAACCGGCAAAACGACCGAAGAAAATCCGAAGAGCATCAAAAGTGGAGACGCTGCCATTGTCATGCTACAGCCCACGAAGCCGATGTGTGTCGAGGCTTTCCAAGAATTTCCACCCCTCGGCAGATTCGCCGTTCGTGACATGCGCCAAACTGTCGCCGTCGGTGTCATTAAGGTACAAATCAAGTAAATTCAATATAACACATTCGAAAAAATTTAAACAATAGAAGAATTTTAAAGAACAAAAATGAACAACTATAAAACTCTTCCCTTCTTTCCCACAGAGTGTCAACTTCAAGGATACTCAGGGCAAGGTTACAAAAGCCGCGGAGAAGGCCCAGAAGAAAAAGTAACCATCAAGCTTCCTCGGAAGATACCCAAAGAAAATCCTCCAAAGATCCCCCAATTGGACGCAATTTTCCATACTTGCGTCATTCTTTTCGACTTTTTCAAGTAATGACACTTCATTCTTGTTTTTACCCCCTCTACATTACCCGGTAGTATTGAATCCTCGCATTTATCCAAATTTGCATATTCAATTCACCCACGCCCCTCGCACTCCCCACATATGCTAGCATTTAATTCAACAATTGTCCGTTGTACGTTAAACATGGCAAAGTGCGTTTTGCCAATTAAACATATAGTTTCCTTGAATACACTCAGTGTAGTTAAATTTTTTGAATTCAACTATAAACTAACGGGGATGTGGAAAAATATTTGTGAACACTGAAAAAAAAATGAGGCAATCGACAAAAAGTTTTTTACGCAAATTAACTCGAGAGAAACGAAACGCATCCCTTTAGTTGTTTTTATTTATTCAATTTAAAAAAAAAAAATCATTCCTTACGATGAGATTGATTAAGGCTGATATATGTTTCGAAATATATAAAATATGTATGTTTGTTATTATTTATAATAATCGTCGTTTTGTTAATTGTTTTATATTTATACTCATATTATTGTCTATTTAAAAAAAAACGTGACAATTTTCTTAAAATGTTTACATTCCTAATGGTGCAAATTGGATTTTTATGATGATCTTCAACCTATAGACGCGTTTTTATCCTTTTTTCGACCCTTAGAAATAATTATGTTGATGTAATAAAAAAAAAAATTCAATTGCAAATCTGGTTATCATTCCAAACCCCAAAAAATTGGTTTTCAATTTCAGAAAGAAAATACACACTTATGATAAATATATAATTTATTCTCGAATAAATTCTTGATAAATTTTACAATCAATATGTACAAAAAATGTTTAATGTAATCTTACAGGAATTGAATTGTTATTGATTTGTTACAAATTTCCTTCGTCAATTAGACGAATTAATATAGGGCACTTTTCCTTTAGTCTGATATGGCGTAATCACATGGAATTCGTATGTCTTAGAATTTAACTATTTCGTTTATACCGCAAATGATTTTTGCAAAAATTTGTCTTTTCTTGCTTTTCCTAACGTGCAAGAAAAAGTTTCAATTATTTTCATTGCAAATAGAATGAAATTTAAACTACACTATTTTACAGAACATATTTCGGTTGATAAATATTTGGAACAGAAATGAAATGAAAATTTTGCAAAATATTTTACAAAAATTTTTTTTTTTTCCGTATTGAAAAACTGAATTAATACTGATTGACAAATGATTATACAACTTGTAAGTAATCACTGGAACTTCAAATAGGATAAATTTTTTAACGAAACAATAAACCAATGGAATTTTCACACAAGATCGAATTGAGAAGTTTCAATATTACTTACTTTAGATAAATGAAATTAGCCTTTAGACGAAATACAAGATTCTTTTAATTTTTCACAAATTCTTCAAGATAATTCTCGATGTCTATGTGTCAAATTCATAAATGCTAAAGCAACACACAGCCTCGTAATTATTCAAAATATGTCGACATGCATCATGTCTCTTAATGTTTACAGGTTGGAAATTTAATTTTCCCTAAAACCACAAATTCATTAATTTGTATTAATGTCAAGTTTTTTTTGTGCATTCAAAATGCAAATTATTTTCTTGCTTTAAGAAAAGAAAATTAACTAAGTCCTATAATTTCGAGTGAAAACACAATAGACGAAATTAGAAAAAAAAACTTAATTTGAAAATTCTAAATATGCTGATATCACAATTTTTATTTTTTACAATCACAAATAGAATTCTTTTACGTAATTTTGAAATCTTTAGCAAAAATAGAAAAAGAGGGGAATTTCTAAATATTCTTTTTCCGTTGAATCAATTTTGATTTGAAGAGACGGTCGCTTGTGGATTTTTAAATACAGTAAAATTCGACAACAGTGTAACAAAAATGGCAGCAAAGTGGAAGATCGAGATTGCAGAATAAATCGAAGAAAAACCAAAAATGAACAGAAGTGGAAATTCAACGAGTGGGACTGTGATGGGACCATGCGGGAGGTTGTGAATGATTAAAATTGACGGATATAGTGACGGGATGGAGAACCGTGTCTGGA
Source organism: Leptopilina myrica (nomen nudum) (assembly GCA_032872475.1). Classification (NCBI taxonomy): domain Eukaryota; kingdom Metazoa; phylum Arthropoda; class Insecta; order Hymenoptera; family Figitidae; genus Leptopilina; species Leptopilina myrica (nomen nudum). The sequence goes on along the minus strand of CM065459.1, from coordinate 2,618,749 downwards.
CCAGTGTCGGGAATAAACGTGAGATGCGGCCTCAGCAAGGAGGATTCGACCGTCAATGGGATGTAGAAAGCGCCTCCGTCGTGCAGTGCGAATATGGGAACGCCGTGGGGTTTCTCCAGGACAGGGGGCGGACTAGACTTTATTCTCTCGGCGGAGAATCTCTGTTTGATGGAACTCTTGAATTTGTAGTTCTGCGGCCTTTGCGCTGAAGGTCCACTGTGCGAGGAACTGTGATTGCTGTGATCGCTGTCGTCAGTTGTCGGTGGCACGATGGGCCTTGGACGCTCACTGTCACTCAGTGAACTCACTCCTGAACTTGAACAATGATCGGATGATTGATTGCTCTGCAGACACACTGTCGGAATGGTGGAATGAATGAAATTGGCATTCGTCGATTCGATTGAGGATGGCAGGTCCGGATGAGGGAAGCCAAGTCTGTCGCCTGAAAATAACGTTGGAAACTGTTTTTAAACTGTGGTTTTTACAGTGTATTTAAATTAAGTCACTACGATTTATTTCTCAAGCAGGGCTCAAAGTAGGTTCGTAAATCGTGAAAAAGTCCGTAAATTTGCTTGAAAGTCCGTAAAAGTCCGTTTTCTTGAAAAAAGGTCCGTAAAAGTCCGTAATTTCATTCAAAAAGGATGAAAAGTTCGTATATTGTTCGATAAAATTTGGAGAATTTTAGAAAAATTACAAATGATTGCAGAAAGTCAATTATAAAATTCTTCGCAAAAATTTAATTATGTTCAACAATTTTTTTAAATTGTCGTCAAAATTTCAATTATCTTTAGAAATATTAAAATTCTTATCTGAAATTCATATATTTTCAAAAAAAAACTAAACAACATTGTCAACATTTCAATTATCTGTATAAATAAATAGCAAAATTCTTCAACAAAATTCAATTATTTTCAAAAATTTCATTAAAATTCATTTAAAATTGACAATTCAACCAATTCATCAAACGAATTCAATTATTTTCTAAAGTAATAAAATTCAATTATTTTTAAAAAGTTTTAATAAAATCTATTGCAAAAATTCAATTATTTTCAAAAGTTTTCTTCGCAAAAATTAAATATTGTTCAATATCTACTATTTTTATAAAATTTACCAAAAGAATTTAATTATTTAACAAAAATTTAATAAAATTCTACAAAAACTTTTAATTATTTTTAAAAAATAATAAAAATTTCACAAGAATTTCATTAATAACAATTTTTTTAATAAATTTCTTCGCAATCATTTAACTATTTTTATAATTAATAACAATTTACCGCGATTCAATTACCTTCATAAATAATAAAATTCTTTTTAGGAATTCAATTATTTTTAATAGAATTTCTAAACGAATTGCTCGAAAAAAATCTTAAAAATTTTATTAAAAATCGTCCAAAGAATTTAATTGTTTAAAAATTTGTTGATAACATTTTTAATAGGAATTGAATTCCAAGAGACATTCAATTATTCAATAAATTATTTATTTTTGCATTTAAATAATTTAATTCTCGTAGAATTTTCTGATAAACATTGATTTAAAAATAAATTTTAGTTAAAATCTTAGATTAGAATAATTGAATTCCTTCAAAGAATTTTATTAAATTTTTAAAAATAATTGAATTTGGAAAATTGTTTTAAAATTGTCTTAAAAATAATTAAATTTCTATCAAACAAGTTTTATCAAAACTTTTTTAAATGTTTGAATTTCTGCTAAAATTCTAATATTTTTTTAAATAATTGAATGCTTGCGAAAATTTTTATTTAGACTGTTGAAAATAATTGATTTCCAGCAGAGATTTTTATTATTTTACGAAAATATTTAAATTCTTGAGAATAATTTTATTAAAATTTCTTTAAGTAATTAAAGATCTGCTAAGAATTTTGTTATTTTAAATTTATGCCAAGAATTTTATTAAAATTTTTAAAAATTATTGAATTCTTGGTAATTTTTTACAAGAATTTAATTTTTTTGGAAAATTTTAATAAAATTCTTCTCAAGAATTCAATTATTTTCATAAATAACAAAGTTCAATGCAGAATTTCAATTATTTTTAGTACAATTTTAATGGAATTTCTCTAAAAATGTAATTATTCCTAAAAACTTTATTAAAATTCGTTAATAGAATTCAAGTATTTGATAATTTGTTGATAACAATTTTTTATGGGAATTGAATTTTAAGAAACGTCCAAATTGAATTTTATTTCATAAAAATGAATTTCAGTTAAAATTTTAAATAATTATTGAATATTAAGAGCAATATTGCGTGAATTTAAAAAAATAATTAAATTTTGTAATTAATTTTTTTGAAAAAGTTTAATTGAGTTTTTTAATACTATTTTCAGTTTCTATTTTTCAATATTTATTTAATAAAAGAATTTATCTAATAATTGAAATTTCGTTAAATTAAATATTGTAAAGAAATGAATTTGAAAATTGTCAAAGAACTTTTTCGAAAATTATTAAAAATAATCGATATAAAGAAGAATTTTAGATAAAAATTGTGAAAAATAATAATTGAATTGATAACGATTTTAATTATTATAAATTATTTTGATTAAGAATTTTTATAAATAATTTTTATTAATAATTAATATGAATTATTATAAAACATGAAGAAATCGATGACTCGAAGTTATCGATTTCTTCATGTTTTATATTTATGAAAAATTAAATTTCTAGTTTTAAGTAAAATGTTCTCGTATATTTGATTCGGCCTGATTCTATTTTTGTCAGCTGGTCCATAATTTTTAATTTTTGGTCCGCAAAGTCCGTATTTTAAAATACTTTCACTGTTTCGAGCCCTGCTCAAGTTTCGGTTCGATTAGCTTTTCGATGAATTTCAAAAATAGTGGAACTTTTTTGTTGCGCTTACTATTATTGAATGCTACTCACTAGTGGCTAGAATTTTCTCACAGTGTTGCTGCAAATGACCGATGAGTTGTACACAAAGAGAGTCTCTGGCGAAAAAACCCTCGACCTCCACGAGAAAGTGCATGGTCTCACTTAAGCATTCCTGAAAGCCAAGTCTATAATGTTCGGCTGCGATTGACGTTGTCGGTGAATGAGGCACACTGTCCACACTGTCCTCGGGATGCGTGTGAACTGAATTTGCCGTCGAATGCTTCGAGTCTAAAACAGATCCAAAGTCTTTTTTTTAAATTGTTAAAATTTAAGGATTTCTCCTCTAAAAAAGAAAAGAATAACCAAAAAGTATTTTTTTTTACAATTTAACATAATATTTTCTAAAAAATAAATACCTTGTCGAACATCTTGAAGATGTTTCATGTGACGAATCGCCATCTCGATGATTTCCGTTTTTTCCACTCTTCCCCGACCTTTCTTCAAGTATTCAGCCGGTATTAGTCTACTGAGATCAGCCAGACAATTGTTCATGCGATCTCTTCTTCTCTTTTCTATTATCCTATGAGACATTGGATCTTGCTGAAAAAATAAGTGAGTATTAAATTCAAAAAAATTTCTGACTGAATTCGGAATTTTTTTTACTTAATATTTTTTAACCGTACTGTTAATTTCTATCTTTTTTTTTATTTTACCATGCTTTAATTATCAAAAATATTTGAAATATATTAAAAATAGAGATAATAGAGATAATAAATAAAAAGCGAATGGAGGGTTTACTGTTTATCGTCTGTACCTCTTTATTATTCAAACAACGCTTCTTCCTCGGAGGTATGGAAATATTCAGAGACATTTCTTCTAGATTCGCAGGCGCATAATACTGCATACTTAAAATGTTATCCATACTATGTGTGACCATTGTTCTTAAATGTATTATTCTATATTTATTCTTAATCAATAATAAATACAATTTTTCTATTTTTACAAATACATTTATTCAACACTCTTTGAATTAATCCCAGTCGGTGATTTGTAAAAAAATAATTCTAAAAACCTGTCACTGCGATTCTTTTTAAGACTATAATTCTTTTAAAAATTTCTCTTCAAAAACATTATATTATTTTAATTCGCACTGGATAATTTGAAGGAAATTGTCGTTTGTATAATTTGTATTGAGCGCGACAAACGGACAAAGTCGAGCACTTGCTTCTCGGTAAAAGTATTTTTGCAGACTGAAGAATAGCTACAGCCTCGTCGCTCGCGATGCTGATGCCATATAGCCTGAATTTCTCGGACGATTGTGATTAATTTTCTTACACACACGTTTTCTGTATCATTTCAAATGCCAACACTCTTCTCCCTCGTCTGACGTCTTTCTCATCACGTGTTATAAATGTTACACGACTTGTTACACCCTACACGTGATCATAATTTTGTCGCACGAGTTTTATTCGCAGTTTATTTATAGAACGCTTTTTTCAATACATTTGAATTCAGTCCAATTTACTTCTACAGTAATTAAACACCTCAATTTAAAAGTTGACTTATATTTTATACCATTTTTCCATATTTATTTTTAATTTTTCAAAATCCAAGACCTGAATTCCAGGTAACTAAAGAATGTGATTTTTGGATAAAAATTGTAGGCATTTCTTTGAGACAGTTGAGAGAATTACAAATTCCATTAAAGTAGAGACGTGGTATTAAATCGAGTGTTTAAAAATACTACAAGAATCCCCTCTGCGATTCATAATGAAACAACAAGTTTATCACCGCACGTCAGAATATTGTACACGTGTGGGATAACAAGTATAGATATTTGTCACGAGTCGACTCGTGTAAAAAAAAATGTCGAGGGTCGGGCTGATATCATAATACCTTCTTCGAGAATCATTTCGACAATAACTCAAAAACTATTATCATTTAGGAACTAAAATTTTTCTTCCACTTTTCTATTTCCTATTAATCTTTTTGCATATAAAGAAGCGACAATTCCACGTTAACTCGTTTTTTGCAAAATACTTGTCAAACTTATTATTTAAAAAAAAAATAAAGGAAAAATACTGTTGTAACTGAAAATGTGCCGTTAAGATTGCAAACAGGAAAGCATGTGCGAATACACGTGACGACTTTAGACAAGTTGCTTAGTAATCACCTGTTTTCTTTCAATTTTATTACATCGTGCTGCAGCACTTATATTGCAACGAGATGTTAGTGACAAGCTTGAAAATAACATATTAATTTTTTCTTTTGAGATTTGAGAGAAAAAAAAATCAAGTATACGATAACCAGTTGAATGCAGTAGGTCATAATTTTTCGTCGCGACTAACCCTTGGAATTGAGTATATTAGTGATAAAAGAAATTTTCTGCAGAGAAATCCAGTAAAGCCCGGTTATCATTTGAAATAACAGAGACCTTTGGGGTCCAAGGCGGTCATGCATATTGATAAACTCCAACCATAATAGAATCGTTTATAGCAAGCTCCTCCGAGATCATTTGCGACTGGATCAATCCGGACTGTCGATAACTCGACCTCATTCAACTCGCATATTGTCTACTTTCCTTTTTCTTTTCAACGATTCCATTTCTCCCATAAACAATTAATGTATTTTCATCTTTTTATTTATTGAAACGTGCGCTAAAAGTGAGCGATAACTTTTTTCACTCACGGGACTAACTTTATATTCCCTTCTTTCTTTTCTTTACGCTGAATTTGCATTTTAATATTTAATAAAAGTCAATCGATCACGCTTTATAGAACTGCTTCCAAGAATCGAAGGTTCGGAATATTAATTATAATCAGAAAATTCCTGTTTTCAAACCTAAAAATCCAATTTGGTTGTTCTGTAAATGAAACAGAATTACTGAGGAAATTTTTTTTTATCGCAAATGTTATTTTCCATCGCATCCAAATAGACGCATGCGAGAAGAATTAAAAAGCAACTCGCGTGACTGAGATTGCATTGGCAGAGCTTTAAAATGCACTGGAAATAGTACAAACTCAACATCTGTAGGAAAAATGTAATATAACGTCTTGACATGAGGCATAAATACTAAATTAAGAATTCTTACTTTTTTAAAGTATTCTTGTTGTTTTTTTTTTACAAAGAGTCAACAAGATTGCGAAAATAGTATCTTGAAAGACTTCAAGGTTAAGAGACTACTTGTCTCAATGTCTCGAATTTTTACCGTATACATTATTTTTATATTCACAATGTATTTACACAGTATTATCAAATACGAATTTCATCAAATAATTATTGCTTAATTCTTCAAATCAAAAGTCAACAATGTTTCACAAGATGACAATCATTATTTTTACTATATTTCTCTTTTCTCTCCCCTTTTTTTTTATAACGAAACATTAAAAATCAAAAAGAAAAATGTTTAGTTTTATCTAAAAGAAAACTATTTAACTTTATCAAAAAGAAAAATGTTTAATTTTATCAAAAAGAAAACTGTTTTAAAAAAAACTGTTTTTTTATCAAAAAGACAAAAGTTTAATTTTATCAAAAAGAAAAATGTCTAATTTTATCCAAAACATTAAAAATCAAAAAGAAAAATGTTTAAATGAAGGAGAATTTTGTTTTGGAAAAGTTGAGAGATTAATCATCGGATTTTTTTGGGTCAGAGCATCATTAGTAGTCCTGTGGTTAACCGTGTGACTCGCTGATCAATAGACTCGTGAAAGATAAAATACGTGAAAAGAAACATGTGACTTGATTATATTCTTGTGACTAGACTGCTACAGCAAAAATATCGTCGACTCACCAACACGTGTCTTGTTTTTATAATCACTTGCCATTTTGGAATTTAAAGCAAATATATACATACTGCAATAATAATTAATAACCATTGTTGTTAATAACATACTATTTCCTTGGTAATAAATTAAATTTCAAGTTTTTTAAAATTAAAGTCAACATAGTATAAAATAACCAAGATAAAGGCACTTCATTTTTAGTCTCATTCATTTGATGTATAATTCAATCTTTATACAAAAATTACACCCGCAAAAATATTCATTCTTCTTTGATTTGCTTATATTTTTGTTGCTCCGAGACTATAAGTAATAAATTCATTTTTTACAATAAATATATTTCAATCAATTATTTATGTCTCTAAAGTTTTGAGCGTTCAAATGAACGGAATTTTTTTCTTTTCATTATTTTTCAATGTTATTATCATTAAATGACAATTAAAAGAAAAATTTAACACAAATGTTAAGAAAATAATTCATTTTTTCATTTGTAAATTAATATTTCCAACACAAAAATTGAAAAAAAAGGAATAAAAAGATTCTTTCATTTGAACATTCAGAACTTTAGGGACTTAATTATTTTTATTTTGGTAAAAATAATGACCTTCATTTTTGATTTTCTTTAGCTGCATTGTCATAAAGGAAAATTTAAATTCAAGACAGTGAATGTGGAGGAAAGTCGATAATTTACTTAAACTCACGGGAATGTACAGATTAACAAATGATGAATCGTATAGCGTAGAATTTTCGTGCAACTAATCACGTAGGCAAAGCCTTCCATAAAAGAATATACAATTTTAATGAATCTTAAAAGTAAAACAAAAATATTAAATTCCGCACCGCAGTATTAAATTTTAGAATAATCGTTTGAAAGACATCTACAAAATTTCTAGAAATTGGAATAAGTAAAAATTTTCCACTTTAAGATTTCGCTGCAAAAAACCCTATACAGTAGAACCTCGGTTATCCGAGCCTCGATTATCCGAGATTCCGGATTATCCGAGGCACTAAACATGCTCAGATAATGCGGAATAACTCGGATAAAACGGATCGAGCGACTAAATTTGGAAAGTAAATTTTACAAAACCACTGTTTGTGATCATTCCATTTAAATTTTTGTCCATTTTTGTCATTTAATATTATTCTAACACTTTAAACACTTGAAAAATAATTTAAAATTTTGAAATTTTCATTGGTTCCGTGTTATCCGAGTTTTCGATTATCCGAGGTACCTCTTCCCCACATTACCTCGGATAATCGAGGTTCTACTGTATTCTAAAATATAAAGAAGCAGCAAAAAAAAAAAAAATGATGCACTTCGAGTCAGAATAAAAAGAAAACTTTTTCGACTTTTTTTTCTCTTTTTTAACATAGACAAAATCGAATATATATCTAAACATTATTTTCGAAAATCTTGCACTGTTTACATATTAGTAAAGTGATATACAGTTCACTTATTGTCTATTACGCAATAAATGATGGAATAAATGGCAAAGCGACGATTGTGTATTCACTCGGGAATGCTATCTCTTTGTGGTAATACTCTTAATTCACGAGACCATTTTTTTTATCATTTCTTTCCCAAATAAAAACAAATTAAAAAAATAAATACCTAAGAGTTATAAAAACTACAAGTGCAATATATGATTTTTGTATCTATACGATTTTTTACTTCCTTAATTCGAGTCTTAATTAATAAGTTTCAGTGGTAAATGAAAAATTTGATAATTTACATATGGAGAAACAACATTCACTGAAATATATAGAGCGCAAAACTTTTTTCCTTGAATTGTAAATATTACTTGATTGCCGCAGAATTGAACTAAGATACTGCGGTATACTTCCTTAAATTACTTCATATATTATTTAAGACATAAGTAAGCAAAGTATTGTTATCGTGACTAGCATTATTTGTACCGGTACTTTAAAAAATTATACTTTTTGACTTTAAAAAAAAGAATAATAATAATACTTTCTTGTACTCACTCTCGAGACTTTTTTCTTTGTATAAATTTCATCATCCTCTGAGGCGGTTGCAAAATTTAAATTTCCTTCACAATATCCTGCACCGATGCCCATTCTATAAATGTCGTCCTTGCATGATCTGGCGTCCAAACTGAAATTGAAAAAAAACGTATTTATTCTAACATGGAAGACGAATTATTTAAGCATTATTTAAGCAATATTCAAGCATTATTCAAGCATTAAAGAACAGAAAATGTTTAAAGAACATAAAATCGTTAAATTATGTATAAAATCATTGAATGAAAATAAAATCAAAGAATTTAAAATCAGTCGGTGAAATTATAAACGATCTTTTAAAATTAGATGAAATTTAGGCATAAATATTAATAATGAACGTATGTAAATTGAAACTAATGTTCCTTCTTCAAAGGCAGGTAAAAGCTTATCGATTCTCTTAGTTATTATCAGTTTATCGTGAAGTGAACTCATACCGGGAGATATATTCATTTGCTTTTAATCTCTATATAATGAACATGTTCTATAAGTATATTGTATAAAACTGTGCGATTCTTGATAGACAGTTCAGTCAATAACCCTATACTACATAATATCCATTTTCTGCTTTGCAGAATAGATATGCGGTGGAAAAATTATTCGCATATAATAAAACATTAATCATTCAATTTTGTTCAACTTGGAACTAAATTGTTTGAATTAAATTTCACCCAAAAAAAAACTCAGGCCTCGGATATTATGACTTATTTCGAATATTTTCAAGTAAACCGACTTTTATCTATTTTTATTAAAAAATTGCGACTTTTTCGACTTTTCTTCCAAATTTTGGGACAAAATACAATATTTTTGGTATAAAATGCAACTTATTTGGACTTTTATGCCGCGTAAAATATAACTTATAGACAAACTTTTGGAACTTTATTTTTCAGTTTTCTAATTAAATGTTTCAAAATATAACAATTAAAAAGATTTTGAATAATTACAATTCTGTAAAATTTAATTTAATTCAATATTTCCGAAAATTAAAATTCATACGCACAAAATAATAAAATTAAAATTGTTCAAAATTATTTTTAAAATTTTAAAGAAAATAATCATATATACTCAAAATTTTCAATTACAATTCTTGAAAACAACTTTGTTTTAAATTATACAACAATTCTTCAATTATTTTTGAAAAATTATACATTACAATATTTATAAAAAATTAATTCTTACAATTGTTTTATTACAATTTTTTAAGATTCGATTATTTTCGAAGAAAGAAAATAATTTTTTTTTAAATTCACTGCTTTAGAACTTTTCAGAAATAATTTATTTATAATAACAATTTTTTTGAAAAATTTGATTTATTTTTTTATATTTTTAAAAAACTTAATTATTTTTCAAAAGATTTTGACAACTTTTGAATTACTTTTTAAATGTTTTACTAAATTTAAATTAGTTTTAAAAAGATTTGACCAAACTTCTTTTTTTTAAACATTTTTTAATTATATTTAATTGTAAAACTTTTTGTATTTTCAATAAATTATTTAGAAATATTTCTTTATAAAAATTTTTGATAATGTTCTACTTTAATAAATATTTTTAATAATAGAAAAATGTAAGGTTTATATTATTATAAAAAATTGTAGTCTTTATACAGCACTACTTTATAATTTTTCAGAAATAATTTATTTATAATTAAAATTCTTTGAAAAATTTCATTAATTTTATTATATTTTTAAAGAACTCAATTATTTTCGTAAGATTTTGACAAATTTTGAATTATTTTTTTTAATGTTTTACTAAATTTTAAATCAGCTTTGAAAAGATTTGACTAAATTTAAATTTTTTAAACATTAATTAATTAATTATATTTAATTGTAAAACTTTTTGTATTTTCAATAAATCATTAAGAAATATTTTTAAAAAGTTAATTTTTACGAATTTCTTTATTAACATTTTTGAAAATGTTCTACCTTAACGAATATCTTTAAATTGAAAAAGAGACGGTTTCAATTATTATAAAAAATTTGATTTTTTTATTTGAATAATTGAATTTTTAAAAAAATTGCAAAAAATGATTACAAATTTATATAGATAATTGATTTAGAGATGATGTTTAATTAAAAATTGTAGAAAGTAATTAAATTTCTAAAAGGGTTATAGTTTTAATTTTTAGAAATTATTAAATTTGAAAAGTTGAAATTTAAAATATTTTGTATCCTGTGAATAAAGAAGAAAGAATTGTATTTGAATATTTATTTAGCAAAATTATTCAAGTTTTGATTAATTTTAATTTTTGTGACAGCACTGAATTAAATAATCGACTTTTTTCTATTTTTAATCGACTAAAGCGACTTTTGTTGTTCGTTAAAGTCGATCCGAAGCCTGAAAACAGTTAAATTGTCATTTAACATAAACTCATTATGAGTCGCAAAAAATGAGTCCAATTTTTTTTTGTGTCAAACTGTAATGTTTATTATTGTAGTTATGTCAAGTGTACCGTATTATACCTACACGATCTTCATGTGCACTTACACGTGAGGCAACCGGTCGCGGAAACTATATGCAAAACAATAATTTATTCTCCATTCAAAAATTCAAGTAATTTCCAAATGGAACTATATTGGATTTTTTCCTAAAATTTTCATTTTTATTATTTATAATTTTTATTTATTTATTTTTATTATTATTTATGTAAAAATTGTTTTTATTTAACGAGAGAGGCTCATAACGTGATTCCAAATTTTGAAAATATTGTTCAACGTGTTAAAGTTTCCTATCGTAAAAAGATTATTATAGATGTCTGACTTAAGCATGAAAAATATAGAAAATTTGAATTGTGACAAGTTTGCAACATGAACCTTGAAGTGAAACGTTTCTTCTATAATTCAAGATTCAATTATGAAAGACTATAAGAGAAACAGAATCATCTGATATTGTAAATTTGCAATAATAAATGTTGCAAAATTGAAACGTCACAGTTGAATGGGTTGCGATGTGTATGCCTACATATATTAATTCAGGATCCATACATAATAATAGAGCAACTATAAATGGGAGTAAGAATCCAAGCTCAAAAATGCAATGCGCGACACACGTCCTTGTTCGACCTTACTCTATACCCACCATAGAGTACATTCACTTTCGCGATTGTCGCGTTCAGCCAACTGCATGTATAAATACTTTACATATACACAATTAAAACACCATCTCGAGAATTATTTATAAAGCCACATTATTCTTTCTACCGTAACTAGAAAATAATTCTAGTCAAAAAATATTACTAGTCGCAAAAAATATTTGTAGTCAAAAAATAAAAATCCGTTTTGATCGAAAATTCCCCAATAGCAAAATATATGAAGATAAAGGTGTACTTCTTGTTTATCGAAGAAGAAAGTTTAAAATAAAATTACTTGATAGTAATATATATAATAAAATAAATTACAAATAGGTGCAGAGTTGTGTTTGCACATTCATAAAAATACCAACCGCGTGGCTTGCAACGTGACTTCACTATGATACAGTGAATGTACCCTTTGTACGTAATTCCCGCCACTATCGTTTAAACCTCATTGTAAAAATACTCTTCCTCTTGCCTTATTGTTAGTTTTAAAATTATCAACACAAATATTCATTTTCAAAAAATTATTTATAAGTCTAAATATCCGCATGTCAAGTAGGTAAATATTTTCCAAAAATCTGTTAAAACAATGTACACTTTTTTCCCATATATTTATTATAATTTCAATGATTCTTCTCGGGACTATAATTAAATCACACTTGAGTCGCGGAATCTCACACGATGCACACCTATAGGAATATTTAACGTCTTAAAATAGAGCTATTATACGAGTCTAGAGTCAGTGCTCGACCCCAATAAAAGTCTACAGAAACAAGCGACGAACTTTTTTTTTTATACACTTATTTTCAGTCAAGGAAGGATCAATATAATTTTTGCAATTATATTTCCATATTTCAGTTCAATACCTTTAATATATACGAAAAGGAAAAAAAATAGTTTGTAACAAATTAAATGTAAATATAACTAACTAGAATCGAAACCAAATAACTTTTATATTTGGATACTTTTTATATTATGGAACTATAGCGATAGTTGTTTTATGAAATGAGCATGCAACTTTTTTCACACTTTCATCGCGTTCTTTATCAGAAATGTATTAAAATTTTCCATCTTTACAAAGCTCGGGGAACTAAATCCATTATCTATACGTAACAATGCGTTAATTGTGCAGACTTGCATAAATACAGGTGAGAAGAAAATAAATTTCAACTCAAAGTCGCTTCGAACGAATTTCAACTTTTGATTGTATGAATATTCTGCGTGATTTCAAAAAAAAGAAAGTTGGACACTAATAGTTTTCTACTATAGTTACAATTTCTGTGTATCTATTTTTATCTAACGTCATAATCACAAATTTCTGTCAATTTATTCTTTTTTTCATCAAGAAAATAAATAAGCAAAAAGGAAAAACTTCTTATCGTATTTGATACCTTGAAATCGGATCAACAATGGAAAATTTCGTTTCAGAACGAGAAGATATATTTTACCTGCATACGCGATCAATTCTGTAAAAAACTTTCTTTTTTTTATTTTTACTATATAGACTATCGCAAAACTTATGTGCGAGTAACAGAAAGCTTATAACAGAACTATAACAATAAGTTTGAGGCAAAAATAACCCTAGAGACACTTATCAATTCAAGTTAGTTACCGCATTGGGTATAAGTATAGATATAATGAACAAATAAATCTGTCTCGTTCAATAAAGTGTCAATGGCCTAAGAAACTTTTCATAAAAGTAAAGGAATAATCCGTTCTATAAAGAATTTCATATACATGTTCACTAGATTTGTTTAGTCTTACATCCTGACGTCATTGTCATATAAAATATTCACTCAGCGTGTCATGCTCTAAATTTACTCCATTTCAAATATAATATGTATTGAACTATACATATTGCCTTTGAGAAGAAAAAATATCCTTTAACTTTAAAATTCAAAAATCTTATATTAATAAAAAAAAATTTTCTCCCAAGAATCATATCTGTAAATGCAACCTCGGGATTATCTTATCAAAATGATATAAAAAAAATTTCGGCAACTTAAATACATGCAAAATTCATTAAAAAATTAAAACACCTGACGTTGACAAAGAGTTGTAACTTTCCATTGTGGTACAAATTAATCAAATTGAAAATTTACCAAACGTTTTCTAAATAATAAAAAAAAGAATAATTAAATAAATAAAAAAAATAATAAAATGAATAATTAAATAAATAATAAAATCATTTTTTTATCATGAAAACCAAGTCTTGATTCATATCATAAAAACTTGGTACTTAGTATTTTTTACTAAAGTGAATTACTGTATCAAAAAAAATGTAAACTTTTCGATGCTTCTATTATTTTTAGAAGACGTATTTCATTTAAAATTATTTCACACGTGTCTCATGAATTGCACTCTAAATGCAACGCCGAGATTGAAAATAATAAAAATGCTAAATTGTGTCTCTTCAAATTCAAACTTAATAAAGAAAATCGATCATCCGCAATTAGAAAGCGAAATTACATAATTTTGTCTACTTTCAACAAAGTAAATTGTTACACACAGGTTTTGTTTTTCAGTTTCATTGTTCATAAAGATATTTTTTCAGGTCACACTATTTTTACTTTTCAATAACAGTAATAACAGTTGTTTATATTTAGCGAACAGTACTTTCAGAGTCATCGGTCGACAAGTGCATTTAAAGAGAAGAAAAAAAGATTCACAATAATATACGCATTGAATATTTATCTTGTATCATTACAGGAATGTTGAAAATTAAAAATTGTTCAAATTAAAAGCTGTTAAAGTTAAGTTGTTTCAATTAAAACCTTTAAAGTTAAAAGTTTAAATTAAAAATTACTAAAGCTAAAGTTGTTTAAATTAAAAATCACTAATGTTAAAAGTTTAAATTAAAAACCACTAAAGTTAAAAGTTGTTTAAACTAAAAACCACGAAAGTTAAAAGTCGAATGAATGAAAAGTCCTTTAACCTAAAAGCAAATACAATTAAAAGTAATTGACAAACGTTTACTCACCTTTCATACTTGACCTGCATGGAATGAGCGGAATTATCCTCCCAATAGTTCTGAGTGTCCATCATTTTGACGCATAGAATAATATTGAAGCGGATATGAAAAACAAAACAACTGAGCCACTGGATTAATCACTTGTTGAGACTTGTGTCACTTGAATGAATTGTAAAATTCAGACGAGACAATATTCCCTGACAAAAATTGCGAATCAAGTTCACAGTACACGTGCACAGAGTATGGATTTTCGCAAATAACACACATTCAGTTTTTGGGACTCTCTCTCTCTTTCTCTCCACACAGAGAAAAGTGCAAACACTATGGAAAAAAATAGAGGAACGTCGCACAATTTGAAACCTTCTTCTTCGCTTGATCGGACACGACTTTAGGTTAGGTTCGCCGCCACTAACTCACTGGCACATCGAAGAGGTCGAGGAAGGAAGGAAGGCCGACACTCGGGAATCGCCCACGACTTTTCACTCGTTCACACGACGTATAACGTATAAACGCGCAACGCGTTCTCCGTATAGAAACTCCCCCGTGTCCTATTCCACTCCTTACGAGTGAGAGACACCTTGCGAGAGGAACAATTAAAGCACAAAAAATCACTGGTAAGTTTTCGTATACAAGAAGGAAGGAAGGAAGGGAAAAATATTAAATTTAGACGATTTTTATTTGACGCGTGGAATTTCGGTGGGTTTTTTTTTTTAATCGAAACTGCAGAGTGAGTCTCGTTGCCTTTGAGGCATTGTCGTGTGTCGTTATGGCTTGGGAAAGGAGGAGTAAGAGAAATTGGGAGGGGAAGAAAGAGAGAGAGAGAGATAAGGCCGTTGACTCGCGTCCGCGAAATTCCTTCTTACAAAAGGATGGAACAAGAAAGAAGAGATGCAGAGTATACTTGTTATTAATCGGATCTTTAAATCCCCGTGGAGTGGCTCCACTTGAAAAATACGTCTCACACTCTTTTGGGAGTGATTGGTTTTCCCTCATCGGAATTTTGAAATAGTTTCTTCATTTATGTTTGGAAACATTTCGTCGTATTTAATTGTTTGAAGAAAACACAATTTTAGGTACAAAACGAAAACATTTTTCCCTGAAAGGTTAATTTTGTCTCTCATCTCATTTGATAACAATTCGAGAACGTGACTCGAAACTATCGTAAATTCGAGATATAAACGAAAAAAGTTGCAAAAAGCTTCTAACTTCAAGTTTCATGCGCGCCAATAAGAATTTAAGATATTCAGAAGACAGGTGCGACTCGCTCTCTTCAGGGCCATGAGATTCAATAATTAAAAAACTTAGATTTCTTCTCTCGGGAGAGTATTCATTTTTTTTTACAGATTTTCGAAACAGCTTGTGCCTGCGTGAAGAAGAAAGTGCGATGAATAGTTGAAATTGAAAAGTGAAAGTTAAAAATTTTTGAAGGGAGTTCAGTGTCTATCACAGCCAAGTTTGGTGGACAGGACTTGGGCATGCATCGTACCATGCCACATGACACGTGCTTATGACGTCATGGGACCGGTCACGCGAGCACTGTGTGCTCCCAGTCACGTGTACCGTCACGCGCTCGCTCGTTCAACCTTTCCCTCTCGCCCCCCACGCCTCCTCACCCAGACACAACCACACCCCACCCGTTCGACCTCTCACGCATTTATACCTTTCCACCTCATCTTGTGCCACTAACACTGTGTATATTCATTGCCTCTTCTCTTCTTCCAACATGCGATCTTTTTTCATTATTCACTGTCTAGCAAAATATATTCCATCTACTCTGTCGACACTGAATTTTTCAACTCTCTGGGCATTCAGGAAAAAAAAACTTTAAGACAGAGTCAGCAAAATTATCGATTTCGAGAATTGTTTTCGATTTATTTCGATTTCAGATTACTGTTAATATAGACAAACGATCTTTTTTCATCAACGAAATACTAAGAGGAGTGTTATAATTTGAGAGCTCAATGTATACACACATTTTCTAGTTACATAATAATGATGATCATTTTCAATTCTTGCGAAATAAACATATTCCACTTCACGTGTAAAACTTGTTTCATCCAGTTTTTAAAAATCGTCTTCTTTAAGCAAACAATTCGTTTACTCAAAAAATATTTAAAAAAAAAAGTTTACTATTTATTATTTTCACCTATTAATTGAAAAAACAACTCGGACGTTAAAGCTTCTTTGAATATTGAAAAAAATATATTTTTCACCGATTTGGCGAAAATAACTTGATAATTATGCACCTTGGAAAAGTGCACAATCTTTGAATCCCAGATTGAGAAAGATTTTTTTTTTTACCATTTTCACAGTGTATATTGTTTGATTAAAGACGATTTTTTCAAAGATAATTTAGTAACTGGAGCGCACACGTGGATCATTGGCACACCTCATAATGTCCAGCTATCTACAAGTGTGACGTGAATTCCAAAAATAGATTGTTATTTTCTGACCGATCCACCAAGAGAAAATAAACCTCGTCTGCCTTCAACTTCATTTCACATGGACACCTTGTGTCTTAGCTCGTCAACAATATGTTTGTACTTTAAAAACAAAAAAAAACGTCCAGTCATCTTGTTCAAAATAAAAAAACTTTTTATCTCCTACTATCAATTTTTAACCTCTGCAATATTTTTTCCAAACAAAATTAAATTACTATTTTGCTATTCGATTATGAAAAAAAGATCATATTTTACATCTCACATTGCACTATGGCTTCTTTTTTTCTTGAAAGGAGGTTAATATCGACTATCCTATTTTTTTTATCAGCAGCGGGGGAAAAAATGAAAAAATAACTCCTTTACAAATCATTGACATGAACCATTGAAATAAACCCATTGAAATGTAGATTCAAAGTGATAAATAAATGTAACGAAAAATTTAAGTAAACCATTATCCATATAATTGAACTTCAAGGTACTAAAATCATTATATTAGTTCGAGATTTTAGTCAAATAGTGAACGCAGGCCTCGGATTGACTTTAACGAACAAAAAAAGTCGCTTTAGTCGATTAAAAATAGAAAAAAAGTCGATTATTTAATTCATTGCTGTCACAAAAATTCAAATTAATCAAAACTTGAATAATTTTGCTAAATAAATATTCAAATACAATTCTTACTTCTTTATTCACAGAATACAAAATATTTTAAATTTCAACTTTTCAATGTTAATAAATTCGAACAATTAAAACTATAACCCTTTTAGAAATTTAATTACTTTCTACAATTTTTAACTAAACTTCATCTCTAAATCAATTATTTATATAAATTTTTAATCATTTTTTGCAATTTCTTTAAAAATTCAATTATTTAAATTTAAAAAAATCAAATTTTTTATAATCATTTGAACCGTTCATTTTTCTATTTAGAGATATTAATTAAGGTAGAACATTTTCAAAAATGTTAATAAAGAAATTCGTAAAAATTAACTTTTTAAAAATATTTCTAAATGATTTATTGAAAATACAAAAAGTTTTAGAATTAAATATATAATTAAAAAATGTCTAAAAAACTGAAATTTTATGAAAAATAATTAATTTTTTTAAAAATATAAAAAAATTAATGAAATTTTTCAAAGAATTTTAGTTATAAATCAATTATTTCTGAAAAATTATAAAGTAGTGCTGTATAAAAAATCCAATTTTTATAATAATTTGAATCTTACATTTTTCTTTTTAAAGATATTAATTAAAGTAGAACATATTCAAAAAATTTTATAAACTAAAAATTAACTTTTTAAAAATATTTTTAAATGATTTATTGAAAATACAAAAAGTTTTAGAATTAAAAAATGTCTAAAAATTGAAATTTGGTCAAATCATTTCAAAGCTGATTTAAATTTAGTAAAACATTTAAAAAATAATTCAAAATTTGATCTTAGAAAAAATAATTGATTTTTTAAAAATATAAAACAGTAAATCAAATTTTTCAAAAAATTGTAATTATAAATAAATTATTTCTCAAAAAATATAAAGTAGTAAATTTTAAAAAAATTTTATTTACTTTACTCGAAGGTAATCGAATTTTAAAAAATTGTAAGAATTAATTATTTATAAATATTGTAATGTATAATTTTCAAAACTAATTAAATAATTTTTGTATAATTTAAAAGAAAATTGTTTTCAAGAATTTTAATTAAAAATTTGGAATATATGTTTATTTTCTCCAAAATGTTGAAAATAATTTTGAACAATTTAAATTTTATTATTTTGTGTATGAATTTTAATTTTCGGAAATATTTAAAATAATTGAATTGAAAAAAAATTAGAACGTAATAATTCAGAGAATTATTCTTTTCTAAACTATTTTAATATTATTTTTAAACACTATTTTTCATTAATTTTCATTTTTATTGAATCTACACTTGAAGATTATTTATTATAATTTTTGATAATTTAATATTATTTGAAAAATTTTAAATTAAAATTCTTGAAAAGTTAATTTTCAAAAATTGGAATAAAACACTTGAAAAGATGATTTAGTTTTAATTAAATTTTACAGAATTTGAATTATTCAAAATCTTTCTAATTGTAATATTTTGAAACATTTAATTAGAAAACTGATGAAAAAAGAAACATCCAAAAGTTTGTCTATAAAAATCCAAATAAGTTGCATTTTATACCAACAATATTGTATTTTGTCGCAAAATTTGTAATAAAAGTCGAAAAAGTCGCAATTATTTAATAAAAGTCGATAAAAGTAGCATTATTTGAAAATAGTCGAAAAAAGTCGAAAAAGTCATAATATCCGAGGCCTGTGAACGAAATATGAGTTTAATGTTAAAGATTAATTCTGGTCACTGAGAAAAATGTATATAAATAACTTGAAATTGTTTTTTCCTGCAAAATGTGTGCAAGCAATTGCGTGCACGTGTTAAGAAGGGTAAAGCGTGGTAGAGCGCGTGACTGGGCGACCGAGGTGTGCCCTTCCCTCTAGATCACGTGGAATGGTGAACCTAGTCACTTCTGACTAGAATGCACTTTTTTTCTCATAACCAGCGACTTGAGTTTTTTTTCAGGAAATCTTGCATACTTTTAAAAAAACAATTCCAACTATTTTTTTTCTTTTTTTATTTCTTCGTCACTTTTATTTATATAACTAAAAACGAATTTTAAACGGGGAAAAAATTGACATTATTGAGTAATTATCATTATCGGGCAATTATTATTCAGTTATCAAATTAATAATCAGTTAATAAAGTTGGTTAAAGTTTATAATCAGTTAATAAACAAATAAATAAACAGTTCTAATTTGTAAGATAATAATTCATTATCTTACAAATGAATATTTAATACGGTCAAACAAACAAAAATTATTAGTTATAGCTCTAATGCATGAAAAATTCTCCCAAGAAAACAAGATTTAAGAAAAATAACAAACTTTGATATTTTCTATTGACAATACACAGTAAAAAAATTGTAAAAATGAATTGTTCAATCCAACAAATATTTTCAAATCGATTATTAAATTTTGGATGATGAGTGAAGTGTGCATTTTATAAATAGACATCTTCTTCTCAATAGTATTTTTAGAAAGAAAATATTGCACATCGTGCTACACGTGTCACACATCAACATTTTTTTTTGGTACAAATAATACAAAAAATTACTTAAATGAAAAAAATAATTCAATGATTTTAAATTGCTTAAAAAAATATCAACGTTTTTATTTTGTTTGCGTCAGAATCTCTAATGAATTTAGGATTTTGATTTAATTTGATTAAGACCTGTAATGTGATGTAAATTAAATTTTTTAAAATCAGCAGTTTTAATTAACCGCAAATGGTTCATTCCCCATTTTACATGGACGACATAAGTCACGTTTGTATTTAACGTGTTTTATCTCGTAACATAAGTCGAAGAAAATAGTCATGCATAAACGTGAGTTGTTGATAATCTGGTCACTGTACTTTGTTTAACTAAAAAGCACAATGACATTTTAAGTTTTCTTTTTAAATTTCAATTAAGAATATTTCTTTTTCCTTCACTCAAGAAGAAATCAACTAAATTTCCAATTTCGGTTCTTTAGTATGTATATTCTCTTAAAGAAAATAAATTCTACTCATCATTATCAATAACACTGGCGTTGGCATAAATAAAAAAAAAATTGAAATTGTATTTATACTTTTTGTAACTATGTTTACGACTCGAAAGCTGACAGTTATCTTAGTTGAACTGGTTTGCGAGTGGATTAATTCAGTTTAATTATCATTTCTCACTCGGGGGTTCATAAGGAGACTGATTAAAATTATTGCAGACGTGCAATCAATTTAGTCTTTTATTTATTATGCACTGAAAAGTACTTAAGATTATTTACTTGCAACTGTAATAATAAGACTTGGATTTAAAAAAAAATTTTCTAAATGAACTAACTCGGTTTTTTTTATGAAATTTACAGATTTTTATTTTGGAGCTATATTTGTGTATCCAATATAGTAATTAATACGTCAATAAATACACGTATTTCGATTTTTTTTCTGCAGGCAAACGCGATAAAGATTGAAATCATTTCTATCAATTGTAATAAACATATACAATACAAAAAAAGTGTGTTTGTGTGTATTTTTTTTTTGGAAGATTTGTAAATTTTGCAGCAGTTTTTTTTTGTAAGAAACGTTAACAAACGTTTGAAAATTTGCTTTGAGTATATTGTGATAAAATAGTGCTCAACAACTTCATTTTGTTAAAAGTGGAAGAACAGTGGAACATCTTCCACGCGACAATGGATGTCAAATCTTTTTCAAACAAAATAGTATCAAGAGACATAAAAATTGATCTAGTTACGATTTGATCAAAAACTATGCACAAAAAAAGTATTGTAAAGTTCAGTAACTATGTTTCTTTTTATACAATTAATTTTCAGTCACCTCTTTCCTCGGCTCGCTCTTCGGCTCTTGCTTTCATCCTCGTGATAAATGCTTGACCTTTACTCTTCCGGAAATTTTCGTAAGGATCATTTAAGTTAATACCTACACCCTTGTACTGATCGTTTCTGTCCCTGATTTCACCGCCTGAAATTGGTGCCTCGATGCCTTGTTCATTGGCGCCCAATCCGGCACCACTCCATCCCATTTTCTTCAGCAACTGATGACCCTTATTACTCTCGTCTAAACTAACCTCTGGAATTTTACTGTAAGTCGATCCTCTGTTGGAGAAAAAAGTTTTTATTTATCAGAAATAGTTTGTCAAAATTCGTTAGAAGGGATTTTTTTTATACTCACAAGAAACTAGGTGGAGTTGGACTTCGGTCTTGTCTATCCAATCGCCTGTCGGGACTCCTCTCCTTATTGCTATTTCTCCTTCTTCTATTTCTACTGTTGTGGTTGACATTTCGATTATTTCGTCTGTGATTCGCTGTGGGCGATCTAGATTTGCTTCTACCTCGTGATTTCGATCTCGATCTACTTCTCGACTTGCTTCTGTATCGCTTCTTTGGTGGACTTGGACTTTTCGATCTTGGCCTTAGAATCGGAGAAGGGGACTTTGTTTTTTCTCTAATGCCAACGGATATATCGTCCTCTTTCCGTTTACGTGCCGCATTCTTGGCTTTATAATACTCGTATAAACCTAATTTTTCCCAGCCGTCACTGAAAAAAAGATAAGGAAACGAATTTGGAATTAATTTCACAACTAGCTGAAGTTTCTTATTTCATTAGCATTGAAAAATTCAATTATTCAGAAGAATTCTACTCAAAATCACTATTTTTCTAAATATATTCAGGAAAGTCGGGAAAAAGTGAGAAAATTTTGTCAAAACTACTGAAACAATATTCAATTTCGAAAATTCGTAAAAAAATTCTAAATGTTTCTTATTATTTAAAAGATTTTATTTATTTCAAACTTTTCCTATTTTTAACAACAATTGAACTTTACAGATTTTATCAATTATTTTGAAAAAATTCAAAAAATAATTGAATTTTGTAAAATTTTGGTTTTTAATTTAATTGGAATTTTATAAAACTTAAATTTTCAATGAATTTCATTTAGAAATTTTAAAGATAATTTAAGTTTATGAAAAACTTCAATAATTCAAATTCTTATAAAATTTGTTGTATTTTTTAATATACATTTCATTCATTATTAAAAATAATAATAGATTTCTGGATGAGTTTTACTTAAAACACTAAAAAAATTAAATTTTGAAAAAATTATAAATCATTGCAAAAACTCAATTATGTTTAATTTTTTTAATATTCTCGTCAAAGTTTCAATTATTTAAAAAATTGTTAACAAAATTTTTGGCAAAATTCAATTATTTAAAAAGTTTTTAATAAAATTCTTTGCATAAATTCAATTATTTTCAAAAATTTACCTCAATTTCATATGAATTATATTATTTACAAATTTTTTATAAATTTCATTCTTCTTAAAAATGTTACTAAAAAAATCGTCAAACGATATCAATTATTTCGTATTATTAATAAAATTAAGAATTTAAATTTAAAAAATAAATGTTACTTTCAAAACTTGGAAATTTTCTATTTTTTAAACTGAAAAAATCAGGAACTTTCAAATGAACAAATGCGTGACAACCCTGATCAAGTGTTCAATAGATTTTTCAAGCAAAACAAATAATAAAATAAAAATATTTCTGTCCAAAAGTTAGAATAAGAATAATCGTAATAAATTTAAATTATTTGAAAATAACTGAAAATATTATTAAAAAATTAGAGTATCCAATAAAAATTATTTTATATATTTATTTCTTATTATTATTTCGATAATATAGTTTTTAAAAAACAGAAATTCTGTAAATATTTATTCCAAAATAAATATCAAATTTCTTAAAGAAAATTTGATTTATAATTTTCTTTCTACTTAAAACTTGAAATTTGAATATAAATTGTCATTGAGAAGCAGAAAATGTGCAAAATATTTTCTAATTTTAAATTTCTAAGTGTTTTTTAATTTTTTTTTAGAAAACATTTACCTAGTTCTAAAATGTTTGTTACAAAGTGCTAATTTTTCAGGAAAGAAGAGAAATATTGAAATATAACATTCATAATTTTTGTAGATCAATAAAAATAGTTTTGTATTATTTGAAAAATAAAAATATTTCCAAATAAAATAAATAAATAAATACCTATTATTAAATTTAAAAAGTAAGAGTGTAAAAATAAAGAAAAATAATAATTATTATCTATGAAAACATAAAAAAACAAAAGCATAATCGACTAACAGGTGTGGACAGACTGGACAGAATGAATACGATTATTATAGTTAATAATTGGAAAAAATATTTTAGGTTCAAAATATATTCCAGTCTTCGTAGTGTAGTATTTACCTATCTCTTGGAGAATCATGATTAGGTGGTGCATAAAATGCTTCTACTGCGGCAACTAATCGATCGCTGGGTGGAGCCGGCGGAGGCAGTCTAATTGCATCTGGATCGAGCGGTCTGTATTCCCCATCCTCTAATTTAATCAAAGGAACCATCAAACCAGCGGGCAATTCAAAATAGGGCATACTGGGCAATAAGTCCTCCACGGAAGGCTCGTGAATCAGCGGTGGTGGAGGACCGAATCCCGGTGGCGGTTTCGAAAAATCAGGCAATGGTACGTTTGAGAATGGAGCTGAATTTGCATTTGGTCCCCAACCAGGAGGTGGTTGAGTGAAATTTATATCTCCACTTATCGGTTGACTCCCGGGAATATTTGGTGCTATACTCGGTGGATTCTGAAAAAGCGAAAAATCGAAAAATAACATAAATACACTTTTCATACCGCATTTGTTCCCAAACATAGGAAACTTAACTCACCATAACTGGTGGTGGATTTTTGAGTTGCTGATCAATAGCAATCTTCTGTTGTTCAATGGTTTGTATTTGTCTCAGTGCATGATTGACAAATGCCTGATGCTGTGCCTGGTAATTGTCGAAAGTCTGTTTTGTCGATGCTGTAATTGATGTTATGGCAGATGCATGAAGCGCTACCAGACTAGCTTGATACTCTGACCAAGAAGTGCTCGGTTGTTTTAATTTATCTACAATTCCCTCGTCGAAATAATTATTTTTCGACTCCCACAGACTGAGGAGTTTATTTAATTTAGTCACCTGCTCTTCTGATGCTGCTAAGGAGGAGTTACAAAACATAGGAACTACAACACTTTCCATCGCTTTTCGTAGATCCATTGACTTTTTTCTAGCACTATACATCAATTTATTTTGAAATTGAGAAAAGGAAAAGAATTTAGTAAATAAATGAGTTTTTTATTGTATGGAAAAAAAGAAATGAGGAAAATTTTTCAAAAGAAGCAAAAAGTTAGGTTTAACAGACTCACCAGTGATGAAGAACATCGTTGACCAAGTAAACGATGTGTAATTTTTGGGTAAAGGAAGTTCCCTGAATGACTCTGAAAATTAGATTTAAATTGGTGAGAAGTTGGAAAAAATGAAGATGTGAGAGCGATTTTGGAAAACTCACTTTTTTAATAAATGGTCGGCAACCACTTGATTACTTTCGGGAGAAATTGAATGTTGAAGAATCCAAGCTTTCCCAGCGCTTATACTATCCTTTGTACAACTATCAATTATAGGTTGCAAGACAGAATCGAAGGCTGCTAAATCGGTACTTGTACTCTGAGCACTATTTTGCAGAGAAGTTTCTTGTGCCTGTCTGACTGCATCTTCGACTCTTCCTTGCTGCTGCGCCATCAGTGAAGCGTGCTGTGCGGCCAAGTTTTGTTCGGATTGCCGGACTTGTTCCTGAAGCGTAGCCTGCTGGGACTGAAGATTAGAAAGTTCGTTTTGTAGCCAAACTGGTGGTCCATTGATGGTGCTGCCTGGTGTCAAGGTCGCACTGTCAATGTTCGAGGGCCCCATCGGTGGCACTGCATTCGTCCCACTGATCACACCAGGCACAATCGAGCTCGGTGTTCCAACTGTCGTGATTGTACTCAGACCATTGTTTTGAGTATTTAAATTCGACACAATGACGTTATTCAGCCCCTGCGGACCTGGTGTTGCAGATGGATGTGGCGGCGGCGGCGCTTGCTGCTGCTGCTGCGAAACGTTTAAACGTGGGTCTGCATTTTGCATTGGATTTATTCCTTTTTGCTTTAAAACTGTAAACGGAATGACGGTGAATTATTGATTAATATGTTAAAGACGTGTCAAGCGATATTTGAAAATATAAACGTTGAATTTTCTAACTCTTATATACCGATGTACAGAAAGAATCTTGTCAATTAATTTAAAAAGTCGGATCGATTAATAAATTTGCATTACGTTTAACAATACTGAATAAATGAAACAAATTCTATTCAAAATATTCCGAGTTTTTTAAAAGAAATATCCGATTTACTTCTTGATAAGAAAACGTAAATTCAAAAGTTTGCGTCGAACGGATGCAATTGCGTTGCATTATTCCAAACTGTTTTCGACCGCACTCTTCATTCCTAGCGTGAATAATGTCCTTATGGATTTCAATTGCTGTAGCTGTTAAGGGGTTTTTTTCCCACTTACTGGCTTGCTCCGTCGTCACTTTGTACTGATAGTAGTTGAAGTACTCTCCACCGAACAGGAAACTAAATTTGGGGTTGTCCTTCTGCTTATTTTTTGTCATCTGCTCGAATTCAGGTCCATTACGAGCGACAAACTGCGCCAGCTTGTCAATGATGTTCCGAAGATCCGTATCTGTATTTCGAAAAATTTATTTTAGTTCAATTTTACTTAACTAATTAAAATAATAAAATACAATTACTATTGTATACGCAGGAGTACCTCAATCGTAGAAGGAGAATTCAATACCTAAATTTTACTTCGATTTTACCCCTGAAATTTGTTTGTCAAAAATAAAACTGTTTCTTTTAAGAAAAACCAATACCAACAATTTTACGTCTACAAATATTAATAAAAATAATTTCCTTAAATCATTGTTATTTCAGAAATGTAAACTATTAACCAAAAGTACTTAAATTATGAAAAAAAGTAAACATCCTTAATGCTTAAATAATTACAAAAAAATCCATTCACGTGTAGCATCTTTTTGACAAAAGTACAGAATGACACTCTCGTACTATCTTAAAAACTTCCTATATAATATCAAAGTAAATATTAAAATAAAATTGCTAAAACACTAATGAATAATTTGTATTTAAATAAATTTTGATATGTATTTAAATTGTCAACTCTATTTTTATTTTCTATATCGAACTTGTTACTTGTTTTACAACTTCTGTCCAGAAGATTGACATAACCTTACACTTTTGAAACAATAGATTTTAAAGCTGCAATAATCCAGATAGAATAAATAATAAATTGAATAGAGTTTGTTTGAGAAAAGCAAAGATTTCATGATGAAAACAGCATAGATAAAAATTTATTAATGTAATTTAATAATAAAAAGTGTCAGTGAAAATAGTAGCCCGGCATACGCATTTTTGTGATTACCTGCAGGAGCCTGATCCATTTTTTCATGTATAAATTCACCACTTCACAATCACAATTAATAACCAAATTTAATTATTTCTAGACTGATTTAATTGCTGTATTATTTCACATGTTAAAAGACATTATTCTTTTCTGACTTTTCCACGCACTTCCACAACGCTAATGATGGCCATTTTTTGCCGAATAACATTTAATTGCAGTATTTTGCCGCTAGAAGGAGCGAAAGAATTTTGAGCGCCAATTTCAAATTAAAAGACACTTCATAAGATGAATAATAATAAAAAGATGTAAATGTTTAATTTAAGTTAGTTAAACAAACTATTATAGATTTTTGTAAACTTTTAATGAATTAAAATTCCAAGGTGAATGGAACGTGTGTTCAATTCGTTCCATTCAAACGATTCAAACCGGTTCGCGTCCATTTGGTTCAGTGTTCTACAGTCACGGTTCCACGTTCCACCAATGCAAAAGCAAAGTGCTGTGAGTTAAAGTTAAAGATTAAAGTTCTATTGCTAAGGCCACGCCGTTAGTAAATTTATTTGCCAAAATCGGTAATTTTCGCATTTAACTTGTTTTTAACGCACATATATGTTAAATTTAATTGCACACATAGTGACCGATATAGAAGTGCGTCTAAATCCAAGCGAAAGATCAGAAAATATAAATCGGTGAGTGGTTATCATTTTGACGTTATACTTGCTTGCATATGTGTGTTGAGTTCGACTTTTCTCGTTAGGTACTTAATTGTAAATAGTCTTTAAGAATGATGGTCTTGATAAAAAATATTAAATTAACATGTTTGCTGTGCCAGAAGATTCTTTACTTAAAATATTTGTAAATGTACAGGCAAGCGGTTGGCACGTGCGGTAGTCTAACCTAACTTTCTCCATGTTGAGCTTGTCATTTCATGTGTAGATACATATATACATTTTACTAACACAAATATTTATTAATATCCGTTTATTAATAAATAAAGTTATTATAAATAATAAATTTGTATTTATTATAATAAAAAGGGTTATTTTGCTCTGAAATTATATTATACTTGACTGAAAAACTCTTTGAAATTGGTAATTTAAAGATTTTCTCCATTGTTAATATATACAATAATAAAGTATGTCAATCTAGAGATACTTTTAATATGAATCTATGACTAGAATTATAAAGCTTGAAAAATGAATTACTAACTCGGTTTTTTTTAATGGATGAGATATTTATACGTATTTGTTTTTTTTAGAAATGCCAGCAGCGTTTGAAGTTAAATCCAGTTGGGCTGATGAGGTGGAAGAAGAAGGAGGAACTCTACCGCCTCCAACTGAAGTTCATGAAAATGGATTTAAAATCCTCACAGAATATAAATTTAACGACGATAATAAAAAAGTTAAAGTTGTCAGAACTTACAAAATAGAGAAACGAATTGTCTCGAAAACCATAGCTGTTCGTAAGAATTGGAGTAAATTTGGAGATTCAGAGGACGATAGGCCAGGACCTAACCCGGCAACCACTGTTATTGCTGAAGATGTTTTTATTCAATTTATTTCCAACAAAGAGGAGGAGAATAAAGTTGAGGAAGATTCGCTCGACAAATTGAAGAGTATGGGCGATAAGGGAGTGGTGAAATGTCGTAATTGTAATGGCGACCATTGGACATCAAAGTGTCCCTACAAGGATACTGTTCTTGGCAGTGGTAAATTATTTTTTCACGTATTATTTAGAAATTGTACCTACAGGGCAAGAAATATTTACATTCTGTTTTTAAATTAGGTAAGATACCAGACGACAAAAAGCCTCTAATGAATCCTGCGGCTGCCACTGCCACCACCGCCTCCGCCATGTCAGACATTGGAAAACCTCAAGGTAGTAAATACGTTCCTCCAAGTATGCGCGACGGAGGAAACAAACGCGGAGACTCGATGCAAATGCAACGTCGTGACGACACGACAGCAATTAGAATTTCCAATCTGTCCGAAAGCACAACCGACGCCGATTTGGAGGAACTTGTCAAACCTTTCGGCGCTATTCAAAAGCTCTATCTCGCTAAGGAAAAACCAAGTAATGTCTGCAAAGGATTCGCTTACGTTCACTTTAAATATAGAGCCGAAGCAGCTAAAGCAATTTCTATGCTCAACGGTTATGGATACGACCATCTTATTCTAAATGTAGATTGGTCAAAGCCTCCAGCTCAAAATAACTGAACTCTGATTTGAAAATAATTCAATATTTGACAAGAAAAAGCTTTTTTTTAAACTAAATCAATTTCTTTTTGAATCATGTCTTTTAATACAAGTTTTCTTCAAAAAAATTTTTAATATTTCTTATTGTATTCAACTGATTCATATACATAAAACTCAAAACATCAATCATTAAACAGTCCTAGTGTTAAAATGTAAACTAAAGCGTAATTTGAAGACAAAAAAATAAACGAATTAGTAAAATGTTAATTTTTTTCAATAATGTAAAAAAAAGCGAATGAATATTCAGAGTTGCCACGCAACCTGGAAACCTGGTGTCAGGGAATTTTATAAAAAATGAAAAGACCTAAAAAAAAGTCTGGAAATTTTGATCGAAATACTGGAAAATTTATTTTTTGAATCTAATTTTACTTAAATATTTCAAAATTAATTCAATTTTCAAAGAGTTGCAATTACAATTTTTATAAGTAGATGAACTTTAAAATATTTTCATTTAAAATTTTCTAAAACTTCAATTTTAAATGAATTTCCTTAAAAAATTTAAAGACTTAGATTTAAAAAAAACCCTTACTAAATAAAATTGTTCTAAAATTATTAAAATTTTTAAATGAATATTTAATTGATTATTTAAAAATAACGGATTTATAGCAGAATTTTAGTTAAAACGCTAAAACAAAATTGAATTTTGAAGGAAATACATGTTATTGGAGAAATTCAATTATTTTTAGAAAAAGTAAAATTCTCCTCAGAAATTCAATTATTTTTTTTTCTTTTATTATTTACTCTTCAAAGAATTAAATTATTTTCAAAACATTCCGATGCTATTCTTTTTGCAAAATAATTTTAATAAAACTCTTCGTAGAAATTTAATTGATTTCAGAAATTTTCTAAAATTCAATTATTTTCAATGTTTCTTCTTTGAATTAAATTTTACGAAACAATTTAATTATTTAAACCGAAATTTTTATAAAATTAGTCTAAAGAATTCAATTATTTTCAAACGTAATATAATTCTACGCAAAAATTCAATTATGTTTGAAAATTTACATAAATTCTTGTTAAACTTTTAAAAACTTTTCTTGAGAAATAATATTTTTCTCCGAAATTCAATTATTTTCCCAAATATTAATAATATTCTTGGCAGAATTTCAATTATTTTTAATCTTTTGAATAAACAAAATTTTCATCGAATTTATCGAAAAATGAAACTATTGTTATTTTTTTTTAATTTGCCTCTTGACAATAAATAATAATAATAAACAAAATAATTAAATTCTGATAAAATTTGTTATAAAAATCCAATGTTAAAAAACATTCAATTATTTAATAAATTATTTATTTTTATAGTTAAATTGTAGAATTTTCTAATATATATTGATTTGAAAATCAATTCCAGTAAAAATTTTCGATTGTAATTGAATATCATATTCAAAAATATTTATTTATTTGAAAATTCTACGAGAATTCATTTAATTCACCATAAAATTAAACATTTTATTAAATAATTGAACTTTTTTCAAAATTCAATTTTTTATGAAGAATCAAGAAATTTTTAAATAATAATTGAATTCTTTTAAAACATTTTAATACAATTTTTTTAATTAATTGCTTTTTGCAAGAAATTTGAAAAAAATTTTGTATATTAAAAACTATTGAAATTCTTATAAGAATTTTATTAAAATTGTTGAATTTAGAAGAAAAATTTTATTATTTATAAAGATTATTTAAATGTTGACGGGAGTTTTTGACAATTTTGAAACACTATTGGATTTTTCTGAAGAAATATGTTACTTTTGAAAGTAATCGAATTCGTAAGATTTCCAAAAATTTTCTTATTAATAATAAACGTAGTTTTAAAAACCTGGAAAAATTTTGTTTTTTAACCTGGAAAACCTGGAAAAGTCACAGGGAATTTGTTAAGGGTAAAAGATTGGCAACCCTGATATTTGATTTCGTAAATATTTTTGCAAAACTCAGTATTTTAGAAAAAATTTATTACAATAAAAATTATTAAATACAGCAACTGTACAGAAGTACCGCATTACAGGAATCTTGGATCCTTACTCTTTCATTAAACAGGAAACTAATTTCCTCAGTATTAAGATTTTATGATAAAATTTTTAAATTGGACAATTTTTTTGCATGTCTTTTTTTTATAAAAAACGATGATGTACAATATTGTGCATTTTACCAGAATATGCTTTTAATATTGCAAATTATTTTTCTTTCATTTTAACACGTAACAAATAATAATACTACATTGACTAAGTACTTAAAAATGACAAAGATTAGAACGAAATCACTCACACGTGAATGTAAATTATGGCTACTTTAAAAACTAAGTATTAAAAAAAAAATTTACATCAAGTGGACTATAATGAATATATCTCTCTTTTATTCATAATTAGAAAAGATTAATCTCGAGATGATATCAGACAATAAACGCGCAGTCTAAAATAATTAAATATTAATATCTTTTAAACTGTGGACAACAATTTTTAATATTCTAAACATTAAACTTTTTCACCTGATCAACACATTACTTTTTTCCTTCTGTATTTACAACTCTTATATATTCTTTGAAAGATTTTATACACATGAAAAGTAAGTAGGTTTTTTTTTGTCTTTTTTAAAGACGACTTCGAGAATTTTTCTTTTAGATTCTTCATTTAGAAAATGATTTAGTGTAGATTTTATTTACCTACTTAAATTTTGCCATGTTGATTCGTGTTTAATATTGAGAAAAATCTTTATTTTCATTAAAAAAGCATAGTGCAATGCTTTACCAAACGAAACATTTCTTCTTCGGATTCATTGTTGAGCCAATGGGACAATTGAAATCCTTGGCAAATTCCGGTCGATTAGAAAGTGGGCCCAAAACTCTAAATTCACCAGGACTGTGAACTCCTGTAGTGATACGAAGTTTTAAAGTTTCTGGTCTGTATTTACTGCACCAAGTTTGCGCTGCACTAATCCAGAAAAGCTGCGACGGTGTGTACTTGAGACCGGGTAATTTGTCTTCAGGGCCATTTCGTTCGACCCATTCCTGATACGCTAAATATGATTCTTTTATTCCTCCATTGTCGGCGATGTTCTCTCCCTGAGTGTTAATACCGTTCAACTGGAAAATAATGAGGAAAATCCAATTTACTTATTACGAAATAATTCTTTAATTTTGTTTCTTCACGTTTTGTGTGTTGTTTAACAAAAAACTATTATAATAAATTGCAACTTACGTTCAAATTGACTTCCTTAGCTGTGTAATTTCCGTATTGATGAATAATACACTCGGCTTTTGAAAGATATTTCTCTTTCGTCTCTGGTTCCCACCATTCGACTAGATTGCCTTCCTTGTCAAATTGTCGACCTTGGTCGTCAAAACCGTGAGTGATTTCGTGCCCAATGACAAAACCAATTGCACCGTAATTCATGTATCGAGGTCTGTCTTTGCTGAAGAACGTTCCTTGAAGAATACCGGCGGGGAATTCTGGAAATTAAGATTTTTTATTTATTTGTTTATAAATAGAAAAAAGAAGTTTTAATATTTACATATGGAGGAATGAATTTAACTTACGAATACTGTTCTCAATTGATGAATAAAAGGCATTAACAACGGCGGGTCTACCATGTGACAGCCAATCGGTTTTGTTGAAGGGTTTTCTCAATTTACTAAATGAATAATTCGTCGCAAATTGTGTGAGATTCAAAATTGATTGAAGATAATCTCCAGGATTTAGCTCCAGATTTTCGTAGAATTCCTCGAGTTTTTTATCATCAAGCAGCTCGTCAGGGTAAGCAATGTGAGTGCTCATCGACATTGCCTTCTCCAATGCACTTTTTCTCGTTTTCTCATCCATCCAATCCACCTGAAGACGAAAATATTATTTACAGGGTTGCCACAAATATTTAATTTTATTTTTCCCTGACTTTTCCCTGACTTCCAGAGAAAAATCTCACTTTTTCCCTGACCATAAAAAATGTTCTGATTCACTTTAAAAATTATTAGATACTCAAAAAAATGTTCTATTCAATTTATTTACAAATTTCGTTAATTGTAAAATTATTCAAAAACATCAATAACTAAATTTTTAAATAAGTATTTAATTATTACTTTTCCATAGGAATTAAAATTCTTCAGAACATTCAAATTCAAATCTTTTTGAAACTCAACAATTTATAAGAATATTATTACAAAACATAAAGAAGGCGATCACTCCGAGTCGAAGACTCATCACCTTCTTCATGTTTTGTTATAATTTAAATAACCATAAAATTTTTCAACAAAAAATCAATTATTTACAAAAATCCTAATTAAATACTTCGCAAGAATTCAATTATTTTTAAAAGTAGTAAATTTTCCCTAAAAAATTCAATTATTTGAAAAAATTGTAATAAAATTCGTTGCAATAATTAAATTATTTTCATAAACAATAAATCGATTATTCGGTAATTTCATTTTTTTAATCAATTTTTATTAGAAAATTCTAGAAAAATTCAATTATTTAAATTTAAAAATAAATAATTTATTGAATAATTAAATTTTTGTTAAAATTAAATTCTCATAAAGAATTTTATCAACAAATTTTTAAATAATTAAACTCTTTTGACAAATTTTATTCAAATTTTTAAGAATAATTACATTTTTCGAGGAATTTCATTAAAATATTGTATCCAAAATTAATTAAAATCCTGCGATGAGTTTTATTATTCATGAAAATAATTTTAAAATATTTCCAAAAATGTTATTAAAATTTTTCTAAAATAATTGAATTTCAGTGAAAAATTTTATTATTTCTAAAAATAATTCAATTCTTGTAAAGAACTTTGTTAAATTTTTTTTAAATAATTGATTCATGCGACGAATTTTATAAAAATCTTTTTAAATAACTGATATTTTTCAATAAATTTTATAAAATTTTGTATATTAAATAATTAAACGCACGTGAAAATTTTATTATTTATGAAAATAATTGAATTATGTCAAAGAAAATTACTAAAAATTTCATAAATTATTGAATTTTTGTGAAATTTTAACATGGATTCTATTCAAGTTTTTAAATATATTTGAATTTTGAAGAAGAATTGTATTATTTATAACAATAATTTAAATTTTGACGAGAATTAGACATTTTTTTTAAATAATTGAATTTTGATGAATTTTATTATTTATAAAGATAATTAATATTTTAACAAAAATTTTTTTGAACACAATTGAATTTTTGCGAAGAATTTTATTACTTTTGAAAATAATTTAATTCTTCCAACGAATTTTATTCAAGTTTATAAAAATAATTGAATTTCGATGAAGAATTTTACTATTTCTAAAAATAATATTGAATTCTTGAAAAAAACTTTGTTAAATTTTTTTCAATAACTGAACTCTTGCGACGAGTTTTATAAAATTCTTTTTAAATAATTGAATTTTGGAGAAGAATTTTTTCATTTTTAAAGATATAATTGAAATCAACAGAATTTAAAAAATTTTGGAATATAATTGAATTTCTGTAATTACTTGTAAATTTTCCAAAACTACATTTTTTTAGTATTTTTAATTAAAATTCTTTTATGAATCTAGTATTTATGAAAATTGTAAAAATGATTCATTACATAATTGATAAGTCATAATTTTATGATAGTTCTTTAAAAATTAAGTTATTTAAAAAGAAATTATTGTCTGAAATAGAAAGAATTCACGGTTTTGTATTAAAATTCGTGGTTATTTTTATAGTTTACAAGGCAAACAAAAAAACATCGAAATTTAGAGTTTTTTATTATTACTATTATAAATTTTCCCCAACTATTTACTTACGGTTTCTAAAATTTTCCTAAATTCTCGACGAATGTCAGTGACCATTTCAACCGCACTCTTTTTCGCCTCCTCATTAAAGTATTTTCTAACGTAAAGTGCGCCGACACTGAGTCCAAGATTTCCACTTGTAAGATCGATACACTCCTTCCATCTGGGTTCGCGCTCAGTTTTGCCACTAACGGCAGTTGAATATTGCAGTTGTCTTCTTCGAACGTCATCATTCAAATAACTAATGGTGGCTGCAACCGCTCTCCACATGACGTAATTTGCCTGAACTCTTTTCGGCGTTTGTTTCATTAATTTTTCAAAATCTTTGAAGAAGGTCGGCACATTTACTATCACCACTTCGTCTTCTTCAATTGTAATAATTGGCTCTAGGATTGCGTTGAAATATTCCTTCCACGAAATACTGGGATAATTTGTCTGCAGCTGTTTTATTGTCATTGGATTGTAGAGAGCTGTTATGTTCCTCCTTTTTTCGGTCGGCAACGAGATCTGATATGATTTTATCATTAGAAAAGGATTGTTATTATTTTGTTGTTATTTGGAAAGGAATTATTTTTAAGGAATCGAGTTTTAATGTTAGAATTTTAATATACCCACGTTTGCAAGTTTTATTTCGAATTCAAGTGATTCTTTTAACTCCTTCTCGGCCCTGTCTCTGTCGGCGCCGAAAATGACGGCAATATCGATCATGTAATTGTAGTAGGCCTTAACTATTTCATTACTCAGACCTTTCGTTAGGTATTCCCGTGAAACACTAAGAGACGTTTGATCAATCTGAAACATTTTTTCGTAAACATCAAACTGGATATAAAAGAACAGATGTACTTTTTACAACCAATTCTTTTTACTCACGTCCAGCACTCGTTTCGTACTGTTTTTAAAATCGATGTTAATACTGAAATCAAAAAAGTAATCGACTGAAAATCCTTGATGCCTAAACTTCTTGACTGATTGCTTCCATTCGAAATCTTCTTCCTGCCAAGAATCTCCATCTAAAATCGGCCAACCACCTAGATTCCTGACAATATCCTTCACGGGCTGCAAACCCTTTTGATTAATTGCAGCTGCAACGATAAAACCAACAAATTAGATATTTATCCAAAGTCCTATTCGAGATGGAACGGAAAAATAATCTTACTCTGGTTCATGCAATTCTTGTACAAATTTTTCACCAATTTGAAATGTTTCTTTTCATTCTCTTTAACTTCCTCCTCAATGTTGATTCTCAATTGCTCCTGAAGTTTTTCGCTGAGAACGCTGAAAGCACTGACAGCCGTTTTATCATCGGGAATGACGGTGTTCTCGAGAAAATTGCCGCAGGCAAATCTGTAGAAGTCATCACATGGTTCTACATTGGAATCCATGTACTCCAATACTCTGGACGCTGGAAATTGTAAATAATTACAACAAATAGTTTAAAAAGAGGAATTTGGTGGCGAATTATATGTTTTACGTACCAGTGTTAACGCAGCCAGGAGTCAGGCAAATTCCCTTGCAATTCGACGATGTTGAATCTACAATTTTGATTCCTGTAGATGGTTTCATACTTCTTAAAGCTTCTGATAGGGATGGTAGCGTCTCCATTTTAGTCGCAACTACTCGGGACAGACACAGATGCGCGGATGCAGATATGTAGATGCAGGTGTAAAAAAAGCATGATTGCACAGTGTTATAAGCAATACAATACAATGTATACTATCAATTGGAAAATTTCAAACATTTCTAATAAATCAATAATTGCAAACAGTGCAAATAGATAAGAATTTTAAAATGCACTCTGATAAATAATATCTTTCGTATCAATATTTGTGAAGCGCTCTCAAGAAAGGCACCTAAGTGAAAATTATAGGTTAGGTTCATGTCAGAATTATCTTGATTAA
Source organism: Leptopilina myrica (nomen nudum) (assembly GCA_032872475.1). Classification (NCBI taxonomy): domain Eukaryota; kingdom Metazoa; phylum Arthropoda; class Insecta; order Hymenoptera; family Figitidae; genus Leptopilina; species Leptopilina myrica (nomen nudum). Next base: position 2,581,797 of record CM065459.1, on the reverse strand, counting down.
AAGTTTATTTTCAACCCTATTTGAACTTGAAACCAATTTTTATCAAATATTTCGAATATAATGAAGATTATTAAAGATCATTAAGTTGTAAGTAATAATTTATTCTCTTTTATTTTTAGTCAAAAAGTTAAAAACATAACCTCAAGTTCTTATTGCTACTTTTCTTTCGAGCGTATTACACATTTCGTTTTGTCCAAGGCATTTTAAGGTTATTTAATTTGCAACTCAATGATTACATTATTAGAAATTCCCTTTTAGAAAAAATTCTCTACTATTACCAGCATATAATTTCAAGTGAACATTCATTATTTTTTGCAATTACTACTGATATTCGTTTTGGACCAATGCAAATTAGAGGTGATATTGAGAAGTTTAAAAAATCTTCAATTTTCTATTTTTACAAAACCAAATATTTGCCCCGTATTTATTTGCAACATTACCAATACAAGCTTTATGATGAGGCACAACAATGATTATAATTTTTCATAACTGTATTTTTATTTTTATTTGTATTTGTATACTGCAATATTGAATAGAAAAAATATTTCTAAACTATAAGTGAAAAATGTATGGAAATTAAATTTCTTGGCAATTTTCTTTAAGCAAACAAATATTATGAGAGAATTTTTTAAATATATTGTTTGTAATTTATGTCACAGGTATATAAACTATCAATTTTAGGAATGAAGAAGCAAAAATGTCGACATTGACATTGAATGAAGCATCGAGTACATTATAACATATATATATATATATATATATATATGTTATGTTATAAAGTGATAAAGGCATTATTTTTTAATGATTTTGTCTTATGTAATTTCGATTACATATCTTATGCAATACTTTTCGAAAATATTTCGTACCACAAAAATGTATCTTTAATTTTTTTTTGCTGTACGTTTTAAATAATAATTATGTGCATTCTGACTAAAATTAGATAATCAGCAACTATCTTAATGCGGTTACGTGGATTTTAGAAAACCTTTTTTGTTTAAATATCAAATTGCAGATGTTAAAAAATTTTCTAATTACTCCATTTTATTCTCAAAACATAAATTACAGGCCTCGGATATTATGACTTTTCCGACTTTTTCGACTACTTTCAAATCGACTTTTATTTTAAAATTTGGGACTTTTTCGACTTTTCTTCCAAATTTTGCGCCGAAATACAATATTTTTGGTATAAAATGCAACTTATTTGGACTTTTATACCGTGAAAAGTATAACTAATTTTAGACAAACTTTTGGAAGTTTATTTTTCAATCAATTTTCTAATTAAATGTTTCAAAATAGAACAATTAAGAAGATTTTGAATAATTAAAATTCTGTAAAATTTAATTCAAACAAAATCAACTTTTCAAGTGCGTTTTATTCCAATTTTTGAAAATTAACTTTTAAAGAATTTTAATTGAAAATTTTTGAAATAATATTAAATTATCAAAAATTATAATAGATAATCTTCAAGTGTAGATTCAGTAAAAATGAAAATTAATGAAAAATAGGATTTCAAAATAATATTAAAATAGTTAAGAAAATAATAATTCTCTGAATTATTACGTTCTAATTTTTTAAAATTCAATTATTTTCAATATTTCCGAAAGTTAATATTCATACACAAAATAATAAAATTGAAATTGTTCAAAATTATTTTCAACATTTTGGTGAAAATAATCATATATTCCAAATTTTCAATTAAAATTCTTGAAAAAAAAATTAAAAAAACAATTTTGTTTTAAATTATACAAAAATTCTTTAATTATTTTTGAAAAATTTTACATTACAATATTTATAAAAAATTAGTTCTTACAATTGTTTTATTACAATTCTTAAAGATTCAATTCCCTTCGAATAAAGTTAATAAATTTTTTTTTAAATTCACTGCTTTAGAATTTTTCAGAAATAATTTATTTATAATTACAATTTCTTGAAAAGTTTGATTTATTTTTTTATATTTTTAAAAAACTTCATTATTTTTCAACAGATTTTAACAAATTTTGAATTTTTTAAAAATGTTTTACTAAATTTAAATTACTTTTAAAAAGATTTAACAAAATTTCAGTTTTATTAGACATTTTTTAATTACATTTAATTGTTAAACTTTTTTTGTATTTTCAATAAATCATTTAGAAATATTTCTTTATTAAAATTTTCAAAAAATGTTCTACCTTAATTATTAATATCGTTAAATAGAAAAATGTAAGGTTTATATTATAAAAAATTGGATTTTTTATACAGCACTATACTTTATAATTTTTCAGAAATAATTTATTTATAATTAAAATTCTTTGAAAAATTTCATTAATTTTATTATATTTTTAAAAAACTCAATTATTTTTCATAAGATTTTGACAAATTTTGAATTATTTTTTTAATGTTTTACTAAATTTTAAATCAGCTTTATAATGATTTGACCAAATTTCAATTTTTTAGACATTTTTAAATTATATTTAATTGTAAAACTTTTTCTATTTTCAATAAATCATTTAGAAATATTTTTAAAAAGTTAATTTTTACGAATTTCTTTATTAAAATTTTTGAAAATGTCCTACCTTAACGAATATCTTTAAATAGAAAAATGGACGGTTTAAATTATTAGAAAAAAATTGATTCTTTTAATTTAAATAATTGAATTTTGAAGAAAGTGCAAAGAATGATTAAATTTCATATTGATAATTGATTTAGAGATGAAGTTTAGTTAAAAATTGTAGAAAATAGTTAAATTTATAAAAGGGTTATAGTTTTAATTTTTAGAAATTATTAAATTTGAAAAGTTGAAATTTAAAAAATGTTGTATCCTGTGAATAAAGAAGTAAGAATTGTATTTGAATATTTATTTAGCAAAATTATATAAGTTTTGATTAATTTGAATTTTTCTGACAGCACTGAATTAAATATTCAACTTTTTTCTATTTTTAATCGACTAAAGCGACTTTATTTTCTCAAATTCGATCCGAGGCCTGAAATTAAGATAATAATAAAGATTATTGTAGAAATGTATATTCGGTGGAAAGCTTACCATTTTCGGAATCACAGTTTTTGGCTTTCGATGACAATACACCAACAGCTATGGCTAATGCAATTACTGTAAGTACTCCGCACACTGCTATTATCGTTAAACCACGTTCCAAAGCCGATCGTCTCCTCCACCAAGTGGGATTTCTTTAATTAGAAAAAAAATTACTTTTTTAAAAAATAATTATTATACTCGGAATGTAATTACAAATCTTCTAATTTTGATATAATTCTCTAATTAAATATATGACATTTTCTTCAATATTCTTTCGGTATCATTAAATTTCCCAAGTAAGACTTAATTCTATTTAAAATTGCAAAAAGAATCATAAAGATTTAAAGAGAAATCGATTTATGATATTAAAACTGGTACACGGGGTGAAATGTGTATCAGTATATATTGCACCGGGTGTGAGTTATCGTTACGGTAGTAAAACTCTACTTAGACGAAAGTGCAAAAGATATTAGATTAATATTTGAAGAGTTTATGACAATCGTATGTCACATTGGAGAAAAGTAAATTATAACCTTGGATATTTTTCTTTATATGTAGAATTAATGTTCTCCTCTAAGAATTTTCTCTTCTAAAATTCTTTTCTAATGTTCTAAGAAGTAAATAAATACCGCGCATTACTTTGAATTTATTTTCAAAATCTCATTTTATTTGTGACATGATGAACACAATATTCGGCTAGATTTGTATATTATGTAAGCACATATACACGATTCGTATGACGACACATGTTGGAAGATTAATTCTTGTGTCCGTGTATATGTGTTGCGGTAACGAGTTAATTGAGATTTAGAGGAAATAGTGGGTTCACCGTAATCGTAATTGTATTTGAGCGCACATGTCATTTCCCCTATGGTGCACGCATATTCTCGCGAAAATTAAATTCTAATGTGAATAAAACAACCCTAATGGAATAAAATTATTTCCCAATTTTCCAAAATTCGAAATACACATTTTCTCGACAGATTTGAATCGATATTTAAGAAAAAAAGGATTTATTTAATAAGTCAATTAAAACTAGAGATGAAATTTGCTTACAAGCAGTATTTAGAGCACCTTTGGTCATTGTGAATCATGACCTCAATAAATGGAACATAATTATTATTACTCCTTTTACCTCTATTACTCTTTAAACATATTACATGTCATTAAACACAATTATCTTAATTGTCTGTATTTTCATTGTATTTGACATTATTGTATCCATTCGGAATTTCCATAAGTTGTTAACAAAAGTTGACAAAAGTTAACAAAAGTTAACAGAAGTGAACCAAAGTTTACAAAAGTGATTGCAGCAAGAAAAATAAAGTGAAAAAAAATTGTCTCGATTCTTACATAAATCTGTTTGAGTCTGGCATATAGTTATTATTAAATATCTACAAAAACATGTAAGGTTTTTATATTTAAAAAAAATGTCCTTTCTTGAACTGTGTTAAAAATCGGTCAAGTATGAAGAAGTAAATTGTTTTCCACAAATCGTTTAATAATACGACACAAAAAGTCATAACAATTATTTCATCTTTCTAATTACCCTTTTTTTGTGATATTTAGTACAATTCGTACAATTAATGAACAACAAGCTAAGAGAAAAATTAGTACAGCGAATGAAGGACTTGAATATAATTATCAATCACGGGGATTTGTAAAAGGTAAGACGGTATAATACAACATTAAAATGAGACATATTGAACATTTTCTTATGCACCTATATTTCATTAGAAAGTCAACGTCTGATGAATTGTTGTCAGACACACATATATATATACTCATTCTGAAAGTCGTGAAGGAATGCGTGAGAAAATAAATTTTAAATTTGTATATAACAATAATTCCACTCCTGCTGGAATTGTGAATATTCTCTTTTTTTTTGCGCAGAAAGATAGAAAAATATGTTCCATAATAAATGGAAAAATTGCGTGCGACAAGTTGTCTGAGAAATGATAATAATTATTTAGTCGAAACGGAAAATGCGAATGTGTGCTGGGACAAAAAATGGAAAGTTATTTTTTGCGCCATTTAGTCAAATAAAAAAATTGTTGTTTTGTTGTTTTTACATTTTCTCCTAAGGAAGTTTATAAGCGAAAATTTAATGATTGCGCGCCCTTGATACGCAGAATTAAGCCACACCGGGAACCCCAAATTTATCACTTCAGTGCTTCTATAATCATGTCAAGTTAATTGAACAATTTTCACAAACCTCGTAGTAAACGTATTTTCAAGATTAACTTTTCAGGTCAACTTGTTTTTTCTTGTATTCTGTAAAATCAATTATTATTATTATTGAAAACTTAATTTTTATGTCGCAGGTATTGAGTATTAAAAAGTGTTGCATCTCTATTTACGATTTCCTTTTCGTGGAGGAGAATAAAATTTTTCCCTGAGAAATGTTAATTGCCCTAATATTGAAATGTAATTCCCGCATGTAATTTGAAATAGAGGTCACGAACGCAATAATCAACAGAAATTTGTCGTCTCCGTAAATTACAAAATTTGCGGATAGCATTTGCGATTGAAGCTTATTGTCTTAATTTTACTCAATATATATATATAGAGGTTGAAAACTGCGAGAATTCACAAATTATTTCTAATTTTTCAATTTGGCTTCTTTTCAAAATCTCTCATTACGGGGAATAATTTATTCAAATATATAAACGCAAGACCTTCAGAGTCTCCTCTGGTTATAATAATATACCAAATGAATTAAGAAAAATTTATATTCTTAATAGCTCCGGGGATTTAAGATGATGATAAAAACAAACTGTTTTGCCCTCCCTTCAAATTGTTTTTTGCACACACACACACACACAAAATGAGAAAAGTCATTTGAATTTTCAAAAGATAAGCGAAAGGTAATCGCAATTTCATGTTTAGAATTTCTGATTCGTCGACCTACTCATAAATACATGGTTTACGTCGGTCAAGGATTCAGGAAATTACCTCGATCAAAATGAGTTTACAAGTTTGATTCGAATGTCATTATCATTTTTATCGCGTCAAGAACTTTTCAAGACGCATTGAGGACGTTGTCCAGAAATATTTTCCGTTTGTGGGTCAATCAAATTCGCATTTCAATTGTGAAAAATTCAAAGACAGTTTAGTTCACAACCCTGCACTAAACACGTAGTGAAAATTTTCTGACCTTTTTCTGTTTTTCAATCTAAAAACCTTTAGCTAAAAATTTTGAAAATCTAAAGAATTTTAACCAAAAGCGCAAAATAAACATTAGCAATGCGGTGTCCTTTTTATTGTCTCAATTTGATGTGCTTGGAAAAATTGTGAAAACAAAGACGACGAAATACTGACAAATCGAGAGTTTTTATATTTGCAAAGCCCGCATTTCGAAGTGAAAATTATTCTATACGATTCTAACTATAATCAGAGATATTTTTTAAAATATAGGTGAATAATTAAGATAAAAATGGATATTTTCCGCATCCTTGGCAAAAGACGTTTTTATAATTTACAAGTACGTAATTTATTAGCCTTCCGAACAATTATTTTCTACTCACCTTTATTTTTGTCAGCAATGATTGCTATTTTTAAAACAATTTAATCTAAAATTAGGTTCAAATATAAAGTTATGTAATCAATTACTCGACTTGGGTAATGTGCTCAATGACCATGTAAAGTTTAATCACCTATAAGAATGTGGAATAGTGCAGAAATTTATCTCGCTAGTAATTATTTATATTCGCCTTAGGAATATTTTATCAAATTTATTTATAGGTATACACGAAAATACTTGTATCAGTTTTTAAAAAGCATTCATTTTTTCCTAACTGAAAAGTTTAAATTGCTATTTTTTTATTGACAAATTCGTCATTTATTAAATTTCCAATTATAATCATTTTGTCAAATATATGTTGAATTTTCATAAATGATAAACGATAATGTGGTAAAAATTAATGATGACGAGTCGTGTACATCTCGACAGGTTTTATTATATGAGACACCGTTATTTTTGTAAATAAAGTCTGGTGGAATAGCGGTATCGAATTTATGTTTGATGCAGCAACAAAAGCAGGAAACTGTAAACTTGAAGTGCTTAATTTTTCACCAGCGAATTTTATTCAGAGCTTTTTTTGACGGAGCCGACATTTTTGAAAAAACAGGTTTACTGAATTATTATGTTTGTACTTTTCCACTCGAATGGTGCGACAAAATTTAATTCATTCCTAGCAAATATAATCGCAGCTCTAACATTTTTCAACTCATCGAATATGATTAAAATAAAAATATGACTAAAATCAAGCAACAGTTGATTAAATACTTTCTTATCAATACACACCTGGTAATATAAATTTCAAATTATAAATTTCAAATTACAAAAAAATAACCTTGAAATAGTGCGAGAAATTTTACAAAATTATATTCAATACTTGACACTATAATTAATAACTTTTTCCTTCTCTCTTTAAACGCAACATTAATCGACACTTTCACTTTCTTCAGATGATCATGACAAGCAAAAATAACATAATTGTAAGTATATACGACCACTTTGGGAATATTATTAAAAACAAACTTTTTCGATGACAAAAAAATAATACGTGAATATAACAAAAGCTGCGTGAATAAACATAGTTCCTTATCTTCGAAATTTGCTTCCGGGAAAAAAGTGTTTATAACAATACTGCAAATTTGAATACCTAAATTTGTATAGTGTTTAGTACGTCGATAATTGGTAAAATTATACTTATAATATTGTGAGGCTTCAAAGGAGGTTAAAATTATTATCACATGCGAGTACATGACATTTTGTGTCTTCCGGAATTTATTTAAAATAAAATTGAAGAGTTTTTATCTGCGCTTTTAAAATAAAAACAATATCACTTGAGATGAAATTTCAACTTGTTTTTACAAGTATAAAATGTCATTATATTTACATGTATGGAGGAATATTGTAACATCAACGCTTGGAAAGACTGTAACCTACTGTATATACTGACTTTGACGATTTGTTTCGTGCATTGAAATCACAAAGTCGAAGATTTATTGTGCAAAAATTCAAATGCAAATACGAAAATATAAACATTGGTTATATACAATATAGTTTTTTCTATAAAAATTTTTTGATTCAAGTAAAATTACAATAGCAAAAAAAAGTAAACAAAAGTTCAACTTTTCTTTCTAATAATTCCAGTTGACAGTGAAAGTTGTAATTTTCTTTTTAAAACAAATTTTTTTTTTAATATTGTATAAATTATCGGCACTTCAAGTTTAACGGGAAATAATTTGTAATGGAGAAAATGAAAAGTACACTTATATACGTAAAAAGTATTATCAAAGGAGTGAAATTAAAATTTTAAATTAATTTTTTATCCTCAAGTTTTGGTTTTAAGGAAAATTATCAGTGAAAACTTACTTAATCACAGTTTGCTTCATACTGTTGGTCATTCTATGAATTCCGCAAGGAAATTGCAGTTACAATTCTCGAGTAAAATATGTAAATATTATTACTTAAATTTCACTGACACATTTCACATTCACTTGAATGAAAATTTCTGAATTTCCTTTTTCAACTGTTAATACTGGTCAGAGTGGATGCTCCATGCTGCCGCTTTAAAAACGTGAAAACGACACTAAAATTTTTTGCTTTTTCCTCTTATTTTTTGATTGATTTTATTGATAATTTTATCGATAATTTTATTAATTATTTGATTGATAATTTTATCGATAATTTTATTAAATTATTTGATTGATAATTTTATTGATAAAATTTGATTGATAATTTTGAGAATTTGACTGATAATCTTACTAGTCCGGATGAATCAGTTTCTAGTAGTGTTTCCACTGGACTGAACAAGTGCGCGTTCTTCTCCTCGTATTTAAAGCACTTCTCCCACCCAATGTCATTCTCTCACTTACTCCTGTTTCCTACTATCAATTTTCGTCTTTTCCATCTCTTTTTCAAGAAAATAAAAGTCGACAATTCGTCTATCATTTTTAATGTATTCAAATCTCTTCTTCTTCTTCTTCTTCTTTATTTTGTATGTGGAATGTGCGACATTAGTCACGCAGAAAAAAATATCAAAAAATAATCTCAAACTTTTGTGAATAATTCACTAAAAATGTGAGTCTAAATTTTTATATGATAGTTTTGTAATTTCTGAGTTATTATATTTGATAAAGGAAAAGAATATAAAATGCGCAAGAAAAAAAAAAGCGAAATATTTTGCTGTTAACTGTTCGATGCAAATTCTCGTATTGAATTGAAGACTGCGCGCGCGATTAAACTCCGGCCTTTTTCAAATGAGTAAACAAAAGCACGAGAATACCATTCATTTTCATTTGTTTCTACTCTTATCAAATTGTATATATGTAGATTCACGTGAAAGTACACGTGAGATGCTGGAAATTTTTCCCAAATTAATATTTTAGACTATATTCAAAATTATGTCTTTTCTTCAAAATCGTAAACATTGTACACGCCAAAAAATCATTATTTTACCGATCAAAAGAAGCGAAGGTTTCTAATAATTCAATATTCAATTTATTCAATTTATTCAATTTATTCAATTTATAAATATAACGAAAAACGAAAACATTCGGTGTTTTCCAATTACGATAATTGAAAGTATGACAATTTTTCAATATTTATTAAGCGCAGTAAACAGAGTAATAAGGATCGTCACATATCATCGACAAGATAGATTGAACGTACTTCTTGGTATATTAATAATCTATTTTTTTTTCTTTTTAAATTTGCTAATGTAATAAAAATTTACGTTTAATAAACTAATGGACAATGAACTTTATATTAATACATCAACAATTTTTTTTTTTTTGACACAATTTTCAATAATTGAAATAATGTTATTACATAATGTTATTACTATTTCAGTTATTGAAAATTCGAAAAAATGATGAGAAAATAATTTTATTCAGCAACTCAAAATATTCTCTAGTTTTCTAAAAAGGGGGATTTTTGTTAGTTTCCTAAAAAAAAATTGTTTTAAGTACCAATATATTCTTTGCTGATTATATTCATGGCCGATGTGAATACTTTTATTTCGATTGATTGGCTTAATTCTAGATCATTCAGGCTAATGTATACATAAGGCATCAATATGAGATCAATATTGTACTTGTATTGATAATTTTAGTATTTAATTTCGAAAAACCGTGTCATTTGATTTTTACAATAAAGAATTTTTTTTAAAGCGACTAGATGAAACCGCAGGTTTATTTTTTCTAAATTACAAATAGCAGGAATAATCAAATAAATTAAATTTATATTTAAACTGTTTTTATGAATCTATTTGAAAATGGTGATTTTTATTCAAAAAGCTCGAGATAAGGATTCGTTTCATTACAGCAGAAACTTTTAGCGACTTGAGAAGTTTACTTAAAGAAATGAAGTGTCAATTCATTGATTTTTTTTTTATTTTATCTTATTATATCTTCACTTCAAAATGGATGGATTTACTATTCTTAAAGAGTCATTAATAGTAGATGTAATTAATTTATTTTTATCTTAATTACGTCTAATTGTTATAACTTCACTTTTCATCCTTCAAGCTTTACACGGAGAAAATTAATATTTTTTACTATGCGGATTTTTTTTTACTACACTGAAGGAAAATTTATATTCAATTTTGTAATAGTATTTTACAATTTTGGGGAAAAAGTGCAACAAATCGAAATTTTAATATAAAAAGTACTAAACTTTAAAAAAAAATTGTGGAATTTAATACAATTATAATATTAAATATCGAGAATTTTAATTCAATTTCAATATAAATTTACGAAATTCCACATAATTTTTTTTAATGTTTGGTATTTTTTGTATCAAAATTTTTCGTTTGTCACACTTTTTCCCCAAATTGCAACATTTACAAAATTTAACATACATTTTCTTTCAGTGTATGGATTATTTTTCCTATGAATTTTTCGAAACTTTGAAACTTTTGAGAATTTTCGTCAACCTTTTACAGTTTTTTTTTCGAAAGAAAAGCTCCTAATCGAAGATCGATCGAAGAACGTTTTTTTTTTGGGAAAAATTAGTACAATACTTCAAGCATAAATTGAATAAAAATTGATTTGTAAAAATTGAGAATAACATATTATATTTTGTCGATAAGATGAAAAAAGATCAGATATCCTTATTGATATGAATTTATGTACTTATAAAAACACAGTGCCGGATCAAAGTTTGAGAATTTTTGTACCTTTGCTCATTTACTCTATACACAATGAAGTAAATATTTCCTAATTATCTTATGTTAATATTTTGTTATTGCGTTGTAGATATGGATACAAGCTATAAATTTGCCTAATAACGTGTCATAAAACTGACCAAAAATTGTTTGCTGAATCTTATATAGATACATTTGGTAAACACTTTTCATGTTTATATCAGTTTTTTTTCTTCTTTTTTTGAATAAAATTATATCTCGTTCTTGAAAAATTCCTATAATTTTATCGGCTTTTTTTTCGAAAACGGTAAAAGCGTGCTAACGGGATCCAAAAAAATCTTCCATGTGAAGCTTACCTGTCTGCACCTTTTTTATGAATAAAGATTTTCATCTCTCGAGAGAGTATTAAAATTTTGTTGAAAAATTTTATTTTTTATAAATAATAATACGAAACAGTTTCAATTATAAATAGTAAATTCGAAATTCAAATCATATTTTGTTGGAAAATTTTATTTTTTATAAATAATACGAAACGGTTTCAATTAAATAGTGAATTCGAAATTCAAATCATATTTTGTTGGAAAATTTTATTTTTTATAAATAATACGAAACTGTTTCAATTTCAATAAATACTAAATATTCAAAATTCAAATCATATTTTGTTGGAAAATTTTATTTTTTATAAATAATACGAAACAGTTTCGATTAAATAGTAAATTAAAAATTCAAATCATATTTACGATTTTCGTACTATTTCCTTTTGAATTAAAATTAATAAATCTAGTTCTAAATTTGTAAATAAAACAAAACACTTACTCCTTTTCTTCGGTTGTATTTTCATAAACGGAACTGTAAAATCGATTATTTGCAGAATTCTCGTCGTGAATTTCCAGCATTTCACTTGAAGAATGGTATGTGATTTTCGAATCTTCTATACAAATTTTGCATTAGAGTTAACCAAATTTTTACTATATTGAATTATTTATAAAAAATGTAAAATGTATTTTGTTTTTTTTTTCTTAAAATTATTGCCACTGGAATTATCTATTTATACTAAAGTAATATATGTCACAATATTTTACTTTAGCAAATAGTACGACTTCATTTGTTTCGTTTTGAAAATAAAAGAAAACATAAACAATTAACAAACTTACTTGATTGTCCCTTTTTAAAATGTTTAAGAAAACTCATTATTTAAGATTCAATTTATAAAATACAGTTGTAAATAAAATTATAAATTACACTAAAAAAAATAAATATAACACAATAAATTTAATTCATATAACACAATGAAGCCACATGCTCTTTGCAAACACTGTAAAATTTCATTTCTACCATAACAAGTGACTTGAGGGCTAATGACTAATTAAGAGTTAATTGTTTTCCTTTCCAAATTGTGTACAATGTTTTCGTAATTATTTATAAATGAGAAAATATTGTTTCATTTAAATATATTATAAATAAATAAATTATATTTATATTGTTTATAAATATTCTTTTATAATATTTATACATTTTTATATGTGATAATATCTAATAATATAAAAGAATATTTATAAATCACATAAATATAATAATTTATAAATAATATAGATATTATTATTTATAAATATTATTTTATATTATTTATGAATTATTATATTTATGTGATTTATAAATATTCTTTTATATTATTTATAAATTATTATATTTATGTAATTTATAAATATTATTTTATATTATATTTAAATTATTATATTTATGTGATTTATAAATATTACTTTATATTATTTATATATAAAAATAAAAATTCCACCTATAGATATACAATAAATAATATTTAATTTGCATTCAAATGAAGTAATAATTACATAAATATTTAACACCCAGAGATATTGTAATTTTCTTTTAAATTTAGGAATAAGTACTTACCGTCATGTATTTAGTATTTAGTACTTGGGAAATTCTCAAGTGTCGCCACTATCCACTGGCAGAATGTTATCGACCGAGGAAATGAGATTGGCAGTCCTGCTTCCTCGTTGCTGTTTCCATTCTCACACCTGTCACTATTTTTGTGTATTTGCGGTACTTGCAGTGCTTGATTTACTAAAGAAAACAGAAGTATTTGTATCTATCAAAATGGCAAACCCAAATTTCATCGACATGGCAGATGACGATGCCGCTGAACTAAAATTTCCAAAAGGTAAACTTAAAAAAAAGTTGTTTAATAATAAAAGTACGATACAGACAAGATGACATAACCTCAAATACTCAATTTTATTTGAACAAAAAGAATTGTTTTTAATGGTATATAGTAATATTTTAATATTATGGTAGTAATATTTTTTCAGAATTTTACGAATTAATGCAAATAATAAAAACAAAAATTGTAAAATTGAATTATAATATCGATTCACAATAAATTGAACTAGATTATTAGTTTATAATATGTTTATTGAAAATTTCTGTTTTCTTTCGAAAAACTATTAATAAATTAAGAAATACGATGTTAATTGTCGAAAAGTATCTTAAGTAATGATTTTCTTGCTTTCAGACTACACAAATATTACGCTCGAGAGCAATAGTAATATCGATCTTAATGTGTCAGTCGAGAAGGAGGAAATCATTACTTCAGATTCCGTGTGTTTTATATGTAATTCAACATTATCAAAACCGCACATTCGTTGTGCAATTTGCAATTACATAGAACTTTGTTGCGCCTGCTTCTCAAGTGGGCGAGAAATTAAAAGTCACAAGAACGATCACGATTACATTATCGTGAGAAATGAATTTCCCCTATTCGACAATTCCGTCTGGACAGCAAAGGAAGAATTGGAATTACTCGATGTACTTCTAGAGTGTGGCTTCGGCAATTGGATCGACATTTCGAGAAGAATGTACGGCAAAACTCCCGAAGAATGTAAAGCTCATTATTTACAGCACTACATAGACAAGCCGAGTGTCAGCGAATTGCCAAAATTTCACGAAACCAACACCAGTCTCTTTCACATTCCAACGATTCCCTATATGTTGAAATTAGACGATTTGGAAGATCCACCGAGATTTTCCAACGACACTGTCAACAGTCGACTACTCTCAGGCTACAATCCAGCGAGATCGGATTTCGAAGTGAATTTCGATCATCATGCCGAACTCGTCGTTTCCGATCTGAAGTTCGACGATTTCAACACCGACGAGCCTGAGGACAATTTAGGGAGAAATTTACAACTCTCCTTGGTCAGTGTCTACAATAATAGATTAAGGGAGCGCAAGAGGCGGGAGAAGATTATCAAAGATCACGGTTTGATAACTTTGCGGAGGATGAATACCTGGTTGCACAGGTACGATGACAGTGTCACGAGACCATTAGTCGAGAGATTATTGGTCTTCATGCAATTGGTGGGCGGTATGGATTTCGATTACATCATGGAGGGTCTTCACAGAGTTGGCGAATTGAAATGCTATCTGCAGAAACTTGTCGAGTATCGGAAAAATGGTTTGAAATACTTTCAGAGTGTGAAATTATTTCAGAAATTGACGAATATTCGTCAGGAGAGTGAGCGCGAGAGGAAGAATCTTCTGGCGAGTTTGGACAGTAATTGGAAGAATATAATGCACTGCAGTGATTCTGATTTGAAAGCATCTGTCGTCGGGGGTGTTGCACAGAGAAGAGCACCGCCACCATTGGCAATCAGGGGACTTCCTGGTTACGAGAAACTTTCCCCGGACGAGGCCGATTTGTGTTCGAAAATTCGCATAGTGCCCTCGAGTTACATTGACTTTAAACACACACTCATCGGCGAGAATAAACGAAACGGAATGTTGAGATTGGCCCAAGCTAGGGCTTTATTGAAAATCGATGTCAATAAGACGAGAAAGATTTATGACTTTTTGACCGATCAGGGTTATATTAATAATCCCGCCTAATTATGTGATATTAGAATTTAATTTTATCAAAAATAAATTTATTTTGTACATTTTCCCCGTCTTTTTATTAGAGTTGGGAAAAGTTTTTTTATTGGGTCTGAAAAAGTAAATTTTATTTTCTCCAGAGTTCGAGAACGCTGAGACGCTACTAGTATCAGAAGTGCACATGCTTTTAGAACACAGGAAAGCACAAAATGAGTCCGCCGAGGAAGAGCAGGAATTTTCTGAAGTTTTTATGAAGACTCTAACTTATACCAATCGATTTCGTAAGTTTAAGAACAAGGAAACTATCGCTGCCGTAAGAAGGTAAGTTGAAAATTTCTATATATTTTTAAGTTTTTGCAATATAGAAATTTGAAAAAAAAAATTTCGTACCTTTTTTTTCTCTAGTTTATTGATGCAAAAGAAATTGCATAAATTCGAGCTGGCATCGTTGGCAAATATTTGCCCGGAAACTCCCGAGGAGGCAAAAGCATTGATACCGAGTTTGGAAAGTCGACTTGAAGATGAAGAACTCAGGACAATTTTAGACGATATACAAACTAAACGATCTCTCCAGTATTAATTTCGAGTAATTATTATTTTTGTACAATATAATCGTAATAAAGGGAATTTTTTTTAAATAGACTTCTGGAAACAGTTTTGATACAAATTCCAGAACATTTTTTTTAGTTTCTTTGCCGCTCGAGGATGAAGTACATTTTCCATTAATTCCTGTTTACGATAGAAGAGAATAATTCTTAGATTAACAGAACCGACTGAAACTGGTCGTTGATTTTATCGAACGGATTATACTAATACTATGAGAAGGAAAGCACTGGTATCGAGAGAAATCGTGTGAGTGTGTCTGTATAAATAAATTTATGTATGCATATGGAATTCATGAAAAAAGAAGTACAACCCCGGCAATTTGCGATGGTCGAGTCAGAAAAGAAGACAGCTAATCGTGGCAACGACAACCGTGTATTACATCCAAGTAATTGCGGCATGGTTGACTTTGCACGCGAGAACGGACTTTGATTATCATCCTACCGTATTATACTTATACTTATCTTATGATTCGCATTGGGCTTTATAATCCACTACTTATTACGACTTCTATAACATAAGTGGAATCCTTTATCTCTCAAGGCAATTATTATTATTGTTTATTAACTCCGCGAGTTTATTAAATCCCTGGTTGAAAAGAATACTCCCAAGTTATGGAATATGGAAACTCGTATAGAAGTTGAATTACAGATATGCATTTGTAAGTTTTTGTTTGTAACTATTGCGCTTTCACATGCTTATCAGCAATAATTCTTGCTCGCAATTGACAGACTTCGGAAGCAACATTGACTGAAAGGACCAAGATGTTGCGCTTTCATGGTCTGTCTACTTATCAGATGAGTATCATTCACGTTGAGCTGCAATATCTGGCACATCGAGATACTCAATATGCACAATATAATTATGTTGTTTCGAATGATAGTGTCTGGAGTTTCAGTCGATAATTTCCATTACATTAAAGTTAATAATTTAATATTATTGAAAAAAGTAATGAGAAATATTGTGCTCATGTAAAAATAATCATTTTCTGCCTGACAATCGGAAAACAAGTTATTAACTCTGAATATTAGATTTTAGATGCAACTAATATACATGTATATTATCAAATGCTATTGGGAAAGTCAGAAATTCACGCGCTCTCAAATGAAATGATCTCGGCTGCTGAAACGCGCGCAACAAGTTTACGTGGGTGTAACAACAATCGATGGAGTCAATTTGCATAATGTATATAGGCGAAAGTATGTTGGTATATACAATATTCATTTCTTCCATCTCATTTAAAATTTTAATAAAAATTTTCCACTTTTTCACTTTATTACACATTATTATTGTTCGTAATGTAATTTCCATTATTAAAAAGTCGTTTTTTTCGAATATTTAACTTCACCTCTAAACATCGATAAAAAAAAATATTTGATTCAAACAATGAATAACTTGACTATCAAACCAAATATTTGTAACTTCCCTCGACCAGAAAAAATTTGTTTATTTGCTCTCCCGTAAATATTCGATAATTCATTTTTTTTCCCTCTATATCTCTGCTTTAGAAAATTCACCACAGCGGGATCTTCTCCAATTATCGTTTATTACCTATTTAATAGAAAAATAATTCATTTTTACGAGAAAATTTCAGAATATATAGAAATTATAGAAAATGCGATAAATTACATAATATACTTGATTATATCGAAAATACTATAATTTTTTTTTCCGTAAAGTACTTAAAAATATTCTTGTCTTTATGTGTGGAATACATATTTCATCGAATTGAAGACAGCATAGTAAAATATGACATGGACATTCGAAGAACCTTGAGAAAAAAGTGAAAGATTATCTAATGAAGCAGTAATTATAAAAATTGATTTTTAAATGAATTTTGATTTTACTGACCGAGGCGAAATTGTTTATCGAAAAGGTAAAAAGTTTTCCGGCTGTGAATTCAGAGGGTATCGCACTTCTTTTCATGATGAACAGTAACATTTTTTGCGACTCTAAGGACAGTTTATACCAGTAGCCATTGTAACTGAAATTTCGGAGAAATTACCTTTCTTTAGATTTAGTTATAATTATAATTATTTTCAGATATAATAAATTTTTATTAAATATATTACATGCTGACGGATACACTGAGACTGTGATCAATCAATTGTTGACACGGAATACTGAGATAGAGAAGATGAATAATTTGAGCAAGAGTAAAAGTGCCGAATCTCAGGGCTTCATCAATTTTATCAAGCTTTATTACAGTCTAAAAAAAATCCTTTTTAATTTAGAAATATAACTATAAAATACTGTTTTTTTGCTACCTGTACTCCAGTGACACTTATTATTATCGTATTACATCCTAGGATCAAGAAAAATGACGTTGAAAAGCAATCGCATATGTCGTTAACAAATCTTGAATAAAGAACGAATTATAAATTGTAAGAAACAAATGACTATTTTACAATTATTAAAAAATTATATACAAACTCGATTATTTGTAGATGTTTTTCAACATACATTCTAATCTCCTTATCTATTTCACGTGGAATTTTCTTTTCGTCAACTGCACGAGCATAAAAGTCATCGTCTAAGAGATTTTCCAGTTTTGCTCTGCAAATAGTGAGAAAAATTTATTGCTGTGCAATGAAATAAGAGACAATTTACAATTAAGTGCATTTGCACTTTACCCTAAAACAGAATACACTCCACAAGCATGCTGAATCACTGAAGAAAATGTAATTTCAATACTGGTTAGAATATGCATGCAAGTAAAACTCGATATGTAGCCATGAATTAATATCGGTAAATAATATTGCTCTTCATCAACGTAATAG
The DNA here is from genome assembly GCA_032872475.1 of Leptopilina myrica (nomen nudum). Taxonomy (NCBI): domain Eukaryota; kingdom Metazoa; phylum Arthropoda; class Insecta; order Hymenoptera; family Figitidae; genus Leptopilina; species Leptopilina myrica (nomen nudum). The sequence goes on along the minus strand of CM065459.1, from coordinate 2,563,357 downwards.
TCCGTGAAATAGAGTGTTTGCTTTATTACAGATTGATTCTGATGGTGCAGCATGTTTAGAAGTTGGGGAAAAATTGGCAACATCAAATAAGCAATTCCAGTAAATAAAATGTAGACTATTGAACAAAAAAATTGAGAAATTTAGTGATTCTAATTTTTAATGATTGTTAATTTTTTTCAGCTGATTATATCGAACTGTACTTATGTATAATTTATTTAAATCTTTCCCCCTCCTTGTGTGAGTGTGTAGGATATCGATTTTCGAATCTCTCGTCCAGTAGATCCAGTCGAGTTTCATTTTTGAAAATAAGTGTTCTATCTGACACCAATTTCAATTAATTGCTGTATCATTTTTTAGGACTTTATTAATCATGGATACGTTTTTTGATATTTTTGTTAATTAATGTAAATTTATGTAAATTAATGTAAATTAATGAAAATTTATGTAAATTAATGAAAATTTATGTAAATTAATGTAAATTAATGTAAATTAATGTAAACAAATGTAAATTAATAGATTACGGAAAATTAATAGATTACAGGCCATGGATATTACGACTTTTTCGACTTTTTACGACTATTTTCAAAAAGTGCAACTTTTATCGACTTTCATTAAAAAATTTCAACTTTTTCGACATTTCTTCCAAATTTTGCGCCAAAATACAATATTTTTGGTATAAAATGCAACTTATTTCGATTTTTATTTTTATACCGTGCAAAGTATAACTTATTATAGAGAAACTTTTGGATGTTTATTTTTCAATCAGTTTTATAATTAAATGTTTCAAAATATTACAATTAGAAAGATTTTGAATAATTCAAATTCTGTAAAATTTAATTAAAACTAAATCATCTTTTCAAGTGCGTTTTATTCCAATTTTTGAAAATTAACTTTTAAAGAATTTTAATTGAAATTTTTCAAAATAATATTAAATTATCAAAATTATAATAAATAATAATCAAGTGTAGATTCAATAAAAATGAAATTTAATAAAAAATAGGTTTTAAAAATATTTGCCCAAATTTCCGTTTTTTAGACATTTTTTAATTGTATTTAATTGAGGGCAACTATCAAAGAACTGGTTATAACTTTTTTATGCTCAAAATCATTGCCCTGTAAGTTAATAATTTTTTTTTTAAATCCCAATTTTTTTAAAAACATTTTGATAATCTTTATACAAATGCAAAATGTTTTCAAGAAATTGAAATTTTTAATCCTGTTTTTAATTAGAGGTTGAGAATTTTGAGCTTAAAAAAGTTATAACCGGTTCTTTGGTAGGAATCCTCAATTCTAAAACATTTTTGGAATTTTCAATAAATTATTTAGAAATATTTCTTTATTAAAATTTTCAAAAAAGGTCCTTCCTTAATTATTAATATCTTTAAATAGAAAAATGTAAGGTTTATATTATAAAAAACTGGTTTTTTTATACATCACTACTTCATAATTTTTCAGAAATAATTTATTTATAATTTAAATCCTTTGAAAAATTTCATTGATTTTTTTATATTTTTAAAAAACTCAATTATTCTTCGTAAGATTTTGACAAATTTTAAATTATTTTTTTAATGTTTTACTCAATTTTAAATCAGCTTTCAAAAGATTTGACCAAATTTCAATTTTTTAGACATTTTTTAATTACATTTAATTGTAAAACTTTTTGTATTTTTAATCAATCATTTAGAAATATTTTTAAAAAGTTAATTTTTACGAATTTCTTTATTAAAATTTTTGAAAATGTTCTACCTTAATTAATATCTTTAAATAGAAAAATGAAAGTTTTAAATGATTATAAAAAATTTGATTTTTTTTATTTAAATAATTGAATTTTTAAAGAAATTGCAAAAAATGATATAAAATTTATATAAATAATTGATTTAGAGATGAAGTTTAGTTAAAAATTGTAGAAAGTAATTAAATTTCCAAAAGGGTTATAGTTTTAATTGTTCGAATTCATTAAATTTGAAAAGTTGAAATTTAAAATATTTTGTATCCTGTGAATAAAGAAGTAAGAATTGTATTTGAATACTTATTTAGCAAAATTATACAAGTTTTGATCAATTTGAATTTTTGTGACAGCACTGAATTAAATAATCGACTTTTCTTCTATTTTTAATCGACTAAAGCGACTTTTTTTGTTCGTTAAAGTCGATCCGAGGCTTGTGATTAAAAAAAAATTGATAGATTAAGTAAAATGAATAAAATTGGTTATTTTTCTTATACATTAAAGAAATGAGCAATAAGAGTAGATCTTACTCGTTCCATTTTAATAATAAAGTTTGTTAGCAAAAGTAATACGACAATTAGAATAATAATGGGCGGTATGCATTCGATCACTATGTCCACGTTTCCCCAATGTTTCTTCAAGCCTAGCAACTAATCACAATTTTAGTAAAAATTTATGTTATTAAAAATTTTATTAAAAATTTATTTTAGTAAAATATTTTAGTAAGAATTTTATTAAAAATTTATTTTAGCAAAATATTTTCGGAAATAGTTGTATATACCTCGGGAATAAGTAAGCTTATAAGACTAATATAAACTAAAGTTGAAATGAGAAGTTTCTTCAACTTCATCTGATACGGCCATTGGCCAATAGCCGATAGCAACTTTTCGTTCATCATATAAAAAGATCTAAAAGAAGTGTCCATTCTGATGGTAAAAATAAGACTGCGGCGTGTTTGCTCTCGCTCATCAAGTGCGTCGCGACAGTTGCATCCATAAGATAATTATTCCTCTATATTACACCTATAATTTCGCACAATACTCTTTTACCCTTCTCAGCAATGATAAAATATTAATACCTAATTGCGCTAAAGTTATACCGTTCAATCTTGTCTCTTAATTTCAAGTAGAAGAAATCGATGCTCTTCCCAAAGTCAACTGCAACTTTCATAATATTAATTCTAGATGCAAGTTTGTCTATATATATATATATATATATATATATATAAGAAGAAGCTTAATTTTCCACTTGAATTATTTGCAGAAACTTTATAATTGTCAAATTAATTAATCTCGTCTATTTGTCACTCTTATTTAATATTACTATATATATAATTAAAATATGTACATATTTGCCAATTCGACAATCGATACTTCTTTTTTTTCTGCTTATAGGTTTAAGATAACCATTTCCACACAACTCGCGTCTCATGTTCTCAATTATAGGGAATTAAATATGTAATGACAAATTATGTTCGAAAGCGTTTCAAGTGAATCTTTGTCTCTCTGGTTTCCTGGAGGAAAAAAATCAATATTCAATATATGTACTGTGAAAAAAAATTCTCGCTGTCTTCCCTACACATTCGCGGTGAATGGATGTGCTTAATTGCCACCGCTGAGGATAATTTCCAACTATAAACAGCATTCGAAGAGTGTATTAAATTATTGTTATTTATTATTTTATTTTTTACTGTCGATTTTGCACGAAAGTGGATTGAGAGTACAAAGTACGATTTCGAACTCTTTTCAAATGCTTAGGTAGGAAATGAAAAATATTTCTAATTTTGATGAAACGAAAATGTAAGATATGAAGAAATTTGATTGGTACGTTGTATAAAGTAAAGTTTGAAAAACTAATTATTATTATCGTGAGAGTGTGTTGGAGACATACGAGCGAGTCTGTATTGGAGTCGAGCAGCAGGGGAAGAGTGAAGTTGAGTCGGTTTCCGAAAGTCTCCGATCGAATCCGAAGCAAAGCGCCGGTCGAGCTCGTCGCGCGTATGGGGTCCAGTTCTGTGTTACTGTTTACCGCGTTCTCTTTGACGCCTCTTGACAGACAAAAGCGTTGTCGCGCTCGAATCGGGCCGCCAACGATAGAACGTGTCACATATCGCGAGAAACAAGTTTTCCGAGCCTTGTCCGCAAGGACGACTGTGCACTTTCGTGCCATCGACGGTGCTCGAGAGACTCGTGGATCCTCGTCTCACTTTTCTGGGGTCAGTGCCTGCTCGATCGGATCCGGAGCAGGAGCTCCGGTTTTTTAAAAGTCCAACACTCATTGCACTATATCTATCTACAAAAAAAGTTTCTTCTCCAAAAATTATAAAATTCGCAAGTCGATTCATCTCGAGAGTTGTTCGCCAACAGAAAAAAACAATCGAGTGAATTTTTAGAAAGTGCCAAATATTCAAACTCACTATCGAGAAAAGTCGTATCGCATGTGTGAACAATAGTGACAGTTTTTAATTTGAAAAAATTACCATTAGCCATGTCCCCAAATAATCATCAATAATGACTCTTGCTTAAGTCTCACCTACTTTCAAACTTCTCTCTTCCACTAGACTTGAAAAAGGATGCGTAATTGTCGTGTGTGATAGCGATAAGAAGCTCTACGTCTCGAGCAAAACAAAGAAGAAACATTCCCTCAATTTTTTTTTAGTGTTCGCCAAAGTGTCATGCAGTGTCATTTTTTGATAGTCTGCTGAAGCAAGAGCAAAGAGTAACAACATCTTTTCCTCGGTATTCCAAGGCCTTAAAATCATTCCAAGGTATGTCATTCTTCCTCCTCTTCTTCATTTACTTTTAAAACATATTCATATCGTTCATGATTTACAGAACTCGAATCGCAAAAGAACGTTAAAATACTTCTAAACACAACATAAAAAAAACAGTACCGCGACATCATAAATCTTTCAAAGACTCAAATGTTTTCAAAAAATTAAATAAGCAAACTAGTTGACGAAAACAATTATTATCGAGGAAAAATAATTTCAATGCATAGTAATGTTTTTTTTTCGTTTCAATGTTGTATTAAGATTAGAGAAAGAGAGTCGCTGTCATTACGACTTGACAATATTGCTTTTAGTTTAATTATAAGACATAAAGATTAGTAGAAACGTTCGCTCTCATTTCGTAAAGTTTAGTTAAGGTTTATTTAATTTTTAAACTTTACAAGTTTCAGTGTATTTGCGCAATCAATTATGAGGCAACTAATGAAGCAATCAAATGAAAACCTTTAAATCCTAAAGCATCTGCACTTATAATCACGTGAAACGAATTAAAAAAATTTTAAGTTGACGCAACATTCTTATTTTTTTTTTTTGTCGACAAGAAAACTAAATCGTAAATATAAATCAGCATCATTACAATCCCGATTGTTTAAATACAGAAAAAAAAATGCATACCAGACAAGGAAATTATTATCTAAATCGTAATAAATGTTCATTAATACTAATTTCATTTTGTAAAAAAAGGTTTAAAATTAGAGCTAATTTGGGTATCAAAATAGAACAAAATTACGATTTAGTTACCGAAATTGGTTCCAAATTAGTACCTTTCTTTTTACAGTGTTTGTTCCAAATTTGAATCGTAATGGTTCATTAATAGTAATCCGTAAATTTGTTCCAAATTTCATTTTTTTCGAACTATAAACAATTCAACCCAAATTATATTTGCGAAAAATATTTCAGCACACGCTTATTTTGAATAAATCATTTCCATTTGTTAATTCAATTTTTCGTCAAATAACGAGAGAATTATTATCGAAAAGACTTTTTACCTGAATATGAATAAACTATTCACATAATTATAATGTACGTAATAATTTATTACCAGTTTAGTAATTAAATTGACTTAAAAAAAAATACATTGGCGGAAATGAACATTAAATTGCAATTCTTAATCAAGTTTTTCCCTGAATACGCACTTAATTAGAAGAAAAAAAAACATGAATGAAATTTTGCGCGCTTTATAGAAGACGAATAAGAAACAAATTCTAACTAAATGTTGAAAACAAAATTGCACGAAAGAAAGATGAGAGAGACCGGAAGTTCTCAAATACTGCGTATGTTTGTCAGTCGACTTAACGTTCAAGCATGACCTAATGCTAATAACCTATGCGTATTCGTATGTTATGTAAAATTCTCTGTTTTGCGCTCGTTTACTTTTCTGTACTTGTATATTTTATTATAAAAAAAAAGAAAGAAAAAAAGTTTTTCGACATAAAATTTTTTTAAATGAACTCGAGGTTGTGAGTAATATAGGAGAATTTACGGAGAATTTACACAGATGTTTGCATAAATTATATGTTGTATGTACGGTATGTATGTATATAAACAAATTTAGATATAGACAATAGTAAATAGTGGATAAAGCATGTTTGAAAGTGAGGAAATGCTTCTTCCGGCATAGTGCCTGAATATACTATTAACTGTTGCTACAGAAATGGAGTTGACCTGTCTCAGTGATTTTGTAACAAGAAAATGCACTCGATTTTCTAATAAATAATTCATGATGTCTCAATTTAATTAATGTGGGTACCTATATAGGTTCGTAATGTAAGTAAAGAGCTGTGTTCCATTTTTTTTTTGTGAACGAAAATTGGTTAAATTTGAAAAAATGTTTGTGGATAGTCCTTCAAATGTCGATGCATGTAGAGAAAAATAAACCCCAAGGGTATCCCGAACTTTCTTTGTCACATTTTTTTTTATCTTTATCGCACGATATGTATAGCGGCAGAGTTGTAAAACAGACTTTCTAGATGTTGTAGATTATGCTAAAGCCCAAGTTTCGGTTAGAAAAAATTTGTTTTTGTTTCAATATCCGCGTTTGCTTTAATTACAAACAGAAAAAGACTATTTTTCAGTGATAAAGTATAGATTCTTAACATTTCTTTTAGCGCTTCTTATATACCTACTTGAGATTGTGAATAATTTCATTCTTATAAATTAATTCATTCTTATAAATTCTTTTAAATTAATTCATTCTTATAAATTCTTCTAATATTCGACTAATATTTTTCTATCAGCTGATAAAATTTCACTTTCAGAAAGTAATTTGATTTTCCGCACATCAGGCAATTTTGCTGCAACATAATTGACATTGTCAATTGTCAAACATAAATTATCTTGAGGAATAAATTTTTCAGTGAGATAATACAGTGTTTTATATATATTTACCGCTTTTTGTGATTATAAGATTTAATAATACTAGAATCCGGGCTAGATGGTCATTACAATTATTGTAAGTGAGCGCATCTGTCAATAATTATAGACGGAGCTCGATGTTTGAAACAGACAAGAATAATAATGCCTTTATCTGAGAAAACATGAGAGTTGATATCAACGACCTGTAGATATGCTCGACTGAGAGTGCATGGTCGACGTCATCAGAAGAAATCTTCAAACATTTATGATACCGCTCTGAGAATGTTGAGAATTTTGTCTTGAATTTCTTTTCCATGGGGTTTCGCGGACTTATGTAATCATAACTTTTCTCCTTTTTTTGCAAAAAACAAAAACAATATTCTTTCTTAATCATTGACGAAAAGGTTTTTTTTTGAAAGTGTATCTAATGTTATGGTTATATGAAAAAAGAAGAAATAGATTTTTTTTGCAATATGCGACGTGTTGAAAAAATTGTTTTTAATTTAATTAGTAAACATCAATCGGAAGGAAAGAAACGAGTGTGTAATGCCAAAGTTGTACGCGGTTATTAATTCAAGCAACATCCCGAGACCGAGATATATAAATGAATGTGGTTTTATAACGAAGGCTTTAATTCTCAATAATATGCTTTCAAGTGTCATATATATTTGTACGCAAGCGTGAATTTTGCGATCGAATTTGAACTGTTGATAATATATATGGGATGTAGGTCCCTTGGGGTTTTTAAGTTTCATCAAATTAGAGGCTATATATGCTGAAAATTAAATACATAATTCAATTTATTCCTTTTTTTTCATTCTTTTATTCCTCAATCTATACTGTCGCACAGAAATTGTTTTTCTCGAGACAATGAAATGAATATAGGATTAGGCGAAAAAAACGATATTTCAATTTTAAAACTGAAACAAAAGTCAGGGGATTTAGATTTGAAAAAAAAGCTAGCTGTTTATATTTCAGTTCTATATAAATATATGAGACCCTCGGAAATATGTAAAATGTAATCTAAAAACAAATGTTACTTTCTTTTGCAAAAATGGGGAATCTGCATAATCCTACAATGTCGAATAATCTCTGTTAACTTGGAAATTTCTCTCCATTATTTGATAAATATAATGTGGTATGAAGAAAATCTATAATAACGTCTTACATTGAGCCATAAGTATTAGAATGAAAGTGCAGACACAATGAAAAGGGAAATTCTGATCTTGAATTAAGAACATGTATGTGTGGCTTTAGAGACTACGCCTTCAAACCGTAGTGTTTCATTTTCTAATTAAAGCAGGAGGAGTTGAGAATTTTTTTTTCCACGACAATGAATTGGTACTTTTCATTCTTTGACGATAACTGATTAATAGAAAATACTTTTCGCAGTCATATCAATTATTTCGTTGCGCAAAACAGAAACCCATTTCCAATTAAAAGCTTTAGTGAGCAATTAAAAGAAAATGTCAAAGAGTACAAAGAATCAGATGAGTTGCAAACTGACGATAAAAGGTATTTCCAACGTTTCAATCTTATCTATAAACAATAAGCACGGAAAGAATGTTTATGTTCCGAAATCCGAATTTTAACATTTTTAAAATAATAACTAGTTTTAAGTAGATTACCAGGCCACTTAATCTATTAATTTTTCTTAATCTCAGGCATCGGATCGACTTTAACGAAAAAAAAAGTCGCTTTAGTCGATTAAAAAAAGGAAAAAAGTCGATTATTTAATTCAGTTCTGTCACAAAAATTCAAATTAATCAAAACTTGTATAATTTTGCTAAATAAATATTCAAAAACTTCTTATTTCTATATTCACAGCAAAGAAATTTTTTTAAATTTCAACTTTTCAAATTTAATAATTTTTAAAAATTAAAACTATAACCCTTTTAGAAATTTTATTACTTTCTACAATTTTTAACTAAACTTCATCTCTAAATCAATTATCTATATGAATTTTTAATCATTTTTTGCAATTTCTTCAAAAATTTAACTATTTAAATAAAAAAAATCAAATTTTTTATAATAATTTTAATCGTCCATTTTTCTATTTAAAGATATTAATTAAGGTAGAACATTTTCAAAAATTTTAATAAAGGAATTCGTAAAAATTAACTTTTTAATAATATTTCTAAATGATTTATTGAAAATACAAAAAGTTTTACATTTAAATATAATTAAAAAATGTCTAAAAAATTGAAATTTGGTTAAATCGTTTGAAAGTTGATTTAAATTTAGTAAAACATTTTAAAAATAATTCAAAATTTGTCAAAATCTTACGAAAAATAATTGAGTTTTTTAAAAATATAAAAAAATTAATGAAATTTTGCAAAGAATTTTAATTATGAATAAATTATTTCTGAAAAATTATAAAGTAGTGCTGTATAAAAAATCCAATTTTTTATAATAATATAAACCTTACATTTTTCTATTTAAAGATAATAATTAAGGTTTCAATATTTTCAAAAATTTAAATAAGAGAAATATTTCTACATAATTTATTGAAAATACAAAAAAGTATTAGAATTAAATAACAATTAAGAAATGCCTAAAAAAACTGAAATTTGGTCATACCTTTTCACAACTAATTTAAATATAGTAAAACATTAACAAATTAATTCAAATTTTCTCAAAATCTATTGAAAAATAATTAATTTTTTGTAAAAATATAAAAAAATAAATTTAAGTTTTCAAAAAATTGGATTTATAGATAAATTATTTCCGAAAAATTCTAAAGCAGTGAATTTAAAAAAAATTTTATTTACTTTACTTGAAGGTAATCGAATGTTAAAAAATTGTAACAAAACAATTGTAAGAATTAATTTTTTATAAATATTGTAATGTATAATTTTTAAAAAATAATTGAAGAATTTTTGTATAATTCAAAACAAAATTGTTTTTTTAATTTTTTGCAAGAATTTTAATTGAAAATTTAGAATATATGATTATTTTCTCCAAAATGTTGAAAATAATTTTGAACAATTTTAATTTTATTATTTTTTGTACGAATTTTAATTTTCGGAAATATTTAAAATAATTGAATTTAAAAAAATTAGAACATAATAAGTTCAGAGAATTATTCTTTTCTAAAGTATTTTAATATTATTTTTAAAACCTATTTTTTAATAATTTTCATTTTTATTGAATCTACACTTGAAGATTATTTATTATAATTTTTGATAATTGAATATTATTTCAAAAATTTGCAATTAAAATTCTTTAAAAGTTAATTTTCAAAAATTGTAATAAAACACTTGAAAAGATAATTTAGTTCTAACTAAATTTTACAGATTTTGAATTATTCAAAATCTTTCTAATTGTAATATTTTGAAACATTTAATTAGAAAACTGAAAAATAAAGTTCCAAAAGTTTGTCTTTAAGTTATGTTTTGCGCAGCATAAAAATCCAAATATGTTGTATTTTATACCAAAAATATTCTATTTTGCCGCAAAATTTGAAAGAAAAGTCAAAAAAGTCGCAATTTTTCAATAAAAGTCGATAAAAGTCGCATTATTTGTAAATAGTCGAAAAAAGTCGAAAAAGTCACAATATCCGAGGCCTGGATTACTTGTAGGACAAAAATAAATAAGTTATTAACAGGAAAAAATGTGTAATTCTTTTTGGAAAATTAACAGGTGTTCTTTTTAAATGCTTTAATAACCTGTGACGAAATTTAAATGAATATTGATGATTAGATTGTTTCCCTCTTTTTCTTCTTCTTCTTGTTTTCTTTTCTCCCCCCCTCTCTCTCTCTTTCTATCTAATCATTCTTTTCTAGAGTTTATCTTTCTTCAATAGTCTGCTCCCGAAATGATCTTCTACACATTGTGTACGTGACAGGAAATGTTATTGAGTTAAAGCGGGTTTGAGTTTGGTTTACACATACATACAGTTGTGGATATACTGAATATTTTCTTGATCGATCTGTTCAATCATCTGTTTACTCGCCTTATTTCAGTTTTTACTTCGCCTTATTTTTATTTTTATTTTTATACGAAAAAAAAAGAAATAATTACAAAAGTAATCTATTATTTCGATGAAATTTCTCGCAGAAAATAAAAGTATATATATACGTTATTTTCTAGTGGATCAAGTTTCATTCACTTGCGGGTTAGTATTGAACAATTTTACCAAGCAGAGAGACGAGAAATTTCTTGAAACAAGGATTTAATAAAATGTCGATACTTTCTTGTTTCTTGGAATAATTTCATTCTTCCATAGTTTTATGAATATGCACTTTTCATTATTTGGTTGAACCTTTTAAATTATTGTGAAAAAAAAGGTGTTTTTTTTTAAGAATTAATGTTTGGTAAAAATAGAGATTATTATAGAAACTAAGAGTTTGGGTGGAATTTAATTTTTACATATCGAGGGATATTGAAGAAATTTGAAGAAAAAAGGTCAAGTTGATAGTTTAACAGTTTGATGCATGTTTGAAAAGTTTGTAGAAATAATTTACTTTTGGTGATCTGAACGGAAAGAGAAATTTTTGAAGTTAAATGTATATATTGTAAGAACACCATTCTATTACATCAGCTTTAGATTGTTATCGTATTTGATATACACAAGATAGAGGTTCTTTCCTCGATATCATCTTTGTGTTTTTGAAATGATTATGGTGACGTTATAGAAATCAACAAATTACTGTTAATCATAAACTTTTTAAGCGCGATTAATCTTGTTTCGATAAGGAAGATTTAGAAAAGTTCAACCACACCTATATTCTCACCTTCACACTTTTCTCTTCATTAGGCCTATTTAGATCCTAAATTAATGTCTTCGTTTCTATTATTAGTTTTCTAATTTATTGCCTGCCTTACAGCAGTTGAATAGAATATTGAAACTGACTATACTAGAAGTCGAATTTCGTATAGTGTTTCTTAATTTTTAGCTAGTTCGAAATTATTAATATTAGAAATTGTAGTTGTAATTGTTTGAACTTGTAAATTTGAGGAATTGGGATGATGGAACAGTTCGGCCATCTTCCAGGTCGGAGTGTACGAGTAGTAATTTTGCTTTAGTTTCAATTTAGCAGATTCTTAATCCATAGGTGAAATAAAAGTATAGTTAGTAGTTGTTTTTTCGTGTACTGTTATTGTTAGGGTATTGTTAGGAAGAGTATCAAAGTGATGAAATGTTTATATAGGTAAATGATGATTTGTACAGTTTGTACATTTTGAGGATTTCGGTTCTTTATAGTTTCCCTGAACTGAACTTGTTTTCGACTCCCCCCTCTCTAGTTCTCTCTTTCTCTCTACTTCAATGTTCGTTATCTGCGAGGCTGATCCAACTCGTCTTAGTTTGAAGCCTCAAAGCAGGTGCGTCAGTTGCATTCTGCACATTCCACACACTCGTCCTCATCCAGTATCACGCGATGACCTTCTATCCCCACCAGACTCTTCGTCCATCCTGCCCTATATATTCTTTATCACAAAAGGCACTCGAATAACTCGAATAATTCTCATAATTATTATTAAAATTTGCTAAGAGTCGCTCTTCCCTCTAATAACAGAAGAAAGGAATCCCTTCGAGTTCAATTTTTGATTTTTTGCCCTATCAGAATGCAATGAACGCTTTTTAGCTAGAACCGAGCAATATTCTATTATGTCATTTGTCTGGTTAGCACGGGGATATGAATTAATGACGAGTGTGTTTATGACCTGTGGTTTCACGTTTACACGCATACACATATGAGAGGCAAAATACGATATTTATCGGTTTCTGCAAAATGCCAGGAGGAGTTTATAAGTTTCTTGTGGATTCGCGATTCTTTTTTTTTCTAATCAGAATGTTTATAACGTTTTCGCTGACGTTAGAAGATGATGATGACGACCGCAGAATCCTTCTGATATTGATGTATAAGTGCAATACCGCGTATTACGACGTCTCGGCGCGTAATCGCCAATCTATATGTACAGTACATTCTTACTATACGCTGCGTGGACTATTGTGCTAAGTACGTGACTTGAAAGACTGCATTTTTAATGAAAAAGAAAAAGCTTTTCAAAGAAATGGCAGGGGGAGGATGAAACAGGTAGTGGCGCCCCTGATGACTACCGTGCGTTTATAAAACAAACCACAGAGTAGGATCTTGTTATGACCAAACATGGACCAAACCAGCTTGTACACAAGTCTGGTTGCAGTAGACTTTTTTTTTTTGGTTGTTGTTGTTGTTGATCTCCTCTTTCATTTTCTCACAAATGTTGTCTTCGAAAAATCTATCTCTATACCAATTTTTTTAATGAGTCACAATCGTTACAAATCTCGTCTACTTGTTTTGTTTTTTTTAATTCCACCAGAACTTACATTCACCGAGTGCATTAGCGAACTGCTTAATTACTTTCAGAAACTGGAAAGCAATTCAAATTCTAATTACATGTTTGTAAAGTTTACCTTTATAATTTTCTTCGCATTTTGTGTTTTCTATGAATCTGGAAAATAGGGGAATAATTATATTTAATCATTCGAAAAAATAAATTAATTTTCTTTTTTTGCAGGTTTACGAATTTTCGTATTTTATTATTCTTTCGTGAAAGCTGTTTTAATAATAAATGAGTAGACAAAAGCAGTTATCGCCGTTTGCTGGTCCTAATTGAAGAGCATGAAGCTCTTGAAGTTGACTCTCACAGCCACCTTTAAGCTTGTATGATAATATTACTTATTCTTATCAGATCTTGTTGGGGAGAGTAAGAAGGTATAAAATTTAATGACTGAAATAATTTGCCCATAAAGGATGGAATTTTAACGATATTGTTTAAATTTAAAACAACATTTTTTCGATTTATTTTTTTCCTAAAGAATTAACAATAGGATTACTATGAATACTCATTTCGCTGTATTCTCGAATGTTTGATTTCCACGTGTTACTAGTGACTAGAAACTTCAGTCTTGTTTGCTTTTGTGGGACTGTAGGACTGTGGGAGTGTGAACCATAATTAGATTAATTTCTCTTCCTTATTTTCTTCCTTAGATGATTGTTTCTTTATTTATTTTTCGGCTATTTGTTTAGTATTATAATTCCCTTCATTCAACGACGTTGGGTATTAAAAATTATAAATCTAAAGAAAGTGTTGGGAATAAATATTTGTGGAGGAGAATAATGAAGACAACTTTTAATTAAAGAGACAGTGCGAGGTTGAAGAATAAGTGTGGAAACGGGAGAAACAAAAAAAGACAAATACCTATATGTTTCTATAAGGCAAATAGAGAAGAGGAAAATACGTGAAACTAGGAGCAGAAAAAATGAGGTCAGGCAATTTTTTTCTATCAAATAATAAGAGTTTTAAATTTTTAGATCGAAAGAAAAAAAAATCCCTTTTCTTTTCTCTTTCTGCTGTTTGTATATACTTTTCGAAAAAGTATGTACAAAGGAGGGATATTTTTTTTTGTTCCTGAAACAACGATCTGGCTGCAAACAACAAAGAGAAGTAATAAAAATAAATTGAAGAATATTTCTGAAATGTATAAAAATTGTAACTTCCACTTGAGGATTTTTGATATAGTGCGGAGAAATAATTGTATTTTCTCGGCAATCGCTCTTTAACAAGGTAGAGTCTATTTTTGCGCCTCAGTACTTTTAAACGTACTTCCAATTCAATACAAACCACCTGCTCGGTTCGTCGATGTACCGAAAAATTAAATGTGTCTCCTCTTTGGCACTTGGACTCAATTTGCTGTAAACGGGTTTTCATTCTAAAAGCTATATGAAAACTGTACGGATAATAAAATCATTCTTTCGCATTTATTTGCCCGATGAGTTTAGAAAAAGCTGCTTTAAGATTGGAATGAACCTAATTTCAGTGTGATTACTAAAATATAACTAATTCCTAAAACAATGATAAGCAGCTAAATTTGTACACATTGCGCTTTAAGTTTAATCCACTTTTCAATCTCGGAGAAGTTGTCTTATGTGCAGTAAAAGTTGAGAGGCAAAAAGGCTTAAGAACTCATTCCATTAAAGTTGGTAATTAAATTTTGAAATTGTTTAAACTTTTTCGCCTTTAAAAAGTCGAATATACTGTTTGTATGTGTATATGAAGTGATGGTTTCTTTTCTTCATTTTTGTAACTTGGGACAAAGCTCATATATATATATATATATATTTGTGTGAGAGAAAAAAATGTTATCACAACTTGAAAGGAATCTAATTTGAAAACTTGAATGAACTCGAAGAACTGTTTTCCTCATATTCTCTTTTGTATCTCTGTGTTGAAAGGCGACTCATTGGCGGTCTTTGATTTTTTTTTTCTTCAAGACCTATAGTCGATAAGGAATTTTCCGTCGCGACACACACGCACCACGAGAGGCTCGCCCTGCACTGTGGCTTCTCTTTCACATGAACGTAAACACTACACTTGCATGTCTAACGCAATCTTCTATTGTATCACTTGCAAAAGATAACTCATCGAATGCAACAATCTCAAGAGGCGCATAAAGTGTAAATAAACGCTATAAAATTCAGCGAAACACACATTTCAATCGCGGAGGAAAAAACTCATTTTCAACTAGTTCTTATATATTATATTGCTTCGATGTAACTTATTTGCATTATTGTTGAACAATGAAAGTATTTTACAAAGGTAGTTTCTGTCTTATCTCGCATGCTATTCTGCAAACTTGTCTTTCTTTGCAAAATTCGGAATAAAAACATTTGTATTTCTGGTATTTTCTATGTTTTATTCACGCAACAAAAGACGGGGCTCGATGTATAGGTCCGCAAATCCTGAAAAAGTCCGTAACTTTGCTTCAAGTCCGTAAAAGTCCGTTTTTTGAAAAAAGTTATACGTAAAGTCCGTAATTTCATTCCAAAAGGATGAAAAGTTCGGAAATTGTACGATATAATTTTGGAGAATTTTGGAAAAATTACAAATGATTGCAGAAATTCAATTATTCATAAAAGTAATTAAAATTCTTCGCTAAAATTCAATTATGTTCAACAATTTTTTTTAATTCTCGTCAAAATTTCAATTATCTTTGGAAATATTAAATTTCATCTCCGAAATTCATATATTTTCAAAAAAAAACTAAACAACATTGTCAACATTTCAATTATCTGTTTAGATAAATAGCAAAATTCTTCAACAAAATTCAATTATTTTCAAGAATTTTATTAAAATTCATAAAAAAAATTTCAATTATTTTCATAATTAACAATATTTAGCACACGAATTCAATTATTTTCTAAAGTAAGAAAATTCAATTATTTTCAAAATTTTTAATAAAATCCATTGCGAAATTTGAATTATTTTCAAAAGTAATAATATTCTTCGCAAAAATTAAATATTCTTCAATATCTACTATTTTTATAAAATTTACCAACAGAATTCAACTATTTTCATAATTAATAAAATTTTATCAGAATTTAATTATTTTCGTAAATAATAAAATTCTTTTTAGGAATTCAATTATTTTTAATAGAATTTTAATCGAATTCATCGACAAAAATTCTTAAAAATGTTATTAAAATTCGTCCAAATAATTTTACTGTTTAAAAAATTGTTGATATTTTTAATAGGAATTGAACTGCAAGAAACATTCAATTATTCAATAAATTATTTACTTTTGTATTTAAATATTTTAATTCTTGTAGAATTTTTTGATAAACATTGATTTAACAATAGATTTCAGTTAAAATCTAACATTACAATAATTTAATTCTTTTGCAGAATTTCATTAAAATAATTGATGCCCTGCAAAGATTTTTATTATTTTACAAAAATATTTAAATTCTTGCGAATAATTTTATTTTATTAAAATTTCTGAAAGTAATTAAAGATCAACTAAGAATTTTGTTGTTTTTAATTTATGCCAAGAATTTTATTAAAATTTTTTAAATTAATTGAGATTCTGTTAATTTTTTACAAGAATTTAATTATTTTTGAAAATTTAAATAAAATTCTTCTTAAGAATTCAATTATTTTCATAAATAATGAAATTCAATGCAAAATTTCAATTATTTTGAATACAATTTTAATTGATTTTCTTTAAAAATGTAATTATTCTTAAAAATTTAATTAAAATTCGTTAATAGAATTCAGGAATTTGATAATTTGTTGATAACAATTTTTTATGTGAAACGAATTTTAAGAAACGTTCAATTCTTCAATAAATTGTTCAATTGCGTTTTATTTTTATTTAAATAATTGAATTCTAGTAGAATATTCTAATAAAAACCGAATTTGGTTTCATAAAAATGAATTTCAGTTAAAAATTTCGATAATCATTGAATATTGTAATTAATTTTTTTTGAAAAAAGTTTAAGTGAGTTTTTTTAATACCATTTTCAGTTTCTATTTTTTATTATTTATTTAAAAAAAGAGTTTAGCTAATAATTAAAATTTCGTAAAATGAAATATTGTAAAGAAATATATTTGAAAATTGTCAAAGAACTTTTTCGAAAATTATTAAAAATAATCGATATAAAGAAGAATTTTAGATAAAAATTGTGAAAAATAATAATTGAATTGATAATGATTTTAATTATTATAAATTATTTTTATTAATAATTAATAGTAATTATTATAAAACATTAAGAAATTGATGACTTCGTGTCGAAGACTCGAAGTTATCGATTTCTTCATGTTTAATATTTATGAAAAATTGAACTTCTAGTTTTAAGTAAAATGTTTTCTTATATTTGATACGGCCTGATTCACTGCTTCGAGCCCTGCAAAAGATCATTGCAAATTTTTTTTCGATACGAAAACTGAATAAATCGGATATGGCATGAAATTTATATAAAAATATTAGTATGGAAATTAAAATTCATACACAACTGATTATTAGACAATGCTAAACTGACTTGAAGGTCGAAATAACTTGTTAGTCTTATCTTGTACAGTTTATGTCAAATTGCGCTCAACACTAATCAGCAAAAAGTCATAAAAATTTCAAGTGAGAAGAATATTATGACAGTTTGATTGCATTCTCATTCTATTTTATTATATTATATATATATCAAATGTATATCAGAAAAAATGGTAATTATCAACTTTTCCATCACGTCGCTTGAATTTTTTCCCATTAAATATTTTTTTCCAATTAATTTACTAATTTATTAATTTAAATTTATTGATTTTTCCAATTAATGAGTATAAAAATTGCATATTTTCGTTACATTGAATATTTATTCAATATAGAGTTGTAACTAAAAATATTTTCACTGCAATCTGAAAAATAGAAATGTTCTCGTTTACGAATTTCGACTTGCAATCAGTATTAAAAAAAAAATACAATTTGTCGAGAGAATAATGTTAAATACTTTTTATCAACTGGAAATTGGATTCAAAAGTGAAAAAATGCAGATAAAGTCATTCTTATCTTGTCGAAGGGCAATTGATAAGATAACGATCGCTCTAGTCGAGATTTTATCCAGAAAGAAAAAAATTTGCTTCCACTATATGTTACTTAGATATCACAGTTTCCTACTTGGTTCGTTCGAATCGCAAGCCCACCGACTCGCTATTATTATTCGGTACCGTCTTTGCCTTTGGATTACGATAATCAAATTTTTCACTATGACTTTTTTTCCTCGTAATACAAAAAGAAATCCGATTCTTTTGCAAATCTGTTAACATAAAGAGAGCAAATAATTACAATTACAGTGTTTTAACTTGAATTGAAGTTTTTTTAACTTTAACAGTAATTTCTTGAATAAAAAAAATATATTTACGGCTTTTTTTCCGAACTGATAGATGAACTTGAAAGCAATTTGTCGTCAGATGACCTATGAACCGATTCCAATTTTTTTCCTTCAGAATGAAGTTACTCCATTCTCGCTTTACTGCCTCTGCTTCGTCTTAGATTATTATCATCATAATCGTCAGCTTCTCTTCATCGCACTCACACGAGGGAAGAAGAATTGTGAAATACCCCAAGTTATTTGATTTTAATGTCTGATTTTTTCCTTTTTATTTCCATTGAAATTCATTGCGATGAATCCGTGTGAAAACGTGTATATAGACTTTGGACTAAATCAATGCGAAAAAATGAGATGAAGAGTAATTTTTTTTTTCTAAGTGAAAAATTTTATTTGGTCATTGGAAACATTTTTCTATCATAACGATGAGCGGTAAATATGCATTTTTTTTTCTCCAACTTGAAAATGTTTTGTGGAAAAATTGACGTTGGTTTTTGCTATTTTCCATCGTCATAAATATGCAATCGTAAGGATAAGTACACTCGTTTGTTTACCAACCAACTAGATTCGCGTGCTTCTCATGTCAGTGTCAGGATCAGAATTCTTTCAGAGCTTTGTCAGACGGGACGTAAATTGAGATTTAATCGTTCTATTTCTGAAAAATAAGCCTCTGGACGAACTATATAGAAGTTGAAAATTTCTTCTCAATGTGAAGACGAAAGTTATTTGAAAAATACCACCTTTCATTATATTCTCTCTACTTTTCTAATTGCTCTTTTCCTCCTCTTTTTCCTTTGAGATTAATATTATAATCTACATATTAATAATACAGTTTAAGAGCATATACTGAAATCAAGTTTTTATCGACGAATCGCGTGACTTTTAAAAGGACCTTGCATTATTTAAGAATTATGAAAGTTTATGGGGTCACATTTATCGAGCAAGGATATATCACACTAAAAGAATGAATAATCTGAAAATAAGAATTATGACCATACAAAATGGTGCCTATGCCAATAGCATGAACAGGGAAAAGTGTTTTTAACTTTCTGCCTATAAATCACAAATATACACACACAATATTAGTTTTTTAGAATCGAAAAAGATTTCGTTTTTCATTGTTTTAAAGTCGAGGGAAATGATAGTCCATCACTCTTTTTTTTTGTTAAACGAAATTGAATTTCTTTTCTGAAAATAATTATCAGGATTTATATTTAATTTTGAAAAATAGAAATTATTTATTTTCTAATTCATCCGTACTTAGGAATAGAACATAAAAGTTGGGAAATATTCATTCGATTGGGGATCAGGGGCAAAAAGCTCGAATTTCAGATAGCTTTATATGGGAGTAAAATAAAAAATTGAAAGGGTTTTTAAAAAGCATATGAAAGTTTTTATTCACGTCATCAATGGAAATTGGTACTTGTTATTTAAATACGTATAAAACTTATTCAGCTAGTCGCAAATTATTATTTTCCTCCCTCACTTTTAAAAAAATTTTTTATTTTCCAATTTCGTTTTTTTAAAACTGCAAAAATACTCTGTCATTGTGGTTGGAGAGAACGAAATATAAATTCGACTCGAGAGTTGAAATATTTCTTTTTCATCTCGAATTGTGATTCTTTTTACGAAAAGGAAGTTTTAAGCCTTAACTTTCATGGAATCAGGTCATGTATACTTCCGTCGTGAAACTACAATAAAAAGCCAGTGACTGAAATTATTTTATATTCCAGTGTCTGTCGTTCTCTCAACTATGCTCCATTTCATCCACTATATATTCTTTTCTCTGTTGGGCAAAATTTGTAAACTATAAGCAAATTTCTTTTAATAACAATGTGTCAAAAAGTGAAACACTTTAAGCTCTTAATGACATTAGCGAGTGGATTGATTTTATTGGTTTGAAAAACTAGTTTAAAAACCAGATGCGAAAACAAGTGCGACAGAGAATTATGATTTTTTTCGCAACAAGGATTTTTAATTGTTAGCAGCGATTGCCATTCTTTTTTATCAACAAAACCTAAAATGTGAGTGCAGAGATAAGTGGAAATCATCCATATTCATTAGTACCATTAAGGTCTCTGATATCAGACAAAAGTGGCACAATTCTACTGATAACGGTTTATTCTTAAACAATGTACTTTCTTTCCGAGAGATTAACAAAATTTGGTGCGAATTTAAAAAAGGTTCGCACGGGAAGAAAATTTTGACCAGTGTGGAAAATTGGTAAAGAATTTAAATTTCAAAGATCGTTTGTTTAACGTTTCGTTTAACGAATGAAGAGAATAAATAAAGTATAAATAAAATAAATAGAAAACATGTGGGAAAATAAAGAAGGATTACCCACAGAATGCCAATTAATCGAATTCTCCACGAAAGCTTACATGAAATAAGTTTAATAACATTTCCAACAATGTTATTTCAGAATATAAACTCAACAACTATCCTAAATCATCCATCCCCTAGAGACAATGTACAAAGAGCCCGCAGCTGCAACTTCAAAAGGAAAAGTGTTTAGTAACCAGTTGAAAATTTACTATACAATTGCGTTAACTTGCTAATTTACTTAGTTTCCTTCGCCCCCCCCCAAAAAACTCACTTTCATAATCTTGTAGAAAACAATGAAAACAAAAAAAAAATCTTCGAGATTAGAATATAATTTTACTAGAAACGAAAATAAAATACTGAAAACAAAAATAAATTATTAAAACAGAAATAAAATACTAGGAATAAATATTTTGCGATCGGACAATATTTTTAATGGTAAGAAATAATAAGAGATGATTAAAAGTGGAACTGTCAAGTTGAGAAAGCATCTGTTTCATTCATTGTTAAATAATTTTATTTTCACGTCACGTAATCGCCTGCAGTCGTGATAGCATTATTCGTCACTAGACGGTGATACCGCAATCAAAAGGTTGAATATTCTATTCCTCACACGTATCTCCCTCCAGTTTCGTTACATTTTCAGCCAAATTACTTTTCCGCAAAGCACTCGTACTATTTCAGACTCGCTCGAAATTCCGAAAAGTGTCTATTTTTTATAATCATTTATAGAAAGGTGCTTTTAGTTTCCGAGTTTTTTTTTATTACCGCAGTTATTTTGACGAGAACTTGGGAATATCGATTTTGTAAAAAATTATTTTTCTTATCAAATAGAATGTTGATAAATTGTTTTGAAAATAGATTCAAATTCTTAATTTGCAAATTAGTTTGTTCTTTTTAAAGAATTTTAATTGAAAATTTTTCAAATAATATTAAATTATCAAAAATTATAATAAATAATCTTCAAGTGTAGATTCAATAATAATGAAAATTAATGAAAAATAGTTTTTGATAATAATATTAAAATAGTTTTAAACAAATGTAATTTTGTGAATTATTATGTTCTATTAATTTCTTAAAATTCAATTATTTTCAATATTTTCAGTATTTCCGAAAATTCAAATTTATACACAAAATAATGAAATTAAAATGTTCCAGAATATTAAATTTTTAACATTTCGGAGAAAATAATCATATATTCAAAATTTTCAAAATTAAAATTCTTAGAAAAAAATTTGTTTTAAATTATACAAAATATTTTTAATTATTTTCAAAAAATTACATTACAATACTTATAAAAAAAACTAATTCTTAAAATTGTTTTATCATAATTTTTTAAGATTCAATTACCTTCCAATAAGGTACTTTAAAATTTTTAAAAATTGACTGTTTTAGAATTTTACAGAAATCATTTATTTAGAATTAAAATTCTTCGAAAAATTTGATTTATTTTTTTATATTTTTAAAAAACTCAATTATTTTTAATAGATTTTATCAAATTTTGAATTATTTTTCAAGGGTTTTAGTAAATTTGAATTATCTTTTAAAAAATTTCATAAAATTTATATTTTTTGAACATTTTGTAATTGCTTATTTAATTGTCAAACTTTTTGTATTTTCAAAAAATTATTTAGAAATATTTTTAAAACGTTAATTTTACGAAGTTCTTGATTAAAATTTTTGAAAATATTCTACCTTATAATTAATATCTTTAAAAAGAAAAATGGTCGGTTTAAATTAGTATAAAAAATTGCATTGTTTATACAGCACTACTTTATAATTTTTTAGAAATAATTTATTTACAATTAAAATTCTTTGAAAAATTTCATTAATTTTTTTATATTTTATAATAACTGAATTATTTTTCGTAAGATTTTGACAAATTTTGAAATATTTTTTTAATGTTTTACTAAATTTAAATCAGCTTTGAACAGATTTGATCAAATTTCAAATTTTTAGACATTTTTTAATTATATTTAATTGTAAAACTTTTTGTATTTTCAATAAATCATTTTGAAATATTTTTAAATAGTTAATTTTTACGAATTTCTTTATTAAATTTTTTTTAAATGTTGTGCCTTAATTAATATCTTTAAATAGAAAAATGGACGATTAAAATTATTATAAAAAATTTGATTTTTTTTATTTAAATAGTTAAATTTTTGAAGAAATTGCAAAAAATGATTAAAAATTCATATTAGATAATTAATTTAGAGATGAAGTTTAGTTAAAAAATTGTAGAAAGTAATTAAATTTCTAAAAGGGTTATAGTTTTGATTTTTAGAAATGATTAAATTTGAAAAGTTGAAATTTTTTAATTTTTATTTCCTGTGAATTAAAAAGTAAGAAGTATTTGAATATTTATTTAGCAAAATTGTACAAGTTTCGATTAATTTGAATTTTTGTGAAAGCATTGAATTAAATAATCGACTTTTTCGACTTCTTTGTATTTTTAATTGACTAATTCGATTTTTTTTATCGTTAAAGTCGATCCGAGGCCTGATCAAATAGAATGTTGTTAATTTGTTTTTAAAATACATTTAAATTCTCAATTTGCGAATTAGTTTGTATTTGTTTAGAATTGTACAAAAAGAAAAGAATATGGATAGAATAAAACAATTAGATTTTTTTTCTCATCAGCATTATTTCTGCAATGTTCTGATAAGGAAGAAAAAATTTCAAAAATATTTTCTACAGATTGAAAGGAATGAAAAAAAAAGAAGTCAGTCACGAGGTTTTAATAGTGCCAATAAGTGAGGTCCACTCAAAGCTTTATTCGTTGACACTGGAGATTCCATATTGGAGGGTTAGAGAAATTTAGGAACAGCATTGTGTGTGTATACATCTTCATCAATCTCTTTTCTATTGACCTTCCCTTCGCTCCGTTCAAAATCAATAAAAACGACTTTCTCAAAATTGAGAAAACTATCAAGTTCGTGTTTATCAGTTTTATTGTTGAATAATGTGAGGAAAAATTAGGTCTTACTGGGATTGTTTCCCTCTTTTTTTTTTTAATATACTACAACCCTCGGGGAAAAAATTATCTAGGAAATTCTCTATTTTGTTAGTTACAAACCTCAATTTTTGGGATCTAAGTTATTTTTACAACCTAAATAAATATTTTCTTGAATTAAACAAATTGTTTATTAAATTTTGCCTTCGAATTCGTTAATTTGGAGCAATGTTTTAGTTGAATAAATGTTTGATAGCGATAAATTTATTTGGTTCAGTCAACTGAACTCTGTTTATTTTGAATTATTTTTTAATACAGAAATTTATTCCAGATTATTTGATCTGTAAGCTCGAGTTATTGTATGCAATAAAATTTAAATCTTAATAATAAAAATCTTTTTCAAAAATATTATTTTTTAATAAATTAAATCGTCTTTTAAAAATATTATAACCATTTCACGATGTTAGTAAAATTGTTTCAAAAATGATAAATGTTTTTTTCACAATATTTAGTGAAGAAGAATCAAAGTCTGGTCACAAATTTGGATTTACAGTTTCAAACTATTGGGATTTTTTCTTTTTGTAGTGGAAAAAGTTCGTTACAATTTTAAAAGTGTGCTTTCTACCCCAAGTGAATGTTATTAGTACGGAATAATGACAATAAAATTTTATACCGCCAAGGAAGTAATGCAACTAGTTTTCATGTACAAACAATTGTGTTTTGTAATACAGTGTTTAAAATGCCGCGACAACTAATTCTACAAAATAAGTAATTGATTAAGATAATCTGTGGGGAGGAGAGGAGAGAGACACATAAGCCTCAGCTTTGGCTGCCTTCCCATTAGGAAAGCTGACAAGCTTCGTGTAAACGCACCTAAATGATAGAATGCGCACGTGATAAGATCACTTAGTCTACTCGTATATAAATCGATTCATTATATTTCCCTATTCTTTTTCCACTCTTGTGAACTATCGATTATTATCGTTTACTTATGCTGATTTATCACACCGCCTACTTAAAGGATTTTTTTCTTAACGCCATTTTTTTCCTACTGATTTCTTATCTTATTCCATATACTCCTCAGAGAGAATTAAAGGTGAAATAGTATTTTTATAGGTTAAGGCTTTCGTGTATATATATATAAAAAAAGTTGTTCTCTATGCAAAGAAATTCCCCAGTGTGTAATACTTTTAAATCTTTGATTTACAATTTTTTTTTGCCATAAGAGTATTTTTATTTATAATAACTCTTCCAAGTTCTAATTCTTGGAAATCTGTTTGATGTCCATTAGGAAATTCGATTTTTCCAAAAGGGGGAGAAAAATTCCAAAGGGGAACAAGTAATATTTCATTTAAATATTTTCAATTCAAGAATAAAATCCTTATTTTTAAATGAAAGTTTCCTTTTTTTTCTTTTGTTAATATTTTTTAACGATAGAAAGAAAAGACGTATATTGAATGTTTGAATTTTTAAAAAATTTATCCTACTTCTTATATGTGTGCAGTAAAAGGATAAAAGACGGAGAAATCTTATCCGTATCGCAATGGAAAGGGACTGTGTCACTTGGGATTTGTATGAAATAGAGTCACTTCAAGAGAGTTCACTGCTTTTCGCTTTTTTCATACGCTTTCAACTCTCTTTCGCGCTTTTCAGGTCTTCCTCGCTTTTCAGATTTGTTCTTTTTGTTGTTTTTTATCATATTAATGTATATATAGATGTGGAAATAAAAAATTCCATTACAAATGTTACCAAGCAGAAGGTGTGCAATCTTTTATAAAAAAAAAGAAAAATATAGATATGTATGTGTTTTCTGAAAATTTCTTTTCAACTTTGAATATTACTGGCAGCTTTCTACAATATTTGGAATTTATTTTATGAAATATTATAAGAGCATGCCTCTACCTCTTTTTTCAATTTATTTCCTCTTTAGAAAAAGAATGTAAAACGAGACTTGCACTAACGGAAATATCAGGAAATATGAAGAAAAATCTGACATTCTAAGTGGAAACACTGAAACACTGTTTGCAAATGTGTCTTATTCACCTAAGATACTTTTTACCTTTACAGTAAAAAGTGGTTGTGCTATTTAAAAAAATTTCCATAAATGAGACCTTAATCTCTTTACTCTTGGTAAATTCGCAATTCATAATTCGAACAAAAGGAAAAAGAATTCTCAAAAGTGGATTTTCAAGAAAGAAAATTCGAGATTTTATTTATAACGTTCAAAATTTTCAATGGAGATGAAATATTTTTTTATACACGATCTGAAAATAGGAACTGCAGTCTGGCGTGCATGAAAGAAAGAATTTGACACCCAACGCAGTGAAATCGATTTTGAAACTCGACTATGTGTCTAATAATCCCTTTAAATTGGTTACAAAAATGATACACCCTATGAGATTTATTGCCGTCTGTTTGAAGATACTTACCATGAAATTCGAACAGTAACATTTATTTCACAACATAGAAAATTTCCTCCCTTGATGAAATTTTTAGTAACTCAATAAAATTCCTTATTCTTTATTTTAAAGACAATTTTTAAAAATCAGGTTTGCCACAGGTCAGGGAAAAGTAAGGGATTTTTAGTAAAAGTACTGGAAAAAATCGAATTTCAAAAATTCATGAAAAAATCTAAATTTTCATGTTTTTTTCGTTTGTCTTGTAAACTATAAAAATAACCACGAATTTTAATACAAAACCTTGAATTTTTTCTATTTCAGACAATAATTTCTTTTTAAATAACTTAATTTTTAAAGAACTATCATAAAATTATGACTTATCAATTATGTAATGAATCAGTTTTACAATTTTCATAAATACTAGATTCATAAAAGAATTTTAATTGAAAATACTAAAAAAATTTCATTTTGGAAAAGTTACAAATAATTACGGAAATTCAATTATTTTCAAAACTAATAAAATTTTCCCCGATAAAGTTCAATTATATTCAAAAATTTTAAAAAATTCTGGTCATTTCAATTATATCTTTAAAAATAAAAAAATTCTTCTCCAAAATTCAATTATGTTCCAAATTTTTTTAACAATTCTTGTCAAAATTTCAATTATCTTTATAGATAATACAATTCTTCTTCGAAATTCAATTATTTTTAAAAACTTTAATAAAATTCTTGGAAAAATTTCACAGGAATTCAATAATTTACAAAATTTTTGATGAATTTCTTCTAAATAAACCAATTATTTTCATAAATAACAAAATTTTCACAGGAATTCAATCATTTAATATAAAAAAAAATCAAATAATTTTTCGAAAAATATCAATTATTTAAAAAGAATTTTATAAAATTCGTCACAAGTGTTCAGTTATATTGAAAAAAATTTAACAAAGTTCTTTTTAAGAATTCAATTATTTTTAGAAACATGAAAATTCTTCTTCGAAATTCAATTATTTTTAAAAACTTTAATAACATTCTTGGAAAAATTTCAATTATTGTTATGAGTAATACAATTTTTCTTAAAAATTCAAATATATTTAAAAACTTGAATAAAATTCTTCTTATAATTTCACAGAAATTCTATAATTTATTAAATTTTTAATAAATTTCTTTGAAATAATTCAATTATTTTCATAAATAATAAAATTTTCACGTGAGTTCAATTATTTAATACATAAATTTTTTTAAAAAATATCAATTATTTAAAAAGTATTTTATAAAATTCGTCGCATGAATCAATTATTTTAAAAAATGTAACAAAGTTCTTTACAAGAATTGAATTATTTTTATAAATAATAAAATTCTTCACCGAAATTCAATTATTTTAGAAAAATTTTAATAACATTTTTGGAAATTTTTTAAAATTATTTTCATGAATAATAAAACTCATCGCAGGATTATAATTAATTTTGGATACAATATTTTAATGAAATTCCTCGAAAAATGTAATTATTCTTAAAAATTTGAATAAAATTTGTCAAAAGAATTCAATTATTAAAAAATTTGTTGATAAAATTCTTTATGAGAATTCAATTTTAACAAACATTCAATTATTCAATAAATTATTTATTTTTCAATTTAAATAATTGACTTTTTCTAGAATTTTCTAATAAACATTGATTAAAAAATGAAATTACCGAATAATCGATTAATTGTTTATGAAAATAATTTAATTATTGCAACGAATTTTATTACGATTTTTTCAAATAATTGAATTTTTTTGAAAAAATTTACCACTTTTAAAAATAATTGAATTATCGCGAAGGATTTTATTAGGATTTTTGTAAATAATTAAATTTTTGTTGAAAATTTTTCATGGTTATTTAAATTATAAGAAAACATGAAGAAGGTGAATTATGTTTTGTAATAATATTCTTATAAATTGTTGAGTTTCAAAAAGGTTTGAATTTGAATGTTCTGAAGAATTTTAATTCCTGTGGAAAAGTAATAATTAAATACATATTTAAAAATTTAGTTATTGATGTTTTTGAATAATTTTACAATTAATGAAATTTGTAAATAAATTTAATAGAACTTTTTTTTGAGTATCTAATAATTTTTATAGTGAATCAGAATATTTTTTATGTTCAGGGAAAAAGTGTGAATTTTGTCTGGAAATCAGGGAAAAGTCAGGGAAATATAAAATTAAACATTTGTGGCAACCCTGAAAATACTTTACAGACATAATACATAATATTAAATTGAACTAAAATTATTAAAAATTCCACTTTATTATTCATTCGAATTGACCTTGTCACATAAAGGAGGAACCAAAGTTGATTACTAATTTTTGATT
Organism: Leptopilina myrica (nomen nudum); assembly: GCA_032872475.1. Classification (NCBI taxonomy): domain Eukaryota; kingdom Metazoa; phylum Arthropoda; class Insecta; order Hymenoptera; family Figitidae; genus Leptopilina; species Leptopilina myrica (nomen nudum). Next base: position 2,534,819 of record CM065459.1, on the reverse strand, counting down.
TGAGTTAAAAATTGATGAGGAAAAAAGTATTAAATATTATTTTTTTTAATGCTATGTAGCCAAATCTGGTGGTTAGCTCGCTTGTTTTTGAAAGGCACGCTTCTTGACGTTTAAAATTGATGAATGCGAGGGCAGAAGTGCGATTCATTTAATCTCGATTGTTTCAAGCCAATAAATTCGTCGCATTAGGCAATCCTCGTCAATAAACAATGAGCAATCTCAAATTAATGCAACAATTTGCAGTCGATCGAGGGTCGCAGAACTGCCTTTAACCATAGAGAATATTAATTAAGAATCATGTTTTTTGCATGCGTTCAATTCAAATGTTCGTTATGAGCAAAAAAAAAAAAAAAAATTGAAGCACTTTTTAGTTACAATAATATTTCTCAATCTATATTATCTCATAAAAAAATGGTTTTGTTTTATTATCGAAAGAAATGGAATATTGAAAATTTAGTTTTGAAGGAAAATAAAAAGGAAATAATAATTGTTCCACAAGTTTGTTGAGGAGAATTTCTTGCCGAGTAAAAGTTGGTATTGCCGTGCGGTAAATTGCACACAGAATCTACGGTGATGATCTTTTTTAATACTAAAAAAAAAAATTTACACAGAGATAAAATTTATATTAAACAATTCAATATGACAAGCTGCATTAAACTTACTTAACAAGAGTTAGTCATAAGTTGTTCTTTAGAAACCGGTTGTAAACTATATCTCATTTACTGGGATGGAAGGTCGATTTATTTTCTTGCAACAAAGTAACCACAATATTACTTGTTAAGTTCCCTCCGACTAGATAAGTAGTTTCTTCTGTCAGAATAAATAATTGATTAACACGTTTTCAGACTTGAACATTTGATCTCTGGTATCCAAATGTATTTATCAAAAGAGAGGCAAAAAAAAAAAAAAAACAGAAAATGTCTATTCGACAGAAATTTTCGAAAGCTGGTGTTTTTTTTAAATAAATGGATATTTCCAATTTTGCTAAACTTTACTAATTGACAAATGTTTATTGACATCCTTTAAGGTGGTGTTTGTAATTCTTCTAATTGGTTGATTAATGAACCTCACGTTTGTCATTGTCCGACAATTAATTTCAATCGAAGAGGATTAACTTTCCTCGCAGGTCTTGTTTTCCAAGGATTGTTATTTGATTAATTGCGTCTATAAAAAAAAAATTACACTGCTTATGAGGAAAGTTGAGAATTTACAATGTTATTAATGTTGAACGCAAGAAATCACGTTGTTACATGTTACGCCCAGACTCCACCTACCTTTTGTCGAGGATGAATACAGGATGTTCGAAAACTGGGTCACGTTTTTTATGGAAAAAAAAAATATATATGCGGAAAGAAGTTGTCCAACTCAGAATTTCAAGTTTCATAGAAGACTAAACCTAGTATGTTTTTTACTTTTAAAAAGCATTAAAATACATATTTCGCTTGGTTTGCTGACAATTAGATTTTACTTTATTATTCGTTCCAAAAAAAAGTCTCTTTTGTAAAGTTTTACTCCTTTGGCAAAATAGAAAAATATTCGAAAAGAATTGAGAATTTTAATTTCATCTCTAGGTATATACCAAGTATTATAAAGGAGATAATTAAATTTCTCCTAAATTGAATTATTAAAGTATGGTTAAATCTGCAGTTATGGGATTAGGAATGTGAATTATGATGGGAAATGTAAAAAATTAGTGTGTTAGAGAACAGGAGAATGTGTGTTGCACTGCGTGTTATTAAATTAATAAGGTTACTTAATTAGTAGGCAAAAAAACATGGTTTTTATTTCATTTTTATTCCATTCAAGTGCAAAATTAAATTTACCGGCTTGTGGAAGTTTTTAATTAACTTCCCGTGAAACGGTAAAATTATTGTATAGGTAAATTTATCGCTTCGGTTTTTTTTTCTTATGTAGTTGAAACGCATACACAATATTGTCCTTCATGATTTATAGTGTGGTTACTTGTTAAAATTTCAAATCCTAATCTCGTCGGACAGTGTTATTTAATAATTGAAACGTTAAATTGCCGTACTGACGATTCTCCTAGAGAGCATGTGGATGTACGATAAATTTGATTGTAGGACAATAATTCCAGATTACAAGTGTGGAATTAGTTACAATCATGTACCATCTGTACTACCATGGTAGTACTTTAATACTAATTTTTATTTGTAGCATACTTTTTCCTATTACAGATATCGAAGAAAGAAACTTTGGTAATTGCAGAAGGAAGCGAAAGTCGATATATTAAATTTTAGATGATTTGCAATGTATAGATAAATATTTGATTCACGTCATATTTTTGGAGAATATATTTAAGGCAGTGGGAGTGCTTATTGCCATTTATCTTCTTCTTCTTCTCCTTTTTTTCCTCCATGGAAGTTAATTCCTTTTATTGAAGGTGGAAATCGAGTAGAAGAATAAAGCCAAAATGATTTTCCTCCCATTGAGTAAAGGACGAAAAGCTACCGAGAGGCTTTCAGGAAGTAAAAATCCTCTTGAGATTCGACGTGGTCGTTGAACACAAAGTTCATTTCTCTTTTTCTCCTCGCTTTTTTTTTTAACCGTCCATTCGAGGTGAATTATCCAGACTCAAACGCCATGGGGCTCGTTCACAATCGGCTTCTTTCGTGCACAATATGTATCACCATATTCCATCTTATTGTGTCTCGAGCATTCCTTTCGCTCGGCTTTAGTTCGCTCACAATGTGTATTCATTCACCAAAAAACATTCAACAATCTTATTCTTACATGTGGAAAGAATTCAAATTACCTAACCAAAAAAAAAAATTGAGTTTTATTTGAGTGATTCTATTCTGAAATTGAGTTCTCAAATGTTTGGATACAGAGTTTGGACACACAGCTTGTTTTTACAGAAGAGTAAAAATTTCTAGACCTCAAAAGTGGTTTCATGTGGAAGTTTCTATGCAAAGTTGACGCCAATGCTGGCGATAGTAAATTGTACGAGAGAAAGAGAAGAGAGAGAGAGAGAGACACTCGTGTGATAAGGAAGTAACAAATTGTCTAGACTATGTGTCCTTCTCCGGAACATATAAACGCGGACGTTTCGTTCAATGCACTTGTATTCCTCTACAAAAACAATTTTTTTAATTTTGTTTTTCTTTACAATGTATTTTATAGAAATTTTAATACCAAATGTTTCCTCCTGTTGCAAATGAGTATAATATGAAATAATATAGTGTAGAAAATAAATTTCTTTAGACAAAAGCTTCGGACGAAAAAAAGGAAATGCGGACGTAACCATTTTATGAAATTGCGGTTTTCAGCACTTGGGGGAAGTACATATTGACTAAGCGTTTCAGAAAAAAGAAGAGAGAGAGAGAGAGAGAGAGAGAGAAGGATAAAAGAGAGGAAGCCACAAAGGCCTTATTACTTACGATCAGAGTGTGTCCAACTCTCACTGTTTTACAATCTACATAATGGTGGATACTGCATCGGCGCATCTCTCGTTGAGTAGGTGGAATATTATGAATGATATATATTGTCCTGGATTTATGACTGCACATTATGATGGCGATTAATAATCCCGCGCGTATATATATGTATATATTTAGAAATAAAAACCAAATCTTTCGAGCATCGGCGCCACTTAAGCCCTCAAATCCTTTTTAATCTAGAAATTAAAATTTGCTTTCGAATTTATGTGTGCGCGAAAATTTACGTTCTTTCTGCGGATTTAGTGTTTTTCAATCTTTTGTCATGTGGAATGTAAATTTTGTGTATTGTGCAGCAACCGAAGTGGGGGGAACTATAAATAAATTTCAGAAAAATTCATTTAGAAAAATCAAAAATAGCTGATAATTTGGATAATTAAAAGAAGAATGACAAAGAAATAAATGTTATTTATGCTTTTGTAAGGCTTTGCACTTATCAACTAAAACCTATACTATTTACAACTTTTTTAAAGTTATGATACTATTTTGATACTATTTTTAGATTTCGGCCACTAAAAGCTACTATTTCTGTTCTGTGTAGTATTTTCACTACTTTAACTTCGCTAATAGTAGAAAACAAAGAACTATTCTTCAAAATTATAATCAGATTCTTAAAAATCATAATCAGATTATTTGAAACAATTCAATTATTTATTTATTTTTAAAAAATATTCGAACTTTAATTATTTTTATCCAATTTCACGGAAAAAATTGAACTATTTAACAAAAAATTGATAAAATTCAATTATTTTCATAAATAATAAAAATTCAACAAGGATTTAATTATTTTAAAATAATATTTTCAAAAAAATTTCGAAAAAATCAATTTTTTGAAATGAAATTTTCATAATATTTAGTATATTTCGAAAAAAATTATTCTTTAAAACAATATTTATCAAAATCTTATAAAAAATTCATTTTTCTCAAAATTAACAAAAAATTTTTCACAGAAATTCAATTTATTTTTAAAAACTTTTAATAACATTTTTCACAATTTAATTATTTTCATAAAAACAAAATTCTTTTTAAGAGTTCAATTATCTTAAAAAATAATAATAAAATTACAGTTAAATTTTTATGAAATAATTCAAATATAAAAAAATAACAAAATTATTCCCGAAAATTTAATTATTTTGAGTCATTTTAGTAAAATTTTTTGCAAAATTCAATTATTTTCATAAAAAACAATATTCATCGCAAGAATTCAATTTTTATTTTAATTAATAAAAAGTTTTTTTAGAAATTTAATTTCTTTTATTAAATTTTAATAAAATTCCTCACATATATTTAATTATTTTGAAATATTTTAATAGAATTCTTTGTAAAATTGAATTAATTAAAAAAAAACTTTTCTAAATTCAATGATTTTCAATATTTTAATAAAACTTTCTAAAAGAATTCACTTATTAAAGACAAATTTTGATAATATTCGACACAAACATTCAAATTATTTTCTCGAAAAAAATTTAAATTTCACAGGAATTGAATTATTGAAAATATAATTTACAAACATTTTTTGTTGTTGTTGAAAAAAGCAAACATTTAAAAATTTGACATTAAATTCTTAGCAGTACTTCGATTATCTTGATAAATTTTAAAATTCTTTTCAAGGATTTAATTATTTTTGTACATAAAATCATTGTCAGAATTCTTCGTAGAAATTAAATTATTTTCAAAAAATTTAAATAGAATTGTAAACATTTCAATCATCTTCATGGATGTGAAATTCTTCAACAAAATTTAATTATTTTCAGAATTTCATTATTTCTAAATATTTTAATAAAATTGTTAAAAAGAAATCATTTATTTTGAAACACAATTTCATTTAAATTTTTCTGAAATAATTCAAATATAAAAAAATAAAAAAATTATTCCTGAAAATATAATTATGTTGAGTCATTTAAGTAAAATTTTTCGCAAAATTCAATTATTTTCATAAAAAACAATATTCATCACAAAAATTTAATTATTTGTGAACGGTTTTTAATTTCTTCTTGTTAATTCAATTATTTTGAAAAATTGATTAAAAAAAAACCTTTCGCAAGAATACAATTATTTTTGTAAATATAAAAAGCTTTTTAGGAATTGAATTTTTTTTTATTACATTTTTATAAAAGCCCACACAGATATTGAATTGTTTTGAAATATCTTAATAGAATTCTTTGTAAAATTCAGTTATTTTTAAAAACTTTTCCAAATTCACTGATTTTCAATATTTTAAGAAAATTTTCCAAACATAATTCAATTATCAAAAAATTTTATTGTAAAAATCTTAGTACGAATTCAATTCTTTTCGAAGAATAATATAACAATTTTTGAGGAATTTAATCATTTAAATAAGAATTTGCATAAAATTAGCCAAGGAAATGAATTATTTAAAAAAAAAAATTTGAGTTTCGCTATAATTAAATGATTTCTATAAATTTTGAAATTCTTTCATGAATAATAAAATTCGTTGCAGGAATTCAATTTATTAGCATTAGAATAAGAAAGAAGTGAATATTTTTTATAAAAATTAGGAAAAAGTCAGGAAAATAAAATATAGAAAATACGGAAGTTTCGTCAAATTTATAAAGTTTCTAAAACGAGTTTGTTTTGGTCGTGAAACTTAATTTTTTTGTAGCTACTGTTTTACTACTTTTTTTAGTCTGAAAGCTATTTTTTTTAAAATTTATCATCGAGTGCAAAGTCTGTTTTTATAAATTTTTGTATTTAACATGTGTTCGCATTATTCGATTCAATGTAAAATCGAGGGAAAATTTACGTTTTAATAATTGCAAAGGGGATTAAACACACATATCGTATTTATATACGAAATTATATAATTATAACATAATACGCTTAAATGAAGACAAAAGGCTTTTCGTGGTATGAATTTTGCTTCATTACGCAGGATCATCAGTGCCAGCGCAGAGAGGTTGATATTATCGTTCTTGATAATTGTCATCTGCAATTGCTTAGGAATAAAACGCGTCTGTGGTAGATTAATGGACAGGACTTTATGACTCAATTAGCCATGTTATTCCTCCAAGTGCATTGAAATCCTTCCAACTATCGCCTCGGCTTTGTAGCTCGCCGGAATATCGGAGGAGAACTTGCTTCCAATGATAGTTTGTCAGAAACCTTATGCTAAGGATCCAAGTTATATGAGACGAATCCACTAATTGGAAATTCGATGATGTATATATATAAATGCGTATAAATAGAATCGTGTTAGCTCGTTAGATTTTTCGGTGATTTATTAAAAACTCCCTTCCGTAATTTTAATTTAATTCAACAAATGTTTATAGAGAATCGTCATTTTTAGAGAGAGGAAGTTTTCTCTTTTAAATTTATTTTACTATTAATTAAAACTTGCTTTAATTAATAAAAAAAACTTTCTGTCGATAATACACTTTTTCCTTAATAGGAAAAAAAACTGTGAAACATAAACTGTAAAAATGAAGGAGAAATATTTTTAAAAGTATTGATGGAATTTGAAATTCGAAATATGTATTAAGAACTTTCGTCCACTTCATTATAAGTTTAAAATTACTTTTATAGATTTACAGAATTAGTCGGTTTATTCTCAAGAAAATATTATAGACAAATAAAGAAAATTATGTCTTAAATATTAAAAGAAAAGTGACAATTATTTAAAAGCACAAATACAATTTTGATTTTGATTTATATTTATATTTAATATAATTCAAGTTTCTTACAGTTTCAATAGAAATTTTCTCTTTCTGTTTCAGGTACATGTTCTCAATGAGAAAATATATGTTTTATAGTCGCTTTAAGATCAAAGTTAACGTTATAATATGGATGCGCTCATTAACCATTGTAAGTAATCTCACTTTGTTACGAAATCTTTACCGAGGTAATAAATAATTAATTTCATAAATAAATTACCGCAACACAAAAGCATTTCTGAAATAAAATAGCAGACCTAAATAAATAGCGTTTTACATTTTTACAAATAATTTTTTAACATGTTCATTAAATTAGTAATTTATTTTGTTCTAAATCAATTAATCTCTTTTTTTTAATAAATGGGTTTAGGATATAAATTCTTTCTCCAGTATTACTCAGTTATTCTATTTTACATGTTTGCTTGAGGATTACTAAACAATTCAACTAACCGTTGTTGCGAGTGCCTCTGATCTTGAATTTCCCTACTCACAAATGACAGTGAAAGCTCTTTAAGCTTTGGACACATTACCCCAGAGACGAGAATGAAATTTTCATTGAATACCTTTCATGTAGAGAAAATATTTTTAGGGCAACTGTGAGAGGTCTAAAATTGTACCAAAATTTCCATTTAAGAAAAAAAGAGAGAAGCAGAAAATAAAATATTGTAGTCTTTTGAAAATGACAAAATCTTAATTATAATTTTTTTTTAAAATAAAAAGCAATATTCGTAGTTCAAATTAATCTAATCTTTCACTTGACCTTGACAATTATATTCGTTTCTTGTTTACTGATACGGTCATTCACCTCATCCACGTGTTTCGCGATGTACTTCGCAAATTATACATTTTATACCAGTGTCTAAAATATAATAGCCGCAACGATAACTATTTTCATTATATTTTTATTTCATTTATGTATTTTGCTATAATTTTTTCTGTTTCGATAATTATTGTTGTTCCTAAAAGAGACGTGATCTAATCTTAAAGTTTTATTTATGAAATAAATTTCCCATTCGGCATTTAGCGTTTTGTTTGCAATTTATTTCCGCATCATCGACTCCCACCTTTTTTTGCAGGGCAGGAAAGTAAAACTAGCAAATCGATAGGTTGAGGGTTTATCCAGTCTCAAATCGATTCTCCAGTAATTTGTAATCAACTTTCTACTTTAAATTAAATTTAAACTTTCTAAATCTTATTTAATATATATAGTTATTATTCTGGTTAAAAAAAAAGTTTCCAAGTTGCAAGCTGACATCAAGTGAGAAATAATTAAGGAACTAGTTGGAATTTTTTCCATTTTCACTTTTTTACATTTATATTAAAATTGTAGGAAACGAAAAATTTAAAATTTTTTCCACTTTCGAATTATTGTGATTGTAAAAAGAAATCTAATTAATTATTTTCCCTTATCTTAATTCTCTCTACTCTTCATTATGTTATAAAAGAAGGTAAAACTTTTTTTTTGTAATAAAAATAATTGACAAGAAAAGTTTTACTAATTGCGAGGATGAGTCACATTCTTATAAGCTTTATCAAAGTGAAGTTATATTGAGAATTTCCAAACTTTCTTTTGAAACTAATATTCCTCAACACATGATGTTCCCTAGAGAAAGCGTCTCCTTTTTTTTAATAAAATAACGTCGGTTAGTCGTACGTCTGTACTTCATTCGCAAGAAAAACAAAAGGAATTTTATTAAATCTATATACTTGTCTTTATTTTATTTTCAAGTTCAAAGAAAATTAGTTTCTGTCAGGGCTCGGATCGCGTCTTTAAGACTCAAAAAAAGGCGCTTTAGTCGCATAAATTCACAACAAAAAGTCACGGAAAGTCGCATAAAATTTCCGAAAAAGTCGAATGAAATTTTAGGAAAAAAACGACGAAAAGGAAACACGAAATTGTCAAAATTGTAAAAAAATCACATTTCTCGCCAATAAATACTTTAACATTAAAACAATCTGGAATAATATTTAATAACATTTAATAAAATGCCGCATAGCAAAATTTTAATTAAGTATTTTTAACATTTTTTTTTCTGCTCAAAATTTCAATTATTTTTATAAATAATAAAATTCTTTTTCAAAATTAAATTATTTAAAAAAAATTTAATAAAATGCCTGCCATAATTTCAATTATCTTTATAATTAATAAAATTCCTTTCTAAAATTCATTTATTTTGAAAAGTAACAAAATTCTCGGCAGAATTTGAATTATTTTCAAATTTTCTTTAATTTCTCGTCAAATTATCATTATTTACATAAATAAAAAAATTCATCATGGAAATTTAATTATTTTCAAAATGTTTTTTTTAAATTCTCAAAATTTCAATTATCTTTATAAATATCAAAATTCTTCTTCAAAATTCAATTACTTTTAAACATTTTTTTAAAAAATCTGTTCAAAAATTCAATTATCTTTATAAATAATGAAATTTTTCTCTGTAATTCAATTATTTTCAAAGAATTTTAATAAAATTCTTGTCAGAATTTTAAATATTTGTTTATTTATTTATTTATGTACATTTGTAATTATTTTCATAAATAATAAAATTCACCCTAGACATTCATTTATTTTCAAAAGTAATAAAATTCTTCGCAGAAATTCAATTATTTTCAAAATTTTTTTTTAAATTTCTCGTCAAAATTATCATTATCTTCAAAAAGTAATAAAATTCATCATGGAAATTTAATTATTTTCAAAAGTTCTGATGAAATTCTTTGCAAAATTCAATTATCTCAAAAAATAAGAAAATTCATCGCAGAAATTCAATTATTTAAAATTTTTTTAAAATTCTCCCTACATTTTCAACTATTTTTTAAAATATCAAAATTCTTCTTCAAAATTCAATTCCTTTTAATCGTTTTTAAAAAACATCTGTTCAAAATTTCAATTATCCTTATAAATAATAAAACTCTTCTCTGACATTTAATTATTTGCAAAGAATTTTTATAAAATTCTTGTCAGAATTTCAATTATTTATTTAATTATTTCTGTACATTTGCAATTATCTTTATAAATAAAAATATTCATCCTTTAAATTTAATTTTTTTCAAATTATTTTTTTAAATAAAATCTTATAATATAAAATAATGATTTTATCTTTCGGTCATCTTTAATTATTATAAAACATGAAGAAATCGATTGAAGTAGTTTAATTTCAAAAAGGTTTGAATTTGAATCTTTTGAAGAATTTTAATTCTTATGGAAAAAGAATAATTAAATATTTATTTTTAAAAAAAGTTATCGATATTTTTTTTGAAAAATTTGAAAGAAATCTGCGTAAATAAACTTAACAGAACATTTTTTTTGACTAAAACTTTTTCCTTTAACTTTAATTTTCTGAAAATTTCTTTTCGTAATTTAAAGGGAATAATAATTTAATGATTAATTTTATTTTTTTATAATAATTTCGCGAAATTTTCTATTAATTAGCTAAAATACAAACTACAGTTACTCCGAGATACAAGACTAGTTTAATGGATCTTAGAAAAGCTTCTAGTTTTTGAAGCAGGTGTGCTTTTAAGATCTAAGTGAATATTCATTTAAGCACTTTCGAGAGTATCTTATTTGGCAGAAAAGTTTCGAACAAGTTTCCGTTTCCTGGAAAAAATATTTAGAAAATTACTTCCAGTGTTTTTTTTTCAGGTAAAAATGTTGTATGCTTTTCACAAATATAATGAATAATTAAACCCTTTGTGCTGAATATTTGTAATTTATATAGAAGGCAGTGAATTTTATTATTCTTGTCTGAATTCTACGCAGTGTGTGTTATAAACGCGAAAATGGTAATGCAAGTGGCAAATAATTGACAGGATATCAGAAGCTTGCTTTCAAATTAGCTTTCTGCTATATATATTTGAATATTAAAAATAAAATACATTTGTAAACGAAATAATATTATTTATAAATTGAAAAAATGAAAATTGCGCTCCAATGTTTATTACATAACAATTTTTTAATAATTATTTAAAGTATTTGAATTTTTATTTAAAGTATTTGAATTTTTATTTAAATCATTTGATTTTTTATTTAAATTTGTATTTAAATTTAAAAGTAATGCTTAAGATACATTTCAAACATAAAAAAATTTAACATAAATAAACATCTTATTTGCTCCTAAACATTAAAAACTGAAAAAAATGTTTTTTTAATTTGAAAGCTAAATTTAGTTTTCTTTTTTGCACATTTCATTTGATATATCTACAGGCCGAAAGCAGAATCGTGTGGTTTCTATGACAACAAATTCTCATGTTACCTTTGACCCGTGGAAATCTCAAGAATCCTCATTTTAGAAGTCTACTTTCTCCAAATAAATTTTCTTCCTCATTAGTAAAATTTTTCATTTTCTTCTCTTCTTGTTTTTTTTGGGGGGGAATTTTGCAACTTTTTCTTCAACTTGACGTAAATTTCCTGACTTTGCAGTAACTTTCATGTACAATAGGTATTTTTTCCCAATCAGAAGATTAAGTAGAATAAACCAATTGTGGTCAGACGTGGTAGTATTAGACGTAAGGTAAAAGCGAATGGTCACATCGACGTTCTCTTAGAATAACAAAATTCTAACAAAATGAATGATAATGCTAATAATAATATAGTTGTACCAATTTTCAACTGATTTTCAATGAAACTATATAATTGGAAGAAAAAACTTTTAATTAATGAAATAATTTTTAGGTCAATTTTTCGAAAGAGAGCTAATTAGGGAAGGATTTTAAAAACTGGGATATAAAATTGTTCATCGTGGCAGAAGAGTGGAGTCTTATTTAAACACTAGATTTGGTGCTAAATCAACATGGGACGAAAATTTTACTTTGAATTGTTGCTTCAGCACTTGGGAGATGAAATGGTGTCACTTATATTTTCACAATTTCTTTTTGCATTTAAATAATATGAATTTTATTTCAAGTTTTCAAGTCTTTAACCGAGTAAATGACAATGACAATGAAACATTTTTTTTTGTTAAAGTAAATCAATTTAAAAATTCATGAACGAGTTACTATGTACATTACAGTATAAGAGAGAAAATGTTGACATGTTTACGAAAGAATAACAGGCTGAATAAATGAATACAATGGCGAAGAAAAGGCTTGTAATTCGGACTTACGTGATTGCGACACTTAATTTGATAAATTAACCTCTGGTCCCGGTCGGCAGAAGGGGCCCGTTCAGAGGGCAGCAGGAAATCTCTTCAATCTGCTTTGATGTGTCTCGTTAACACGCGTTTGTTTTCTTTCTTTGAATTCGACGATAACTTCCGTACCATGAACCATGCGCAATATTAACAAACAGATCTCGGTCAATTTTTTCCCTTAAAACACTTTTCTTTCTTGAATTTTGGAAAAATTGGAATAATTGAAAAAATTGCAGAAATTGCAAAAATAATTATAGGAGAATTTAATAATAATAACAACAACAAAAAATCGTTACTATTATAGAATTATTTTGCTGGAATTTGATGTCAAACTAGATGCTTTGACGTAATCGATGAAGCGTAAGTGTTACAAATATCTAATTAATTACGCAATGTCAATCAAATTGTAATTATAACTGAACCGCAAAATAGGCCCATTAAATTCAATTGCAAATAAATAAGTTTGCGTGTATACATGGAGATTAAATTATTAAACTATCGCTATTATTTTTTATTACTCGAGCAGTGAAAGAACATTTTTTTCATATTTAATTTAGACAGAATATGAGGTAGAGATATATTCTGAAACAAACAGAAATTAGATAGTAAAGAGAAATTGCTTGGAAAGGGATATTTGTTTTTTTTTAATTATAGCCAGTGCATGACAAAGATAAAGAAGCCCAAAAGTCAGTAATTTACGCATATAGTATAGAAGATAAAATGCGTGAAACGTTTAGTGTATTTAAATTTTTCTTAACTATTTTCACTCTATGGAATAATAATTTTTTCCATATTAAACTATTGGGAACTTGCTTCATTGGAATTATTATGGAGTAAGGACGAAAATTCGATTGAATAGCATCCAATTTCGTTTGCAATAATTCAAACCATTTGCACATCCCTAATTAATATATATTTGCGTGTACGCTACCTTATCAATTAAATTACTATTAAATAAGATTTATCTTTGAAATATGTATTTCATTACTATAAATATTTAGTGAAAAGAAATTCTTGTAGTATTTCTCTAATTACCAATTACGGGGATCGAAGTAGGTCGGTAAATCCTGAAAAAGTCCTTAAGTTTCCTTCAAGTTTGTAAAAATCCGTTTTTTTTAAAAAAAAGGTCCGTAAAGACCGTAATTTTATTTAAAAAGAATGAAAATAACGTAAATTGTACGATATAATTTGGAGAATTTTAGAGAAATTACAAATGATTGCAGAAATTCAATTGTTTTTAAAAGTAATAAAATTCTTCGCAAAAATTCAATTATGTTCAAACATTTTTTTAAATTCTCGTCAAAATTTCAATTATCTTTGGAAATATTATATTTCATCTTCGAAATTCATATATTTTCAAAAAAACTAAAAAAAACGTCAACATTTCAATTATCTGTTTAGATAAATAGCAAAATTCTTCAACAAAGTTTAATTATTTTTAAAAGTTTTATTAAAAATTCATTAATTTTTTACAAGAATTTAATTATTTTTGAAAATTTTAATAAAGTTCTTCGCGAGAATTCAATTATTTTTGAAAATTTTAATAAAGTTCTTCGCGAGAATTCAATTATTTTTATAAATAATAAAATTCAATGCCGAATTTCAATTTTTTTTAATACAATTTTAATCGAATTTTTCAAAAAATGTAATTATTCTTAAAAAATTTTTTAAAATTCGTTAATAGAATTGAAGTATTTCATAATTTGTTGATAAAAAATTTTTTATGGGAATTGAATTTTAAGAAACGTTCAATTCTTCAATAAATTATTTAATTGCATTTTATTTTTATTTAAATAATTGAATTCTAGTAGAATATTTTAATAAAAATTGTATTTTATTTCATAAAAATGAATTTCAGTTAAAATTTTAGATAATCACTGAATATTAAAAGCAATATAGCGTGAATTTTCAAAAATAATTAAATTTTGTAATTAAGTGTTTTGAAAAAGTTTAATTCAGTTTTTTAATACTATTTTCAGTTTCTATTTTTTAATATTTATTTAATAAAAGAATTTAACTAATAATTGAAATTTCGTAAAATTAAATATATAAAGAAGAATTTTAGATAAAAATGGTGAAAAATAATAATTGAATTTACAATGATTTTAATTATTATAAATTATGTTTATCATTTGGTCTGTAAATGGTCCGTAATTTTTAATTTCTGGTCCGTAAAGTCCGTATTTTTAAATACTTCCACTACTTCGAGCCCTGCAATTAGAGAAATGTGAATTGTCTGCTCCAATTTATCTGTTTTGGTCTTTTGGAGAAATAAAAAGATCCGAATCGATACGTAACGGAATAGGTTCTTCTTGAATAATGTGAATTTCGCTGGAAACTATAAAAATTAGCAAGTTTACAGATACAAGAGACTGTGTATCTAATCAATGAGCGTATTGAATGCTGATCAGAATTACTCGATTTCACATGGGCTCCACTCAAAGTACCCCTGGGTTAATGTTAATGGCGAAGGCAGCAAAGCTTGTGACAACTTGAGTTAATATTGCATTTGCGCCATGGTACCCTAAAATTACACTACAGAAGCTTCTCTCGAGAATTTAGCTTCACCTCAAGGTATAGTATTCAAGTTAGTAACACGGCATCGGACCATAATCAAACGGAACTATAATAAAATCAAACCCTTTTGTCTTTAATCAACAATTCTCTCGTCGTGTATGAAAGAGGAATAAATTTTGTCCATTATAATTAAACCTACATCATGAGCTACTACTTGAAATTCATAATAAATATACGTTTCCCGTGGAAAAATTAGATTTCCATTTGACCCCACTCCTGTACGTGATAACAAGTGACACTAATTCTTCGGGAAAAGAATTTTATTTTTCCCTTTATTCTTGGTGCTCTTTTTTTTCTCTCTAGCTCTTGAAAAAGTTTGCCACTTTCTCATTTCATTCTTACATCTATTACTATTTGAGGATTCTACTTCCCTCTGAAACGAATTACTCCTGCAGTCACGACCCGACGATTCGTCATTCACACCCCGCCGATTTCTGACGCAAACACGAATTTTATTGCATAACATTTATCCTCAACTCTTTCTTATTCCACAACTATTTTTCATCGACCACACACGAAATTTACCAAAACTCATTCTGAAAAAAGTAAAAATGTAAAAAAGAATTTTTTTATCAAAAAAAAAGCTAATAAATTTTTATCTAAATAAACTTTATATTTAAAATAAAAATACCTCATTTTTTCTTTTTTTTTGACTTTAATACTGTCATTTGTTTTCAATTCACTTGCTCTATAGATAATCAAATCACATGCTGGTGTTGTTCAGGTCAAAGAGAAACGTGATTTGTGATTCAATAACTTCATCTCGAACTTTTTATACATTTTTTTTTTACAAACTTGAAAAATATCTGCAATATTTGAAGAGATTTTTTTTTGCGATTTCACTTTTTTTTCAAATAAATATATAATTGCATGCGGTATTTAGGGGAAATTTCTAAAGAATTTCAAAAGAAAGAAGTATGTGTGAGAAAATAAAAGTTTGATTGAGAAAGACGACGGGATTTTCGATCTTGCGTGTCAATAAACTTCCCCTTTTTTTTTGGATATAAATGACTATAACTCTATATCGATTCTCAAGAGACATTGAAGAGTCATTAATTGATGTTGGCCTGTCAAATTCATTTTATCTCTCTAAAAGAATTTCTCTATTTTTCCACACATTATATATAATAAATAAAAATTTACCGCTCTTTATTAAATGGCGAATTTTGCTTTTATTTTCAAATGTTAATTGTGTAGTTGGAAAATTTACGAGGGTGTTAAATTGAGACAAATGGCGTGTTAAAATGTTTGGGAATTAATCTCGATGTACGTTTTTTTACAAAATTAAATAAATATTTAATTACATATAAACATAACAAAAACGTATTAGAATTCTTTTTCGACTTAAAATTTTTTTTTCTTAACTCAATGAAAAATGGGACTAAAATCGAAGAAGAGAAAAAAATCACTATTTAGAGAAGAATTTCTTAAAAGCATAAAATTCGAAATAAAACATTCGGTCTGTTATAGAACAAGTCGGGTATAGTGAAAGTACCTGGCAGTAAAACTCTCAATAACTTTGAAGAAGAATTTTTACGATAAAAGCGTAAGCAATTGGACCAATGTTTTTTTCTAGAAGAGGTACGATAAAATTCCCTTATTAATATGTTGAGAAGAAAATTTATTTAAAGAAATCGACTTCGAATAAATTTTATTCTTGCGTGTAAAAGTCAGACAAATGTAATGGTCGCGAAATAAAATTCCCCAGAATATAGAGGCCAGATGATTCGGTAAAGCAAGTTATTCGAACCGTGATAATGGAAATGTGATGTGCCTCTGTGGACTCACCATTGAATGCAATTTCAAGTAATAGTTGGTTGGAAAACGAAATTCTCGTTTTTCAATTTGCAACGCAATGAAATTTCGAACACATAAATGTAAAGCCTGAAGTTTACAGTATTCACTGCTTTGTGATTTTTTGTGTTGCATCATATATGAAATACTCTAACCAGGCGGTCTTTTTTTTTTGGAAAACATATATCCTAATTTTTTCAATATCAATGCTAACTGTACAATTATGTTGGACAAAAATAAAAACAACCCACAGCTTTATGCGGAAATGCTGAAGGGGAAAAAAGTGTTTAACAAAAGTTTTAATACAGCTTCATTACAGTGACATTACACTAGCATTACACTGGTATTTAATTAAATGAAAATGCAGTTTACGAGCCGAAACTATGAAAAATTTAATTACACGTGGACAGATTTATACGCATGTAAAGAAATGTTATACAGGCTTCGCATTTATTAACTAAAACCTACTATTTACTATACTTTTTTTAAGTTACGCTACTATTTGGGTACTATTTTTAGATTTCGGCCACTAAAAGCTACTATTTCTGTTCTTTGTAGAATTTTCACTACTTTAACTTCGCTAATACTAGAAAACAAAGAATTATTCTTAAAAACTATAATTAGATTCTATAAAGCAATTCAATTATTTTAAAAAAATATTCGAAATTCAATTATTTAACAACAAATTGATAAAATTCACCCAAAATTCAATTATTTTAAAAAAATATTCGAAATTTAATTATTTTTATTCAATTTCGCATACAAAATTCAATTATTTAACAAAAAAAATGATAAAATTCACCCAAAATTCAATTATTTTAAAAATTCATTTAGAATAGTATTTTAAAAAAATATTCGAAATTCAATTATTTTTATTCAATTTCGCATACAAAATTCAATTATTTAACAAAAAAAATGATAAAATTCACCCAAAATTCAATTATTTTTATAATTAATTTAGAATAGTATTTTTAAAAAATATTCGAAATTCAATTATTTCCACCAAATTTTGCCTTCAAAATTCAATTATTTAACAAAAAATTGATAAAATTCACTCAAAATTCAATTATTTTTATAAATAATAAAAATTTTACAAGCATTTAATTAATTTAAAATAATATTTTTAAAAAAATGTCGAAAAAATAAATTTTATGAAACAAATATATCAAAATAATTAGTATTTTTCGAAAAAATTAATTCTTTAAGACAATATTTATCAAATTCTTATGAAAAATTCAATTTTTTTCAAAATTAACAAAAATATTTCACAGAAATTCAATTCATTTTTAAAAATTTAAATGAAAGAATTCAAATATAAAAAAATTACAAAATTATTCCCGCAAAAATTTAATTATCTTGAGTCATTTTAGTAAAATTTATGGCAAAATTAAATTATTTTCATAAAAAACAAAATTCTTCTTAGGAGTTCAATTATTTAAAAAAATAACAATAAAATTTATGGGAAAATTCCAATTGTATTAAAAAATTATTCTTGATTCAATAATTTTCAATATTCTACTATTTTAATAAAATTTTCCAAAAGAATTCAATGATTAAAGACAAATTTTGATAATATTCGACACAAACATTCAAATTATTTTTCCGAAAAAAATTTAAATTTCACAGGAATTGAATTATTTAAAATATAATTTACAAACAATTTTTTTTTGAAAAAATATTTTAAAAATTTGACATTAAATATTCTTGGCAGTATTTCGATTATTTTTATAAATTTAAAAATTCTTTTCAAGGATTTAATTATTTTTGAAAATAAAATCATTGTCAGAATTCTTCGTAGAAATTCAATTATATTCAAAAAATCTAAAAAGAATTGTAAACATTTCAATCATCTTCATGAATGGAAAATTTTTAAACGAAATTAAATTATTTTCAGAATTCTATTATTTTAAAATATTTAAATAAAATTGTTCGAAAGAAATCACTTATTTTTAAACACAATTTCATTAAAATTTTTATAAAATAATTCAAATATAAAAAAATAACAAAATTATTCTCCAAAAATTTAATTATTTTGAGTCATTTTAGTAAAATTTTTTGAAAAATTCAATTATTTTCATAAAAAACAATATTCATCACAAGAATTCAATTATTTGTGAAAGGTTTTAAATTTCTTTTTGTTAATTCAATTCTTTTATAATTTTTTGAAAAATTCTAATAAAACCTTTCGCAAGAATTCAATTATTTTGTTTAAATAATAAAAAGTGTTTTTAGAAATTTAATTTCTTTTATTAAACTTTAATAAAATCCCACACAAATATTGAATTATTTTGAAATATTTTAATAGAATTCTTTGTAAAATGCAGTTAATTTTAAAAACTTTTCTAAATTCACTGATTTTTAATATTTTAAGAAATTTCTCCAAACATAATTCAATTATCCAAAAATTTTGTTGTAAAAGTTTTCGTAAGAATTTAATTTTTTTCAAAAAATAATATAACAATTTGCCAGGAATTTAATTATTTAAATAAGAATTTGCATAAAATTAGCCAACGAAATGAATTATTAAAAAAAAAAAATTTTTTACACTTTCGCGAGAATTCTATTATTTTTGTAAATAATAAAAAGCTTTTTAGGAATTTAATTTTTTTATTAAATTTTTATAAAAGCCCACACAGATATTTAATTATTTTGAAATATTTTAATATAATTCTTTGTAAAATTCAGTTATTTTTAAAAACTTTTCCAAATTTTTTTCAAAGAATAATATAACAATTTTTGAGGAATTTGATTATTTAAATAAGAATTTGCATAAAATTAGCCAATGAAATGAATTATTAAAAAAAAAATTTCTTACACTTTCGCGAGAATTAAATGATTTCTATAAATATTGAAATTCTTTCATGAATAATAAAATTCGTTGCAGGAATTCAATTTATTAGCATTAGAATAAGAAAGCAGTGAATATTCTTTACAAAAATTAGGAAAAAGTCAGAAAAATAAAATATAGAAAATACGGAAGTTTCGTTAGTTTTATAAAGTTTCTAAAACGAGTTTGTTTTGGTCGTGAAACTTAATTTTTTTGTAGCTACTGTTTTACTACTTTTCTTAGTCTGAAAGCTACTTTTTTAAAATTAATCATCGAGTGCGAAGTCCGTTTATAGGAGAAAATATTTTCCTGCTCATATTTTCTTGAATTAATTGACAATATTGTTTTTAAGTTGTGCAATAGAAGGTAAATATTTATTATATCCGATTCGGAAATGAAATTGCTGAATAATTAGGATTATGACACGATTTCAGAGATCCGTGGTTTGTTCTCGTCAAGGGCATTCGAAACGCCCTCGTTTATTAAGTCAAGTGCATATTGCGTTGTTTTCATCTCCTCAAAAACATAAAAGTCCAAACTAATAAAATTATTAATCAAGTACTTTCCTAATGCGAAAACGATATGGAATTATAATTTCGATGATTATAATTTTGATTTTCATTTAATTTCCCTTGATTGTTTAATTTTTCGAAACACTGAAGATTCATTGTCGCGCATTGTGTTTATAGCTATATGGATTCTGCTTGGAAGCATTTGTTTTCTCGTCGACAAAAGTTTAAATTTCACGTAGGTTGGAAGGAAGTCTGATCATCGCCTTTGTAGCAGACGTGTCTAATAAATATGTTTGCTTTATTAATCGCAATTACGCATGACTGACACAATGATCTTCACTCGTATAAAGTTTACGAGTGACTGCGAGTGCGACTTTATTCTCAAGTGTGGGCGATGAGGTCGTCTTGGCAGCTTCCTTTTTCTGGTAGGCCCGAGGCAGTCGCACGACGGAAGTGTTCCACGCCTTTAAGAGGATGTCACAATTAATGTTGTCCGGGCCTCGTTAGCACGTTTCCTTTTTTCCCTCACTCACAACTTTACCCGACTTCTTCATCAGTGTGTAATTTTTCATCTTTTTTTTTCTACCTTTCGATGCACAACAAAAGAAATATCTATGCAATTTTTCCACCAGGAGGGGAATTATATCTTATTCATCTTATTTTTGGAAATATTCAAAATTTCAAAGCCTGCAATTTCTAAAAGCATCAGCTTTTTTTTAACTCTATTGTCCCTAGGGATGAAGTGAATGGAGACTTTTTTTATATTTGAAGCTTACAATTTGCGATTCGGAGAGACCATTTTTTTTCCCCAGTGAATTTCCGATCTTGTCAAGCCTCCGCATTTTCGACGGTTCTCTCTCTCTCTCTTGTAATCCGACAATTTGCCGTTCGATCGCGTTAGTGAATCGGAAATGGTCGACGTCGACACACGTCAGAAGTGCATATTCGATTTGCAATCGTGGATTTCACACTTTCTTCTTTTGGTTTAAAAAAAAATAAAATAAAATAAAAAACCGCCCCACTCGAGTGATGCATCGAAGCGTGTGCTCTGCTGTGTGTTGAACTCGAAACAAGATGTTTCTCGCACTGGAATCGGGACACACAGTGGTTTCACACTCGGGGAAATTGACTCTCTGCCACACACACATTTATACATAGAGATGCTGACTCTACTCATGTGGGTGGAGTGAAAAAACAAACGACAGTCGACAACGCGAGAATGTTAATGAGAGATCTCGAAAAAGTGGGTCGTTGTGAGGAGAAATGCAGAAACGTATAAATACCCATCGATCGATAACGATTTTGGCTTCTTGCGAATTATTTTCAAAGCGAAGAGAACTCATTATCATCATCATGATTGTAGCGCTTTGTTCTATGGGTGTAGTTCAGTGTAGTTCACTTTTTTCCCCGATGCATATTTCAGGTCACTTCATTTTCATTTTAGAAGACAAGGAAATTTATACAGAGATATATTTGAAAAGGGGAGGAACAATGAGAATTTTTGCCAGAAAGTAATTAATCCATATTATGTGGATTGGTGTTTGTGAAGGGAAATAAAAAAAAAATGATTGAATTTAATACGTGAACGTGACATGCAGCTACACCTCTGCGGTTGATTTTCGTTGGCCATTGCGGTAAATAGGAACAAACATGAGTCATTTGCGAATAGTTATATGCATTATACGCATTCCGCTGGCAGGTGAATCAATGTTTTTCTCTATGGTATATCTGTGGAAATTGAGGACCACTAATTCGTGTTGTGCGTAATGAGGGGGTTACGCGATATCCGTGCCTATCAATAGCATTGATTGGTTGCAACCAATCAACCTCTATACTTCTATTTTGCTGGCTTCTCGTCCTCTTCTAAATTATAGAGGTATTCAAAGCTTCATGTGTCCACCCCGAATGAATTAAAGCATATTGCCTCGAGCTATGGAAATTTATTTGACAGACGCGAATTTTTCTATGAGCAAATACACACAAACGTGATGTTGTTTTTTTCTCTCTCAGATTTATTCCACAAAAATCAAATTCTTTTATTTATTAATCGTGTTTATATTTATTTTTCTTTTACTATTGTACACACTTTGTTCTTGGTTTTACAAAAAAACATTGCTTCTCTCTGGCTCGTGAATTATTGAGAGTCCTTTACAAGCAAGCCACATCAACTGTATAAAACAGGAGCAAAAAGAAGAAGAGTTTTCTAGTGGATTAGAATAAATTTGAAATGAAGAATTCTTCCTCTTGCTTTAAAGGTTTATTTCTCAAGTTTGGGTTAATTTTGTCTAGTGCTTGGCGGGAAGGGCGACGACAGGGTTGCCACAGGTCAGGGAAAAGTCAGGGATTTTTAGTAAAAGTACTGGAAAAAATCGAATTTCAAAAATTCATGAAAAAACTCTGAATTTTGATGTTTTTTTGTTTGCCTTGTAAAATATAAAAATAACCACGAATTTCAATACAAAATCTTGAATTTTTTCTATTTCGGACAATAATTTCTTTTTAAATAACTTCATTTTTAAAAAACTATCATAAAATTATGACTTATAAATTATGTAATGAATCATTTTTACAATTTTCATAAATACTAGATTGATAAAAGAATTTTAATTAAAAATACTAAAAAAATTTCATTTTGGAAAAGTTACAAATATTTGCAGAAATTAAATTATTTTCAAAAGTAATAAAATTTTCCCCGAAAAAGTTCAATTATATTCAAAAATTTAAAAAAATTCTGGTCCTTTCAACTATATCTTTAAAAATAAAAAATTCTTCTCCAAAATTCAATTATGTTCAAAATTTTTTAAAAAATTCTCGTCAAAATTTCAATTACCTTTATGGATAATACAATTCTTCTTCGAAATTCAATTATTTTTAAAAACTTTAATAAAATTCTTGGAAAAATGTCACAGGAATTCAATAATTTACAAAATTTTTGATGAATTTCTTCTAAATAAACCAATTATTTTCATAAATAATAAAATTTTTACAGGAATTCAATTATTTAATATTTAAAAAATCAAATAATTTTTCGAAAAATATCAATTATTTAAAAAGAATTTTATAAAATTCGTCGCAAGAGTTCAGTTATTGAAAAAAATTTAATAAAGTTCTTTTCAAGAATTCAATTATTTTTAGAAATAGTAAAATTCTTCACCGAAATTCAATTATTTTTATAAACTTGAATATAATTCGTTGGAAAAATTAAATTATTTTCAAAAGTAATAAAATTCTTCGCAGAAATTCAATTATGTTCAAAAATTTTTGTCAAAATTTCAATTATCTTTATAAATAATAAAATTTATCAATATTCAATTATTTTAAGAAAATTTTTTAAATTTTCGTCAAAATTTCAATTATCTTTATAAATAATAAAATTCTTCTTCAAAATTCAAATATATTTAAAAACTTGAAAAAAATTCTTGTTAAAATTTCACAGAAATTCAATAATTTATGAAGTTTTTAATAAATTTCTTTTAAATAATTCAATTATTTTCATAAATAATAAAATTTTCACGTGAGTTCATTAATTTAATATATAAAATTTTATAAAATTTTTTTGAAAAATATTAAATATTTAAAAAGATTTTTATGAAATTCGTCGCATGAATCAATTATTTAAAAAATTTAACAAAGTTCTTAACAAGAATTGAATTATTTTTATAAATAATAAAATTCTTCACTGAAATTCAATTGTTTTAGACAAATTTTAATAACATTTTTGAAAATTTTTTTATATTATTTTCATGAATAATAAAACTCATCGCAGGATTTTAATTAATTTTACATACAATATTTAAATGAAATTCCCCGAAAAATGTAATTATTCTTAAAAATTTTATTAAAGTTTGTCAAAAGAATTCAATTATTTAAAAATTTGTTGATAAAATTCTTTATGAGAATTCAATTTTAACAAACATTCAATTATTTAATAAATTAATTAATTATTTATTTATTTATTTATTATTTATTTATTAATTAATTATTTAATAAACCTGACTCGGAGTGATCGATAATTTCTACTTTATTGTTATTTAATAAATTATTTATTTTTTAATTTAAATAATTGAATTTTTCTAGAATTTTCTAATAAAAATTGATTAAAAAATGAAATTACTGAATAATTGATTTATTGTTTATGCAAATAATTGAATTATCGGAACGAATTTTATTACAATTTTTTCAAATAATTGAATTTTTTTGAGAAAATGTTTGTTTTAGAAAAATAATTGAATTCTTGCGAAGGATTTTATTAGGATTTTTGTAAATAATTGAATTTTCGTTGAAAAATTCCATGCTTATTTAAATTATAACAAAATTATGTTTTGTAATAATATTCTTATAAATTGTTGAGTTTCAAAAAAGTTTGAATTTGAATGTTCTGAAGAATTTTAATTCCTGTGGAAAAGTAATAATTAAATACCTACTCATTTAAAAATTTAGTTATTGATGTTTTTGAATAATTTTACAATTAATGAAATTTGTAAATAAATTTAATAGAAAATTTTTTTGAGTTGCTCCCAACAAGTGCGCAGAAGTAGTTAAAATGTGATACAGATTTTCTTTCTGAAGATTACGGAAAAAACATTTACAATCCTTATCAAAGACATACCGGCCATCAGCAACAATTCTATACATACATGCAAATTTAACAGCCTTATTTGGGCAATCACTGTCTTAAAACGAAGTGGACATTTAAAGAATAATTATTTCTGAGTACCATATTCACTTAATTGGAGGTTTGGCGACGATTTTCGGCATTGAAAGTGCGGCAATATTGCATTTCTGATGGATGAGTATGTATAAACGCGATGATGTGCGAGTAGGTCGATCTAGAATAATGCTGAATGCTGATTTGCCCTTCGTATCACACTTCTGTGAGTATAGTAAGTATTACAGTACAGTATACGAGATTGTACCATACTATACAACTCTACTATATTATATCCTACTATACATCGACCCACATTCAATTAGATATGTATGAATGTATGTACATATACATACTGCATCATATGTCTTGTCGAGTTATCAAGTAAAACTGACGAGCACACCAATCGGATTACCAGCTTTGTCATTTGTCGCCCTCTTTTCAACGTGTCGGGTGCTTTGTTTCTGCCGCATAAATGATTTCAATAGAGTGATAACTAAAAATTCGATGTAAAATTACACATAATTTTCTTTGTTTCCGTTTCTGCAATTTATTTTATCAGCAACCCCTTTTTTTCTATAATTTTATTTATTTTATCATTCCTGCTCGAATTATTTCAATTTATTTCATTCTAAGTTATTTACAAAATTAATAAATAAATAAATAAACAGAAATCGTTAAGTAGAGGTGAAATTGTGGTAGCATCGCTTGTGATTGCACTATCATTATTTCCTTTTAAAGGCTCGTAAATTTCACGATCTCCTCATCAATTTTTATTTACACTGACAATAATCTAGGCAATCTTTTATGGAATGTTTCAAAGTGAATAGTATCGATTTTCAATATTCCTGCGAGAAAAGTATGTTCATGAAAAAACCTAATATTACTTATGTGTGTGTTTGTGTGGAGAAAAACCATATGATAGAAATACTTTTATACGCCATTAAGAGAAAATACCTCGGAATATATTATACTCGTTTCTTGTTTATTTCCCTAATAATTTAAAACTGAAAATTTACATTATGAAAATTATGCAAAAAGCTTGAGTGTTTTTCGTTTCAATGCAAAGCAAATGACTATTGGAACAAGTGGAACTTACTCTAAGAAGTAAAGTGTGATTAAATGAAATCTACCCTTTGGGTTTCTCTTATGTAATTTAAATCCTAATACTAATACACTTTCGCATTTATTAAAATAATCGTAAAAATAGTTTTTTTTTCAAGTTCGATTTTGTATTGTGGATAGTGGACAAGCTTTTTCTTAAAAACCTATAAAAAGAAAGATCCATTAAAATTTACCTTTGACAGGCAACAAATAAATTTTTTTATGAGCAAAGGAGTGTCTCAAGTCGATACCGAGGCGAGAAGCGTTCTATATTTTTTGTTTTGCTACAATTTGCAAAAGGCAAAGTTCAAAATTAATGTCAGTGATTGAGTGAAATTTCATTTTTTTAACGTAAATAGTTAACAATTAGGACTTTTACAATTTTTACTAAAAAGAGAAAATGTGTTTATAAATTGAGTTTTTTTTGTGTAAACTAAGCTCGTTTGGTGCATTGGTTTTTTTTCAGCATAACAAAATAAATTAAATATGATTTACAGCGCTGCCTGAAATATAAACATATTAATACATAATGCAGTTCAATTACCTTGTGGAGTAACATAAAATCGATAGTGCTATAAAGTGTCCTAACTCATAAAATACGTAAAGTGATTAATGACTGCTTTTACAATTAAGCTTCTTGAATATTTTACTTCAATAGGTGTTGACATTTTTCATGTTTTTAATCGGGAGATAAATTTTCGTTTTCATATTTTACTTAAATATTTAAATGAAAATGATTTTCCATTGAAAATGGAAATGAAGAAACGATGAAGGCATTTAAATTTTATTTTTTGATAAAAACCTTTTTTTTATATTCGGGAAACAAAACGTTAATTTTAGAGATTGAATAATGCTGATTTTTCCATAAAAATCGGTTTCATTGCAAAAAAAAACTATTACTAAAACTACTACTTTTTTTTTGTTTTCCAACTGTAAAGTTTGCGAACTCAGTTTCTGACATGTTTGGAGAATTTTAAAATGTTCTCAGCAAAATTAAGTTGCGTCTCACTCAAGTGAAAAGATGCGACTAATCGTCTTTTTCGAGATTTTTTTTAGTAAAATGCGACTGAAATTTTTAAAATTTTCAGAAAATTAAAGTTAAAGGAAAAAGTTTTAGTCAAAAAAATGTTCTGTTAAGTTTATTTAAAGATTTCTTTCAAATTTTTCAAAAAAAATATCGATAACTTCTTTTTTAAATAAATATTTAATTATTATTTTTTCATAATAATTAAAATTCTTCACAAGATTCAAATTCAAACCTTTTTGAAATTAAACTACTTATAAAAAATAATTTATAATTAAATTTTTATTATTTATAAAGATAATTAAAATTTTTAACAGCTTTTTTTTAAAAACGATTAAAATTAATTGAGTTTTGAAGAAGAATTTTGATATTTTTAAAAATAGTTGAAATTGTGGGGAGATTTAAAAAAATTTTTAAATAATGGAATTTCTGCAACGAATTTTCTTATTTTTTGAGATAATTGAATTTTGCAAAGAATTTTATCAGAACTTTTGAAAATAATTAAATTTCCATGATGAATTTTATTATTTTTGAAGATAATGATAATTTTGACGAGAAATTAAAAAAAAAATTTGATAATAATTGAATTTCTACGAAGAATTTTATTACTTTTGCAAATAAATGAATTTCTAGGATGAATTTTATTATTTATTTAGATAATTACAAATGTACAGAAATAAATAAATAAATAAATAAATAATTGAAATTCTCACAAGAATTTTACTAAAATTCTTTGAATATAATTAAATTACAGAGAAAAATTTTAATATTTTTAAAAATAATTCTATTCTTGTAAAGAACTTTGTTAAATTTTTTGTAAATAATTGATTCATGTGACGAATTTTATAAAAATCTTTTTAAATAATTAATATTTTCAAAAAATTTTATAAAATTTTGCATATTAAATAATTGAACTAACGTGAAAGTAATATTATTTATGAAAATAATTGAATTATTTCCAAGAAATTTATTTAAAATTTCATAAATTATTGAATTTCTGTGAAATTTTAACAAGAATTTTTTTCAAGTTTTTAAATATATTTGAATTTTGAAGAAGAATTTTATTATTTATAAAGATAATTTAAATTTTGACGAGAATTAAACAATTTTTTTTTAAATAATTGAATATTGATGAATTTTATTATTTATAAAGATAATTAAAATTTTGACAAAAAATTTTTGAACATAATTGAATTTCTGCAAAGAGTTTTATTACTTTTGAAAATAATTTAATTCTTCCAACGAATTTTATTCAAGTTTATAAAAATAATTGAATTTCGATGAAGAATTTTACTATTTCTAAAAATAATATTGAATTCTTAAAAAGAACTTTGTTAAATTGTTTTTAATAACTGAACATTTGCGACGAATTTTATAAAATTCTTTTTAAATAATTGATATTCTTCGAAAAAGATAATTTGACGAGAAATTAAAAAAAAAATTTGTAAATAATTCAAATTCTGCGAAGAATTTGATTACTTTTGAAAATAATTGAATTTTCATAAAGAATTTTATTATTTATAAAATTTTGACGAGAAATTAAAAAAAAAATTTTGTATGTAATTGAATTTTTGCGAAGAATTTCATTATTTTTGAAAATAAATAAATTTTAGAGAAGAATTTTATTAATTATAAAGATAATTGAAATTATGACATATTTTTTGAAAAGTTGATACCGGATGGAAAGCTCACAGTTCTTTCAATATTTCGAGAATTAGAAAAACCGAAAAATTCTCGTTTATCATGCAACTTTAAAGTTTCAGGATTAATGAGAGTTTAGTTTGAAACACGTTGGAACTTTCGAGGAAGACAAATATCGCTGAATAAATTCTAGAGCAGACAGAGACAATCTTATGCTTATATATATAAAGATTAACAGATTAATTTTTTCTAGATGGTGAAATTTCAGTTCGTTGAATAATGCTCGGAAGTGAAGTAAAAAATTAAGCTTATATTCGAAAAGTATCTTCCTTATTCAAATAATAATAATTTCGTTTTTTAATAACAAAATTTTAAAAATAAATTGAGTATTTTACAATACTTGTAAAAGAGAGATGAACTGTCGGGAATATAACGAATTCGCGAATATTATTTTTAATTTTAATTGCAAATAAATTGCATGTGGAAATATGGTTAGGATTTTGAAACACGTTTCTATTTTAGAATCTCCTATATATATATATGACGTACCTTTTTCCCTCGTTCAATGTATAAATTGTAAAATCACGCTTTAAATTCTATTCGTTGAAAATCGATTCACGGCGAACTAAAATTTCGCTCAAACTCTCCAGTGATTCACCTGAATTCGTTTCAGGTCAAAATGGCTCGTAGTATTGGATAGCAGACATAACACAGATGCTTTCTATTTGATTCCACAAGATTCTGGGATATGTACGTGTGGAATTCTCAAGTCGATTTCAAGACAATTGTCACGTAGTCGTTTTCAGGAAAACTTTAAACTACATACACTTGAAATCTTGAGTTTGAATTGTAAAATTTGTTGCTAACGTGAGAGAGAGAGAGAAATTGAATATAAGAATGCTTCTCCGGTCAATATTGAAACTATAATTGAATGTTTTTTGTTTTTGTTGTTTTGTTTCAGAATGGATAATGGAATGCAGAGAGAAGAGTCGACATCGGTCGCGGTTTCCCGACGGTGTTCATCGAGTTTTTCATCTCAGTGGTGTTGCGAGTCTTTCTTCCTGAAGTCGCAGGATATTTCGGAGTCCTCGATAATTGTTGGGTGCGGCAGAGCTGCCAGAGTGGCGATGCGACGATGAGCCCGTCGAAGGAGGGGCAACGCGTCATCCGACAACCCCCTGAAGAAGCTTGTCCCGCGGGCAGGGCAGATTCCTCCGAATCGGGCAGGCGAAAACGTGCGACCTCGATCGACAGACTAATTCTTCTTTGTGGCCATGGATCACGAGACCAGGAACGGCACTGGCAGCAACGACGGCGACGAGGAATGCATCATTCATTTTATCATTGGAAACCGCAAAGAAGTTGCCAGTTTCCGACCTGACCAAGTCACCAATAAAGAAATCAAAGGTAATAATTCCATTCCGCCTGCTTCTAAAGAGGTTTGTTCCAGGTTTCTTCTCTTGCTTCCTCATATATATACAGGAAGTATTTTTATTCTTTTTTCTTCCATTTGTTCTTTTTCGGTTTTATTTGCTCTCCTTTTGATCTTTTTTGTTGCATATTATGTGTTCTCCGTTTTTGACTCGTTTTGCGCTCCAATTCAAGCTCTTCTTTTCAGATAGCTCAGTGACTTTTTGCGCCTCTGGCTGAAGCGCCGCCATGCTCTAGAAACAACACAACCGATTATCACGATATTGCAAGACTAATATTAAAAGCGATACTGAAAGAGCATTTTTCAAAGAAATGTGTCGCTCATCAACTTGCCTCGGATCGATGAAGTTGAGATAAAGAATTTCCCTTCTTTCAACAAATTCCGATCAGCATTGTCCTCTTGTCTTTGTTCATTGCCGAAATTATGTTTACCAATGCTTCTCTTGCCTATCCACAAAGCACTAGTCAGAAACTCTTGTCACAAGCCTGACAAACTTTATCGTTTCTGTTATAACATTGTAATCAAATTTGATATACCTGAAAAGGCAAGTAAGAGCGATAGGGACGGAGAGCATTGATTAAATTTTCCCCCTTGTATTTTATAACCACGGTGTTAAAATCGGAAATGTTTCTTTCAATTGAAAAAATTCTATTGTTTTCAAGGAGGAAAAATAGTTTCTTTAAATTAATTCCTTAAATTTAAACTTTAGAGATATTTTTCAATCTTTCTTTCTTTATAGGGGTCATTTGGGGATTTTCAAGGGAAAAGAAGTATCGATTCTAGGCAATCGATTTAGACATCAATCTGCCTTTCCTGGGAAGGTAACCGCCTCCTTGGGGGACGCGATATTTGGCGGAAATTACGAAACCGTTTGCTATTCCATGTTTCTGCATTGATCTCACAACTACGACCACAACCTCATTCCGGTTACAAACCAACTCGAGATTTTTACCTCAACGAAGTTAGTTCAAGTTTGCTTTGCACAAAACTTTCTTCCGAACAATTGAAAATAATGACTATCAATGATGTTAGGAATTAGTTCACCATTTTATCAAATAGTAACTTAATGACTAGAAAAAGAGAATCTTTGACAAGAATGGTAGGAAGAAAGACTTTTTTTTTGTTTTTGTTATTTATACTTTCTTGAAGAGTTTGTAAAAGTGTAAAATTTCTTCTAGATTGTAATTTAATGAACAAAAAAAGTCGATTTAGTCGATTAAAAATAAAAAAAATAGATTATTTAATTCAGTGCTGTCACAAAAATTCAAATTAATCAAAACTTGTATAATTTTGGTAAATAAATATTAAAATACTTCTTACTTCTTCATTCACAGGAAAGAAAAATTTTTAAATTTCAACTTCTGAAATTTAATAATTTATATTTTATAAAAATTAAAACTATAATCCGTTTTCTAAATTTAATTGCTTTCTACAATTTTTAACTAAACTTCATTTCTATATCAATTATCTACATTAATTTTTAATCATTTTTTGCAATTTATTCAAAAATTCAATTACTTAAATAAAAAAAAATAAATTTTTTATAATAATATAAACCTTACATTTTTCTATTTAAAGATATTAATTAAGGTAGAACATTTTTAAAAATTTTAATCAAATTCGTAAAATTAACGTTTTAAAAATATTTCTAAATGATTCATTCAAAATACAATTAAATATAATTTAAATACAATTAGATACAATTAAATATAAATCAAAAATGTCTAAAAAATTAAAATTTGGTCAAATATATTCAATGCTTATTTAATTTTAGTAAAACGCTTAAAAAATAATTCAAAATTTGTCAAAAAACAATTAAATATCATTGAAAAATGTCTAAAAAATTGAAATTTAGTCAAATATTTTCAAAGCTGATTTAAATTTAGTATAACACATAAAAAATAATTCAAAATTTGTCAAAAAACAATTAAATATCATTGAAAAATGTCTAAAAAATTAAAATTTGGCCAAATCTTTTCAATGCTGATTTAAATTTAGCATAACACATAAGAAATAATTCGAAATTTGTCAAAATCTTGCGAAAAATAATTAAGTTTTGGAAAAATATAGAAAAATTAATGAAATTTTTTAAAGAATTTTAATTATAAATAAATTATTTCTGAAAAATTCTAAAGCAGTGAATTTAAAAAAAATTTTATTCACTTTATTCGAGGATAATTGAATCTTAAAAAATTGTTATAAAACAATTTTACGAATTAATTTTTTATAAATATTGTAATGTATAATTTTTCAAAAATAATTGAAGAATTTTTGTATAATTTAAAACAAAATTGTTTTTTAATTTTTTTTCATGAATTTTAATTGAAAATTTCGAATATATGATTATTATCTCCAAAATGTTGAAAATAATTTTGAACAATTTCAATTTTTTATTATTTTGTATATGAATTTTAATTTTCGGAAATATTGAAAATAATTGAATTTAAAAAAATTAGAACGTAATAATTCAGAGAATTATTCTTTTCTAAACTATTTTAATATTATTTTTAAAACATATTTTCATTAATTTTCATTTTTATTGAATCTATATTTGAAGATTATTTATTATAATTTTTGATAATTTATTATTTGAAAACTTTTCAATTAAAATTCTATAAAAATTAATTTTTAAAATTTGGAATAAAAGACTTGAAAAGATGATTTAGTTGTTATTAAATTTTACAGAATTTGAATTATTGAAAATCTTTTTAATTGTAATATTTTGAAACATTTAATTAGAGAACTGATTGTAAAATAAACTTCCAAAGGTTTGTCTATAATAATTGATACTTTGCACGGTATGAAAATAAGAATGGAAATAAGTTGCATTTTATACCAAAAATATTGTATTTTGGCGCAAAATTTGGAAGAAAAGTCGAAAAAGTCGCAATTTTTAAAATAAAAGTCGAATTATTTGAAAATAGTCGAAAAAGTCATAATATGCGAGGCCTGTAATTGTAGTGATTCCTTTAAAAATGGTTAGCACCAAAAACACGATTTTAAATTCTATTAAGATATTTATTATGTCATTAATCGAGTTATTGAAGAACTATTGGAGAAATAAACCGAAGATGGAATTGTAAAAAGGAAATTTCGATAGTGGAATAATTTATAGGTCTATTATGCATATAATATATACATACACTCAGGTGTAGAAGCTTTCTTGCTGAAACACATGGATTAGTATCGATTATTCGAGCAAGCCCCAGCAAACCCTTGTCAGATTCAATGTACTCGCAACGCAAATTCACTACCACTTGTTCCTTGTTAAGTTTCTCCTTGTAAAATAATATTGCAGTAAAAAGTAAATTGGTGTTCAACAATCGTTACATTGTTAATTTTCATAGAGGAAAGCGAGCAAAGGATGAATTCTGAAAAACATTTGATTTCGAAAAACAAAACACACACCTATAAAATAGTCTTTCAAGAAGAAGAACAAGAAGATGTTAAATTGTTTTTTTATTGTCGCTCTGAAAAGTGGAAGAATTTATGAAAATAAAAAAATTTTTCTCCCTCTGCCTCCGTGCAATAAAAAAATGTTGAACGTACACTATTTACTCGTTCATTGGATATCTGATACGCTCTCGTAAAAATCCCTGCTTTCGTAAATTTGATTAAAATCTACAATGTAGGTGAAGAAACCTATCTTCCAACAATTCCGAGTGGTATTATTGGAATCGATCGTGGCGATGAGTTTAAAAGAGGCGTCGACTCACGTGACTTGTGTTTCTTCCTCCCATAGTGAGTTTCCATAGCGACACATTTGCAAAGTGTCGACAAACATAGCATCATACATTGTACAAAAATTGTGTTTTTTTTTCCTCTATATTGTAGGTACAGAAATTCGTATTCATTGTCCTCGCACTAATCTCGTCGAAACAATATTTTTCATTCACACGTCGTCGCTTCGCCATTATGATAAACAAAAGAAAAATTCAACTTATTAAATTGTTGCCTTTCCTCAACGTTTTCTGTATTCATAAGCGAAGAAGATTAAGTAGGGGGATGAGTCTAGGCTACTTCATGACACCCTGCAGCGTATTCAAGTGACTCATTTAATTACAACCACCCCCCCCAAGTGAATAAAAACCTTTTCAAGAGACGTGTGCGTATTTTTCCCCAGCAAGAAGAGATCCATTATTTTTGTTAAAGCCCTGCTCTCACTTTTTTTTGCTTTTTGCAACTTATTTCTACTTTTGTTTGCTTTACAGTTTGGTGAAAAAATTGAAGAAGATCTTATTTTGCGAAAATGAAAAAATATTCAATTATTCACATCTTTGGTTGGTATACAATAAATTTTGTATATTGTTTCAATTTTGCTTGATGCAGGGAATCAATATTTGTCGGGTATACGTTTCTTTTTTTTTTTTTTTTATATAAAAAAATGAACTTTTTCTATAGAATTCGCAAGTACAAAAGAGCTTTTATCAATAACGAAAATAGACAATGCTGCATAATTTCCAAAGGGGGGAGATATAAAGGCATTTTTCGATTTAAAAGTGAAATTCGGTTTTGCTAGATGCGCGTGTACGCTTTATTAAAACTAAATAATTCGAGTTCACCTTTTTTTGAAACATCTCTCTATTGCATTATTAATGGTCGAAATTAATCTTTTAAGTTTCTGCAATCTTCATGAAATATTTATTAATGGAAATAGCTTTGGAAAACTGAAAGCTCGAAATTTACAATTTGCCTCAAGTGGAAATGTATTTGCCATGCACATTTTTTAATGAAATTTCCTTTTTTTTTAGAGATTGAAAAAGTGGTCAGAAAATATTGAAATAAATTAATTGGACAAATAGTGGATTTGAAGGATTTTAAGATGAAGCTTTGAGTCAAAGTTGAGGGTGTGAGTCGAAGGTCGACGGATGCATGGCTATACGAACTTGTGCGATCCGCATCTCGTTTACCGAGCAAACTGTTTTACTAATTGAACCAGGAGTGGCCAAAGGGGAACTCTTAATGCCTTAAGCACCGACAATATTTGCGACATCGAGTGGAATCGACGATAATTATACTCAACCAACGACTTTTGTCGCTCTGATGGTCTACTCATGCACGATTCATATATATGCATTATAAGTCCCCCGCGATCACAATCGAGCACGAAACTTTTAGACGTGTGCGATTAAATTTTCCCAAGCTTTATTACTCGATCAACTTAATTATTTCATAACATTAACATTAAATCTTAAATTATTATTTCTCATCAAACTTTCAAACTAAGCCGACGTATGTTTACTTTGATTTTCAAAAGGGGAAATTTGCAATTCGCGATTCACGGAAGAAAGAACACATTTCCGAAAATTAAATTCTTAGGGAAAAGTTACTTTAATATAAATTTAGTTTCACTTTTTTGTCGCAGTATATCTTTTTTCCATATTTCGTCAACTTATTTCTTGGCAAAATTGATTTTTCATCAGTCTTTTTACTGCCACTTTTACGAGGCAATGCGTTACTCCTCAAAAATATCGTAAATCATCAAAAATGTTTTTACGATAACACCAATAAAATATACACACCAGGGAGAGTTTTTATTATTTTCATATACATTTAAATAAAGGAAAATTTACTTTGCACTTGAAAAATGGTGAAATTGCATGGTCATTATTATTGTTGAATAAAAATACAAATGTATGCATATTTTGAGTCGTGAAACATTTTTGTATCACATTTTATTCTTTTGTATTTATGGTCTCTAAAGAGAAATGATAGGGGTGCGTAAGTGGAGAAGAACTATCTTCCACGCATGCATTAGATTTAATAGGATAATGAAACGTGAATCACGAATGTACGATGGACGTTTATGTTTTTATTGCAGGCCGCTCAATTGATTCATTATTTTGTTGAGTATACGACTCTGCTCTCAGATCACGATGTACCAAGAAGCATTCTGTGAGAAGCAAAACTTATTCAACGTGTTCAGGGCTCGAAGCAGTGAAAGTATTTCAAAATGCGGACTTTACGGACCAAAAATTAAAAAATTACGGACCAACTGACAAAAATAGAATCGGGCCGAATCAAATATACGAGAACATTTTACTTAAAACTAGAAATTTAATTTTTCATTCATTATAAATATAAAACATGAAGAAATCGATAACTTCGAGTCATCGACTTCTTCATGTTTTATAATAATTAACATTAATTGTTAATAAAAAGAATTTATATTAATTAAAATCGTTATCAATTCAATTATTATTTTGCACAATTTTTATCTAAAATTCTCCTTTATAATCGATTTTTTAAAATAATTTTTGCAAAAGTTCTTTGACAATTTTCAAATTCATTTCTTTACAATATTTCATTTTACGAAATTTCAATTATTAGTTAAATTCTTTTATTAAATAAATATTAGAAAATAGAAAATGAAAATACTAATAAAAACACTCAATTACACTTTTTCAAAAACATTAATTACAAAATTCAATTATTTTTTAATATTCACGCTATATTGCTTTTAATATTCAATGATTATCTAAAATTTTAACTGAAATTCATTTTTATGAAACAAAATTCAATTTTTATTAGAATGTTCTACTATAGAATTTAATTATTTAAATAAAAATAAAACGCAATTAAATAATCTATTGAAGAATTGAACGTTTCTTAAAATTCAATTCCCACAAAAAATTGTTATCAACAAATTATGAAATACTTGAATTCTATTAACGAATTTTAATAAAATTTTTAAGAATAATTACATTTTTAAAGAAAATCGATTAAAATTGTATTAAAAATAATTAAAATTCTGCATTGAATTTGATAATTTATGAAAATAATTGAATTCTTGCGAAGAATTTTATTAAAATTTTTAAAAATAATTAAATTCTTGTAAAAAATTAACAGGATTCAATTATTTTTAAAAATTTTAATAAAATTCTTGGCATAAATTAAGAATAACAAAATTCTTAGTAGATCTTTAATTACTTTCAGAAATTTTAATAAAATAAAATTATTCGCAAGAATTTAAATATTTTCGTAAAATAATAAAAATCTTTGCAGGGCATCAATTATTTTCAATAGTCTTAATAAAAATCCTTCGCAAGAATTCAATTATTTAAAAAAAAATATTAGAATTTCAGCAGAAATTCAAACATTTTAAAAAGTTTTGATAAAACTTTTTTTGGTAGAAATTCAATTATTTTTAAGACAATTTTTAAAAAATTTCCCAAATTCAATTATTTTAAAAAATTTAATGAATTTCTTCAAAAGAATTCAATGAATTTCTTCGAAAGAATTCAATTATTATAAACTAAGATTTAGACTGAAATATATTTTTATATCAAGGTTTATCTGAAAATTCTACCAGAATTCAATTATTTAAATACAAAAATAAATAATTGAATGTTTCTTAAATTTCAATTCCTATTAAAAATGTTATCAACAAATTTTTAAACAAATAAATTCTTTGCACGAATTTTAATAAAATTTTTAACAATTTTTTCGAGGAATTCGATTAAAATTCTGTTAAAAATAATTGAATTTCTAAAAAGAATTTTATTATTTACGAAAATAAATAAATAATAAAATAATAAAAAAAATTTGTTAATAATGAAATTCTTGTGAAATTTTT
This sequence comes from Leptopilina myrica (nomen nudum), assembly GCA_032872475.1. NCBI lineage: Eukaryota > Metazoa > Arthropoda > Insecta > Hymenoptera > Figitidae > Leptopilina > Leptopilina myrica (nomen nudum). Next base: position 2,497,429 of record CM065459.1, on the reverse strand, counting down.
GTTATTTTTTGAAAATAATTAAAACTTGTAGAATTTTAATAAATTTTTTTTAAAAATAATTACATTCTTTTGGTAAATTTTATAAAAATAGTAGATATTGAACAATGTTTAATATTTGCGAACAATATTATTACTTTTGAAAATAATTGAATTCGTGTGATAAATATTGTTAATTATGAAAATTAATGAAATTTTTTAATGACATTTTTTGATGAATTCTAATAAAATTTTTGAAAATAATTGCATTTTGTTGCAGAATTTTGCTATTTATTTATATAGATTAATTGAAATAATGATGTTTTTTAGCTTTTTTGAAAATATTTGAATTTCAGAGAAGAATTTTAATATTTCTAAAGATAATTGAAATCTTGACGAGAATTTAAATAAATTATTGAACATAATTGAATTTTTGCGAAGAATTTTATTACTTTTAAAAACAATTTAATTTCTTCAATCATTTGTAATTTCTCTAAAATTCTCTAAATTATATCGTAAAATTTACGAACTTTTCATCCTTTTTGAATGAAATTACGGACTTTACGGACCTTTTTTTGAAAAAAACTGACTTTTAAGGACTTGAAGCAAAGTTACGGACTTTTTCAGGATCTACGGACCTACTATTTTTAATTAATTAATTAATTCACCTAATAATTGTGTACTGCTCTTTTTACTCCAAGAAAATAATAATTAATTTCCTGTGACATATTTCACACATTTACGTCCTATAAATCCCAGAATGCTAAACTCATATTTGCCTTTGTATATAAAGGACTATGCGAGCAAAGTTAGAGATCACTTTCAGAGTGTTACTATTAAATGCTATATGTACGAGACGAGGGAGTTTCTATGACGTCGAGTGAAACTATAAAAATGTTCGTCGAATCGATATAACTTTTGAAATTCGAGTAAATTGTTTGGAAAAAAAGTGACTAAAATTGAAATTAATTTTAATCACTTTTTTTTGTTCAGTTTATAATTTTATATAGTGCATAGCTTTTTATAGTTCTACAAAGATTCGGATAAAAGATTGGATATCTTTATTTGTTTTGTTTCTTTCACTTTCAAGACAAGTACTTTTATATATATATTTGCCACTGGGAAAAAAGTGATATTATTGCAGAGAGTTGGTACCTTGGATGAAGCTTTAATTTTTAATTTAATTTTTGCAACTCTGACGGGGGCTTATAAGCGTCTCATTATTCATCCACTCGCTGCGAATGTAAATCCCAAAGAGCTTCCACTGGGTTTTGAAAACAGCAACCTCATGAAATTTCGGTCGCGTCGCGCAATCATTTGAAATGAATATTTCCTTAGAAATTAAACACGCAAAATTAAATATAGTCCATTGGTACTAATTTCTTACCAAATTCTCCCCACATTCACGCGCAGTGAAATTATTAATAACACTTTATTTATCCTCAGCTTTTCTTTTTTGCCAAAAACATATCTTTCTTTATATCAAAATTTTGTGAAAATTAATTTAAATCACCCTCTCGGATGAGTGAATTAATATATTCTAATATTATTTGAATTTCCTTAAAATTAACTTAAATTTTAATTATACATTTTCGCCTCGAGGTATGGACGTTATTTTTAATCTGAAAAACTTCGTATAAATGTAACACGAGTGTCTTCCCATTTTTAGAGTGTAGAATTTTTCATAATTACAAAAAGAGAAATACAAAAGAACTTTGGAACTAAAATCTCTCAGTTGGAAAATTATGGTTAATTTTCAGAATTGTAATCCTGTTTTTTTGTTATATGGTTAATAAAAACAATTATTTTGTTTGCAGATCTTTTTAGAAATGCTGCAGAGGCTGGACCTCTTGACATTGTGAAACTTCGAAAAGGGGAAAAAATCTTAAACATTTCTCCACAACTGCCGGCGAACACATCAGAAGATCCCTACATCCTGCAGGTAACGATGCAGGATGTGTCTTCTTCCACTACTTTCAAGGTTTATTTTCAAGGTTTACCATGTATTTAAGAATGAAGCTTTTTATTTAACGTCCCTTAAAGTTACCTTACCTTCAGTGTGGATTATTTAGTTCAAGTTTTAAAAAATATTTCTTCATTTTCAATTATTTCGATTACATCAATTATTTTAATTACTTTAATTATTTGAATTCTTCTCTACAAATTTGCTGTTTCTTTTGTCAGACACATTTGTATTAATTTTTATTCTCGTGAAATGTTCCTAAACTTTTCAGTCATTTTTCTCTATATCTTTTATCTCTCATACTCTCTAAATAAAAATTTAATCAATGCCAACCGGTGGATTATAGTAATTACAAATAACTGATTTAATTACCATTTTATTTTCTATGCTTCAATTTGCAACCGAATATTCATCGTTTCAAATTTTAATTGCGTCGAATTAAAATACTAAGTTTAAAGTTCTTTTTTAGAGAAAATTAAATGTAACAAAATTTAGAAATGTCAAGAAATCAAAATGTTTTTGTTACACACATTTTGTAGTTACGTAGGAGAACTATAAGTTTATGCAGTTTCCTTGCGGTTAACTTAACACAATCAAGACACGATATATTTACCTTTTGAGGTTGACTAGAGCAAACTTGAAGAAATAAATATGGGAAGAAATATTTGTTATAAAAGTAAATGTAAAATAAATTACCATAAATATCAATTTAACCATGAATATTGATTTGAAAAGATTATTAATAAAAAAAAAGTAAAGGATTTCTTTTAACTTGTACAATTTCTTGCACTGAATTCCATTTCCTCTCGATTGTTTTGTATTTGAAAAATTGGAAATTCTTTTTCGCAAAGGTTGTTGGAGCTCATCCTAGTACTTCCGGAATGATTGACATAGATGTGTGCTCTTTGGAAAGGCGAGTGTCAGTCTTGGAGCAAGAACATCGAGAAGCGGCCTCGTCGAGAGCATGTATCACGCTTAGTGAACTTCAAGCACAAGTCAATGCCATAAAGCAAAAGTTGGAAACAATTGAGCATCTCAGTTGGTTAGGTAAGTTTACTCAAAGCTCTCACAAAATTTACATTACCTTGGAAAAAAAATTAAAATTTATTTCCCCAAAAATTCTACAACTTTTTATTTCAATTGTGCCCTTTTTTTTTGTTGCCATACAGGGAATGAATTTTCAAAAACGAAATATATATATATATACAAAATGTATGTGGAAAATTTTGCGTGAAATTAAATTTGAAAGGAATTTAATCCTCTTACGCGGCAGAATACATAAACCAATTTATATAATTAGGAATTAAATTAAACACGCTTTTTCAGTGTAATGAAAAAAAAACTTTAATTTCCCCTCAAAAGAAAATGATTTTTCTGTCAACCCTGATAAATATGATCACACATGAGACTGACGTATATATGAACGAATAAATATCAGCTCCTTGGCAGAATGCGCGCACGCTGCTGAATAAATATTTGTCCTTTATGCAGAACGCAGTTTTTGCTCTATTCCTATCTTTGGAGCTTTCGTCTAAATTCTCAATATTTTAAAAGCTAAAGGAAGAAGTTCATCCTCGAACTTGACGCGAAAATTTTCCATCTCTCTCTTTATTCATATTAAAGAGTCTAATTTCAAACTCAGACCTTCGGAGATTCTCGATTTTTCCAAAATAATTACAAAACAAAATTATTTTTTCCATGAAAACCAATTTTCAGTCTACATTTATATTTCATTTTTTTCATACATGAAATTCAAAAATAATTATTTCCTTAGAAAGAATTCTTTCTTTTTTTTTGTTCACGTATATATAAAAGTAATCATATAAGAGTAACTTGATTTTAATTAACTTTTCAATAAAAAGTAAATTGGCCTTCTGATGTCATTTAGAATCATAAAAGGTTTAATTAAGAACTACTTTTAATTTTCATATAATCACTTTTATTCCCTTTTTAATTACTTTCACAAGAAAGTTTTGTCTTATTTCATTTGAAATTTATTTTAATTTTTAATTGTACTCTGGGAAAAAAATAATAAAATACAATTATCTTCACTTGGCGAAAACTATTTATTATTCCGTAAATATCAAAAATAAACGAATGGAATTTTGCATTAGCAATTCAAAGGATGCGTAAATTTTTGCAATACTTTATATTTCACCAATATGGTATATATGTATATATACTTGTTTGCATTGAATTATAGCCAATGTGTTTTGCCTGTGAAAATTAATTACATCTTTGGAATGAAGGAATGCTTTCATGGGCTTTTATAATAAAGTGTGAAAATTTCTTATCAAGTTAATTATTTAACGTTCATTAGGAAATTTCTTTGCTATTCAATAAAAAAGAGAATTTTTTTTTAATGCAAATCTTTATTTTTCTTGGAAAATTAATTAAGGGGAGAATATTAACTTATTATTATTATAGTGAATGAAATTAAATTATAGAAAGCTTTTCGATTTTTTGCGTTTAAGGTAAAATAGTCGTTCGTAGTAAAAATTAATTTCATAAGATTGCGTTGATTGAAAGCTTTTTAAACTCGAATAATTAAATTTGAAAGCGTTAAAGCTTCATTGCGGAACTTTTGTGCTAGCTTTTAATTAGGTGATTCAGTGTAAAATATCGACTTTTTTCATTGACGATGAATTTAATTGTCTTTTCTTTTTTTCAAAAAAATAATTTTTTTTCTCTAGTTCTTCTTGAAATCAAAATTCTTTTTTTACTACACTTTTCTTAAATTATCAAACGATTTTTCAATCTCCTTTTTGTTCGCAGGCTTCCACAAGCAACTTCCGGAACCCATTTCATCGGAAGCATGTCGCAGATTGCAATACCGACGTAAAAGTGATAGCGTGAAACGTAAAGTACGAGAAAAATTCTTCAACATGTGGTGAGTGGTTTACTCTCTAAATATGAATTAGTAAAATTGTCATTGCTGTGACCAAAATTGATGTTCACTGTTTAAATAAAAGCGCTATTTTTTTGTTTGCTTATAAAGAGTGTCTATTAAACTGAAAAAAATGTCTAAATATTATAATTCATGCGAATCGTAAAAAACTTCTCGACAAAAAACTCAATTTTCAAGCGTATAACATGAACTTACTGATTTTATCTCAAAAGAAAACGGTTTTTTAACATTTCAAGGCAGATTTTAACTTTTTTTTCTTCTTCTTTGCAATTCAACATATTTATTAGATGTAAAAAAGAGAAAGAAGCAATTTTTTAATTCTGCTACAAACTATATGATGAGTATTGATTTTTCAAGTAATTATATATTCATACAGAAAAGATGCTTTTGATTCTATAAAAATGTATGACATTCATTTTTTGTATAGAGCTAACAGGAGATTATAAAACATCAACTGTCATCTTTTGTTAAGAAATTATTAAAACTCGAAATGTCAAAAATTGTTTTGTACCCTTTGAGCGGATATAGAGAGGAAGCTTTTGATCTTGACAAAAAAGTGTGCGCCATATATTTTTTGTTAGGAAAAACAGCGACCAGGAGTAGAGAAAAAGTTTAATTTCCGTCAAATCCAAGTATTTCCAAATATTTCTCACCTTATAATAATTCAATTATGTTCAACAATTTTTTTTTTAATTCTCAACAAAACTGCAATTATCTTTTGAAATATTAAAATTCTTCTCCGAAATTCATATATTTTCAAAAAAAACTAAAAAACATTGTCAAAATTTCAATTATCTGTATAAATAAATAGCAAAGTTCTTCAACAACATTCAACTATTTTCAAAAATTTTATCAAAATTCATTAAAAAATTTCAATTCTTTTCATAATTAACAATATTGATCTCACGAATTCAATTATTTACAAAAATTTTAATAAAATCCATTTCAAAATTTGAATTATTTTCAAAAGTAATAATATTCTTTGCAAAAATTAAATATTGTTTAATATCTACTATTTTTATAAAATTTAATAAAAGAATTTAATTATTTAAAAAAAATTTAATAAAATTCTACAAAAACTTTTAATTATTTACAAAAAAAAAAAATAAATAAAAATTTCAAATGAATTTCATTAATATAAATTTTTTTTATAAATTTCTTTGCAATCATTCAACTATTTTCATAATTAATAAAATTTTACGGGGATTCAATTATTTTCGTAAATAATAAAATTCTTTTTAGGAATTCAATTATTTTTTAAAAAATTTTATTAAAATTCGTCCAAAGAATTTATTTGTTTAAAAATTTGTTGATAATATTTTTAATAAGAATTGAAATCCAAGAAATATTCAATTACAATAAATTATTTATTTTTGTATTTAAATAATTTAATTCCCGTAGAATTTACTGTTTAAACATTGATTTAAAAATAAATTTCAATTAAAATCTTAGATTATAATAATTGAATTCTTTCGTAGAATTTTCATTAAAATTTTAAAAATAAATGAATTTGAAAACTTTTTTTTTAATTTTCTTGAAAACAATTGAATTTCTACCAAAAAAAGTTTTATCAAAACTTTTTAAAATGTTTGAATTTCTGCTACAATTCTAATATTTTTTTAAATAATTGAATTCTTGCGAAGGATTTTTATTAAGATTATTGAAAATAATTGATTTCCTGCAAAGATTTTTATTATTTTACGAAAATATTCAAATTTTTGCGAATAATTTTATTAAAATTTCTGAAAGTAATTAAAGATTTGCTAAGAATTTTATTATATTTAATTTATGCCAAGAATTTTATTAAAATTTTAAAAAATAATTGAATACCTGTTAATTTTATACAAGAATTTAATTATTTTTGAAAATTTAAATAAAATTTTTCGCAAGAATTCAACTATTTTCATAAATAAGAAAATTCAATCCAGAATTTCAATTATTTTTAATACAATTTTAATCGAATTTCTCTAAAAATGTTATTATTCTTAAACATTTTTTTAAATTCGTTAATAGAATTCACGTATTTGATAATTTGTTGATAACAATTTTTTATGGGAATTTAATTTTAAGAAACGTTCAATTCTTCAATAAATTATTTAATTGCATTTTATTTTTATTTAAATAATTAAATGCTAGAAGTATATTTTAATAAAAATTGAATTTATTTCATAATAATGAATTGCAATTAAAATTTTAGAGAATCATTGAATAGTAAATGTAATTTAGCGTGAATTTAAAAAAATAAATGAATTTTGTAATTAATTTGTTTGAAAAAGTTTAATTCAGTTTTTTTAACACTATTTTCAGTTTCTATTTTCTAATATTTATTTAATAAAGGAATTTAACTAATAATTTAAATTTCGTAAAATTAAATATTGTAAAGAAATGAATTTGAAAATTGTCAAAGAACTTTTTCGAAAATTATTAAAAATAATCGATATAAAGAAGACTTTTAGATATTTGATTCGGTCTGATTCTATTTTTGTCAGTTGGTCCGTAATTTTTAATTTTTGGTCCGTAAAATCAGTATTTTTAAATACTTTCACTGCTTCGAGACCCAGTAATAACGAAATAATGCATTTTTTCGCTCTTTGTATATTTCTGTGAGTGATAAAAATAAGAGTGTTTTTGTGAAAGGATATTTTTTTTGTTCTCTTTCAGTAAATGAAGAAAGAATGATTTATAAAGCTTACAGAGAGAAGCCGATTAAATTATTGTTGTCACGCCGCAAAATTGCCTTGCAGTTTCGTCGTTTAATATTGAAGATGAGCTTACCTTCTTCAAGCCACGAATCTCTCTCCAAAGCACGTTAGGTCACCATTTAAGTCAAGCCTGTTTAAATATTGACACCTCTATAAATTCTTTAGTCAATATAAAAGCGAAATTATCTCATTTATTTTTAATATACTCATGCATTATATTACACGCTTTTTCCACATTGAGAATAATGAAATGAAATTATATTTACATTTTGAAAGGGAAAATTTATCGAAAAGCTGTTATTTTGAGACTGTTATCTGCATTGGTACTAAATTGCCCTTAAATGTTTGTACTGCAGTAATTATTGTATACACACAATAGACAAAAAAATTCTTTTCTCGTGAACAGAAACTATTGTCTTGGAATAATGCAGTTAATAATAATTATTTTACATAATGGATTTGATGCGCGTTTGGTTATTATGCGGGAATAATTTATTAACCGGAGTTAGGGTGAATAAGGTTTCATGATAATCACATTTATTAAGAGCTTGTCTCTCTGTTTCCTGTTTGCTATTATTATCATCATCTGGTAATTTCACGAATAAATTCAAAGAGATCCACTTGTCTTGATAAAATCTTTAAACAGTTGAAAATTGAAATTTCAAGGTGGAATTAATGGTTGTCATATCTGGATGAGAAAGCAGTCGAATTTCATCATTTAAACTTATATTTATCTGAATTTTAATCACAAGTATCGAATCGATAAAACTAGAAATACTTTTTCCTTGCTCTCTGAAAAGAATTTAATAACGTTTAGCGAAATAAAAGGATCTCTAGAATTCATTCTTCATATTAAATATTTGAAAAAGTCTCCGTTGCGTGTCACTCTATATTGACCACGGGGGCTGAAGGGTGAATTATCATTCGAGCTTGGTCTTCTGCCCTCCAGGGAGGATAATAGAATGGAAGTACCTTTCGACTAATATGTAATTACTGTCCATCTAATTAACTTAGAACGAGTCTATTTAAAAGTCAAACATTTTCATAAATTTCATACATTTCATAAATTTCATACATTTCATAAAAATTAATAAATACGACGTTTTCTCATGATTTACAATGTTTGCCTATTTTTTTTTTATTTCAGAAGATTAAGCAGGTACAGTTTTGTATAAATAAATATTTTTGTTTGAGAAGATGAAGCGGAAAACTAGATCAGTACACGAAAAGCATAATGCTATCTCTTACTTTATATAGAGTATTCGAAGCTGTGTCATGAATTATTAAAGAGACGGAAACGTCCGTCCATCTGGACGAATTTATAAAGTATTTGTCATTTTTATTTTCCTTCTGAATTTCTCGAAGCGTCGTCTTCCATTTGAAAAAAAGGGCGAATTAAAAGAACATCCTTTGATGTTTGAATTATACGGAATTTTTGGCACCATACATTCAAATTTGTCTCTCGATTTACTTTTATGTATTTCTAATTTGGAACTATGCCAAGCTTTACAATATATATGTACCTGCGAATACGGTAAAGGCATTACAAAAAATAAACATTCTTGAGTAAAATTAGATTTTTGACAGTCTTTCAAGTTAGATTTCTTTTTTTTGATCAGTGTAATTGACATGACAGGGTTAATATAAGATTATTTATCGCCTGCGAGTACTTTAATTCCGTGAGGATAGAATCTCCTTTACCGTATATAAAAGCAAAATTTTAATGCGGTTTATCTTTCGTAACATTAATGTTATGAAAGTTGAATTGATAAATTTTGCATTCATCGTACAAATCGCTGAGTTAAATTGATATGTCCCAATTTGATTTCGATAACGAGTTTTAGAAAGTTTCAAATTCTGTATATTGATAGGCACAGAATTTAATATTTGTGATAACTTCTTTCTATATTGAAAATTCAGGTTGTGAAATGTTTTTTTTTGAAAATTTGTTTATAATGGAATATTTGAAATTGATGGTTTATAGATTTCATTAGTTGGTGCGTCATGTGTGTAAAAGTATTTTCTTAAAAGCTGTCATAAAGTATCCAACAATTTCTATCATTATTGACAAGTTTGAACAGATATTGATTATACTCGAATGAATGAAGTGCCCCTTCGATATTCGAAGTTCCTTTGCATGCCAACTCATTAGCATTTCAACAGAGTTGAGTAATTAACACATACTGACAAACTGACGTTCGATTAATCTGAGGAAACCTCCTCGATAATACAGCATCATAAAGGAGAAAATTGACATGTTACAAACGTTTGCAAGTATGTCTATTGAGAAAAAAAACTACACTTCACATTTATTCCTTTTAAACTCTTGTATACTTTTATCTAGGAGAAAAGGAAGAAAATTAAATATTGCATTTTTCAGAGAAGTATTGACAATCTTTTCAAAAGTAGGAAAATTGATTATTTCGACAGGGAAATTATTTAAAATAGCGAGGGAATATTTTTACAGAAAGCAAAGGTGGCAGTGCGTCATCATTGCTTGAAGGATTAAATGTAAATGGAGCCATTAAATATGTCACTAATCTTCAAGTTCCGCTTTGCTTCTTACTTTTATTTTTTCATCCCGACCCTCATCAAATATGTTTCTATGCAAAATCCCAGCTTAGAATAAGAGCATCAAGGGAAATTTTGCATTCAAGCAATTTACCAGTAAAAGCTTTCTTTCCCTCTCCGGCGCAATAGCCATGAAACCTCATCAAGGAAAGCTATCTCTCCTCTGTTATCATTTTCCAGCTCCTATATATATAAAAAAAAGAATTCCACATAGGCATCAGTAATCTTTAATTTAATTAAAATATTAAAATATATCACATATTTGTATGCATTATTATGCCTTATGTTATAAATAATAATCTTCCGCACGAGAAAGGGAGTGTAGCGCTCGGGAGAAGCTTTTAAAACAACAAAAAAAACTCTATTAAAAGGCATATTAATAAAATAGGTTGCGGCTATAAAAGCTGCTTTAATTATGAAATGTTGTTTTAAAAGCAAAAATCCAGCTATTCATTCGAGAACCAATATTTTATCAATATTTTTCAAATGCGTATATAAATGTATAACAGAAGATTTCAATATATCAACAAATATATACTTATTTAAAGAATAAAATTACTCGCAATTGTAGAATTTTTTTTTTTGCCGAGAAATAATAATCTTAAAATGTTTTGATTGAAATTACAATACTCAAAGAAGAAAGAGAGACTCGACAGAATTATGCAAATTTTCATGAAAAGGGTAAAGATGCTTTATGGAAATGTAGATGAGGGTGAAAATCGAAATTGCCTGGAAAATATAACTCGTATAATTTGAATAAGCTCTCGTAAGCTCTTTTCTGGTATGATTTCCATTATAGATGTCTTATTTTTATAAATTCATTTTTCAACACCAGATCAGGAAATATTTCTTTATTTTTCCCCGCGTGAGAATATAAACACATTATTTAACTATAGTTTTTTTTTTAAAGCAGAAAATGTGAAAAAACATTTATTTTTTATTGTCTCTTTTTCTCACGTATATGTATTTCAATTTCTTTTCATTCAAACAATGTTCTATATATGATGAATTTCTCAAGAGATGTTAAAGTAGAAGATTTCCATACACATGTATTCTAATATTTTTCATAAGTACCACTTAAATGTACCCATCTTTGTGCGAGGAAAGTGTGGCAAGATGGAAAGCAGCGCGTGTTTTTATTCTATATATGGCAAAAAAGAAATGGAAAACTGACTATCATTTTTTGATTCATCGTCGAGAAAACTCGTGTGCTTGAATAATAAGGCTTTGAATACATTTTTTTGAAGGAAAAAGGGGGTTTACAGAAAATTTATCAGTGGACAGGGTATTTTACGTAATCACATAGGTAAAAAAGCGATTGCGAAGAAAGGAGTAGAAAATAATTTATTATGTCATTGACTAGTTATACATTTGAAGGATCAAAGTGATAAATAATTTCTAGGATAAAGTGGTGTATTCATTCACACTGAGCGCAGTGCTAATTATCGGTTGTTTTAGGGATACTTCAGAAATATGGTAGGTTTCAACTCTTCACCGCTAATTGGCAATTCCTATTTGGTACATTCATTAAATTGTGGTCTATTGAAATATTTACCTTGTCAAGCTTATGCGCAGTTAAATTTATGTGTGACATAGAGAAATACGGTTTACATGACAGACTTAACAGTATTTGGAGATGTTTTTGTTTTATTATCAAAAGACCTCAGATATATTATGACTTTTTTCGACTTTTTTCAAATAATGTGACTTTTATCGACTTTTATTTAAAAAATTGCGACATTTTCGACTTTTCTTCCAAATTTTGCGACAAAATACAATATTTTTGGTATAAAATGCAACTTATTTCGATTTTTATTTTTATACCGTGCAAAGTATAACTAATTTTAGACAAACTTTTGGAACTTTATTTTTCAATCAGTTTTCAAATTAAATGTTTTAAAATATAACAATTAAAAAGATTTTGAATAATTAGAATTCTGTAAAATTTAATTGAAACTAAATCATCTTTTCAAGTGTTTTATTCCAATTTTTAAAAATTAACTTTTAAAGAATTTTAATTGAAAATTTTCCAAATAATATTAAATTATCAAAAATTATAGTAAATAATCTTCAAGTGTAGATTCAATAAAAATGAAAATTAATAAAAAATAGGTTTTAAAAATAATATTAAAATAGTTTAGAAAAGAATAATTCTCTCAATTATTACGTTCTAATTTTTTTAAATTCAATTATTTTCAACATTTCAAAAAATTGAAATTTAAGTATACAGAAAATAATAAAATTAAAAATGTTCAAAATTATTTTCAATATTTTTGAGAAAATAATCATACATTACAAATTTTCGATTAAATTTCTTGAAAACATTTTTGTTTTGTCAATTATTTTTGAAAAATTATGCATTTCAATATTTATAAAAAATTAATTCTTACAATTGTTTTATTACAATTTTTTAAGATTCAATAACCTTCCAATAAAGCAAATAAAAGTTTTTTAAAATTTGCTACTTTAGAATTTTTCAGAAATAATTTATTTATAATTACAATTTTTAAAAAATTTGATTTCTTCTTTTATATTTTTTAAAAACTTAATTATTTTTCAAAAGATTTTGACAAATTTTGAATTATTTTTTAAATGTTTTACTAAATTGAAATTCGTTTTAAAAAGATTTGACCAAATTTCAGTTTTTTTGACATTTTTTAATTGTATTTAATTGTAAAACTTTTTTGTATTTTGAATAAATTATTTAGAAATATTTCTTTATTAAAATTTTTGAAAATGTTCTACCTTATTTAATATATTTAAATAGAAAAATGTAAGGTTTATATTATAAAAAATTGGATTTTTTATACAGCACTACTTTATAATTTTTCAGAAATAATTTATTTATAATTAAAATTCTTTGAAAAATTTCATTAATTTTTTTATATTTTTAAATAACTGAATTATTTTTCGTAAGATTTTGACAAATTTTGAATTATTTTTTAAATGTTTTACTAAATTTAAATCAGCCTTGAAAAGATTTGACCAAATTTCAATTTTTTAGACAATTTTTAATTATATTTAATTGATTTTTTGACAAATTTTGAATTATTTTTTAAGTGTTTTACTAAGTTTAAATCAGCTTTGAAATTATTTGATCAAATTTCAATTTTTTAGACATTTTTTAATTATATTTAATTGTATTTAAATTGTATTTAAATTGTATTTAATTGTACATTCATAAATCATTTAGAAATATGGTTAAAAAGTTAATTTTTACGAATTTCTTTCTTAAAATTTTTGAAAATGTTTCACCTTAATTAATATCTTTTAATAGAAAAATGGACAGTTTAAATTATTACAAAAATTTTGATTTTTTTATTTAAATAATTGAATTTTTGAAGAAATTGCAAAAAATGATTAAAAATTCATATATTAATTGATTTCGAGATGAAGTTTAGTTAAAAAATGGAAGAAAGTAATTAAATTTCTAAAAGGGTTATAGTTTTAATTTTTAGAAATTATCAAATTTTGGAAAGTTGAAATTTAATAAATTCTATTTATATTATAAATTTTATAAATTTTATTTTATAAATTGTACTTATGTTAAATATTTTACTGTTTGTATACGCTTTGTACATATATATTAAATTTTCAAAAATAATTGTGCTTTAAAAAATTTAAAAACTGAACTCGTAGACAATAGAGTTTATAAATGAATGATTTTTCTGAAGAATTTTATTCTCTTTGCAAATAGACGGAGGCTAAATTTTAAGTACCTGTCCAGAAGATTAAGGACCTTAGATTGAGTTCACTCAAGCCAACGGTTCAAATGAAATTTTCAAATGAAGCTCGTTTTACTTTTTTTTCTGCTTTTTACTTTCATCTCGTTTGAGATTTATAGAAAGACCTTCACTTCCAAGTTTAAAGAAAATTCACGTGATGTATTTTGCAAATTTCAATAGACTTGATTTTCCAAGAAAATTCCTGTGTCAAATTGAAATTACTTATCCGCTTTTTTTTTATACATGAGGTTGTACGTACGTGTGAATTGTGTTGAAAAATATGCGCAGCGAGTATTTATTATTTTTATTGAAGAAAGATGTTATTAAAAAAGTAATTAATATTTTTGCAAAGAATTCTTTTCATAAAAAAATTGGGGAGGGAAAATTTGCAATTTTCAATTTTCAATATTGATTTTCAGTGACGTGGCACTTTCATCAAATGTTCGAGAATGGTTGAGATCGCCATCGTTTGACGCCCAACAATGGGAGGATGAAGAATTACTTTTGATGTTGCAAACAATGTTCGTGGAACTGGAAATACTTGAAAAATTCAGTATCTCGTTGACCACTTTGAGAAATTTTCTCTATGAGGTATACAATAATTATAATGAGGTACCTTTCCACAACTTCAGGCATTGTTTTTGCGTTGCACAGATGGTGAGTTCAACTTTTAAATTAGTCTTATGATTATGTCTTTTAACCACAGTTCTTTTAAACTTTTACCATTTCAAATGAACGCAGCCGCTCGCTTTTAGAGTTCATTTTACAGTTACAATTAAGCTTTACGGTCTCTAAAATTTTTTACGCACTCGAAGCGCTGGGAGCGTAAAAAAAATTCGCTCAAGAAGTCATTTTTCGATAGAATCGCCTGAAATCTCCGATTGATAAAAATGTTGCAGATGTACGCAATCGCGTGGGCAGTGGACCTGCCATCGAAGATTGGTCACCTCGAGGTCTTGATTCTGATCGTATCGAGCATTTGCCACGACCTCGATCATCCCGGCTACAATAATATCTACCAGATAAATGCTCGCACCGAGTTGGCATTGCGTTACAACGACATCTCGCCCCTAGAGAATCACCATTGCTCGGTGGCCTTTCGCGTCCTCGAAGCTCTGGAATGCAACATCCTGGCGTCCTTGGACCCAACGACCTACAGAACCGTAAGGGAAGGCATCATAAGGTGCATCCTCGCGACCGACATGGCCAGGCACAACGAGATCCTCGGGCAATTTACCGATGTCATACTGGAATTCGATTACACGAACAAAGCGCACATCAATTTGGTAACTATCTCCATCTACTTTTCAGGGGAAAATACAAAATACCCGCACCATCGACAAAGCCATCGTTGAAAAATAAATTCCCCTTTCTTTCTTTCTTTCCTTACCGGAATTAAATAAACAGTTCAAAGCATTAAAAAATTAAATTAAATATTAGCAACGAAAGAAAAGCAATTGCGAAAAAAGAAAATAGAAAATAAATTACCGTAGGAAAGAAGTAAAGTGTATCAGGGGTGATTGATCAGTTTCTCGTTCAAGTTCAATAGAAATAAAAGATTAATGCAGTTTCTTCGTTTGTATCGAGAGTGTGGTACATTCTCACTAAAAAGTTATTCACTCCACGGGGATAGATTCGCGTGAATTCTATTGAACCACTTCTTTTTTTTTCTTTATCCTAAAAAGATTTTTCTTTTTTTTTTTGTCGTACTCGAACAAATGCTAACAAATGTGAAACATTTCCTCAGCTCTCAATGGTTCTAATAAAAGTCGCGGACATTAGCAACGAGGCGCGACCAATGGAGGTGGCTGAGCCCTGGCTCGACAGTTTACTCCAGGAATTCTTCAAACAAAGTGATGCAGAAAAACTGGAAGGACTTCCGGTGACACCATTTATGGATCGTGATAAAGTAACGAAGCCTTCGTCGCAATGCAGTTTTATCGGATTGGTTCTTCTTCCACTTTTTGAAGCGCTTGGGGAACTTTTTCCCGAACTTCAGGTGAGTCGTTCTTGAATAGAATTTTCTGTATTCAACTACTTTTCTATAAAGTTGATGTTTGTGGGGAATATAAAAGTTGACAGCTGGCTTTCTTCAAAAGAACGCACAATCAAAGATTTGCATGTGAGAGATAATATTGCAGCTTGAAACGTGGGTTTGTAGATTCGACTGATAAATTCGTTTGAAAACTAATCAACTCGAATTGAAAATTGATTCGCATTTTTCTAAAGTGAAACTGTTTTTTTTCAGGATCTCATACTATCTCCGGTGCGATACGCCCTCGAGTATTACCGTCGTCTTAACGAAGCAGCGAAAGACGAGCGGCATCATCGCAAAAGCGTCGTTGATCTCGGAGAACACGTACCGTCGGCTACTTCCGGCGGAAATTCCAGTTGCTCCTCGGTTGTGAAATCAACTTCATCGCACAGTGTTCGCTCGAAACGGTCAGGCGGCATAATTCACTCTCGCTCGCGATCAACCGACGAGGACGGAATGGAAAATCTCACAATCGAAGAGGCAGACAATCTCGAAAGTTCAGATCCGGAAACAGCGACGGAAGTCGAGGTCAGTGAGAAGACTTTGAAATTCAAAATATCGACCGAGGGCTCGATGTCGGCTTCCTCGGTGGGAAGGAAGAGCTGCCCGGGAAGTCGCAAGGGAAGCAGGGAGAAGTCCTCCCTGGATTATCATAATCACGAGTTTGCCAAAGCAATGAGGGAGCACGATCGTAGGAGAAGTAAAGGAGACAATTTGAGTAGCGACCTGAGTTCGCCAATCAGCGTCAAGTCGGGCGACGACCTGCGAATCCTCGAGGAGTTCGAGAGAGACGAGACGATGCTGATCGAGTCCATGAGTCCGAAGCGCGGGTCCGAGGGCAATGGGAACGTCGCCGCGGAGTCTGTTCCCCAGAAGAACAACGTGAATAAGCGATCGATCAGCGTGGGCGGCGACTGTGACATGGGAACGAATCACAAGGAAGTGATTCGCTGCTGCCGCTGCGAGGACAAGTCCAGCTCGAACAACCAAAAGTCCCTGATGGCAAAATTGAGGAATCTCACCGATCGTTTGAGTATCAGTTTCGACACGAAGGAGCCCCCCGTCTCCAAGCCGGCCAAGCACCACGCCACCAAGAGCCTAAACAAGAGCAATTCCCTAAGCAGTGGCTCGTCCTCGACATTGAGATGCAACAATAGCAATGTAGTTTGTAAAAAGTGCAATCTGACCAAAGCCATCAAGGAAGGCAGGGAGACGATAGTGGACCTCTCGACTGGTGATAAGAAATCAATGACCTTCCCGAAAGCGAGAAAATTTCAAGACTGCAGGAGCAAGAGCTGGAAGACTGTCTTTGCCAAGGAGAAGAGACCTTCTATATCATTAGAAATTTTACCGGCAAGTAATATAGAGTCAGTTGCGCCAAAACACAGAAGGAACCTCTCCAACCCCGAAGGTAAAAGCGCTCCAACGAAAAGCCAAAGTCCCAATAAAGAAAAAGAGCGCAATCGAAATTTCCGTGACTTCAAGGAGATTGACGTCCGACCCAAGAAACCCGAAATCCACGTCGATCAGGTCAATCCCGGAAGTTCCAGTGCCGTTGATCAAGATTTAGGTAAAGTTGAAATTAGACGGAGTTCCGCGAGTATGGAGGACATATCAAAAATTACAAAACAGAGTGAAGCTGGAATTTTGAATTTACTGGAGAAGAAGAACATTGAGGACAAGCAGCACACGGGCAGTCTTGACTCGATGTTCTGCAAGGACTCAGTCACAGCTTGCGTCAAGAAACCAACAGCCTTCTCTTCACCAGCATCGGCAAAGAAATCATCTCCAGGTTTGTTTTCCCGCTTCAAATCCGGAATGAGTATCGACGGCACAAGAAGCAGCAGCAACAGTGGCTCTCTGCACGATCAGCCGTCGCAACAAAGCGGATGGATCTCTTCATTAACTGCCAGCTTTCGCCCCAAAAGGCATATCAATGAACCAACCACGTCTTCTCATCCTGCCCTTTCTCCTAGCAATGAATAACTTTCCACCTCCCTTTCTTTCCAAGTGTTCTCATTCTCATTTTTTTTTTTTTTTTATTCAAACAATGTCTTCCAAAATCGTCTTCTCTATTTTATGCTTTTTTGATATCGAAAATATTTCAAACTTGATATATATTTCTTAAAAGCTGTATTAAAAAAGAACATTATTTGTAAAGACTAAAGTATTCGGCTTGATACAATCCCATTTTTTTAAACTCGAGAATATCCCAAACATTCGCCAAATGAAATTCAATAATCCTAGAAACACTCGTACTCTCGTCAAATCTCTTATTGCAAATTTGCATCGACATATTCTTTTCCTCATAAATATATATATATATATATATATCAGATTAGCTAGTTTATAGAATACAATCCTGTGATATTCCAGGACCTAAATGAAAAATACTTTAAAAATCTGTTTTCGAATTTCATTTGTTGTGGAGAAAAATGAAATTATAGAAACGATATGATATAATCAAAGGAGACTTTCCAACCGATTAAGTTCCAAGAACTTGCGGTTTGGATTATCGTGCATTTCGCTTAGAAGGAGGAACAAAAGAAATGAATTTATTAGGTATGTACTTCTGTGACTATAGACTCGAATAGCTAGAATTGATTAAGTTTGTAGAATATTTTATTTATTGTAAAAAAAAATCTAGTTTGTAGCTTGAACGAATAATAATTATTAATGTTGTACGTTCTATGTGTATGTATGTATATAAATATGTGTGTAATATATTCATATACATATGTATGAAACTGCAGCGTGAACACACCTCCAAATCGTTTACTAGAACTTAGGTATAGTTAGGAAAAGCTTATTTGTAGTAGAGCTGCCCAAAAATCCCAAAAAATGTAATAATTTTCAATGTTGCAAAAAGCATTCTATGTCGAGACGGCCAGCTTCTTCAGACTTTTAACTAAAATCATTTTTCTACTACACTCTGTTTAAAGTTCTTGGGAATATTTTTCGACACTCTTGAAAGAATCACTCTTTTTTAAATTTACAGACCTCGGATATTATGACTTTTTCGACTTTTTTCGAATATTTTCAAATAATGCGACTTTTATCGACTTCTATTGAAAAATTGTGACTTTTTCCACTTCTCTTTAAAATTTTGCGGAAAAATACAATATTTTTGGTATAAAATGCAACTTATTTCGATTTTTATGCCGTGCATATAACTAATTATAGACAAACTTTTGGATGTTTATTTTTCAATCAATTTTCTAATTAAATATTTCAAAATACTGCAATTAAAAAGATTTTGAATAATTAAAATTCTGTAAAATTTAATTAAAACTAAATCATCTTTTCAAGTGTTTTATTCCAATTTTTAAAAATTAACTTTTAAAGAATTTTAATTGAAAATTTTTAAAATAATATTAAATTATCAAAAATGATAATAAATAATCTTCAAGTATAGATTTAATAAAGATGAAAATTAATGAAAAATAGGTTTTAAAAATAATATTCAAATAGTTTAGAAAAGAATAATTCTCTGATTTATTACGTTCTAATATTTTTAAATTCAATGATTTTCAATATTTTCGAAAATTAAAATTCATACACAAAATAATAAAACTATTAGAATTGTTCAAAATTATTTTCAACATTTTGGAGAAAATAATCATATATTCCGAATTTTCAATTAAAATTCTTGAAAACAATTTTGTTTTAAATTATACAAAACTTCTTCAATTATTTATGAAAAATTATACATTACAATATTTACAAAAAATTAATTCTTACAATTGTTTTGTTACAATTTTTTAAGATTCGATTACCTTGGAGTAAAGTAAATAAATTTTTTTTTAAATTCACTGTTTTGGAATCTTTTAGAAATAATTTATGTATAATTACAATTTTTTGAAAAATTTGATTTATTTTTATATATTTTCAAAAAACTTAATTATTTTTCAAAAGATTTTGACAAATTTTGAATTATTTTTTAAATGTTTCACTAAATTGAAATTCGTTTTAAAAAGATTTGACCAAATTTCAGTTTTTTAGACATTTTTTAATTGTATTTAATTGAAAAGCTTTTTTTGTATTTTTAATAAATTATTTAGAAATATTTTTAATAAGTTAATTTTTACGAATTTCTTTTTTAAAATATTTAAAAATGTTCTATATTAATTATCTTTAAATAGAAAAATGTATGGTTTATATTATTTTTAAAAATTTAATTTTTTGTACAGCACTACTTTATAATTTTTCAGAAATAATTTATTTAAAATTAAAATTCTTTGAAAAATTTCATTAATTTTTTTAAATTTTTAAAAAACTCAATTATTTTAAAAAGGTTTTGATAAATTTGAATTTTTTAAAGCGTTTTACTAAATTTAAATCAGCTTTGAAAAGATTTGACCAAATTTCAAGTTTTTAAACATTTTTTAATTATATCTAATTGTTTTTTTGACAAATTTTGAATTATTTTTTAAGTGTTTCACTAAATTTAAATCAGCTTTGTAAAGATTTGACCAAATTTCAATTTTTTAGACATTTTTTTAATTACATTTAATTGTATTTAATTGTATTTTCAATGAATCATTTAAAAATATTTTTAAAAAGTTAATTTTTATCGAATTTCTATTTTAAAATATTTGAAAATGTTCTATATTAATTATCTTTAAATAGTAAAATGGAGCGGTTTAAATTATTATAAAAAATTAGATTTTTTTATTTAAATAATTGAATTTTTGAAGAAATTGCAAAAAATGATTAAAAATTCATATAGATAATTGATTTGGAGATGAAGTTTAATTAAAAATTGTAGAAAGTAATTAAATTTATTAAAGGGTTATAGTCTTAATTTTTAGAAATTATTAAATTTGAAAAGTTGAAATTAAAAAAAAAAATTTTCCTATGATTGAAGAAGTAAGAAGTTTTTGAATATTTATTTAGCAAAACTATACAAGTTTTGATTAATTTGAATTTTTCTGACAGCACTGAATTACATAATCTTTTTTTTTATTTTTAATCGACTAAATCGACTTTTTTTGTTCGTTAAAGTCGATCCGAGGCCTGAATTTACGAAAAAATGTTTGTGAGCAAAAATATATCCAACTCCGTTGATAATACCTAAACAGAAACTTATTATATTTTGAATTTACAATCTTAAAAATTGAAAGATTAATTCTTAAAAAATTAATAATTTCCTTAATTTACATGATTCTTAAATACAAATTTATAACTTTCCTTAAGTGTGTTTGTTTTCGACGTAATGGTCAGCTTGATATGGGATGCGACGCGTTTTTATTTTAGTAGAATTCTATATTAATGAGGGCTGTTAGGATGACTGGTGCCGAAAAAAATAGAAAAAGAGAGAGATATATTGCGGATAAAAGATATGAGTTTAATTGTGACGAACGATTTTAATGCAGCTATAGAGAAATGTTATGAATTCTGTGAGAGCAATCAATATAATCAAATAAGTTGGGACCACATGAAATTAGTCATTTATCGTTATTGTACTTATGGTTTATTTTTCCATTTTTTGTTTTTCTGATCAGAAGAAGAAGATTTCAAGATCGATCGTTCGTACCAATTTGCTTCCATATTGAAATTATGTTCTATATGCAATATTATGCTTTTTTACCTACTCTAGTCTTACGTTATTACTGTCGTCCCAAATTCGCTTTGGGCATTTTTGTTTTGTTCTTGTGCGATTTTTCACTTTTTCTTTTCAATTAATAAAATTAAGTGAAAAAAAAAACTGATGTGATTGAAAAATGTTGAAAACTCGTTTTTTCAATAAAAATCCGATGAATTATTGTCGTGACAATCGGCATCGACTATATATATAGCTTAGATTTTTGAAAATTAAGAATAAACTCTCGACCATCTATATCTATAAAACGTTACAAACTATACTTGTGCCTGATTTTTTATTTATATTTATTTAACTGTTTTTTAAAAGATTTTCTGGGAGCAAAATTTGGCCTGAATTGTCATGTTTCTAGTTAAATTGATGGGCCAAATTGAAACTGCTTTGATGTCATGAAATTATTCGTTGATTATTGTTAAATGTCGGTCAATTAAAAACATAGTAGTTAAATCATTGTCAACTATAGTGTCTGTACAGTAACTGAATATAATACGTAGTACAGAGTATCTTGATTTTCATCTTCGTTTCCATTTTTGAACTCGCGCCTCTCGTACGTTTAGGATAAGAATATTGACTCGAACTCTTAAATGAAGAATCGTAATTATGTGCATAATATACAAAACTGGTTTTACCTGATGTATATGAAAGAAGTAAAAAAAAAAAAATTCTACGCTCGCTGGCGAGTGTTATCGTTATTATACATATGTTGTAACATAATTGTTCAGTGTTGCCAATAGTTTCTTTATTTAAAAAATTTCAATTTACAACCTTCCGTAAATTTAATTGCCCTTCAACTATAAATGTTACATTGAAATTTAATAAAAATACAAGTAAACTCCAATAATATTATTTACCTGTGATCACAAGAGCATTTTAAATTCAGTTCTTTATTTCTGAAAAAGAATTTCAAGTCGCAAGTACTCAACAGCAATCTTATTATTAAAACAAAGAATCTAATTTATTGATATATTTTTGTATTACACAATTTTGTAATAGAAATTAAAGAGCGAAATGATAAATTTATTTATTGCAAGCATATTTTTTTTATCGAATTTAGCGATTAAGTTTTAATGTTTATTTCGAGGAGGTTTTAAATAAATCAAATGTCAGCACTGAACGGAAAATTGAAGATACCTACCGTTGATTTGATTCTAAGGTGTCGTAATATAATAATATATTATAGAAAACTAGTTTTAAGATTCTAAATTTAAACAATAGATTCAACCGTAACTGAAAACAGCCACGATCAAGTAGTCTTTTGTAAATGAAATAATAAACGTATACGTCAACATTTGTTGTATTCAATACCCGATACTGATTAAGTATATGTATCTATGTATTCTGCATTACATTCTTTAACCGGCCATTGTTGTAATTTTTTTCAAATTCAGAAAAATACCACCAACTGCAGACGTCAAGAATGCTTTTGGGTCCATTTGGATTGGAATGGGAGTTTTTTTATTCACCGAAAGTTCGTACTTGGAAATAATGTGAATAATTCCTAATTTAGATTGCAGTAGACCAAGACGTTGACCTAAAAGAATGTTCAATTTTTTATTGAATTTGAATTTGAATTTTCCTCATCGTACTTTTGAAAATTTACCAATACAAATGTGAGGCCCCTCTCCAAACGGAATATAGACGCAAGGCATTAGAGATTTTTTATTTTGTTCAGAAAATCTTTCAGGATCATAGACTTCTGGATGGGGAAAATATTGTGGATCCTGATGAAGACCCAGCATAGGCACAATAACTGGTGTTCCTTTCTCAATAACCAAATTTGTTTCAGCAATCTTATAATCTTGTATTGTAACTCTATCCAGAAATGGTAGGATTGGATAAAGTCTCAAAGTCTCCGATACCACCATATCCAAATACGGTAGAGTCATTACCTTTTCATGGAAAACAAAACAAACATTACATTTTTAAAAATACTTTTTCTAAATTTAATAAATACAATACCATGTCGTATGTTATTTTTCCTCCACTCGCTTTTAAAGCTTCTTCAATCTCTAATCTTAATTTATTCTGTACTTTAGTATTCGCGGCCAATTCGTACAATGTAAAGGACATGGTGGTTGAGGATGTTTCGAATCCGCCGGTGAAAAAAATTGCCGCTTGCGATACTAAATTGTCGCCATCAAATTCTGCGGTCAACATAAAGATTACAATGAAAATCAGTTCATTGAAATTATAAAATTATTTACGCTATTCAAATATTCTAAACTTACTAAAACCGTTAAATTGTTCAGGATCTTTCTCACAACTTTCTCTCAACTCAATTAGAAGATCAATGAGATCATTTCTCTTTGTTCCCGATTTTATTCTCTCGTTTATTGTATCCCAAAAAGCATTCCTTAGGAAAACAGTGCTCTCTTTCGAGAACAATTGAAATCCCAAAGTGGAAACTAATTCAGGCATAAAAAATATTGTTGTAAATTCAATATTCCGACGAATATTGTATGTGAAAATGTGTCTTCCACATTTTCGGAATTCTGCATCTGGATTGTTTAGAGAATTCACTTTTAGTCCATAAGCCGTTGTGCCAATCATGTCTGTCGTAAACTTGGCGCATACTTCCTTCATTTCCAACGTACCAACGGTTCCTACATTACATGATAAGAATTACAATACTTTTTCCAGTATTCAGGTAATATTTGATAATTTATTTCCGCAGCCTGTTTCACTAACAGAATAATTAGGAAGAATGAATTATCTCACCTTCTGGCACCTCTGACGCTAAATGCATATCAAGATCTTTTCCAACTTCTTCCATTAATAAAAACATTTTCTTAAGTCTGCCCGATGTAAAAATGGGTGTTAACTTTGCTCGAACCGTTTTCCAATCCGGATTCTTTATCATAAAAAGATTGGAATTTCCAATTTTGTCACTTTCACTAGCTCGAGAGAATCTATCGTTAAAATAATTAAAGTCCTTTATCAAAACTCGTTTGATAATGTCAGGATCACGAAGCAGTAAAGTGGGCTTATCAAAAATGTACATTCCAACGTATGGCAAACCTTTGCCCTCATCATAAATTTGTTTAAACAATAATCCGGGTGATATTTTCATCAGTAAACAATCGCCGAAATTTCCCGCAAACGCCGTGGGTTTTAATTCCACAATGCCTTTATTCTTCCAATGTTTGAATTTTCGAGTCATGTACATGTAAGCCGCCACTACTGTGGTAATAATCGTCAGTGTCAGAAGAATCAAAAAAGTTGTCAAATTCGCCATTTTTTGCACCACAAATAATAAAATAAACTCTATGAAAGATTACGAAAATTTAAAATAACTTTTTATATTTTTGTCTTCTTCGTTTAAAATTTGTTCATTGTCATTCCTTTATAATGTTCAAGTTTCGTTGCAAGCTGCAGAAGTAAAACTAACTTCACAAATACCCTTTCTCAAGTATTTATTGAATAAAAAGAACTTAATGATAAATGATGTTTTGAAAAATTACACACATCCTAGATGACAGACAAAAAAATTTTTTTTTTATTAGTAACAATTTATCATTCGCATTTTTATAAAATTCATTTTTTTAATGATAAAATTAGTATGTGCGAAAAGATGACGTGATTTAACGTCATTTAAAATTGGTATTCGTGATATCGTGATTTAAGGCAGGATATCTCTATATGCAGAGA
The DNA here is from genome assembly GCA_032872475.1 of Leptopilina myrica (nomen nudum). Taxonomy (NCBI): domain Eukaryota; kingdom Metazoa; phylum Arthropoda; class Insecta; order Hymenoptera; family Figitidae; genus Leptopilina; species Leptopilina myrica (nomen nudum). Next base: position 2,472,299 of record CM065459.1, on the reverse strand, counting down.
ATTGTTAGTATTTATAATAGGAGAAAAAAGCTACAACATAGTTGAGAGCTGTTATACTTTCCAGAGTATTAATTATTATTGTTTACGATATGCTTCTTGGAAAGAAATTCCAAAGAATTAAACACGTACTTAAAATCTCGTTTAGATCATTTATAATATCATTTACAATATAATTATAGAAACTAATGGAAACTAATGTAAAAATAAGTCTAGAATTTCGTGTCTCAAGAAAAGTGTAGTTATCAGTTTGCGCTCTTTAGAAATGTCAAAGCAAATAAATATAAATAAGTGAAAAATTTCGTTTCACGTTCTGCAATGTCACGTTTTTATAATGACCAACAAGGTATGCTATTAGTATATTTATGACTAAACATGTATATCCTCTTGGTGTATGTAGTTTAAAAAACAATTTTATTAAATAATTGATTAATTGTTGTTGAATAATTATTTAGGAATTAGAATTTTAAATTTATTTATACCAAAGAGTATTGACGGATTTTAAATATTTATAGAAGTATAGAACTTTGTAGAATTTAAGAGATTCTGCCATAGGAGGCGGATGTAATTTCCGAGGGTCCTACATTATTCTTGTTTCGAATTTTAAAACAAATTTCTAATTTCTAAGTTATATAAAGTTGGTAAAGAAAATTCCTGCATGGTTTTAAAATTCAAGTTTAGTTACTGATGGTAAATACCGAACGAAGTGGAGGACATGTTTCACCGCAAGCCTCTAGGTGGCGCAAGCAAAATATTCCGAATCGATTTTCGAGTTTCAAACTGTTTGAGTGTTTGAAATGTTTTTGTTCCAAATTCCCTTCTCAACTATTAACGAAATAAATATTTAATTTATTAAATGTTCTAAAAACTATCACTTCCACTGCCTGTAAAACTGATTCACTAAATATTTCCTTCTTCTTTCAAATAAATATTGTAAATGAATAGTTGTAGGAAAATAAAATAATATAAAGTCCGAATGAATACTAATTTGTGTCGGGACCTTGGAAGCAAATCACTTTAAGATTATGTTAGTGCTACTTTTTTGTTGATTAAAAGTTTCTTTTTACCTTTTGCAAATTAAAATCAGTATTTATTAAATATTTTAATTGTAAGGAAGACTTAAATATCAACTATTTATACTGATAGTTGATCCTTTTTTTGTTTATTCACTTATAAAATTGCAAACATAACCTAAAATTTTTTTGCCTCTAAGGTCCCTTTCTTCAGAATGCGTAACATTTACATTAGAAAAAAAGAATAAAAAGACTTGTCTGATTATTGTCCAAATCAGACTGTTGTTAATGAAAAATTCGCTAATTTAATTCTCTCAACTGTGGGAATCAATTTGAAATGAGACTATATGGCTGTGCTTATTTTAGGATTCGAGATTAGGTAATAATTCAATTAGTTCACGGGGAAGATTTAGCAGACTGGACTGATGTACGTGCATGGGATGCATAAATTAGAAGAACAATGCAGAACGCACCACTCATGTCCAGTATAATGTAAAAAGGGTAACATTTACCCAGTATAATATAACTGAATCATATGTTTCCTTCTCATAGCCTCCTAAACAATTAGAAGGGGTTTCGGACAGTCAAGTTTGGTAAGACCTCCGTATATTATACATCAACTTAACTGACATTAGTATTACATTAGAATAAAAAATTTAAATATCATATACATTTACATCATTCTTTCAAGAAATGAAAGAAAAGGAATAGAATAACAGAATTTATATTCTTATCTTAATTTTCACGCACAAAGAATTTGTCTTCAAAAGTTCGATTGGAAGAAAAAATTTAGCTTGTTCCTAACATTGCGAAAACTTGTTATAATTAGTCTGGGTTAATAAAAATTTTATTTGAATCAAAAAAGGTTTCAATTTGGAGTAAAAACGAACAGCTAAAACATTCTTTTTTCGTGCCTAGATAAATAAAATTAATCCGTTTGCTTTGGGTACAACAATCCATAAAAGGGACGAAATGGTCTGAGAACATGTAATATATTTTATTTCGAAAAAAGTAAAATACGAGCCTTGTATATGGAGAAATAAGGGGTAAGATCGTAAAAAGTAGTATGTAATAATGCTAGACGAATTAAGAAACAGGAAGTAAAAAGTGAAAACCGGTGCGGCCCGTGCCTGGGTCTGTCGGTCACTTTTAGGATCGTCAGTACAATGTGGGGTTAGGTTAGGGTTAGGCTCCTCGGACAGTGTGACCAGGTCATCCCTTGGGTCAGTGATGTCCGACCGATGACCCTGCCCCGTCCATTCATACAATTATAAATGCATTAAACCTACCCTCTCTATATCTTTCGAAATCACATTTAAATCAGCGAGAAAGATATTTAAATCGAGCAAGTTACATGTTTTATTGCGTGTATTTTCTGTTATAAATTTTCATGGCACCCTTCTCGCCTCAAGGACTTGAAACGGTCAGTTCCGGTTCAGAATGGGCTGTCCCATGAAATTTCATAATAGAGAATTACATACGTGTTACAAGAGCTTTTTTTATACCTGCCGCGAACGTTATATTTTCTTCGATTGTTTCAAAAAAAGTTATGTTTCATTTCCAAAGCTGCGGAGAAATGGTAAATGATTATCTGAATAAATTAGTCTTTTTTTTTTAACTATTAGAGGATTTTTATTTTCCTTGCGAAATTTGTTTAAAAAGAATTCGTTGAGTCGTAGTTCGAAATGCTTTGAATTAAGTTTGACCTGAAGATGGAAATAAAAAGAATAATCAGGTCACTCGTCTCCTGGGGTGCTTTTGGCCAATCGGAAGCCTGGCCCTTTTCGGTTACACCTCTACTCTGCCATTGGATTAGGATAAGAAAAAATCTTCACGCACAATAAATGACGACCAGCAGAAAAAGAGTTGGGACCAGCGGGCAGCGAATCTACGGACGCGCAGGAGACAGGAGCGAAGCGGAAGAAAGAATAGTGACAATATAAGGGTCAGCGTCCGTTAGATACGAATTTGAATATTAATTTAGGGTCGTCCTAGATGCGCGGATGGACGAGGATATTGCCCTCAGGTCACTCGGGAAGGAACCCTCGAAGAAACGAACTCATGTTATCCGTTACTGACTGTTAATAACGTTCTCCACTCGGCACAAGTGCCCAACATTCATTGTTAAGTGTTAACCTCTCCTATACCTAAGAAACAGTCGCCAATTCCTTAGATTCACTAACGGATCTAGACAACACAATTCCTAATAATAATTTATTCCATATATTCATTTCCCCTTTCTCTCTTATCATCTTCTTTGTTTGTTTTAAAATTAAAGTAAAACATTTGTTCATTTGGTTTATAAAATCCGTTACGAATTTCCAATTTCCCGCTCCTTTTGGTGTGCCTGCCCTTTGAACTTTTCGCAATATTTCCTACCATCTAAAAGAATCATTTAATGTGGAAAAAATGTCTATTCGTAGAGAATTCGTTTCCAAAAAAAATGTGACATCTTGCCTCTGCTAAATATAGAGATTGGTGGAATTTATTGCCGAATTGTGGACAAATGACCCCGAATGACAAGTTGAAAAAATTATATGCTCCCATCGCGAAACCAAGTCAGGTTACCAATTTTGAAGGAAACCGCGATGAAAAAGCCATAGGGTCAAAGAGAAGGAAGAGTGGAAAAAGAAGAAAAAAAAGCCCCATCGAATTATACGCACTCAAAGGAGGGAAAGAATCATGAAATACGATCAGCTTTTAGTAAAATGAGACCAAAATATAGGGTATCGAAGTTCTTCTATACTATTTAAAGGACAATACCAAACGTGAAATGACCATTTCGTATATTATTCTTTTGCATTTCACTATTGTGGTTGCGATATAAGATTAAAAAAAATTCATCCCTGAATTTTTTTCTTCATTTTTTTTTAACTTTTCAACCACTCGTTTTTAACATATATCATTTCATAGATCTATTCATAGCTCTAGTTTAGGTATTTCTTTAGAATCAAGAGATTTGTTTTAATTCATTTACTAATGTTACAGAGTTTAATTATTTGAAACATTGCTCGAAAACTTGACAGTTTGTTTTAATGCATTTACTAATGTTATAGAGTTTAATTATTTGAAACATTCCTCGAAAACTTAACAGTTTGTTTTCATTCATTTTCTAATGTTACAGAGTTTAATTATTTGAAACTTTGCTCGAATACTATATACAGTTGTTGATATTTGAATCTGTCGTTGAAATTTCAATAAAAAAAGGGCGTAAGGTCAATAAATCGATCAATAACAATCAGCATATGCAAAGAATGAATTTTGCATTTGATCAATACGAGGATTGCTGGAAGATTATGTAAAATTTGGTTTACCCCTTTTTATTTTCAATGAAAGCTCGCAGCCACCTTTTAACGATTTTTACCTGATGATGATGACTAAAGTTTAACAAAAGGTATTAAATATCTGGGGCTTCGGAAGACGATCACTTAAAAAGCAAAAACTCGTTACCAGAGTGATTGAATAATAGTCGCGTGCCTTTTTAGATATACTTTAACCGCCAATCTTCAGTTCTTTAATAGGCTACGGAGTTTGAGCATAATCGTCCAACATTCTATTCCATGATTATATAATGATGTTGAAAAGAAAACCCGCTGCTTGTTTAGGACCCTTTTTGTAGAAACAAAAAATTCATCGGTTTCAATTACTTTATACCAGTAATGAAATAATTTTTTAGAAGAGTATAACATTTTTTTTAGTCGAGAGCTACAAGTTTTTTTTAGTCCAAATAATCACTTTCAGTTTAGGACTATATGTTAGTTGTGCTTTGAACTCTGCTATAGTTTCCCTTTGTACGCAAGACTTGTCATCGGTTAAGTACCTTAAGAAGATTTCTCCTATTGGCGATATCGTGGTTGGTTCTGCTGGAAAAGTGATTATGTTCGTCGAAGGTCATCGATATACAGTGCTTCGAAATGCATTGCATGAAGATTTATCGCGTTCACTAAACTAACATGCTCTGTTCGTTAACGGTTCGGCAATTTTTTTGAGAGACTTTGAAGAATCGATAAAACTTGACAGCTTACAAGTTCACCAGCTTCACAAAGAACAGGAAATTTAACAAAAACACACTCGTCTGCATTTTCTCTCTTCGCAGTTATAGTCTCTTGAAATTACCTAAGGATTTAGTTGGGATTATTATTAACTACTACTAATTTTTAAGTACTTTGTTTCGACAATAAAAATCGTTTACTTTGAAATTTATCAAAATCCACTCTGAGAGAAATATTTAAGATTTTAAAATAATAGTCTCTCCTCCTCCTATTTAATTCTCAGAGCGATGTCATTAAACTTAAACATCTAAAGAGGCAGATGCAGCAATAGCAGCATCCAAATACGACCCTAAAATCGACACGAAGCGTCTCAAAGTTGGCATGAACCCCTCGCCGCGTTTATTCGTCCCTTCACAATCGACATAGCACCAGAAGAACAATCTTCCTTTTAGAGAAGACATACGAAGCTATTCGAATCCTGGGAACCGTTTTTTTTACTCTCCCTCCTCGATCTCTGTCTTTCGAGGTGTAATTATTTTCACAGCTTTTGGTCCCTCTCAACTGCTCATCATCGTCATACAATGAAAGTTTACAACCAAAGTTCTAAATGACTTTTCCCACATTGTCCTCTCGAGTCAAACATAAATATATTCTTTTTGTTCTCGAAAATTAAATTCGTCTCATAACCGTATGCTTGCAACTATAAGAATCTGTATTATGTTTAGTAAAGTATTGACTGGATCAATAGAAGGGAGGAAATGCTACTATTAGTAAATACTTGATTTCGAGGTGCGAGAGTGCAACAGGTGCATTTTTTCCGACACTCTAAAGCATAAGGACTGTTGCACCAATCGCTGTGTTGTGAGTGTTCACACACATGCACATAGGGGGAATATAAATGCCGCGAGAACCGACAATGTATGTTAATGTCGAAACATAAACCTTCGCAACAGGTTCATTTCTCTAAAGTGCACCAGGCGACGCGAAAATCCTCCAAGAAATGCATCGCCACTGCAAAAGATCATTTTTCACTTGGACACCTGAAAAATCTTGCGAATTTGCGTTTTGCATGTGGTCGCTCGCGCTATTCTTACAACGCTTCTTCTTTATATTGATGGCCTACAAGAATTCTCGCATTGTTGTTCGCATTATAAAGTGTCCAACTCTTCTTCTTACGAAAATTTTTATCACGTGTTAATATCATTTCATCGGTATCTCTTTTCTTCAGATCCTTTTTTATAAGAATCCTTTTCTTCAGATACTTTTTTTATAAGAATCCTTTGCTTCCATTAGAATCTGTTTATAGTTTTAAAAAAAGAGATCAAAAATTACACCCAAAGGTTACACCCAAATTACTGTCTCATCGTGTCCGGATTATTATTGGAGCATGCGAAGTCTTCTTAAACCTAACTGACCGGAAGGAAGTCCTGGACCTGTCGAAAAATACCACTCTATCATCCTCGACCTGGAGTATGACGAGGTCGCCTGACCCCTACACGTGATGGTCAAACGCGATTGTAATTTCGATCCTGAGTGCAAACTCGTTCGGCATACGACCGTTACAACAGATCCAAGTCGCAAGGCATGAAAACAAGACTCTGAAACTGGTCATTTTTTATAATAAATTCTAATTGAGTGCGCGAACAGGGAATGACCCTTCGCGCGTGCTGACAATCAAACTCCGTCAATTTTTTCATAGCTCATTTCTTGCTTCATGTTTCCTGTTCTTATGGGACTCGTTTCTTGGACTCGTTCATAAGACCGATGCTCAGATTCAGACAGCACGACTTTTTTGACCCCAGGGTCCCATGGTGAGTGACCTTGTTGACCAAACGGGTACCAAATTAATCTTCAAGCTAGTATCTAAGAACTTTATTACACGCGGATTATCCACTGATTGAAATCTACAAATTTCTTCGAGTTTCTACATCGGGTACTAGTTGTTTCCGAAGGGATATGTTATAGAACCAAATCTTGTAGTTTCTTTTATGTTTAAATTTTACTGGATGTAAAATTACTGTACGAAATGTCCGAGGGAAATTTATTTTTGGAGAACTTGGGAAAACTGCAAGCAAGATCCTTTAAAAAATCATGCGAGAAACAAGAAACGTTTGTTTAAAACATTCGAAAGTCGACTAAGGAGCATTGACGTAAACCCTTCCTCTATGGGGTACTTAGACTAATCTAGCAATCGATCTTGGGGTCTGGGTCAAAAGCCACAGCTGCTTTCGAAGAACGATGACGTCACGACAAAGAGATCAAATCAAAGATGAGCTATATATTCTACATTAGAAACAGGAAGAATCTTCTGACTTGCGTTTCATCATATACAGCTGCCAATGTTTAGTTTTAAGCAGGGCTCGAAGCAGTGAAAGTATTTTTAAAAATATACGGACTCTACTGACCAAAAATTAAAAATTATTAAAATATTTAATTTTAAGAAATTTCAATTATTAGTTAAATTCTTTTATTAAATAAATATTAGAAAATATAAAAAAATATAAAAATAAAACGCAATTAAATAATTTATTGAAGAATTGAACGTTTCTTAAAATTCAATTCCCATAAAAATTGTTATCAACAAATTATCAAATACTCGAATTTTATTAACGAATTTTAATAAAATTTTTAAGAATAATTACATTTTTAGAGAAATTCCATTAAAATTGTATTAAAAATAATTGAAATTCGGCATTAAATTTTATTATGTATGAAAATAAATAAATTCTTGTAAAAAATTAAGAGGAATTCGATTATTTTTTAAAATTTTAATGAAAATTCTTGGCATAAATTTATAAATAACAAAATTCTTAGCTCATCTTTAATTACTTTCAGAAATTTTAATAAAATTATTCGCAAGAATTTTAATATTTTCGTAAAATAATAAAAATTTTTGCAGGGCATCAATTGAACGTTTCTTAAAATTCAATTCCCATAAAAATTGTTATCAACAAATTATCAAATACTTGAATATTAAAAATAATTGAAATTCTGAATTGAATTTTATTATTAATGAAAATAATTGAATTGCGAAGAATTTTATTAAAATTTTCAAAAATAATTGAATTCTTGTAAAAAATTAACAGGAATTAAATTATTTTAAAAAATTTTGATAAAATTCTTGGCATAAATTAAAAATAACAAAATTCTTGGCAGATCTTTAATTACTTTCAGAAATTTTAATAAAATTATTCGCTAGAATTTTAATATTTTCGTAAAATGATAAAAATCTTTGCAGGGAATCAATTATTTTCAATAGTCTTAATAACTTTCTCGCAAGAATTCAATTATTTAAAAAAATATTAGAATTTTATCACAAATTCGAACATTTTAAATAGTTATGATTAAACTTTTTTTGGTAGAAATTCAATTATTTTTAAGACAATTTTTAGAAATTTCCCAAATTTAATGAAATTCTTTGAAAGAATTCAATTATTCTAATCTAAGATTTTAACTGAAATTTATTTTTAAATCAATGTTTATCAGAAAATTGTACCAGAATTAAATTGTTCAAATACAAAAATAAATAATTTATTGAACAATTGAATGTTTGTTGGAATTCAATTCCTATTAAAAATGTTATCAACAAATTTTTAACCAATTAAATTCTTTGAATGAATTTCAATAAAATTTTTAAGAATTTTTTTGAGGCGAATTTGATTAAAATTCTATAAAAAATAATTGACTTCCCAAAAAGAATATTATTATTTACGAAAAGAATTGAATCCAGGTAAAATTTTATTAATTATGAAAATAGTTAAATGATTGGAAAGAAATTTATACAAAAAATTTGTTTTTAATGAAATTGTTGTGAAATTTTTATTATTTTTTGAAAATAATTAAAAGTTTTTGTAGAATTTTATAAATTTTTTTTAAAAATAATTAAATTCTTTTGGTCAATTTTATAGAAATATTAGATATTGAACAATGTTTAATTTTTGCGAAGAATATTATTACTTTTAAAAATAATTCAAATTTTGCAATGGATTTTATTGAAATTTTAGAAAATAATTGAATTTTATTACTTTTTAAATGAATTTTGATAAAATTTTAGAAAATAATTGATTTTTGTTGAATAATTTTGCTATTTATTTATACAGATAATTGAAATGTTGACAATGTTTTTTCGTTTTTTTTTTGAAAATATATGAATTTCGGAGAATAGTTTTAATATTTCTAAAGATAATTGAAATTTTGACGAGAATTAAAAAATTTTTTTTAACATAATTGAATTTTTGCGAAGAATTTAATTAGTTTTAAAAATAATTGAATTTCTGCAATCATCTGTAATTTCTCTAAAATTCTCTAAATTACATCGTACAATTTACAAACTTTTCATCCTTTTTGAATGAAATTACGGACTTTATGGACCTTTTCTCCAAAAAACGGACTTTTACGGACTTGAAGCATTTCTTTGTTCCTCAAAAACGCTCGTATTCTGATTCTTATTGAGTAATAGACCATAATGTTGTTAAAACCATTCATTAAAATGAAAAATTCGACCAAATCTCTCATTCTTTTTTCTCTTTTTTGGTATATACGTTTCTTGACATCGAGAAACTTTTCCCAGAGGTATAAGTTACAGTAGTACTTAAACTAGGATGCTATATTTGCATAGGTCCGGCTTTTGGACAGAAAGCAAATCAGGCTCCTGTCTTAGCTAAAAGGATTCACTTTGACAAGCAGCGATTCCGGAAATTACCATGCGGAAGGTGAGACGAACAAAATCCAGATTCTATTGCAGAAATACTAGTTTAAATTAAAGAAAAAAATAATTAACAAAGAAAGTGCGTGTGTAATCAACACCTCTGTCACTTCTTATTCATTATATATGTTTCGTCAACTTTATAAAAAAGTTTCTTCAGAGTTTTTTTTCCTGTCGGAATTTATTCAGCCGCAAATTAAAATGGGTTTTACTCGAAGTACTCATGTAAAACGAAATATTTAAATGAGAAAGCCGCTCCTATAGGAGCAGAAATCTCATTTATGTAAACGGGCATAAAGTTCTTGTCTCTAATAAATTTTTAATGTTCTAGTGATAATTTTTATCGTAAGAAGAACATTGCGGGGATTTTTGTTTGGCACAGTGTTGGAAGCACAGGTAATGATGAGACTGTTGTCAGTTGGTTGTATCTAGGACAATGGTATCCTGTAGACTGCTCGTGTTCCAATGACGATCTCTTTCCACGGGCCAAAGAAATATGCCCCCAACCGTTTCCCATTATAATCCTTCCGAATGATCGAGGGGTGAAGTTATTTGGCTAAGGGATGCTGCATCTATAGCACCTTCCATGGGTAGATAGCTCCAGTGCTCGGCATGAAAGCGAGAGAGACAGAAAAGAAGGCCTTTGAAGGGGTGACTGGGTAAAGTAAAGGGATGCTGTGGGAATTTTCTCACAGTGTACTCCGATCACCTGTATCTACCGAAATGCTCCGTCCTTCTGTCGATACATACCCCCAGCGATCGGTGTCATCTGGCTCTACACGGAAGTCGACTCGCTGGACCGAGAATGGATACCATTTATCTCATCCCTTTTCTCTACTATATCCTACATTTTTTTTTATTATATAATAGAAAATGCAATCAATTCAGCTTTTCAATTCTTTATCTCTTTTAGAGAAATATTATTTATTGCGTATATTATGAAACTAATAATTAACGACAATAGCAGTGACTCGTATATATGTTGAGTCAAATTTTGACACAGTAAATTAAACACACATATTCTGATGAATTCGAATACTTGATTATCGTCCTTGATAATAACAAAGACACGAAAATAATCTACTTTTGAAAAAACGCTCTTTTGACGATGGCCCAACAACTTTCGTTTGCAGAAAAGTTGAAAACAGGCAGGTAGCTCCTCTCTCACCCTTCTTTTAATTTTAATTTCCTAGCGAAATCCTACCATTGTGAAGGAAGAAGAGTAAGAAAAGATTGGAGGGGGTTATGGCGGCAGCGGCTGACTCTGGTTTTCCACGCACATCATCCCTTTTACATTTTAATTTCTCCCCTTTTGCACCGGCTTTTTACAAAGGCGCTCACCACCACGACCATGTCGCATCCCTTTAACATTATAATTCTTCCAGCTCTCTTGGTTCAAATTCCAACTCCTTTTTTCCCTCGCTATTTTGCCGCGTAACGTACCGATTTATAGGTTTTGATAGAAACTCTGAGGGAAATGTTATGCTACCGACCTGCGAATCAATGGATAAAAACCGTTGACACAGTTTTGCACAATGCGACGAGGCATATGTAAAAATCGCACCAAGTGCCAAGGAGGCTTACGGGATTATCGAGTGCTCGATATTTTTTTTTTTTTATCAACGAGCTCACAGGTACTTCCGTGAATATTATATGCATAAAGTGTGCCCTATTCTAAGAAGCTCGATCAAAATCTATTGCGAACCTCGTGTATATCGAGGGTTCAAATAGCAGTAATCACTTTCATTGAACCTACACAATTAGATGTATGATTTTTTCGGTTAGGATTTATTCCAAAAATATTCCCAACCTAATCCTTTCTTTAAAAAAACGATTTCTTTTTCAAGTTGAGTTGGTAAAAATAGTGTATCAAGTTTTGGAAACAAATAATAGTAGATCAAACAATTCGTTAGATTAACTTTGGAAAATAAAGACTCACCGAAAGTTGATTGTCTCTATCTACATCCTTGTCCTCTGAATCTGCAACATAAGAAAACATTTATTACCTTCTATACCTATAATTATTTTTATTTTCGACTACAAGAATAGAAATTCTTATCTTTATATTTCTAATATTTTGTATATACCTAACGATCGTTTTCTCCAAACAAGCAGACATTTTATTAAGTACGGAATAAGACACTCTTGTGTTTGATTGAATTTCACACCATACTATGTATAATATACGTTTGTGTGCATGAAGAACGCAAACACGTGCCTGTCATTTTTATTGTTCTTTGATAGACGTACAACCCCGAGGCGGGAACTAGAGGACAAAACTGATTAATGTATCGCCTGATGGACACCACTCAACACTGACCATCGCATATGGGTGACGAAATAATGGGGAAAAAAAAGTGAGGTCTAGAATCGTGGTTAGCCGCAAAATTTATTTCAAAGGGTCATTTTGTATGCAGTTAGACAAGTGCGACCGCTACTAACATGCACATGGGGTGCAGTAAAAGTCAGACAAACTTGCAACAGCCAACAAATTACCCTTCCAGCATTTAATCCAGGATGATACAAAAATTAATGGTCCGAAACGCGTACACATTTCTCCGATTTCGTATTTCTGTGAATATTTTATTATTTATCTAATTCTATGAATATTTTGTTATTTATTTATTTCTATAGAATATTTTATTTGGCTTTCAATTCGATTGGTTTTTTTTTTCTCCTCAAACTGACCACACTCAAGGGACCGAGGAGAGATAAGTATTTATAAGAATATAAAGAATTGGACACGTGTTTGAGCTTCGTATCTTTGGATTAAGACGAGAAGGGCAATGAGTGCCAGATCTTTCATCGTGGATACAGGAAGTTGGATGACCAGCGGTCAATCGAAAGAATGAAAAAAAAACCGGTTGCCACCCGAAAGAATGAGCGGCGCGTGCGACAAACTTGGTCCATTTGATGCACCCGAGAGGTTATGTCAAATGTCAAACGAATCTTGTTCGTGGTACTTTCACGCTCTTTAGAGAGGCGAACTTTATTTTGAACACAAGTTGTCGAAATTAAACTTTACACTGCAAAGAAAGATGTACAAATTGGTAATTTTGAATACACTTTGCATAAAGTTTTTAATGAATAAAAATGTGAATCTTAAATTTAAGAATCTTCCTTTTGCACACTTAATTTTTTGTCCTAACATTTTACATCCTTAGAAAAACAGGGTTGCCACAGGTCAGGGAATTCAGGGAAATGAAAATTGGTCAGGGAAAAGTCAGGGATTTTTAGTAAAAGTAATGGGAAAAATCGAATTTCAAAAATTCATGAAAATACTCTAAATTTTGATGTTTTTTTGCTTGCCTTGTAAACTATAAAAATAACCACGAATTTCAATACAAAACCTTGAATTTTTTCTATTTCAGACAATTATTTTTTTTTTTAAAAACTATCATAAAATTATGACTTATCAATTATGTAATGAATCTTTTTTACAATTTTACAATTGATAAAAGAATTTCAATTTAAATACTAAAAAAATTTCATTTTGGAAAAGTTACAAATAATTACAGAAATTCAATTATTTTCAAAAGTAATAACATTTTTCGCAGAAATTCAATTATATTCAAAAATTAAAAAAAATTCTGGTCATTTCAATTATATCTTTAAAAATAAAAAAACTCTTCTCCAAAATTCAATTATGTTCAAAAATTTTTGTTTAAATTTTCGTCAAAATTTCAATTATCTTTATAGATAATACAATTCTTCTTCAAAATTCAATTATTTTTAAAAACTTTAATAAAATTCTTGTTAAAATTTCACTGGAATTTAATAATTTACAAAATTTTTGATGATTTTCTTCTAAATAATAAACCAAATATTTTCATAAATAATAAAATTTTCACAGGAATTCAATTATTTAATTTATAAAAAATATAATAATTTTTCGAAAAATATCAATTATTTAAAAGTAATTTTATAAAATTCGTCGCAAGAGTTTAGTTATTGAAAAAAATTTAACAAAGTTCTTTCCAAGAATTCAATTATTTTTAAAAATAGTAAAATTCTTCACCGAAATTCAATTATTTTAATAAACTTGAATAAAATTCGTTGGAAGAATTAAATTATTTTCAAAATTAATAAAATTCTTCGCAGAAATTCAATTGCGTTCAAAAATTTTTGTCAAAATTTCAATTATCTTTATAAATAATAAAATTCATCAAATATTAAATTATTTTAAATAATTTTTTTTAATTCTCGTCCAAATTTCAATTATTGTTATAAATAATACAATTCTTCTTTAAAATTCAAATATATTTAAAAACTTTAATAAAATTCATGTTAAAATTTCACAGAAATTCAATAATTTATAAAATTTTTAATCAATTTCTTTGACATAATTCAATTATTTTCATAAATAATAAAATTTTCACGTGAGTTCAATTATGTAATATACATTTTATAAAATTTTTTGAAAAATATCAATTATTTAAAAAGATTTTTATAAAATTCATCGCTTGAATGAATTATTTAAAAAATTTAACAAAGTTCTCTACAAGAATTGAATTATTTTTATAAATAATAAAATTCTTCACTGAAATTCAATTATTTTAGAAAAATTTTAATAACATTTTTGGAAATTTTTAAAAATTATTTTCATGAATAATAAAACTTATCGCAGGATTTTAATTAATTTTACATACAATATTTTAATGAAATTCCTCGAAAAATGTAATTATTTTAAAAAATTTTATGAAAATTTGTCAAAAGAATTCAATTATTAAAAAATTGGTTGATAAAATTCTTTATGAGAATTCAATTTTAACAATCATTCAATTATTCAATAAATTATTTATTTTTCAATTTAAATAATTGAATTTTTCTAGAATTTTCTAATAAAAATTGTTAAAAAAATGAAATTACCGAATAATCGATTTATTGTTTATGAAAATAATTGAATTATTGCAACGAATTTTATTACAATTTATTCAAATAATTGAATTTTTTTGAGAAAATTCACTACTTTTAAAAAATAATTGAATTCTTGCGAAGGATTTTATTAGAATTTTTGAAAATAGTTACATTTTTGTTGAAAAATTTCATTGTTATTTAAATTATAACAAAATTATGTTTTGTAATAATATTCTTATAAATTGTTGAGTTTCAAAAAGGTTTGAATTTGAACTTATTTAAAAATTTAGTTAATGATGTTTTTGAATAATTTTACATGTAATGAAATTTGTAAATAGATTTAATAGAACATTTTTTTGAGTATCTAATAATGTTTAGAGTGAATCAGAATATTTTTTATGGTCAGGGAAAAGTGAGAATTTTGTCTGGAAATCAGGGAAAAATAAAATTAAATATTTGTGGTAACCCTGAAAAAGTGTCAGTACTTTAGTATATTGACACCAAACTTTGAATCATCAAAATTTGACTCCTTACAGTTTTTCTAAGGATATCTATAATTGAGACGAAAAATAAATCAAAAAATCGTTTTGTAACACTTAATTTTTTGTCTTAACACAAAGTATTGACACTTTTTCGAAGGATGTAAAATGTTAAGACAAAAAATGAAGTGTTACAAAACGATGTTTCGATTTTTGTTTCTCGTCTCAATTGGATATCCTTGGAAAAACTGTGAGGAGTCGAATTTTGATGATTCAAAGTTTGTAATTTTCCATGAACTCGCACAAGAGAATGGGAAAATGGAAAAGCACTATCTCCAATTGACAGAGTGAAGAATTGAATTAACATATCCGTTACAAAGCGGTTACTTAATTCGGCCCGTTGGTTGAAACCTCTTTCGGTCATCAGTCGGCGATCCCCAGGGTGACCGTGCTTGTGTTTCGCTACATTTTCAAAAGGCATAACGTACTTTTTAGGACAGTGGCCGCGTCCTTTATCAATGGTGCGCGTAACGAAGGCGAGCACTCTGCGCCTAGCTGCATATACCTGCGACAATGAAGAAAAAGATTTCATTCTTTAGACTTAAGCGGCCGGCCAGAAGTCCGTGCTTGACCTGTCAGTGAAATCGGATAGGAATAGGCGACGCCCAGATGTGACCTCTGATACCTGGAAACACCTCGACATTTCTCCAGGTGGAAGGGGTAGACAACACGTTGAATTTCATTCCTCACGGTGTCAAGCGTGGATAATATGGCGCTTGACATTTCAAACTTGAGCTCACATTTGTTCCGCGAATATCGTCTTTTCACCTTATTCCTTCTCTTTTTTCAAATCCCCGTCCTTCCTAATTAATCCAGTCAGACATGACGGATCGATCGTGAATTTGAATAATTCGTTAATAACTCTGTCTCTCGAATGCGAAAAACAAGACTCGCGATGGGTGTTAATGACGAGTTTTTTTTTTTTTTTCTTTCTTTTTTAATATCTGTTTCCCCTTTTTGCTCGATCGTCGGGGCGGTCCATTGGACGTAAATTAAGATAATGAGCGGTTTCGGACGAAATTTGCATTTGCTAATTGCAATGGTGTTTATTTTTAAACTATAATTCAAATCTATCATTTAGAAATTCGTCACTTCAGTTTTTAAATATATATGTATATGTTTTTATCCTTGGTCCAATAAAAAAATTTCTTTCATGCGCAACCTTGTATGCTTTTTGTTATATAGTGTAACAACGAATTTATGAGGTGATTCTCGACTCACGTTAATTAAAAGTCTAGCCGGCATATATAGTTTCTTTATTTTTAGCTATCAGATTGCAGACAATCTCTTTTTCATTGTCCGAGGTCCGAGAGTAAATCATTGAAACTCATTCATTTCTGCGCGGCACTGTATTTTTGTTGCTAATGCACGCAAGTGTCCAAATGACAATTAATGCAGGAATTTAACAATTCCTTGGAGAATTTTGCAACAATCGAAAATTTCTCGAACAGTTAATCATCATGACCTCGCAAAACCTTTTCATTACGCTGTCATTAATTTTGACGAGCATGTTATTTTAACGACCGCGCATCATCAGAGATTACGGAATTATGTTTTTTCAATCCTGAAAGCGATCATCCAAATTGCAACTTAATTCCGATTATTTCTCTTCTCTCGAGACGTGTATCGGATTACTTAATCGTGCCTAGATGATTTATTTTATTGCTCATTTCTCAATTTACTCTTTAATGTATTTAATTAAAAGATTGTTTTAAATTATTTTCTTTAAAGTATATAATAACTTTTAGACAATTATAGAGTCTTTGGACTTGGGTTTGAGATGATGCAGACCAACGTCTCGCGAGGAATGAAAGCAAAGAAGTCCATTGTCCCGCAAGCTCCGCACGGTTCCAGGTGGATGGAATCCAAACCATTACTATCCGAGGATTGTTATGCAAAAACTCTTGATAGTTGACAGGTGTGATGCGAGACAAAGTCTTTCAACTGCTGTCCGATCTCATGTCTCCTTTTCTCAAAATTAGACAAACTGTCCAGCTCGAAATATTCGCATTTCAAAAAAAAATCATTTGTCAACTTCTATTATATTACCAAAACGCTTCGACTCTTTCTCAAGACTTTAAATTATTGCCAAATTAACGGATATTACATTACAGTTTTCGATTATTATATCCCACGTTCCATAAATTAGAAAGAATCTCCAAACTTTCTCTAATAAAAAAATTACGTTTTAGTATTTTTTGTCTCCTTCGAATTTCATTGGGTGAAAATTTTTATTTCGAAAAAGAGAAGTTGTTTTGTCTTTGAAATATATTTTTGCTAAAAAAAACTCGAAAAAGATTGTATTATTAATTTTTTCAAGTTTGGCGTGTATCACTTTTCTTCGTCGAAGCAAGATGGGAAAATTGGAAAATTCACGAATACGAGAACATCGCTTTAAAGCTCGGAGGGCGAGAGTGGATGGCCCGAGGGTGGTTGCGAAATGAGGAGCGAGGAGGACGAACGGTGGGGTGGGGTTAGGTTTTGGGGTTGGTGATTCTAAGAGGTCCGACACTAACACGCGTATACCGCACGGGGGTGGAGAAGGGGTGGCTCTGGTCCAGGGGGCTCAAGTATTGATCTCTTTACCCATCCCCGCACATGGGGGCGGAAGGGTGGTCCGGGTAAGATGTCAGCATGCGTACATACAAAGTAGCCAGTATGTTCCAGTCGAAAGGAACTCGACTCTTTTTAAATTCTAGACACACAAAATTTACAGTTTTTCTAAAGCCTTCTTAATTAGAAACTCGAAAAATTATTTCCCCTATATAGTGAAAAATATATACTTAATTATTAAATTCTATATTTAATAAATAGTTTATTAAAAAAAACTAAAACATTTAATCACTCTATGGAGAATTTACAAAAAAATGCGCATATTTAAAATATCCGTTGTTTTATATTACGAAGATTAGATCTTTTATATTCTCGTAATCACTCTCGTATAGTGAATGATTGCTCATGAGCATACTTCTTAATCTTGTTCATTATAATGATCGACTGTAATGTGTCTTCTGTCTTTCTCTAGATAATTGAGATTATAGCTCGAGCTTATACGAGTACTTTCACTCTCATCTCAGCAATTGCTTCAAGAAAAAGACGAATTGATGACAACATGCTTTGGTTCTTAAAGTTGATTCACTAATAATAAACGACTACTTTTTTAATTTATATTTCTCTACCTTCGTTTGCAAATACTAATACAATACAATTACATATTTTGCAATTTTTTAATTAATGAGAACTATTTCTCTTTTCATTTATATAAACACATATTGGATAATTCTTGAAATTCGTAACCAATTCTAGAAGTTAGAGTTTGGGTATACACAAACTTTATACAATTGAAAATTGTTTTTTTTTTGTGAAAAAAAATTGTTCCAAAATTAGAAACATGTCTTCTTTTGTATAAGCGGGAATGAAAAACAACTGATTTTGAGTTTCATAAGGGAACAGTGCGTGCATTATCAACACACGTACACGTACTTTGTGTATATTCCTGCATGGCTGCCTTCAAAGAGCTATCATTATGAAACGTAACCCTTCTTTTATTATGCAACGGCCTTTTAAACCCAACATTGAGAATGAGGGTGATTCTGAAAAAATCCAACGCAGTTCTCTTATTGCCGAAAAAAAATCTGTTTTAGCAAACGAAAAAAGATGTAGAATCCTACTAAGATACATGCGGAAAAATCTTAGCAAATCTGTACGAATAGAAAAATGAAAAATTACAAACCGACTGACAAAAATAGAATCAGAATTGACAATTTTCAAATTCATTTCTTTACAATATTTCATTTTACGTAACTTTGATTATTCGTTAAATTCTTTTCTTAAATAAATATTTAGAAAATAGAAACTGAAAATAGTATTAAAAAAACTCAATTAAACTTTTTTAACAAAATTAAAGACAAAATTCAATTATTTTTTAAAGTTCACGCTATATTGTTTTTAATATTCAATGATTATCTAAAATTTTAACTGAAATTCATTTTTATGAAATAAAATTCAATTTTTATTAGAATATTCTACTAGAATTCAATTATTTAAATAAAAACAAAACGTAATTAAATAATTTTTTGAAGAATTGAACGTTTCTTAAAATTCAATTTCCATAAAAAATTGTTATCAACAAATTATCAAATACTTGAATATTAAAAATAATTGAAATTCTGAATTGAATTTTATTATTAATGAAAATAATTGAATTGCGAAGAATTT
The DNA here is from genome assembly GCA_032872475.1 of Leptopilina myrica (nomen nudum). NCBI lineage: Eukaryota > Metazoa > Arthropoda > Insecta > Hymenoptera > Figitidae > Leptopilina > Leptopilina myrica (nomen nudum). The sequence goes on along the minus strand of CM065459.1, from coordinate 2,452,978 downwards.
TATTTAAATTTTCAAAAATGATTAAATTCTTGTAAAAAATTAACAGAAATTCAATTATTTTTAAAAATTTTAATAAAGTTCTTGGCATAAATTAAAAATAACAAAATTCTTAGCAGATCTTTAATTACTTTCAGAAATTTTAATAAAATTATTCTCAAGAATTTAAATATTTTCGTAAAATAATAAAAATCTTTGCAGGTCATCAATTATTTTCAATAGTCTTAATAAAAATCCTTCGCAAGAATTCAATTATTTTAAAAAATATTAGAATTTTAGCAAAAATTTTAAACAATATTTTGATACAACTTTTTTTTAGTAGAAATTCAATTGTTTTTAAGACAATTTAAAAAAACTTTCCCAAATTCAATTCTTATTTAAAATTTTAATGAAATTCTTCTAAAGAATTCAATTATTATAATCTAAAATTTTAACTGAAAGCTATTTTTAAATCAATGTTTATCAGAAAATTCTACGAGAATTAAATTATTTAAATACAAAAATAAATAATTTTTTGAATAATTGAATGTTTCTTGGAATTCAATTCCTATTAAAAATGTTATCAACAATTTTTAAACAATTAAAGTGTTTGGACAAATGTTAATCTTATTTTTAAGAATTTTTTCAAGGAATTCGATTAAAATTCGATTAAAAATAATTGAATTCCTAAAAAGAATTTTATTATTTACGAAAATAATTAAATCCCGGTAAAATTTTATTAATTGTGAAATTAAATCATTTATTTTACTACTAAAAATTATGAAAATAGTTAAATGATGGCGAAGAAATTTATAAAAAAATTTGTTATTAATGAAATTCTTGTGAAATTTTTATTATTTTTTATGAAAATAATTCAAAGGTTTTGTAGAATTTTATTAAATTTTATTTTTAAATAATTAAATTCTTTTGGTAAATTTTATAAAAATAGTAGATATTGAACAATATTTAATTTTTGCGATGAATATTATAACTTTTGAAAATATTTCAAATTTTGCAATGGATTTTATTAAAATTTTTGAAACCAATTGAATTTTATTACTTTATAGAAAATAGAAAATAATTGAATTCGTGTGATAAATATTGTTAATTATGAAATGAATTGAAATTTTTTAATGAATTTTAATAAAATTTTTGAAAATAATTGAATTTTGTTGAAGAATTTTGATATTTATTTATACAGATAATTGAAATGTTGACAATGTTTTTTAGTTTTTTTTAAATATATGAATTTCGGAGAAGACTTTTAATATTTCTAAAGTTAATTGAAATTTTGACAAAAATTTAAAAAAATTTTTGAACATAATTGAATTTTTCCGAAGAATTTTATTATTTTTAAAAAATAATTGACTTTCTGTAATGATTTGTAATTTCTCTAAAATTCTCCAAATTATATCGTACAATTTACGTAATTTTCATTCTTTTTACATAAAATTACGGTCTTTTACGGACCTTTTTTAAAAAAAAACGGACTTTTACGAACTTGAAGCAAAGTTACGGACTTTTTCAGGATTTACGGACCTACTTCGAGCCCTGAAACTTTGAGAGTCTGTTTTTGATAAATCGAAGGGAATTTATTTCCTTTCGAAAAAAAGACGAGCGCAGTAGCCTAGCGATTTCTATTTTTGACCGCGAACACACACCCCAAGATCGTGTTTTCCCTTAAAAGATGAAGGTGCTTTCTAAGATTGAATTACCCAATGAAGACCTCGGGGATCGACCTCTACACGTCGAGAATCGCTAACCGAATCTCGAACAATTTGACCGGGAATCACGAGCGACCTTAAGCCGCTTAACGATCAATTATATAGAGCACGATAACGCTTTGGAATGACGGAGATAATGAATTTCCCCCCCCCCCTCCACTTTTGATATTCGCCCCTCAATTTTATAGAGAAACGGATGAGCTTCAACTTGAGGTTTGAGGAAAGGACTGTCCAGGATCGTGAGGCACACATGAGAGTAATTACACACCAAGGCACGTACATAAATGTGTACACTGGCGTGCAAACTTGGTGGGGCTCTAGAAGCAATTTACATGCTAGCATCTCCACAGTGTGGGACGAGACAGCAGCGGAGCATTGTAATTCAAGTAATGTAAGCTTTATGCAAAATACATGTTAGTTAGGAGTGTAGGAGATAGAGCTGGAGTTCTAACCACCCTGGCTATCCTTACTCTCCCTTTAACTCACCCCGACCTCCCGCAATCCCCGCTTCACCCTCGCCTCGGTGGGGACCCTTCGCCTTCACCCTCTCTCTCTCTCTCCTCTCGGCCCTCAGCTTCCCTCACCACCTCTTCTTGCCATTCTTGACTACTTCCCTCAAACATGTAAACACTTTGCTTCTTACAAGAGACAAATCTAATAAAAATTAAATCAATTTTTCTAAACATTCCTCCTGTCATAAGGAATACATTACTGTTCGGGAATAAAAACCAAGTTAGTTCTTTAAAATTTTTTTTTTCTTTCCCCCAGAATTTTTTTCGAGTTGGCAAAAATAAAACTATAGATTGAAAATAATTCTGTCAAAACTGGACTATATTTAATGATAGAGAGTAAAAAATAGAAATTTTTTAGCTGTATCAGTTAAAACTTTCGCTAATCTGGAGAAACTTATCGTTCCTTCAGGTGACGCTTTTATTCCCCAACGCGATAAAAACAAATTTATAAACACAGAATCGGGAAAACAATTACACTTTTGCTCGAGTATTGTGCGCGTAGTAACTCAGTAGTTATCAAACTATGTAATTCATAACATAAAAGCAAAACTTTCTGACAAGAGAAATTACCCACTGCGCTCATTATCCACTTCATTCTTTAAACTCTTTCTCTCTCCCTCTCTCTTTTCCTAATAAAATTTATGCAAATTCGCATCTTTTTAATATTCTCCAGCTGAAATTCTTCTGCTGAGAAATGTTAATAAGCTAATAGTCATTATGTGATTATTATGATTTTTCGACATTACTGCGCGAGAGCGTTTGCTTGTAAAAAAAAAATTAATCTCCTCTAATTTATTTTCATCACTTTCTGAATAACTTGTGTGAAACTAATTAAACTCTTGCTTTATCCAAAAGTATATATTTTAAAAACAACAAATAGCGCGATGAACTTGTTTGAATAAATATATTTTTTTTCAATTCTAACTATTCGCATATTAAAAAATTAGTTAAGGTTTAAACTGCGCGATATAAAAAGAAGTTACTTTTTTTCGTTTTATATAGATATGATAAAAAAAAGTATTTTCTCACGCGACCACTTCTCGCCAATCGTTCCATTCACTCATCCTTGGAGGCCTTGACTCTCGACTATTCCAGGAAAAAGTCAAACAAGTCGTTTAATTTACCAGAGTCGATAAATTTAGGATATATACATATAATAAGAAAACTAAATTATATTTCACAAAAAGGACTTTCTTCTTCTTACACGTGTCTCTTTCTAAAATAAACTTTGTTTCAAACAATTTTTTTTGTTCGCGTGCATTAATTATGCAAACACTGATTAGTACTTTTTGCGCTGAGAAATAATAATTCGACGATTAGAAAGAATTGTAGTAATGCAACAAAATCGATTGTGTTTGTGAATTGACATAATGCATATATCTAATTTGCATGGTGCTTAATCCGGAAATCCAGGAATCGCTCGATCCTCGAGTAAACGAGCGAACCTTGAGCCAAGATTGTCGAAACGACTTTCCGTCCAGCCACACGAGGCGAGGGTTGCCATGGAGCGCGGAGAGTAGCCAAGGGCTGCTCCTAGCTTGTAGATGAACTATTGCCATGTCTGACCCCCCAAGACATAGAAATTACCTCTTATCTTCGCGAAGCAAGGTCCTCGCCATTCTGAATCCAAATACTTGGTCCGCAAGATAAACGTTCGACCCCGTTATTAGGTTCCTATATTGTACATACCCTCCATACATTTCAACTTTCATGTTCAATCAACAATCTTCGCGCAGATATCGTCTATATGCGCGTTCAAGCATATTAAACTCCTAAAAATTAATCCTACACCTTAAGAGGTTCTTTTCTATGAAAAATCCAGGCCTCGGATCGACTTTAACCAACAATAAAAAAAATTGCTTCAGTCGATTAAAAATAGAAAAAAAGTCGATTATTTAATTCAGTGCTGTCATAAAAATTCAAATTAATCAAAACTTGTATAATTTTGCTAAATAAATATTCAAATACTTCACATGAAAAAAAATTTTTTAAATTTCAACTTTTCAAATTTAATAATTTCTAAAAATTAAAACTATAACCTTTTTTCGAAATTTAATTACTTTCTACAATTTTTAACTAAACTTCATCTCTAAATCAATTATCTATATGAATTTTTAATCATTTTTTGCAATTTCTTCAAAAATTCAATTATTTAAATTTAAAAAATCTAATTTTTTATAATAATTTAAACCGTCCATTTTCCTATTTAAAGATATTAATTAAGATAGAACATTTTTAAAAATTTTAATAAAGAAATTCGTAAAAATTAACTTTTTAAAAATATTTCTAAACGATTTATTGAATATACAAAAAGTTGTACAATTAAATACAATTAAAAAATGTCTAAAAAATTGAAATTTGGTCAAAGCTTGAAAAGCTGATTTAAATTTAGTAAAACACATAAATTAATTATTAATTAATTAATAATTCAAAATTTGTCAAAATCTTACGAAAAATAATTGAGTTTTTTAAAATATAAAAAAATTAATCAAATTTTTCAAAGAATTTCAATTATAAATAAATTATTTCTGAAAAATTGTAAAGTAGTGCTGTATAAAAAATCAAATTTTTCATAATAATATAAACCTTACATTTTTCTATTATTAAAGATATTAATTAAGGTAGAACATTTTCAAAAATTTTAATAAAGAAATATTTCTAAATAATTGATTGAAAATACAAAAAAAAATTTACAATTAAATACAATTAAAAATTGTCTAAAAAAATGAAATTTGGTCTAATCTTTTTAAAAGTAACTTAAATTTAGTAAAACAATTAAAAAATAATTAAAAATTTGTCAAAATTTTTTGAAAAATTAATTAAGTTTTTAAAAAATGTAAAAATAGAAATCAAATTTTTCAAAAAATTGTAATTATAAATAAATTATTTCTGAAAAACTCTAATGTCGTAAATTTTAAAAAAATTTTATTTTATTTATTCCACTTTATTGTATTAATTTTTTATAAAAATTGAATTTTTGTAGAATTTAAAACAAAATTGTTTTCAAGAATTTTAATTGAAAATTTGAAATATATGATTATTTTCTCCAAAATGTTGAAAATAATAATTTTAAATAATTTTAATTTTATTATTTTGATATGTATGAATTTTAATTTTCAAAAATATTGAAAATAATTGAATTTAAAAAAAAATTGGAACGTAATAATTTACAGAATTATTCTTTTCAAAACTATTTTAATATTATTTTTAAAACCTATTTTTCATTAATTTTCATTTTTATTGAATCTACACTTGAAGATTATTTCTTATAATTTTTGATAATTTAAGCAAATAAAGAACAATAATTAGTTAAATATTTATTTTACAAAAGTTATTAAAATATGAACAATTTAATTTGTAAATTTTTGAAAAATAGTAATTAAATTTTTTTAAACAAAAAGGTACTTGAATCCATAATAATAATTTAAACAAATTGAAACAATTGTAAATTCTGTAAAATTTTATATTTTAAAGAATTTTTACTTTTTCCCCTTTGAAAATTGTCTATAAATAAAATTATATTTTTGAATTTATATCATTTTATGAATCTAGAAAAATTATTCTATTTAAATTTTTAAAAATAATTAAATATTTAAACCATTGTAACAGGAATTTTAGGAATTAATTAAATTTTAAAAGGTTTTAAAATTAAATTCCTTGAAAATTTAAGAGAAGAATAAGTTTAAAAATCTTTAAACTTTATTTAAAAAAATTATTAATAAAATCATTTTTTTTTAAATTATTAAGGTTTTTCAATAATTTTATTTAAAAATTGTAATGAAATAATTGAATTTTGGATGAATTACAGTTGGAAATTTTATAGAAATAATTATATTTCATTAGGTTTTTCATTGAAATTATTTGAAATATCAATTCCGAAGGGAAAAATAAATATGAATAAGTTTTTAAATTTTTGTTTAACAAAAAGTATTAAAGTTTTGAAAAAATTTAATTCAAAAATTTCTTAAAATTGTTTCTTGAAAAAATGAAACTAAAATCATTTAAAAATTCTTCTATTTCGGAAAATAATTTTAAAAAATTGAAACAATCGAAAATTTTTCCAACTTTTATTGAAATAAATTTTGAATTTTAATTCAAGTTGCTGTTAGAAGTGTTTTGCGACATTTACTATATACGAGTTGTTCAAATAATTACATGTAATGAAAGACCGTAGGAAAAATTATATTTTTTAAGAAATTAGGAATTTTCATTAAATTTGGAAAAGCAATTTTTGACAGTGACAATGGAAAAGAAGTTTTGCTACAGTTTTTTTTTTTTTTTTGAAAAGTCGATAAAAGTCGCAATATTTGAAAATAGTCGAAAAAACTCGAGAAAGTCAATATCCGAGGCCTTGAAAATGCGCAAAATTATAATTTTCGAGTCTACCACTTTGAAAAATTGAAATCGGACAATGGAGGTATTTATTTTGAAATTAAATATCTTTACAGAATCCGGCTTCGGCGTCCCTTCCGGCTTGATATGCGCACAGCAATACCCACAAATTTTCTACGTGTAACATTTCATTTTCCATTTATAGAGCGCACATACTCTTCCATGGACCGAGGCTCTTACGGACGAATCTAATTAAGATAAATTAGCGTTAAGGGAGATTCAGAAGGGGTAGATACTAATATGCAGAGGGTTGAACGAAACTCCGTTTATACATACAAAGATCTGATTAGGTATCCTCTATATGCCGTAAAGAGACAATGTTTCCAAAAGGCGTTCGCAAGTGCACTTCTCCAAAAATTATTTATTCCGCTTATTGAAAAGGTAACAAAAGTTTATCAAGAGCAACAGATATTTATTGCCTGTTTGATTCGAATTCAAAAACGAAAATTTGAACCAGAAAACAATGTTTATATTTAAAAATGCCAGAGATTGAAGATACAGTTTGAAAGCGCAAGAGAGAGAGAGAGAGAGAGAGAGGAAAGTTTCTGCAGCTGGCAACGTTGAGAAGTGCGCGCGTTACATTGTAACATCGCGTCGTTAACGATATCTTGCGCCTTCGCCATGAGGTCTGGACGTTGAAGGGAAACAATGCCTTAGGGGGTAACTGCTGTTGATGGACGCTTCCGATAACCGCCCCACTCCGATTTCTCTGGCCATTATACTATTTAATTAATTAAGTTCGTAAGACCCGAGCCAGCAAGCGCAGTGATTAATAACATTGTATGGTCCTAGCACACTATATACTTGCTCCAACTCAGTTTGTTCGTAGATAAACTATCGTACATATGTATACACAGACTGTGCTTTTTGCACTGGAACAACTACACTCAACCGCCCCTCTCGCAAACATTTCTAAATTATCATTATATTCCACAGTGTATACACTAAATATAATACACAAAACTTGCCGAAATCAACTTTGCCATTTAATAAAACACACTATTGTATACTCTCTTTGTTTCCAAGAATATAGCAAATTCAGACAAAATTCTTTTAATTTACTAAAGAAAATTTTCTTGATGATATGGATTTTAACGAGAAAGGAAACATTGAGGGTGATAAACCAGGACCTATCCTAGTCTCTATGACGCTTTTCCGAACTCGTGTATGTCAAGAAAAATACCCAATAAGCCAAAAGGTCTTCCACCCCTATAGGAAAAGTTTTTCCTAACTAGCCTTCTACAAGGGGTCGTTGACATTCAAGACATAGTTTCTTGCCATACATTTACTTTCTGGACAAACAGACTTTAATCTCCTCAATTTTTCAGTTTTTAACAAATTTTTTCCATCACAAAAGTTCTATGCATAGGCAAAAATTAAAAAAATCTGCCAACTCACTGTAAAAAAAAATCGGCGACAAAAGTCTCAAAATGGAACATTTAATCCCCAACAAATTTCTCCCATTCCAAAAGTTTTATGTAGGCAAAAAATTCAAAAAAACTGCTAACACACTGTAACACATTGTAACAGAATTGCCACAGGTCAGGGAATTCAAGGAAAAGTCAGAAATTTTTACTAAAAATACTGGGAAAAATTGAATTTTTAAAATTCATGAGAAAACTGAATTTTTTTTTTCGTTTTGCCTCGTAAACTATGAAATTACCACAAATTTTAATACAAAACCTTCAATTTTTTCTTTTTCTGACAATAATTTCTTTTTAAATATAACTTAAATTTTCAAAAACTATCATATAAAATTAATAATTAATAATGAATAATAAATAAATAATAATAATAAATAATAATTAAATAAACTTAATAATAACTATCATAAATTATGAATTATTTTATGAATAATTTTTACAATTTTCATAAATACTAGATTGATAAAAGAATTTTAGTTAAAAATACTAAAAAAATTTAATTTTGAAAAAGTTACAAATAATTACAGAAATTCAATTATTTTAAAAAAAGTTACAAAAATTCTTCGCAGAATTTCAATTATGTTCAAAAATTTAAAAACAATTCTCGTCAAAATTGCAATTATTTTTAAAAATAAAAAAATACTTCATTAAAATTCAATTATTTTTAAAAATTTTAATAAAATTCTTGACAAAATTCCACAAAAATTCAATTATTTTCAAAAGTTACAAAAATTCTTCGCAGAATTTCAATTATGTTCAAAAATTTTAAAACAATTCTCGTCAAAATTACAATTACTTTTAAAAATAAAAAATACTTCATTAAAATTCAATTATTTTTAAAAGTTTTCATAAAATTCTTAACAAAATTCCACAAAAATTCAATTATTCAATTTTTAATAAATTTCTTCAAAATAATTCAATTATTTTTATAAGTAGTAATAAAATTTTTCACAAGAATTCAATTATATTTCAAATACAAAATTTAATAAAATTTTTCGAAAAATATCAATTATACAAAAATATTTTTATAAATATTAAAATTCTTCACCGAAATTTAATTACTTTTGTAAACTTAAATAAAATTCGTTGTAAGAATTCAATTATTTATATAATCTTAAATAAAATTCTTCGAAAAAATTCAATTATTCTTAAAAATTAAAAAAAAATATTTTCTAAATTTCAATTACATTTATAAATAAAAAATTCTTCATCTAAATTCAATTATTTAAAAAAATTTTAATAAAATTCTTGGCAAAATTTTGTAGAAATTCAATTTTAATGAATTAATTCCAAATAATTCCATTATTTTGATAAGTAATAAAAATTTTACAGGAATTCAATTATTTAAGGGCATTTGAACCATGATGACGTCACAATTAGTGAAAAGCATGTGTTTTATAAATGTGACGTCATAATGGTTCAAATGCCCTTAAAATAGAAAATTTCATAAAATTTTTAGAAAATTATTAATTATTTAAAGAATTTTTCACCGAAATTCAATTATTTTTATAAACTGGAATAAAATTCTTTGTAAGAATTCAATTATTGATATAAATAATAAAATTCTTCACATAAATACAGTTATTTTTATAAATTTGAATAAAATTCGTTGGAAGACTTAAATTATTTTTAAAATGTAATAAAATTCTTCTCAGAAATCCAATTGTGTTCGAAAATTAAAAAAAAATTCTTCTCAAAATTCCAAGTAACTTTATAAATAATAAAATTCTTCTCCAAAATTTAATTATTTTATGGGAATTTTAAGAAAATTTAAATTATTTTCATAAGTTATAAAACTCATCGCAGAATTTTAATAATTTTTTATACAATATATATTTTAATCAAATTTCTCGAAAAATGTAATTATTCTTAAAATTGTTATTAAAAACTGTCAAATTAAATATATATATTTAAAATTTTATTGATAATATTCTCTATGAGAATTAAATTTTAACAAAGAACATTCTATTATTCAATAAATTATTTATTTTTTAATTTAAATAATTGCATTTTTCTAGAATTTTTTTAATAAAAATGGATTTAAAAATGAATTAACGGATAATTGATTTATTATTATTTATGAAAGTAATTGAATTATTGCGACGAATTTTATTAAATTTATTTTAAATATTATAATTTTTTTTGAGCAATTTTACTGCTTGTAAATATAATTGAATTCTTGCGAACGATTTTTTTAGGATTTTTGTAAATAATTAACCTATTCTGAAAAATGTTTTCTTATAAGTTGTTTAATAAATTTAAAAAGGTTTGAATTTGAATGTTTTGAAGAATTTTAATTCCTGCAGAAAAATAATAATGATTTAATATTTATTTAAAAAAATAAGTTATTGATGTTTTTGATTAATTTTACAATTAATGAAATTTGTAAATAAATGTAATAGAACATTTTTTCTTGATTATCTAATAATTTTTAGAGTGAATCAGAATATTCTTCAGGGTCAGGGAAAAAGTGAGAATTTTCTCTGGAAATCAGGGAAAAATAAAATTAAATATTTGTGGCAACCCTGTTTAAAAAAATCAGGGACAAAATGTCTCAAAATGTTCCATTTTGAGACATTTTGTCCCCAATTTTTTTATACAGTGCATAAAGTAAGAGTTAAATTATCGACAATGATTGTGAGAATTGTTTTTTTTTTTGATAATGAAATGAAAATTGTTAAATTCGAACTCTGCGATCGCACCTGCGAAAGTAGCTCAATCATTCGAGTCATTGTTGTGGTGCCATACATCGAAAAACTCTACTGTATAATAATGGCGACTAGTAAAAATCGCCGATCACGCAGCAAACGGCAAAAGGTGCGCAAAGCAGAGGGATATAAGAAGCAAGGGATGAAGAACAGGCAGAGATGCAGCAGAGAAGGAAGAAAAAAGCGTCATTGCGATAAATCATCTCCGGACGACAGCCATTCAAAAAATACTCCTCTCCTGCTCTTTCGAACGTGCGCATCACAGTTTTTCACTCTCCTTTTTTTATTATTCTTTAACTCCGCGCGCACAGTCTTTCGTCCTCATCGTAATAATCGTCTGCACTGAAATTTTCTCACACTCAACGAAACCAATCATGCACCACGGGTTCAACCAATTGCAAATCCATCACCAAATGATCGATGATTCTCCAAAAAAAAATAAAGAAAGAAAATAAAAATTACTCTTCCAAATAAATATTATGTAGATCAAAATGTCTTTTTAATGAATTTACTTCTGTTGTCCTCTTTCGGTATTTTTAGCATTTAGTTTTTTTTATTCAAAAATGCTTTTATTCTTCCAGACTTCGTACTCGATGATTAATTTTTAAAAAAGGAAACCAAAAGTAGCTTTCGGACTAAAAAAAGTAGTAAAAAAGTAGCTACAGAAAAATTAAATTTCACGAGCAAAACAACTCGATTTAGAAACTTTATAAAACTGACGAAACTTCCGTATTCTATATTTTATTATTCTGACTTTTTTTCTAATTTTTATAAAAAATATTTACTTCTTTCTTATTTTAATGCTAATAAATTGAACTCCTGCAACGAATTTTATTATTCATGAAAGAATTTCAATATTTATAAAAATCATTTAATTCTTGCGAAGTAATTTTTTTTAAAAATAATTCATTTCTTTCGACTAATTTTATGCAAATTCTTATTTAAATAATTAAATTCCTGAGAATTTGTTTTTGTTCAAGAACAAAACTGAATTTATACGATGATTTTTACAACAAAATTTTTAAATAATTCAATTCTGATTAAAAAATTTTTTTAAATTATTGAAAATCGTTGAGTTTAGAAAAGTTTTTAATAATAACTCAATTTTACAAAGAATTCTATTAGAATATTTCGAAATAATTAAATATCTGTGGGATTTTATTAAAATTGAATAAAAAAAAAAAGTTTCTAAAAAAAACTTTTTATTATTCAAAATAAAAAAATTAAATTCTTGCGAAAGGTTTTATTAGATTTTTTTAAAATAATTGAATTAACCAGAAGAAATTTAAAACTTTTCAAAAAAAATTCAATTCTTGTGATGAATATTGTTATTTATGAAAATAATTGAATTTTTCAAAAAAAATTTACTAAAGTGACTCAAAATAATTAAATTTTCGAGTATAATTTTATTATTCATGTTTAATAATTGAATCGTTTCGTAGAATTATTTATTCATAAATAATTGAATTATTGAGAAGAATTTTATTCATATCAGAAAAAATAATTTAATTATTTCATAAAAATTTAATTGAAATTGCGTTTTAAAATAAGTGATTTCTTTCAAACAATTTTATTAAAATATTTAAATATAATGGAATTCTGAAAATTATTTTCCCGAAAAAAATAAAAATTCCACAGGAACTGAATTATTTAAAATAGAATATTTATATTTACTTTAAAATTTAATTAATTTAAATTTAATTCTCCTTTAAATAATTCAATTCCTGTTAAATTTTTATTTATTCTTCGGGAAAATAATTAAATGCTCGTGCGTAGAATACTATTAAAATTTTTCTTTAATAATTGAATTAATAATAATTTCTTAATAAAATTGATATTTTACCATGAATTTTATTGATACTTTTAAAAATAATTGAATTCCTAAGAAGAATTTTAGTATTTATGAAAATAATTAAATTATTTTGAAAAATTTTATTAGAATATTTAAAAACGAATTGAATTTCTGTGGAAAATTGTTGTTATTTTTGAAAATAACTGAATTTTTCATAAGAATTTTATAAACATTGTTTTAAACAATTAATTTTTTCGAAATATAATAAATATGAAAATTTTATTTTAAATAATTGATTTTCTTGAAATTTGTTTGTAAATACTATTCTAAATTAATTAAATCCTTTTGAAATTTTTATTATTTATAAAAATAATTGAATTTTGGATTAATTTTATCAATTTTTTGTTAAATAATTGAATTTTGAATATTTTTAATTTAATATTTTAAATATTGAATATTTTTTGGAAATAATTGAATCGTTTCAAAGAATTTGATTATTATTTTTGGAAATAGTTTTTGTTTTCTAATATTAGCGAAGTTAAAGTAGTGAAAATACTAAAAATAACAGAAATAGTATAGCTTTTAGTGACCGAAATCTAAAAATAATACACAAATAGTTCAGGTATTTTTTTTAGTTTAGGAATTTTGTTCACTATACTTGAATAAAATTAGGTCCGTTTCCAGCAATACTTTGTTCTTTTGTTTACTTTGAAATTTAGTGAAACTAGTTATGCATTGTCATTACATTGTTAGATACAATAAAACAAAAAGCATGCCTACGAAAAACGAAGATGGATTTAAATTTTCTAAAACTAATCGATAAGTCTTTCTTACGTAATGTCCCCTAAAATTTGCTTAATCCTGCATTTAGAGACTAACAATAACAATATTTCTTTTTCAAAAAGAAGAATAGTATTCGTATATATATAAAATACACATTTAAATGACAATCGTCTACTAGAGTCATAGATACAATATATTATTATTTACGAATCAGAAGACAATAATAAATTACATTCTCGAAGTGCGTGATGTATAGTTAAATATACCTGAACGATAAATACGATTAGAAATAAATTCTTATCTTACATTTGCCTCAAGTACAAAAATTTACGTTTTTTTTTTGTATAAAATGAAAGTGCAAAAAATGAATATTTATGAATTTTCAAAAAACAGAATGTAAAAACACTAGTTTTTACTTCGAGGAATGTGTATTTATATACACTGGCCGATATATAACAGCTGATGTACGCATTGTTAAGAAAACAATGGGACATACCTTCGGACAAGTGCACTTTCCATTCTTATCGTTTTCACCCCAGCAAATTGTGATTGCCCTAATTAGAAAATTCACCACCGGCGACGAAAATATACAAATATCTCTTGTAAAATCTTTAAAGTTCAAAGGCTCTCTTATACCACACCTAAAAGAGTCTAAAAAATTCTAAACTATGTCGATAATTTTAAAAATAAATTAAACCATTTCTAATCAATTTTTCGAAAAAATGAAACAAAAAAATTTTTTTTTTACAACATTCTTTGCAAGAATTTGATTATTTTACGAATAACAAATTTTCCGCATGGGAATTCGATTATTTAAAAAAATAAATTTTACGAGAATAAAATTATTAAAATTTATTTAAATTATTATATATATTTATTATTTAAGTGAAAAAAGAAGAATCTGCAGACAAATACACAATTTAACTGACTCAAATAAAAATGCGATGCTTCAAGTAAATATTTCATTAATAAACTATAATATTCGAATGAAATAAATTTTTTTCCAGTATACATACATTTGATGACAAATAAAGTTTTGTTGAAAACAAAGAAATTTAATTCGGATTTGACGAAGCGATTGTATAACTAATGTGAAAGCTATAGGCGGCAGAATGCTAAGAATTCTTTATAGGAATGACGAGTTGTTTCGGTATATTTTGTATTTATATTTATACCAATAGAGTGTATCGATGATATTTCTTCGTTTCCGAAGATAACAATCTTGCCGCGGCATCGCAGTCAAGGTACCGAAAATTATAGGTTTTCGCGGTTTGAATTATTTCTTTCTCAACGTCACTAAAGGATTCGAGGGAAGAGAAAGAAAGAAAGAACGAAAGAAGTCACAGTTTTTGCTCAAAAAAAAAAGAAGAGGAGAAAAATAGAACTGCCACTTCTGGATGGAAAACAAAGAGAGAAAAAAATTATGGCAATACGTAACAAAAATAAGGTAGACGAAAAAGAGGTCAGGGCTGTAAGCTATTCTTATATATCAATAATTTTAAATAATTATTATCATCCACTTAAAATGGTGTATAATAATTATTCGGGGATTTTTTCAAAAACACTAATATTTGATTGAACGGCTCGTTTACCTCTTTTGAAAGGGTAACGATCTTTCTTTTTCTCTAAAAAAAAAATTCTGCATGAACGAAATTTCCCGAAATTCACTTTCAATATTCTAATAATTCTGGGGCTTGTTTTAAAATTTAAACAAAATAAATTGTTCTAAAAACAGGCCTCGGGTCGACTTTAACGAACAAAAAAGGTTGCTTTAATCGATTAAAAATAGAAAAACAGTCGAAAAAGTCGATTATTTAATTCAGTGCTGTCACAAAAATTCAAATTAATCGAAACTTGTACAATTTTGCTAAATAAATATTCAAATACTTCTTACTTCTTTATTCACAGAAAAAGAAATTTTTTAAATTTCAATTTTTCAAATTTAATAATTTATCAAAATTAAAACTATAACCCTTTTAGAAATTTAATTACTTTCTACAATTTTTAACTAACTAAACTTCAAAAATTCAATTATTTAAATAAAAAAGTCAAATTTTTTATAATAATTTAAACCATCCATTTTTCTATTTAAAGATATTAATTAAGGTAGAACATTTTCAAAAATTTTAATAAAGAAATTAGTAAAAATTAACTTTTTAAAAATATTTCTAAATGATTGATTAAAAATACAAAAAGTTTTACAATTAAATATAATTAAAAAATGTCTACAAAGTTGAAATTTGGTCAAATATTTTAAAAACATTTAAATTTAGTGAAAACCATTAAAAAATAATTCACAATTTGTCAAAATCTTACGAAAAATAATTAAATTTTTTAAAAATATAAAAAAATTAATGACATTTTTCAAAGAATTTTAATTATAAAGAAATTATTTCTGAAAAATTATAAAGTAGTGCTGTATAAAAAATCCAATTTTTTATAATAATATAAATTTTTTATAATAATATAAACCTTACATTTTTATATTTAAAGATATTAATTAAAGTAGAACATTTTCAAAAATTTTAATAAAGAAATATTTCCAAATCATTTATTCAAAATACAAAAAAAGTTTTACAATTAAATACAATTAAAAAATGTCTAAAAAACTGAAATTTGGTCAAATCTTTTTAAAAAAATTGAAAATTTGTCAAAATCTTTTGATAAACAATTAAGTTTTTTAAAAATATAAAAAAATCAAATTTTTCAAAAAATTGGAATTATAGATAAATTATTTCTGAAAAATTCTAAAGCAGTGAATTAAAAAAACATTTTATTTACTTTACTCGAAGGTAATCGAATCTTTAAAAATTTTGATAAAACAATTGTAAGAATTAATTTTTTTTTAAATATTGTAATGTATAATTTTTCAAAAAAAAATTAAAGAATTAATGAGCAGTTTTTTGAATTTTTTTTAAGAATTTTAATTGAAAATTTGGAATGTATGATTATTTTCTCCAAAATGTTGAAAATAATTTTGAACAATTTTAATTTTAATATTTTGTGTATGAATTTTAATTTTCGGAAATATTGAAAATAATTGAATTTAAAAAAATTTGAACGTAATAATTCAGAGAATTATTCTTTTCTAAACTATTTTAATATTATTTTTAAATCCTTTTTTTAATTAATTTTTATTTTTATTGAAATTACACTTGAAGATTATTTATTATAATTTTTTGATAATTTAATATTATTTGAAAAATTTTCAATTAAAATTCTTTAAAAGTTAATTTTCAAAAATTGGAATAAAACACTTGAAAAGATGATTTAGTTTTAATTAAATTTTGCAGAATTTTAATTATTCACAATTTTTTTTAATTGTAATATTTTGAAACATTTAAGTAGAAAACTAATTGAAAAATAAACTGCCAAAAATTTGTCTATAATAAGTTATACTTTGCACGGTATAAAAATAAAAAAGGAAATAAGTTGCATTTTATAGCAAAAATATTGTATTTTGACGCTAAATTTGGAAGAAAAGTCGAAAAAGTCGCAATTTTTAAATAAAAGTCGATAAAAGTCGCATTATTTGAAAATAGTCGAAAAAGTCATAATATCCAAGGCCTCTAAAACAATCTTTATTTATTTTAGTGACTAATTTTCAAAAGTATTTCGAAAAAAATATTTATACTTATAAAAATATAAATTGTTTAATTTATTTCAGAATTTTTCAATATTCTAACCCCTGGTTATTCTTTCCTTAAAAACATTTGTTTCTCTTTTTCTTTATTTACAAAAATTGTGCTGCAGAATTTGTTAATTATTTTCCTTAAACCTTTTATGTCAGTCTCACGACTATAGAGTATATATAAGGAGATTGTGAAACATTCTAGATTATTCTTAATAAATGTATAAAGATGATTCCGATTAAGAATTTTATAGGATAAGACAGTCAGTCAGACAGACAGATAGAGGGAGAAAGAGAGAGAGAGAGAGAGAGAGAGGGAGAGACAGGGAGGGAGTGAGAAAGAAAGGAACTTTAATTGTGCCGAACAGCACCAAACAAAAGAAGAGCCGCTGTTCAAGGTCGAGGCAAATCGCCTTCTCGCGAATGACGTCAGGATGCAGTTAGACTACTTTAGTTCGTGGTCCAGTCTCGCCTGCCCACGAACAGACAAAGGATCTTTGCTGTTTCGAAATACTATTCTCTTAAAAATCAATTAATACATCATTTTATACATCTATTACAAAACAAATATAATTTCCAAAACGAATCAATATTTCGATAATATTTTTCATTCATTTAATTTCTTCTATTTCTCTGCTTCAATTTTGTATACAAACATTTCTCAATAAGTTGTTATTTATTTCTTAAACGATAAAAACGAATTTTCTCAGCTGTTATGAATATTTATTTTTTAAGCTTTTATTTAGCTGTTCTGTACATATTTAGATATCTTTAGAAAAAAGATGTTTAATTTTTTCTAAAGAAGATGTTTAATTTTTTCTAAAGAAGATGTTTAATTTCTTCTTAACTAGATGTTTACTTTTTTCCTAAAAAGAAACGATTTTTACATTTTGGTTCTAAAACATCTTTGTTTAATTAAAAGAGAAAAATTTAGTTAACTAATTGAATGTTTCGGTAAAAGTCGATGACCTGCGAGGAAGCGTAAATACGGTGGTCCGATTACCATAAGAAGGGCTCTAATTTTGCACAATGCCCCTTTTTTGGAGCTTCCGACCGACTCCTCTCACATGATTGTTCTTTGCTTTAGGGCAAAATAGCTATGGCCATAGCAGGCCACAATTTCTTCGTTTTTTCTCAATAAAACTTTTTACCTTAACCACCAGCTTTCGATTTGTATATATCGACAATAATAATTAAAAATAGTTGAGAGATGACATTATAAGGTCATTTGTCGCCGCTCGTAAGGCGACGAAATCTAATTAGTGCAGGACAATGCTGCAAGTACTGGGTATTAATGACCCTATTCAGAGCGATGTGGGATTTCCCCGTAACTGTCGATTTAAGGACAATTGAAACTTTAGGAGTATTATAAAACAGAGTTGTGGAAAAATGAAAGAAAGCAAATCACCTCTGTATGTATATTTAAGTAGAAACCTATTTTTCTCTTGGTCGTAAATTAAACTTTCGAAAATTATTGTCGCGTGAATATTGGAAATGCTATTCATGAGAGTTTATATATAAATTTTCATTCTGTTAAAAAGAAAAAAGAAAAAAAAGAGAGCTTGGAAGGATAAGAAAAGGAGGAACAAGCACGTCGGCAAGTCAAGAGCAATGCTTTTCTGTGTCCCGAATCCAAAGTGGAATGGGAGGGAGTGCCTGGATTTCCTTAATAAAATGGGGCGCAAACGCCACGCCAGCGAATATCTCGCTGATAGCAGCACGGTCAGCTCGACGTCCAACACCAAAATGCTAGAGGGGTTGCTAGGGAAAATCTAGAGAAGGTGGCAAGAGGGTGAGGTGGTTGCTTAGGCTGATTCAATTTGACACGAACGCCCAGCCACCCTTCGTCGGATTTCCGTTGCGGCCTTCCAACGCTAGCCAAGTAGAAAGAGAATAGAAAACATTTTGATTAGCATAAAACAGGGCACACTCCGGTGCTTGTGCAACTATTTTTCAATGTCACACTCGAATTTATTTAAAACCCCCTAAAAACGATCACCTTAAAGACTTTCGTTTTCCTACCAACCACTCGTTGCGTTTTTTTTTTTTTTAATTTTTAATCTTCAAATCAAGAGTGACAAAAATATCAAAACAATGCAGGAAAAAAAATACCAAAGTTGCAGAATTGGGAATTTTTTCAGTCATCTATATATATATGAAAGCACAGATGTCAGAATTCAATTTAAAGTTCAGCGACATATAGGAAAGTGCATGGACCTGTGCAAATTTCTTTTTACACGTTCTGGCAGTAACCACGTGTCAGAGATTCGCCCACACACGTGGTGCGTTTTTTCATCAGGTAGCTACAATATGATAAACGCATATTCATGTACGAATGAATAAGGAAAATAGGTGTTGAAGCATTTCGTCTTCAAAAGAGAATTGGCGCCCATATATCGAATCTATTTATGTTTAAAAAAGTCGCCGAAAATTAAATAAAAATATTTTTCACTTAATTAACAATCCTACACGGAGAAAAATGGATTATACAATTAAGAATATAGAAAATAAGATCATATACACTGAGAAAACGATTTATTTGATTCAAACATATTTTGTTTAAATCAAGCTTAAAATATCTTTGCTATACATAGTCAAACAAATTTAAGTTTAATTCAAACATATTTTTTGTTTTATTTATAGAAATAATATATTTAATGCAAACATAATTTATAGTTGATTTAAAATTATTTATTATCAACTTTTAAGTTTGAATCAAGCATAAAATTTTTAAACATATTTTTTGTTTAAACCAAAACAAAAAATATGTTTGAATTAAACATAATTATTCAAACAAAAATTATTTTTGAATCAAAGTAGTAAATGTTTTCTATATATTGGAATTAAGCTTAAAAACTAATTTTAATTAAACAAAATTACTTAAAATTATTTTTTTACTTGAAACAAGTATAATGTTTTTTCAGTGTACTACTGAATATAATCTGATTATTACTCTTTATAATCTATTAACAACCTTTCAATGTTTTAGAATTATTTCTGATATTCACAATAAATTATACATTTTATAATCCAAAGTCGAATCGAAATAAGTTGCATTTTATACCAAAAATATTGTATTTTGGCGCAAAATTTGGAAGAACAGTCGAAAAAGTCGCAATTATATTTTAATAATCGACATAATCTGTTCTCACCTATGAAGTTAGCGTTGTTTTATTATATAATGTTTTCTTTTTGCATCAGTTCAAATATTTAAGTATTTTAAAATTTTAAGCAAATAAAAACCAATAATTACAGTTAAATATTTATTTTACAAAAGTTATTAAAATATGAAAAATTTAATTTGTAAATTTTTGAAAAATTAGGTTTTTGAAAAAGAGTAAATAAAATTTTTTAAAGAAAAAAGTACTTGAATTCACAATAACAATTTTAGCAAATTGAAAATTTTAACAATTTGAAACTCTGTAAAATTTTATATTTTAAAGAATTTTATTTTTTCCCCTTCAAAAATTGTCTATAATTATAATTATATTTTTTCATAATTATATAATTTTATGAATTTACAAAAATTATTCTATTTAAATAATTCAATTCTCGTAGAGTAGAATTCTGACAGGAATTGATTGAACAAAAATTTCAGTTAAAATTTAAAAAAAAAAAATTAAATACGTAGACCGTTGTAACAGAAATTTTAGGAATTAATTAAATTTTATTTATTTATTTATTTATTCCTTGAAAATTTAAGCGAAGCAAAAGTTTAAAAACCTTTAAAATTTTATTTTAAAAAATTATTAATAAAATTATTTTTCTTCAAAAATTATTAAAGTTTTTTAATAATTCTATATTCAAAAATTTTACAAAATAATTTGAATTTTGGATGAATTACAGTTGGAAATTTTATAGATATAATTATATTTCATTAGGTTTTTCATTGAAATTATTTGAAATATCAATTCCGAAGGGAAAAATAAATATGAATAAGTTTTTAAATTTTTGTTTAACAAAAAGTATTCAAGTTTCGAAAAATTTAATTCAGAAATTTTTAAATATTGTTTCTTAAAAAAATGAAACTAAAATCATTTAAAAATTCTTCTATTTCGGAAAATAATTTTAAAAAAATTGAAACAATTAAAAATGTTGCCAAACTTTTATTGAAATAAATTTTGAATTTTAATTCAAGTTGCTATTAGAAATATTTTGCGACATTTACTATACGAGTTATTCAAATAATTACATTTAATGAAAGACCGTAAGAAAAAATTATATTTTTTAAGAATTTAAGAATTTTCATATTGAATTTGGAAAAGCAAATGTTGATAGTAACAATGGAAAGGAAAATTTCTTCAAAGAATTTTTATTTACTTAGAAAATATAAATTTTGTGTTTATTAAGACTTTATTTGTTTGTAAATTTATTTATGATTAATTGATCAATTATTATTTAATCGCTAATAATTTTAATAATAATTTTTCTTAACAATTTTAATAGTTTTGTAGATTTATAAAAATGAAATTACCAGCAATTTACGAACAAATAAATTTGGTGTTAAAAAAATAAATTTAGTGATTGATCAATTAATTAATTAAATTGATAAATTATTAGCAACAACAGATTCAAATTTTTTTTTAATTTTATTATTAGGCAAGTCCTTAATAAAATTATTTTTTTAAATTTATGGGTTAGTTCTGATTTGTCAAAATTTTATTTATTTAAAATAACGTAAATACCTTGATGCAAGTTTTATAATCCAAATGAATATGATTAAATAATTTAAAAGTGATAATCCTTAGATTTTCATTATTTTAATTCTGATTAACTGTCCTAGAATGTAAGAATATCATAAGAAGTATAATCTGGATTATATCACATATAATCCATTTTTCTCCGTGTAAGTTTGAAGAATTTGAGCGACTTTTCGAACTTGAAGAATGTTTGATTTCAGAATTTTATTTTCGAAACTATTCCAACTCAGGTTTATTATCTTGGTATCTTAACAACCTTTTAATTAGCAAACGAGTTTATTATTCATACTACAGTCTGCTTTGTTTGTATTTACTTATTTGACACAATATTGATGTTTGGTAGGAGACAAATGAATCTAATTAATTTTTTTTTAAATTCTTTTATCGAAATTATTCTCTTAATTACAAAAAAAAATAGTCTGGGTTCAAAGTGAAAAATCTTGTCCCGAACAATAGTGATTATTCTTACGCCTGACATTTTTGCCTGACATCACTTGAAAATTCAAGTATTGTAACAAAAAAAAAATGCTTTTCGTAAACATTTTTCTCGCTCAACATTCACGCAAAGTTAAAGTATCGTGTATTTCGGTACTGTGCTCTCAAGGATTCTGGTGGCATGCGCACATTTCTCTAGCCTGTCGTCTCTCTCTCTTTTTCTCTTTCACTCGGGGTAAGAAGGGAGGGTGAAAGTGGGGGTGGAAAGACTCCACGAAGAGTAAGATGAAGGGAGACAGAGTTGTGATCGAGAGGGAGAGAAGTCCAGCGGGTCCTGCAGGATTCTCCTCTCGTCCTTCGAGACTAGTGTCGAGGGAGCCAAGGGTGAGAGGGAGAGAGAGAGAGAGAGAGAAGCAAAAGGAGAGATGAACGTCTCAAATTTGGTTGGCTGTCTCCTGTTGGCTTGCTAGAGCAGAATGCCGAGGGGCGAGGGGAGCGAGGACCACGAGTGGTGGGGATAGGAGTTAACGAAGACTGCCGCGCGGGCCAAGGGGAAGAAGCACGGCGAGAGCAAGAGGGTGAGAGAGAGACGTGCAGGGGGTGGGGCAAAAGCGCCTTGGTGCGATCCCGTAGACTCGAAACTCGAAATTCCAACGGACCGCAGAACAGAGCCGTCGGTCGTGCGACGTGGATCTGAATAATTATTATTGTCAAATTCGAAAAACAAAAAAACTCATTATTCTGCCCTGACAGGACAAATTCAAAAATTCCGTTTCTCAAATATACGTAAATTCAATATTTGCCAAAGTTCACAGTTTCATGTTTAATTAAAAATTTTTCAAAAAAAAAAAAAAAACAGTGCTTCCACAATTACGTAAATGAGAGGACGCAAACGCCGGCGATGGTTCTCCTGACAAATCACTGGAGAAAATGTGCTCAACTAGTGTCAAAGTGAATTGTGAAAAACACCGCTGAAGTAGAAAAACAGTATTTGTTGATCGTTGTTATTATTAAATAATTAAGAATGAAAAATTTCGACTAAACACTGAAATGTAAACGACAAGCTATTTGTGTTTTCTTTTTCGTTTTCTTGACTTTCTGGAAAATTTAGTTTCACATTGTTGAATGAAACGCGCGTCTCGCTTGAGTTGTTGTTGTGTTTGAATTCGCGCGCGTGCTTCGCCAGAAAAGATGTTGCCGGTCGCGGGGGCTGTATTGTTCCTATGTGATGCTGGAATAGTTGTTATGACGCGATCAATTGGGACATTTATTACTGTGTCACGTGTCATCATATGATAAATGTAGAACACGTTTATATTGTTTTCGTTTTATTTTCTTTCTGTTTCTTTGACTCACTCACTCACTCTCTCTCTCTCTCTCTTTCGACAAATCTCAATTACTGGATTTGAGTTGTAAGGTGTTAAATGTGAAAATTGAAATTGACGCGTCACGCGAGTGCGCACCTGTGAGACAGTGAGAAAGAACAATCGTGATTAACAAGTAGTCACTGACGGACAATTAGTGCGCAGTTTTCGCGAGGAGACAATAATGAGTGAGATGACGAGTGTCGAGCAGCAGCATCAACAGCAACAGTTCGTTGGTGGTAGCTCGAATTCGGAGCATCACTGCAAGGATCATTGTGTTTCATTCGAAAGTGAGAAGAGCCTCGAGGTGCATCTTCGGTATCATCAAGAGAATCTACTTAGTCAATGGGCCAGTCAGGCGCAGCAAGAGGAGAGCAACAACAACAATAGCAAGGCTGGCAATCATATGGTTGTGAAGAGGGACAGTGTCACGGCACCGGCTGACTCGAGTGAGTCTTCATCGAGGCCACCCTCGGAAGGTCCGGCGTCTGCATCGCAACAGCAGTCCGCCCCCACGTCCCAGGGATTCGCCAATTTTCCAACTCAAATGTATAACGAAAACGCTTACTTCGTGCAGAATGATCCATCATACATTCTGCCCCATCATTACTCTCCATCCAGGGAGGAAAGTCAGAATGGGGGTGGGAACTATGCGAGGTATCACCCCTATCAACACCAGCAGCGATTCTCGCAAGCGGATCGCACAAACTCCGTGAGCTCCACGAGTCCACGGAGTCCTTTGCAGTGTGACAAGTGTGGTGCTGTTTACGAAGATCCCAATCAGCTAGCGGAACACGTTCGCTCCAATCATCCAGCATCACCAAATTCTTATCCTAGTCAATCTCAGTATCAGCAAATGAGTAGCAGTCCACAGCATCAGATGCAAAGGCATCAGCAAACACAGCAATCTCAAATGCATAATTCCCCATCACACGCGAATCAACAACAACAACAAAATTCTGGTTTTGACTTTACTGGAGGAACAATCATCAAGACAGAGGTGAAACAAGAAGCAGAAGAGCAAGCTGAAATATTGGATTTGGATTCGCATAAAGTTCAGACTCACAGGTATGAGGAGGACATGTTGAGGGTTCAACAACACCAACAACAACATCAGCAGCAGCAACAACAACAACAGCAGGACATTCAAATACAAATGCAGCATCATGTTATGCAACAACAGCAGCAGCAACAACAACAACAACAGCAGAGAACTGGTCCTCATTCTGTAAGTTCTTTGTTAAATTGGCCCGCACCTCAGCTTCATGAATACCATTCAATGCCACCAATGGAGAACACCTCTCCAATGCCTGATCAGAACCAATTTATGCGTGGTCAACACATGCCAGTCGAACCACCGAGACATGGTGGCTCACCAATCATAACCAGCACGCAGCCCCTGTCAGGACACCAGATACCACCTGCAATGTTGCCACAAGCTCCGAAAGCGGTCATGGGAAACCAATCCTGGAAGAGCAACGAGGCTCGCCGACCAAAGACGTATAATTGCACGGCGTGCAACAAGTGGTTCACTAGCTCGGGTCATCTCAAGAGACACTACAACACCACCCTTCACAAGAATGCCGTCAAGGTGAGCAATCAACCGGATCCCGCCAACATGCCCATCAGCGTGCACCACCATCCGGGCCGAGATCAGAACATAACCAGCAGAGGCGGACCTTCGCGATCTCCAGAGTTATCATCCTCGGGGAGTCCCCCAAACTTGATGGCAGGTCCCTCGGGAGAGGCAACGAGGGGCCTGCTGCTCACGCCCATCACCGCCACCTCCACCAACAAGAACCTCTACACCAGCAGCAATTCCAGCAGCAGCAGCGAGTCTTCGGTGGTCCAAGGGTCTTTGGTCCACCAGCAGATGGCTTCAACGGTGCGCTTGTCCAACCTTGTCCCACTCAACTGTCCGCCGCACTCGCCAATGGGCCATCCGCACCATCAAATGGCTTCCCCCTCGCAACTGGGCCACCACAACATTCCAATGGATACAGCGGCCCAAATGGCGGTCCACCATCCCATGAGTTCGCCCATGTCACCCATGCAGCACCCACCGCCCCACATGAATTCGCCTTCGCCAATGGGCCAGCAGCAACAGCAGCAGCATCACATGAGTTCCCCGTCGCCCATGATGGGAGGCGTCCCGCCGATGGGTTCACCGCCGCCGCCGCCAATGGGGGGTACTTCGATGCCTCATCAGCCGTACCCAAACGCTTTGCCCCCCCACGTTACAACTACTACCAGCATCCCGGGTCTAATGGAGTCTATCACCAGTCTAACTACTACTGGTAACGATCTACCGTCGTCCATGCAATTCACCCAGGAAATGTTACCCGGTTTCGGGACCTTCAGCAACCATCAGAGGCCCCTGCCCAGCTTCACCAACTTTGGCATCAACTCCGGGTACAACTTAGTTGGCCACAGTCATCCGCAGGCCGTTAGCGTGGGGGGGCTAAGTCCCGAGGAGAGTCTCTCTCCTCAAGACAAAACCTTCGATTCACCCATACCGACCTATGACACGTACAGGACAATGTCGCCACCCAAGTACGACTCTCTCGCGAACATGGATCTCATTCAAACCAGCACGGACGGGAACCTCTTCATCAAGTACCCCGACTACTCTCAGCCTCAAACCGAGGCCCAACTCTTTCAACAAATTCAAAGATCACGTTTGCCAATTGAGACAAATAACAATCTACCTCAAGCTCCGCCAAAGGAAGAGCTCAATCCGAACGTGGGCAAAGTGAAGGCGAGCAAGTTCAAGGAAGTCGTCACCAAGGAGCACCAAGTGACGAGCACCAACACCGGCTCCCACTACATCTCCCAGGACGGATTCCACAAATGCATCGAGTGCGACAAGGTCTTCAACAAGGCCTGCTATCTGACTCAGCACAACAAGAGTTTTCACTCGGGCGACAAGCCCTTCAAATGTAACCAGTGCGGCAAGCGCTTTCCCCACGAAGTCATGCACGCCGAGCACCTGCAGAAGCACGCCGGAGAGAAGCCCTACAAATGTGAGATTTGTCCTAAGCAATTCAACCACAAGACCGACCTCAGACGGCACATGTGCCTGCACACTGGCGAAAAGCCGTACGCCTGTGATACTTGCGGAAAGGGTTTCATTCGAAAGGACCACATGATGAAGCACCTCGAAACGCACAGAAAAAAGTCCAACGCCCATCACAATGTTCACCTCAGAGCGTGAGTCTCTCTTGGGTCCAAAAACATCACACTTGTTGCGTTATCTTCGTAGCCTTCATCCCGCAATCTTCCTATTTATTAGTTCTCTAATCCTACATTTTTCCTCCATTTCTCCTCCTCCTTCTCCTCTCCCATCAATCAATATTGCCTCTTCTTCGCCCACAGGTCGCTGCTGGGAACGAGCACCCGAACGTTTGGCCGTCTTTTGCTCAACTTCGTATTTAGATGACTGCCAACCTTCCAAACTCATCGAAGAGAAACAAAATTGTAAGTCTTTATCCAACATTCTCGCTATAATTTCAGACTAATTTTTTATTCCACTTTTGTTTTTTTTTATCACACATTAAGAGTACGTATTAAATGAAACTCATCACTCGATACATACTCTTAATAAAAAAATGGAAAATGCGGGTATAAATGCTGAGAGGGATGTTGGAATCTATTTTATTCCTCGCGATATTCCGAGTCGATTTAAAAAAATTTTTGCTAAAATGAATCTCGACTTTGTAGATTGCGACATGCCAGAAAGAAATATCCAAAAGTCTTGATTGTAAATCAATAAAGGATATTTAACAAAAGAAATCATTATGATAATAGTGATCTATCGCGATATCAAAAAAAAAAACTTTGAAGCTTATGAATTGTACAAAATATATTAAATGTATAGGCATATATCATTGTAATTATTGATTTATTATCAACTAGACACAACGGTTTCGATCCCTAATTATGGTATTCATATTTTATAGAAATTTCTCAAATAAATTAAAAAAAAAATTAATTAAAATGAGAAAAAAACTTAGAGAGAAATGATGGACATTAATGATATGTATCACTCAATGTGAAAACGAGCTCTCACGATGTTTGGTAAAATTAATCATGTAAAATTCTTCAAAGAAGTGAAATCAATTTTAATTTTTTTTTTTTTTTTTAAATCAAATTCTATTGCCATTGTGCAAATTTGTTAAAACTATTTAATGACAATTTTTTTTAAAAGAAACCTTTTTATTGAGAGTAGTTTTTAAAAAAAAAAAATTTCTTTTTGTATACTACTTGAATAGTTATTGAAAACTGTAAGTCAGTATTAGAATTTGTTGTAGTAATAAGTTTATTATTGGAAAAGAAAATGCAATATTTATTTTTCTCTTTTATTTACTGTCTACTGGTAAATAATTTTAAAAATTTTTGTGATCAAAAAAGAAATTGTAAATTATTTGGAAATATTTTTTTTTTTCTATTTTGTTAATGTGTGAACATTCCCTGAATGGCATTCCAGCGGCGCAAAAATGTCGCGAATCGTTCGGCACGTTTTCACAGTGACGATTCTTGTTTTTTTAATCGTAAGAAACCTATATAGAAGTAAGTTGAAAATTATGTGCGTTTTTCGGAGGGAAAATTCTCGTGATTATAATAGTTCTGCAAACAAATGAAACCATTCGTCCATATATTCAATTTTTTATACAGAGAGTGAGGGGAAAAAAAATTTCACCGCACGATAATCATTTCCTTCGAAGAACGCAATGTGAGTAAAAAAAAAAATATGTTGACCTCGCCATAACCAAATAGAATTGTTTCTGTTTATCGTTGTTTAATTGTCCGATTGACTAGTTCGCACATGAATTGTTTTATATTTGCCAAAATGTGCATATCTAGAGATTAAACTGAGGTGAAATCAAGCCTCGTCCGTTGTTATTTGAGCGTCGTTGTTTCTGGATTCTTTGCGCCAGATATTTGTTGCCTGATTTATTATTGTTCAGTGCGTATTTTTCTTAATAATATATTTGTCTCTGTGAGCTGAGTTAAAAATACTTCTTGTCATTCCCATGTTAATTGTACAGATTTCATTTGGATGAGGTGTACCTTATATTGTATATATTATATATGTGCGTGCAAGGATTTTTTTTTAGTTATTAAATACGAATTTTAAAACACTTGCCATTAAATAATACTACGTAAAATCCCAGAACAGACTACCTCAAGAGTTCAGGAATTATCGACGAATGAAAGAAAGGAGGAAAGAAAGAGTAAAGAAAACGTGAAAAAAAATGCCAATGCAATAAAATAAAAACTTTAGAAACGTTTTTTGCGGGCGTGATAAATTCACTCATTTAAATAAATAATTCTTCATATATTGACCAAATGAAAATTTCGAGAAATATATATATCTATAATTTTACATTTTCCTTCCTTTTTCCTTCAGTCAAAGTATTATGTACTAGTTAGTTTATTCGCCCGCTGATAAACGTAATAGTAAATAGAAAACATTATAAATCTGTAATATAAAGAAAAAAAAAAAAGAAAAATAGATTGACGTATGTTAGAAACATATCAAAACAGAACTGTATACTCAGTTTTATTATTATCGATTAAGGTAACAATTAGGTACGAAAACAACATTTCAATTTTCATATCATTATTTGATAAATTCTTATTCATACTCGACTGTTACATTTTATAAAAACAAAAACAAAAAAAAAATAGTTGACAAAAAAAATAATCGTGCCATTGCGCTCAGCCAATTCTGTTTGAAAGTAAAAAAAATAAACGTAAATTTCGATAAGAGTGTTGAGATTCTTTTTTTTCTACAAATAACGAAAAATCCACTGCCGTCATGTAATTAAAAGAAACAAAAAAGCGCTATCGTAATAATGTTCGACAGGTGAAGATATATTGTGAATTATGTATTTCAAGATGCCATACACAAGTACCTCAAGACAAAAAAAAACACATGTACAAATGTTCATACGTTTTCAGAATATTAGCTAATTAATAAATAATTAATCACTGATAAAAACACGCATTTCTTGTCTTCATAACATCCTTTCCTTAATTTTAATTAATAATAAGCAAAAAATAAAATCGTTTATATGCTGGAAGAATTTATTTTCTTTGAAAAAGTAGCTTTTAAATAATTTTGATTATAATACTAAATAAATTAAATTATAATTCAATATTTAATATTTTGATTAAATAATTTTACAATCAGTTAAGAGAAGAAATATTTGGCCTGAAGATCAAGAAATAAAAAATTAAAATAATCTTTTAGTTTGAAAAAGAAATTTTTATCTTCGTCTTCTAGTAATTTTTTACACTTTTTTAACTAATCGGTTAATATCTAGCATCGAAAAAGGAACTTCTATAGAAAATTGCACTCTTTGGCATAAATCTAGAGAAGATGATTATATTCGCGCAGGTCCCCACGACCCCTGGGCCGCATCCTGTGATAAATAACCAGATTACGAGTCTGCCAATGAACAAACTTCTCCATGGACCATATGTTCATCCAAGGTTGTGAGATCCGATTCAAAGGATGTTGAATCGATGAATTGTACTATTTATCTAACCAAACACCTATTCTACTTCCTTCATTTAATCAACTTTGTTTAGTCGATTCAAAATTTACATTAATTAAGAAAAAATTAAGAGACTTTTTTCTACTTGAACAGAAACAAAAACATTTTCCCCCCTTCTTGAAAGAAAAAATCTTTTTTCCTTTTTCTTAAAAAAAAAAGTCTTTGGAAAAGATTATTTCAGATAGTCTTGATTTATGTAAAAGGTGAAACAAAGTCGGATGCAGCTTGAGAAAAATATAGAGGGTTGAGAATCCAATCATTGATGCGTATCCAAAGTTTTCCCACACCACAGACAGCTGTTGTAATGAGTTGCATCCTCACGTCCCTTGTAATATTTACTGAGAGATGAATTCCACAACGTGACAACGCAGGTTCTTATTTCCTTTATCGACATCAGGTTCACGAAAAAAAAGCGAAATTTGAGAACAAATTTACGACTCTGAATTTTTAATAATGTATATATATTTACTTTCGTAAAACAATTTGAAAACATTTTCCTCCCAAGGCCTCTTTTTTGTAATGTTAATTTCAGATTAATCATTATTATGTAAATCAATTGAAATAATATATACAATAAAAGTAAAATTGAAAAAAAAGTTTTCTTTTCAATTTAAATATATAGGGGGAGTTTGAATTTATTGCATATTTTTGATGAATCATTGCAGAGAGGCGAAGGATAATCTGAATGTCAAGACGGTGCATTCTTATATTCACAATAAACATATATTTCAGCATCGCTCTCAAACATCATAATTCTTCTCGATTTGACAGAAATGAGTCAGGCATAGAGTCAGGTCCGGTAAGTCAAGAAAGTTCACAAAAGAATTACTCCTAAATTTTCCACTTCTGAGTAAAATTTTCTATCGAAGATCATTAAATAATTTTCTGCTTTAAAAAAAGTCATTCTTCGACAGTTAATTTGAAATATAAATCACAAATAGTGAAATTTTTCTAATTTTGGTAAATAAATTTTGTTTAAAAAAAAAACAAATTTCGAAAGTAAATTTTTTTCAACCTGTCATATTTTCTCGAGTAGAGAAAAATATTTTCGAGAGAGTTCGGAAATAAATATGTGGCAGTAAAGTGCAAATATAAAGTAAACATTTATTGTCTAATCAAGGTGGATCACTAACGACCTTGGCCAAATTGTCACTGTCAATGTTGAACCGAAAAATCAAATACAAAAACTATTTTATACACTAAACACTTCTTCTCTATTTTGTAAAACTGAATATTCAGAAGAAAATTGGAAAATATGTATAAAAATTAAAAACCTTATTTATTTACTGAAAAACACTCGACGAATAAAAAGCCTGAATTTAACATTTTTTTGTTCCAATGATTCATTCGCTTTGTCGAAGGCCAAAATATAGAATTACGATTTTCACCTCCTTTCACCAGGACTTTTAATATTTACAGTAATAAGCGTATTTTCTCCGCCAATCTGAGAGTATATATATGTATATAAAAATACTCTAACGTTTAACTTGAAGGAAGTAATACATATAATATATACGTAACTCTTGAGCGAGCTCTTGAGCAACGCGAGTCGTAAATAATAAGTCGATTATCGTGCCATTGTTGCCTTATAGTGTGATGGTGAAAGCTTGAGAGAAAGTATAAGAGATAAGAAATAAAATCGCATTATTTCGTTAGTGGTGAAAAAAAATTAGCCTCAACCGAGAAAGCCATTTAAAAATTTGGCCAGTCAGCATTTGTCTAAAGTAGTTCGAGAATATTTCTCATGTGTTATGTCATAAAAAACACGTGGTTTCATTAGAAATTCGCCGAGACCTTGAGTCAGGCCGTATAAAGCCTGTGAAACAAATCTAACATGTTATCCTATTAAAATTTTAAATACAAGAAATTTTAAGTGTCCCGAAAATAATTTACGTATGTACATTAAAGAAATTTCTTCACTACTTTTTTTTTTGTTTCTTTATAATTCCGTTTTTCACAATCTTTTTTTAGAGCGAGATCAGAAATGTATTAAATTTTTTTTTTCAATTAATAAACATGGAAAACAAAATTATGAATGATATTTTCTTGACAAGGTCAAAATATATACGATCGCGACAGAGAGAGAGAGAGAAATTTTGCTTGTATCTAAATACAGGGCTCGAAGCAGAGAAGTATTTAAAAATACGGACTTTACGGACCAAAAATTAAAAATTACGGACCGACTGACAGAAATAGAATCAGACCGATTCAAATATAAGAGAACATTTTTCTTAAAACTAGAAATACAATTTTTCATAACTATAAAACATGAAGAAATCGATGACTTCGATAATTAAAATCATTATCAATTCAATTATTATTTTTTACAATTTTTATTTAAAATACTTCTTTATATCGAATATTTTTAATAATTTTCGAAAAAGTTCTTTGACAATTTTCAAATTTATTTCTTTACAATATTTCATTTTACGAAATTTCAATTATTAGTTAAATTCATTTTTATGAAATAAATATTAGAAAATAGAAACTGAAAATAGTATTTAAAAAAACTCAATTAAACTTTTCAAAAAAATTAATTACAAAATTCAATTATTTTTTAAAATTCACGCTATATTGCTTTTAATATTCAATGATTATTTACAATTTTAACTGAAATTCATTTTCATGAAACAAAATTAAATTTTTATTACAATATTCTACTAGAATTCAATTATTTAAATAAAAATAAAACGCAATTAAATAATTTATTGAAGAATTGAACGTTAAAATTCAATTCCCATAAAAAATTGTTATGAACAAATTATCAAATACTTGAATTCTATTAACGAATTTTAATAAAATTTTTATGAATACTTACATTTTTAGAGAAATTCGATTAAAATCGTACAAAAAATAATTGAAATTCCGCATTGAATTTTATTATTTATGTAAATAATTGAATTCTTGCGAAGAATTTTATTAAAATTTTCAAAAATAATTAAATTCTTGTCAAAAATTATCAAAAATTCAATTATTATTACAATTTTAATGAAATTCTTGGCATAAATTTAAAATAACAAAATTCTTAGCAGATTGTTAATTACTTTTAGAAATTTTAATAAAATTATTTGCAAGAATTTAAATAATTTTGTAAAATAATAAAAATCTTTGCAGGGATTCAATTATTTTTAATAGTCTTAATAAAATTCTTCCTAAGAATTCAATTATTTAAAAAAATATTAGAATTTTAGCAGAAATTCAATTATTATGAGGACAATTTTAAAAAAATTTCCCAAATTCAATTACTTTTAAAATTAGATTAGAAAGATTAGAAAGATTTTCACTGAAATCTATTTTTATATCAATGTTTGTCAAAAATTTTACGAAAATTAAACTATTTAAATACAAAAATATAAATAATTTATTGAATAATTGAATGTTTCTTGGAATTCAATTCCTATTAAAAATTTTATTAACAACTTTTAAACAATTAAATTCTTTCGACAAATTTTAATAAAATTTTTAAGAATTTTTTCGAGGAATTCGATTGAAATTCTATTAAAAATAATTGAATTCCTAAAAAGAATTTTATTTTTTACGAAAATAATTGAATCCCGGTAAAATTTTATTAATTATGACTATAGTTGAATGATCGCGAAGAAATTTATAGAAAAAATTTGTTATTAATGAAATTCTTGTAAAATTTTTATTATTTTTTGAAAATAATTAAAAGCTTTTGTATAATTTTATTAATTTTTTTTAAAAATAATTAAATTCTTTTGGTAAATTTTATAAAAATAGTAGATATTAAACAATATTTAATTTTTGCGAAGAATATTATTACTTTTGAAAATAATTCAAATTTTGCAATGGATTTTATTAGAATTTTTGAAAATAATTGCATTTTATTACTTTAGAAAATATTTGAATTCGTGTAATAAATATTGTTAATTATGAAAGTAATTTATATTTTTTAATGAATTTTAATTAAATTTTTGAAAATAATTGATTTTTGTTGAAGAATTTTACTATTTATTTATACAGATAATTGAAATGTTGACAATGTTTTTTAGTTTTTTTGAAAATATATGAATTTCGGAGAAGAATTTTAATATTTCTAAAGATAATTGAAATTTTGACGAGAATTAAAAAAAATTGTTGAACATAATTGAATTTTTGCGAAGAATTTTATGACTTTTGAAAATAATTGAATTTCTGCAATTATTTCTAATTTCTCTAAAATTCTCCAAATTATATCGTGCAATTTACGAACTTTTCATCCTTTTTGAATGAAATTACGGACCTTTTCTAAAAAAGAACGGACTTTAACGGACTTGAAGCAAAGTTACGGACTTTTTCAGGATTTTACGGACCTACTTCGAGCCCTGTAAATATGATATTTTATCACAAAGATAGATTGCGGTGAAGAATGTCTCTTTAAAGTTTAAATGCTTCTTGAGGCAATCATGAAACAGAGTGAATTAACCTTGCACCCTGAGACTAAGGCGATCGCTCGCCGTTTGTCTGCGGGCATAATGAAACGAGAGAATGCGTTGACATCGTTGAAATTCGTAGAGCAGGAGATAAATCTCTAGAACGATGGGCCGGGCACGACGGGTACCTATTATTGGGCTTCGTATTCAGGTTTACGAAAGCATATCCTCGTGGAAGGAGGAGGAGCACAACTGCAACTGCTGTGAACTGCTGTCACTCTCTAGGACGTGATCGTGGCAAGAAATAGATAGAGAGAATGAGAGATTTCGACGAGAGGGAGAGAAAACTCGGAAGATTCGGCAAATGGAAAGAGGGGGAGTAGGGGTGGGGGGGACCAGGTGCATTTTGAGAGCCTGGGAAGCGCAAACTCTGTAATACGTACATACACTCTCTACTACTTCTACGGCAGATGTTCTCTTCTCTCTTTACCTTCGCTCTCCTCTCTCTCTCTCTCTCTCTCTTTCTTCCGTTCTTGACGGTAACGTATACACTAAACGATTCTTGTTTGTCCACGGAAATGCCAGAGGTGCATCGCCTCTGTCCAGACGAGAAGTGTATTGATTTAAAGAATTATTGATCCAGATAGATTCGTGTTTCTCAGATGAGTTTCGGAGAATGGACGCTCTGAATTTGTATTGAAGACTTTAAACAGCAGGAGAGAATGCCTCTTGTCAAGTACATG
This sequence comes from Leptopilina myrica (nomen nudum), assembly GCA_032872475.1. Classification (NCBI taxonomy): domain Eukaryota; kingdom Metazoa; phylum Arthropoda; class Insecta; order Hymenoptera; family Figitidae; genus Leptopilina; species Leptopilina myrica (nomen nudum). Next base: position 2,417,858 of record CM065459.1, on the reverse strand, counting down.
CAGTGTGTACCACCTGAGACCAAATAATTCCCGAACGCAGAAGAAACAAAACAAAACCTAAAAATACAAGATAGAAAATTTATGGTCATAGTTTCTTACACTCTTATCTAATTTGTCTTTAAAAAAGTAATAATGCATCTTTGTAAAAAAAATATTTCCCTTTAACTTCACTATTTGGAGAAACACAAAAGATTTCCCAAAAGAATATTCTTCGAATTCTCCAAGGAGGAAATCAATCATCTTTTCACAATGAATTCCGTGAAGAATTTTGCTGTCAAAAAAAAGGGATCAATTTAAGATTATTCCATTTTTGCCAACGCTGTGAATGACGAAATTTAGCACCCTCTCTATCTTCATATTTCTCTCTGTTTCTCCTTTTTGCAAATAGGTCCTATCGAAATGAAGGACGTACGTCAAAGCTTCAAAAATTATATACTTTAGTTAGAAAAATCTGCAAACCACGTGTGGATTAATCGTAGCCGACATTATTTCTCTTCGCAAAGTTCCTTTTGAGTGCCGTCATATACCCTCTGCGATTGTGTGATGCGAGAATTTCTTTTGCCAAAAGAAGAAAAAAAACGTTCAACCTCGACAATTTCCGGTAGAGAAGAATAAAAATCTGCTTCACTTTAGTTCACAGTAAAAAAGTGAAATAAATGTAATTACAAATTAGCAAGCTCTTATTAGTTACATTTGAAGATCTTTTTTTATACGAAAACAAAAATTAACAAAAGAAATTTATTCAATGGTTAAATAACTTCGGAATAGAAGTGTGTGGGATAGATATGATACCTCTTTTAAAGTACTGCGTGCGGGGTTTTAAAATAACCTTCCCTTTTGCCGGGGCATTAGTAAAAACGCAATATTGTATGACTCAACAGGTTGCACTCCCACTATATCTGCAGCCACCAACTCTATTCGTTGCTGTATTAAATAAACCTGACGATGGGGTGATCTCCCCCCTTTTGTTGGATGGGGATGAAGATCTACTCATCAGCTAATCGCTCTCTCTCTCTCCGATTTTTCCAATCAATTCATCTCGTATGTGTGAAAAATCAAGTGCGAAAAAATCTGTAAAACATCGAGAAGATCAAATTTTCTACAAGATAACAACTATAAATCGAAAAACGAGTGGAAAAAGTTGCAATTTTCCTAATTTGTACATCAGATCACTGACAAAATTTAGTAATTCAAAAGTAGTTAAGCAAAGAAATATGTTTGCAACATATCTTAAAATTGAGTCAAACATAATATAATTTTTTATTAAATTAAATTTATTATTGAATCAAAATTATATTGAATTCAAAGATAATTTTTGGTTAACTGCATAAAAAAGATATCTTTGATTCAACAGGGTTGCCATGCTTTTGCTCCATTCAAATTTCCGGACTTTTCCAGGTTAAAAAACGAAATTTTTCCAGACTTTTAAAATGACATTTATATTTTACCAAATCAAAGCTTTGAAATTTTTGATCCAATTATTAGTTTCTAAAATGTTCAACAAAAATTTATTTTTAAATCAATTTTTTAAAATAATTTTTGAAAAAGTTTTTTTCAAGATTTATCAAACTAATTTGTTTACAATTCAATATTTTATGTTAAATTCTGATTATTAGAAAATTATTCAATTAGACATGTATTGGAAAATGAAAATAATAATAATAGTTGAAAGAAAATTCAATTACACTTTATGAAACAATTCTACAGAATTGTTAATTAAAAATATGAAAAATTCAAATTTTCAAAGATTTTAATTTGAAACCTTTTAAAATTCAATTATTTCTAATAATTCATGCTATATATCGAATTCATTATTCTAAATTTTACCTGAAATATATTTCTAAATTAATGTTTATTAGAAAAATCTCGAAAAATCCAATTATTTAAATAACAAAATTATATTAAACAATTGAATATTTCTTAAAATTGAATATTCATAAAGAATTTTTATCAATAAATTTTTAAATAATAAATTGACTCCTTTTGACAAATTTTAATAAAAATTTTCATGAATAATTTCAATTTCAGAGAAATTTAATTAATTGTACAAAATTGTATTACAAATAACAGAATTTCTTTAAAGAATTTTATTAAAATTCCTGGAAATAATTGAATTTTTTAAAGAATTCTTGGAAATTATTAAAGTTATTAAAAATTTTTTGAGAATAATTAAATTTTTCAAAGAATTCTTAAAAATTATTACATTTTTAAAGAATTCTTGAAAATTATTAAATTTATTAAAGAATTCTTGAAAATAATTGAATTTTTTAATGAATTCTTAAAAATTATTAAATTTTTAAAAGAATTCTTGAAAATAATTGAATTTTTTTAAGAATTCTTGAAAATTATTGAATTTTCCATAGCATTTTATTAAAATTTCTGAATATTTAATTCTACCAAATATTTTATTAAAACTCCTGGAAATAATTGAATTTTTTAATGAATTTTTAAAAATTATTAAATTTATTAAAGAATTCTTGAAAATAATTGAATTTTTTAATGAATTCTTGAAAATTATTGAATTTTCCAAAGCATTTTATAAAAATTTCTGAAAATTTTATTCTACCAAATATTTTATCAAAACTCCTGAAAATATTCGAATTTTGCAAAAATTTTTTTTACAATTTCTAAAAGTATTTGAATTTACAATTTTTTTTAAATAATTAAATTCTTTTGGGAAATGTTATTAATGTAGTAAATAATATAAATTATTGAATAGAGGAAATTTTATGAAAGTAAATGAAATTTTGTCACAGAATTTTATTAAAATTTTTGAAATAAATTGATTTTCTACAAATACATTTGTAATTGCTTCAAAATTTAATTTTTTAAAGTGTTTTTTTTACTAAAATTCGTCTGTAAATCTATTATTTTAAATAATCAATTATTATTTTAAAAATTTAACTAATTTCAGAAGAATTTAAATTAATAAAATTTTTCACAAATCTATGTGCCTGAAGATTTCTAATTAAATTCATTAAAACTCGAAATTTTCTAAAATTGTAAATTGAATCCTTTTGAATAATCGATCTATTGATAAAAATTGTAAACGCAATTGTTCTAAAATTAAAAAGTTAATTTAGAAATATTTAAGTAACTCAAATTAGATTTCTCATATAGAATAACTTTAAAAAAACAATTTTCCAGGATTTCGATAAAAATTTCCTTACTTTTTCAGGTTTTTTCAAGATTTATAAAATTCGCTGACCTTTCCAGGTTGCGTGGCAACCCTGCAATCAAATATATTATATTGGAGAACAATTTAATTTTCATAAAACATTTTACAGATTCAATAAAATAAGTAGAGAGGAAAAGATCCGAAACACATGATTTGAACTATTTTCGTTAAGTAGGTATATCAAGTATAAAGAAATAAATTGAAAAAATGAAAAGAAAATGGATCATGATAACAAAAAAAAACTCGTCATTCCTGAGAACTGAAATTCTGAGCCCTAAGCGTAAGACGTCTTTTGAATTAGGAACATTACGTTCGCTGAGTCGGCTTAGAGATATTTTTTTATTTCGTCTTTTCAGTAGAGACTCGACCACCCTCTACTATTATTTTCTTTAACTTTGCCGTCATTCTGAAAGCACAAACTCGCCATATGTAATCCGCGCGAACGAAAATCCCAATCAGCTGCTCACCATATCCTCAGGCAAAACTCAAGCATCACAATATTGTATTGTCAGCTCCTACATTTATTGCAATATGTCCTCCTCATGTGTAGCTAAAACAATTTTCCACAACTCCCTCGACATTTCAGTGTTTATTATTTTTGTTTGTTTCTAAGATTTGAGCACCAAAGAGTGCGGAGGAAATAAAACTTTTTTTTTTGATTTACTTTAAAAAGTGGACTTTCACTTTTCAAAGTCTGTAAACTTTTCAAAGTATATACACGACTCTTTCAGAAAGTCGAAAAACCTCTGAAAAAAGATTTCAATCAACAAAAGAAAATGCCTGAGTGTCATGAGATAACCGAGTTATAATCAGAACAAACCATCTCGTTTCTTTGAAACTCTTTCTCCTTTTTATTTTTTTTTTTATGTTTCAGTCGAATCCCTTGATCTATCCACTAGTTCAGTCATCGTCTCTGTATGTCCATCTAGATTATTCCACGAATGAATTCTCCATAATGCCTTTTTTTCCCCAGTTCCTCTCAAAACGAGTTTTTACTTCACAATATCAATGAATTATAAAAACCAAATAGAAGATTTTATTTCTTCCAAAAGTGATTCTGCGCATGTGTCTCTTTTTTCAATGTGTATTGAAAACGCCAGCCAGGCCACATTTCAGAAAATCGAGAAAGGATTCGTGAGAACCAAGGGTCGTATATAGGCAAGAGTTGGATGTCGAAAAAGGGGTTGTGTGATCCCTATGTGGAGGGGAACGTGTCACTTGAACAAGATCGGTAGATTTTCACGCTTTCATGAAAAAAAAAATATGGAGGATTAATTATTTTTTTACCTGTGAGAAATTTTTCAACAAAATCCTGTAAATTGTAATGTTTCCTATTCAGACTTTGCACTTGATGATTAATTTTAAAAAAGTAGCAAAAAGTAGCTTTTAGACTAAAAAAAGTAGTAAAAAAGTAGCTACAGAAAAATTAAACTTCACGACCAAAACAACTCGTTTTAGAAACTTTATATAAAATTGACGAAACTTCCATATTCTATATTTTATTTTCCTGACATTTTCCTAATTTTTATAAAAAATATTTACTTTTTTCTTATTCTTATGCTAATAAATAGAATTCCTGCAACGAATTTTATTATTCATGAAAGAATTTCAACATTTATGAAAATCATTTAATTCTTGCAAAGTGATTTTATTTTAAATAATTCATATCTTTCGACTAATTTTATGCAAATTCTTATTTAAATATAGTTAAATTTTTGACAAATTGTTATATTATTTTTTGAAAAAAATTTAATTCTTACGAAGATTTTTACAAAAAAATTTTTTGATAATTGAATTCTGTTTACAAAATTTTCTTAAAATATTAAAAATCATTAAATTTAGAAAAGTTTTTAAAAATAACTGAATTTTACAAAGAATTTTATTAAAATATTTCAAAATAACTAAATATCTGTGTGGGATTTTATTAAAGTTTAATAAAAGAAATTTAATTTCTAAAAAAAACTTTTTATTATTTAAAAAAATAGTTTAATTCCTGCGAAAGATTTTATTAGAATTTTTCAAACAATTATAAAAAAAATTGAATTAACAAGAAGAAATTTAAAACTTTTCAAAAATAATTGAATTCTTGGGATGAATATTGTTTTTTTATGAAAATAATTGAATTTTGCAAAAAATTTTACTAAAATGACTCAAAATAATTAAATTTTCGGGAATAATTTTTTTATTTTTTTATATTTTGAATTATTTTATAAAAATTTTAATGAAATTGTGTTTAAAATAAGTGATTTCTTTCGAACAATTTTATTAAAATATTTAAAAATAATTGGATTCTGAAAATAATTAAATTTCGTTCAAAAATTTTCCATTAATGAAGTTGATTGAAATGTTTACAATTCTTTTTAGATTTATTGAAAATAATTCAATTTCTACGAAGAATTCTGACAATGATTGCATTTACAAAAATAATTAAATCCTTGAAAAGAATTATAAAATTTACAAAAATAATCGAATTACTGCTAAGAATTTAATGCCAAATTTTTAAATATTTGCTTTTTCATCAAAAAAATGTTTGCAAATTTTATTTTAAATAATTCAATTCCTGTGAAATTTAAATTTTTTTCGTAAAAATAATTGAATGTTCGTGTCTTTAATAATTGAATTCTTTTGGAAAATTTTAGTAAAATAGTAGAATATTGAAAATTAATGAATTACGAATAATTTTTTAATACAATTGAAATTTTACCATAAATTTTATTGTTATTTTAAAAAAATAATTGAACTCATAAGAAGAATTTTGTTTTTGAGGAAAATAATTGAATTGTTGTAAAAAATTTTATTAAAGTTTTAAAAAAAAAATTGAATTTATGTAAAAAAAATTGAATTTTTTATAAGAATTTGATAAATATTGTTATAAAGAATTAATTTTTTCGAAATATACTAAATATTATGAAAATTTTATTTTAAAAAATTGATTTTTTCGAAATTTTTTTGAAAATATTATATTAAATTAGTTGAAGTAGTGAAAATACAACAAATACTACATAAGTGCGAAGCCTGCATATTTTTCCTTTTAGTTAGAATTTTAGTTTTAAATTTTAATAGTATTTTTTGATTTTCTCCAACACCTAGTTTTTCTGAGAAAAACACGACAAAGAGGATTTTTTTTTTGAGTTAAATGTAGCATTTAATTCAATGCAAGTATGTTCGCACACAATCAAAGTTTCTGTTTCTTTGTCTGCCTCCTTTTGAAATTTCAACAAAAAAAAAAAAAAGAAAATAATCGGAAACACGAAAAATTCTTTCAGATATTTTATAGCCCGAATGTTGTAAACTTTTACACTTGGTGTGATCATGAATTTACTGTTTTAACATTTTCTTCTTCATTCTTTTATTTATTTTTTCTCGCTTTTATTTTTTCTTCCTTTTTTTCTTGCTTTTATTATTTTCTTTCTTTTATTTTTTCTAAATATTTTTTTTCTTGCATTTCTTTTTAGGAATACATTTACAATGTTTTAGATTTGCAATAGGATTTTTCGAATGTTTCACGAATATGAAAAAATAAATAAAAAAAATCTTTGTACCGCGATGACGAAATCATTGAACCGGAAGGGGGTGTCTCTAGGCACGGTTCGTTCGCAAGTGCACAAACATTTATGAACTATTCATTCAGGAGCGATTCAAAAATTTTTAATGCGAATCTATAGACAGGATATCCGCAGGACACTTGAATTGACGACCTACATCCTTTCCAATCTCTTTTTCATTGTTCGAAACTTATAGATTTCGGATCCCTTACTTTCCCTGACCTTCAATCTCAGAAACCTGTCACCAAAACTTCACGTAATAGAAAATAAAAATTTATTACATAATAATTGGGAACGTATAATTTTTATTACCAATTTTGGTACTTGAAACGAAAAAAAAAACAAAATCAATGTTGGAAGTAGAAGCAAAAAGTTATTTGCAAAGTAGAAGACGCTTTGACTGAACGAAAAATAATGAAGATGAAATAGCAATTAGTATAGGAAAAGAGGACTTTTGTCGAGAAATATATAATGACACATGTTCGCAGTTTATTTGAAAGTAGTAAAAGGTTCCTCACTCACTCACACATGAAGGCAGAAATAACACATTTATAAAAGACGTCCCACATGTGACCGTATGTGACGAGGGACCTTTTTGTCATTATGCAGTGTGGCTCTGGTCGCGTGCCGGACTGGATTTTTTTGTTGCAGAGACAGGTTGGTCCAACCTGTGAATAGGGGGTCAATCGAGGATTAACCTGGTTTTACCCCTGATGCAGGAAATGACCAGTGGCACTCTCGTGACCAGACCGCAGGTGCCTTCCGGTTTCCTCGAATGGGACGAATCCCTTCGAAATTCAAGAGGTCGATTCGACCTTTTTTTTAACGATATTTTAGCGCCACTTGCTACCTTCGCATATCTTGTAGTGTCAAATAATTTGTGTGAGATAACACACAGAAAAAAAACTGGAGGGAGGAAAACGCGAAAAAAAAACCAAAAATTAAAAAATTCCCGATGGTAAAAAAATAAAATAGTTTTCAATTTTTAACAACATGTTGTCTATTTGACAATTGTAAGAAAGAGATTTATCAGTTCGAAATCTAAAGTTTATTTTTGCTTACAGATGGTTTTCAATGTTCCTTACAGCAGGTAGTGTAGTAAATATTCTTATTGCTATAGAAAGAAATTTTTGGTGAAAACCAAAAATCGTCGACTGTAATAGCAACAGCAACTGTAAATTATTACTAGCGATGTAAAGTGGTTTTATTTCCTAAGGATTTAAAACCAAGACCTTGAGCTAGTAAATTTTGAAAAAATGTTGTAAACTGATGAAATATTGCCAAAATAATATTTTCTTATTACTCCTCAAAAAAAAAAAAATTTTTTAATTTAACAAAATTACTTTACGAGCTTTAAATACTATTTTTACTGCTGTATTCGCAGTAAAATTATTTGTAGGAAATATCTTTTATAAAATCTCAGGAACCAGATGTTTTTTTTCGGATATTTTAATTTATTGTGCATAGACCATTTATTGTGTATGACTATGTATCAAACTGTTTGGTTTTCTCTCTCTCTCTCTCTTTCACACTTTCGTGTATGTAGACTTTGTCCTCTCTTCCGTTTGATCGTGAATCAAATCGCATTAGACCCTCAGATGCATATTCATGGGAAACGTATGTTGGTCTACACTCCGCGCCCTTATGAGAGAACCCCCCCCCCCCTCTCTCCCCAGAAAAGATTGCCCCGGGTCGAATGGGGTTTTGAAATATATTTATCAAAATCAAATGGCGCTATAAAAGTGTATACATTTTATGAAAAAGGACCACTCGTATTTCAAACAGAAGCCTCAATGGAAACTTACATAATATGCTCACTATGAGGTTCGATATTAATTCTCAATTTAAATAATACTACGTGTATAGAATATCGCAGAAAAAATTGTGTCTCAGTGAATTGAGTAAATTTGAATACAAAACTATTTCTTTATTGCAGTGTGTACTTGAAAAATATCCAAAGGAGGCGAACAATAATTTCTACATATGTTGCCGATCGAGTTTGAAATTAATCATTAAAATCTCTCTGTTAGTTTGCGAGAAAAGTCATGGAAAAATTAAACCGGCGGTTCATGATTTTTCGAAAAAGGACAGTCAGGCATAATAAAGATTACAGGGTCCGAAGCAGCGAAAGTATTTAAAAATACTGACTTTACGGACCAACTGACAAAAATAAAATCTGGCCGAATCAAATATAAGTGAACATTTTACTTAAAACTAGAAATTTAATTTTTCATAACTATAAAACATAAAGAAATCGACGACTTCGAGTCTTCGACTCAAAGTTATCGATTTTTTCATGTTTTATAATAATTATTATTAATTATTAATAAAAATAATTTATAATAATTAAAATCATTATCAATTCAATTGTTACTTTTTACAATTTTTATCTACAATTCTTCTCTATATCGATTATTATTAATAATTTTCGAAAAAGTTCTTTGACAATTTTCGAATTCATTTCTTTACAATATTTAATTTTCCGAAATTTTAATTATTAGTTAAATTATTTTCTTAAATAAATATTAGAAAATAGAAACTGAAAATAGTATTAAAAAACTGAAATAAACTTTTTCAAAAAAATTAATTACAAAATTCAATTATTTTTTAAAATTCACGCTATATTGCTTTTAATATTCAGTGATTATCTAAAATTTTAACTAAAATTCATTTTTATGAAATAAAATTCAGATTTCATTAGAATATTCTACTAGAATTCAATTATTTAAATAAAAACAAAATGCAATTAAATAATTTATTGAAGAATTGAACGTTTCTTAAAATTCAATTCCCATAAAAAATTGTTATCAACAAATTATCAAATACGTGAATTCTATTAACGAATTTAAAAAAATGTTTAAGAATAATAACATTTTTAGAGAAATTTGTTTAAAATTATTGTATTAAAAATAATTAAAATTCTGCATTGAATTTTATTATTTATGAAAATAATTGAATTCTTGCGAAGAATTTCATTAAAATTTTCAAAAATAATTAAATTCTTGTAAAAAATTAACAGGAATTCAATTATTTTTAAAAATTTTAATAAAATTCATGGCATAAATTAAAAATAACAAAATTCTTAGCAGATCTTTAATTACTTTAAGAAATTTAAATAAATATATTCGCAAGAATTTAAATATTTTCGTAAAATGATAAAAATCTTTGCAGGGAATCAATTATTTTCTATAGTCTTAATAAAATTCTTCACAAGAATTCAATTATTTTAAAAATATTACAATTTTACCAGAAATTCGAACATTTTAAAAAGTTTTGATAAAACTTTTTTTGGTAGAAATTCAATTATTTTTAAGACAATTTTAAAAAGAATTTCCCAAATTAAATTATTTTTAAAAATTTATTGAAATTCTTCAAAAGAATTCAATTATTATAATCTAAGATTTTAACTGAAAACTATTTTTAAATCAATGTTTATCAGAAAATTCTACCAGAATTAAATTATTTAACTACAAAAATAAATAATTTATTGAATAATTTAATGTTTCTTGGAATTCAATTCCTATTAAAAATGTTATTAACAAATTTTTAAACAATTAAATTCTTTGCACGAATTTTAATGAAATTTTTAAGAATTTTTTCCAGAAATTCAATTAAAATTCGTTTAAAAATAATTTAATTCCTAAAAAGAATTTTATTATTTAAGAAAATAATTGAATTCCGGTAAAATTTTATTAATTATGAAAATAGTTAAACGATTGCGAAGATATTTTAAAAAAAAATTTGTTATTAATGAAATTCTTGTGAAATTTTTATTATTTTTTGAAAATAATTAAACATTTTTGTAGAATTTTATTAAAAATAATTCTATTCTTTTGGTTCATTTTATAAAAATAGTAGATATTAAACAATTTTTAATTTTTGCGAAGAATATTATTACTTTTGAAAATAATTAAAATTTTGCAATGGATTTTATAAAAATATTTGAAAATAATTGAATTTTATTAATTTAGAAAATAATTGAATTCGTGTGCTAAATATTGTTAATTATGAAAATAATTGAAATTTTTTTAATGAATTTTAATAAAATTTTTGAAAATAATTGAATTTTGTTGAAGAATTTTGCTATTTATTTATACAGATAATTGAAATGTTGACACTATTTTTTAGTTTTTTTTTGAAAATATATGAATTTCGGAGAATTTTAATATTTCTAAAGATAATTGAAATTTTGACGAGAATTTAAAAAAAATTATTGAACATAATTGAATTTTGAGAAGAATTTTACTACTTTTAAAAATAATTGAATTTCTTCAATCATTTGTAATTTCTCTAAAATTTTCCAAATTATATCGTACAATTTACGAACTTTTCATCATTTTTGAATGAAATTACGAACTCTACGGACCTTTTTTTTCAAAAAAACGGACTTTTTCAGGATTTACGGACCTACTTCGAGCCCTGAGATTAGTTATTCGATAAATAATATGTGTCCTGTCTGATGAAGAATGCTGGATAAAGATTATGGAGCATCAGTAAGAATCTGCAAGAGTTGTGAACTGAGAATCATGTCTCACGAAAACTCTCCTCTCATATGTGTCATTCTTGCCCAAGGCGCCGGTTACGAGAACATTGTGTCACGCACCAGATTATCCCGAGCCCACCCAGGAAAGGGGTTTCTCCAATCAAACACTACTATTCAAATGTAGATCATCCAGAATGTCGTTTCTAGTATTCCGGAAGCGGAAACAGGACAAGATTTTTTCTTCTCCAAAATTTTGCTTTGTTTGCCAGTCCCTTTAAGGAATAAAAGGGTTTTTAAATTATTTCAACTATATTGAAATAATATACTTGAAGACCAAGAAAAAAAAATGCTACACAACAGAAGTGAAAAACTACATTTTCCCTAGACCTGAAAAAATTGGACAAAACAAACACAAAGTAAAAAAAAAGAAAAAGTGCGGCCAATTCTTTCCGTATTCCATTATGAAACAGAATAATGTTTTGAAATTTAGAAAGAGATTATTATTCAAAACTTTTCAAAAATTGCGGCTTACTGTCACTCAGGCAGAATTATATAAAAGGCAAAACGTGCGATATTGTGCGCAGTAGATAAAATAAAATTTACAATCGGACGTGTTTTCGGAAACATTTTTAGATTTAGAAAATTGTGGGTATTAAAACAATAAAAAGCTTAGGGATGAGATAGAGAAAGAGAGAATGAGCAGAAAGAGAGAGAGAGTGAGATATAGGAAAGAGAAAGCTGAAAAATGTCCTTTTACCTGTAGGATTTTAGTTCTAAGTAGAATAGCGATAATGCGATTAGGTATGGGCGTAAACGTGAAGTGCATCTTTAGGCACTTGAAAAGGGACCTAACTGTTAATTCTGAAAAATTGCATTGCTCAAGGTCACGCTTTAGTGATAATTTAAAAAAACTCATTTTCCCTTTGTTTCAAATTTCTCCTCGTCTTTGACATTAAATCATAATCAAATATTAAGAAAGTTGAAAACGAAAATGTAAACAATGAGTTGCACTTTTTTCATTACAGGACTAGAATTCAATCCTTAACAAAACTCAAACATATTTTCACTCAAAACACTCTCTTAAATTTAAAAAACAACAAAAGCTGAGCAAATTTGTCAAAGTTCTATTCTTACATGTAGATTTATTATTTTTTAAACTTTAATTTGAAAATACAAAAAGAACAGGAATGGAAAAATTATGATTTAAAATTTATACAGCGAGTATAATCTTAAAGAATGCATCTGCAAAGAATCCATCAAGACTTATCTTAGAATCTAGAAAATGTGTTCCGAGATGGATTCATTAAGTTCGAGAGCTTCATTAGTTTCTCTCACGAAACGATGAAACTAGTATTTCTTATGGTGGATGTTATGTTTGAACAAACTGCAAAGACTTAAGCTCCTGTAATCTTTTAACGTTTGGGAAATTTGCTTTCATGTTACTCGAAAGTCGTAAATACCTCAAGTTGGTATTCAACGTTCTTCCCGTTGTTCTTCTATCGGCAGGGGGGCTTTTTTTAATGACTTGCAAGGAGTGTTCCTTCACATTTTATATTGCTAATGTCTTAGAATTGCGATTGAAATCAGTGCGATTTTTCAAATAATAATTTATGAACTCATACTTTTGTTAATATATGTATAAGAATTGCTTTCTGGAGAAAAATATTACTATTCAAAGAAAAAAAAATTTGCTTCGAAATTTTTGCATGCGGGTAAATTATTTCCTCGAAAACAACTTGCTAATTTGAAAGTTAATGAAAAACAAATGCAAGATTCGGAATCATATTTCCGCCAATCGACAAAATAATTGGCGAATGAAATTGAGAAAGATAAAAAGAATAAATAAAAAAAAAGTGCTTTGTACAATGCATTTCGAGAGTGGTCTCTGTTATTTGCCGAGCGATTTTCGTAGAGATTTAAGCCCTTCCATTCACCTCTCCTACCTCACAAGATTGCTAGCCTTTAGTCGTAATTACCAAAATGAAGCAAAGAGAGAACCCAAAAGCCATCAGCCTTTGGTGTTTCTGTAATTTTGGTGGGTGCATTGACACACGATCCCGCTCTCTCACTGTTGCATACAACTACAAACAAAACTAGGTCTCTTTCCACCAACGAAATAAGCATACACAAAGCCGCAAAAACAATCTTACGAACATTTTTTTCTCTCTCAGATTAAAAATTCCCTTAATGTCATTATTAAAGATTATATATTCTCTTCGAAAGGAATTGAAAGAAAAAAATTAAAGTAACATTATGAAGATAGAAAATTACTAAATGTTATAAATATTTAAATTTTTGACAATCGCGTGGGGAATATAAATTGTTACAGGCGTTGCAAAACTTAAGATTGCTTCTTCGACACCCTCATAGACTCCAACAGGGAAATTTCCAAAAGTGAACCACCCGCTGTGTCTCTCCCTTGACTTTTTGGACAATAGCCTCCAACCGTTTTCCCGACAAGCAGTACAGAAAACGTTGACGGTTTTACAGTCGCAGAAAATCCATTCTCAATGCATACACGACTGCATTCATGTCATACCAGTAAGTTCCAACTCGAAATGCCCTCGATTTTCCTAGGACCATTGCAAATTACAATACGAACAGTTCCTCGAAACATCCCCTGACAAATGATACCAAATTACTTGTAATGTATTAACATTCCTTATTACATCGACACTTCAATTCGAATCACATTTTTCACTATTAATTCTCCTGACAAATGATCCACTTTTATAACTTTATCATCCTTACACTACGAGAGAACACCCCCCAAATATTTAGATAGTATTCTTTGACAAAGATTTCACTCGATTTAAAAACGAAAGAGAAAATCAAGTGCAAAGACAGAAAATAGAATTGGCAAGATTTCTAGCTATATTAAAAAAATAGTAATTCGTTGGAAAAGTGTAAGCAGAGAATTTATCTCCAAATTCGAAAATTTACGTAATCGGAAACAAACATTTATCGATGAAGAAGAAAGAAGCAAAAATGGCCTTATTCGGGTTATTTGAAAAAATATATATAGATGTATCGAGTCGAAGCTGAGTAAAAACTGTGCTCACGCTGGTCCTTCTTCTCGAGGCGCAAACAAATCCTCGAATCTCAAACCCTCTCGGGACTTCGACTTGTGCGCGCTTTTCCTTATACTCTTGGGGCAAGAGAGGATATAGATTCTCATGATGCGCGACGCGTCGAGAATCACATGAATAATTTCCCTAGCCACACGGCTTTTCGAGAGTGAGTATGCCAACGATTGCCACCCTCGTATGGGCGCTGTGCCAGACTTGGAAAACAAACCGAGGCGTGGCATCACTTTGGACATTTTCACTTTGTATCGCTTTCCTTTCTTGTAGCTTTCTTAGTCCAAAATTTATATCTGTCTTCGACCACCACTTTTTTTTTTTGTCAAGGGCACTTTCAGTCAGCAGACAAACTTTCACCGTAAAAAATCAAAGACTTTTTTTTTGGACTTCACCCTTACTTTTTTCACTTTTGGGTTTTTAGTTATAGACAAAGAGAAATGTTGACTCTGATTTCACAATTTGGCTTCGGTTGTCAACTGTCGAATTGGAGGAATAGTTCCAGTAAAATTGCAATCGCTCTCTACAACCAAATTAGTATGAATTAGTAATGAAATTGTATAAAAAGCAATTAATAAAATTAAATTAATAAATAAAATTATCTATTTCAAAGAATTTATCACTTGGTAAAAATTATATAATTCCTTTTATTATGAATTAAGTAAAATTAGCATTCAACCATAAATGACTTAGTAATAAATTTGTTAGCAATTATCAGAATTAGTATTCGATAATTACGAAAATATTTAAAACAATTAAATTTATCAACTTCGTTCTTTCTAAATTAATTTACATTCAGAAATAGAATTTAATTTTTATTTTATTTATTTAATTGAAATACCTATTTATTTTTTTCACGAAAATTAAAATATTTTTAATGATTTCAATGTAAACTATTTCTGTTTAACTCTATTTCTAAAGAATACTATAATAATATATAATAACAAATCTAATAACAAAATATAATAATAACAATATCAAGTTTACTCTAACTGTTCCAAAATTCAATAATTTTTTCTTGAAATTTTTAAATAAAGTTTTTTAAAACATTTAACAATTTTCATTAAAAATAAAAATTTTCAGTTTAGTATAATTTTATGACAACAAACAATTTTCAAAGATTTCAATTCAAAAATCCATTAAAATGCAATTATTTGTCCGAAAAAATTTAATAATATTAGTAACATTTTTCAAACGCTTTTAATATTCAATTATCCAAAATTTTAACTGAAATTCAATTTTTAATCAATTCTTATTAAAAAGCTCAATGGGAATTCAATTATTTAAATATAAAAATAAAAAATTTATTCAATAATATTGAATATTTCTTAAAATTTAATTCTTTCGTATAGAATTTTTATAAAATTTTTAAGAATAATTGAAGTTTTCAAAGAATTTCATTTAACATTGAATTAAAAATAATTTAAATTCCCTTTATTATGTAACTAACAAACGTTATAAATTTTTAAAATAATTTCATAGACAAATTTTAAAAAATTCACTTAAGTACAAAATTAATTATTACTGTTCATATTTAAAAAATTTTAATAAATCCTTCTAAACAAATTTAATTATTTTTAAAACAATTCTAATATGAATTCTCGGAAGAGAACAATTTTTAGAAATATTTTAACACACTTTGAAAAAATTCAATTTTTTTCTAAAATTTTAATAAATCCTTCGAAAAAATTAAAATATTCTTATAAATATAGTAAAATTCTTCGCAAGAATTCAATTATTAATTTTATAAATAGTAAAATTTTTTGTAGGATTTCAATTATTTTAAAAACAATTTTTAATTAAATTCCTCGGATGAATTCAAATATTTATAAATATTTTCATAATTTTCATTTATTTTCTAAAATTTTAATAAATTCTTCGAAAAAATTGGATTCTTTTTATAAATACTACAGTTCTTTGAAAGAACTAAATTATTTTTAATTCAATTCGAATAAAATTACATGAAAGAATTGAATTATTTTTAATTATTTCAATAAAATTCTTCATACCAATTTAATTATTTCTCAAAATTTTAATAAATTCTTCGAAACATTTAAATTATTTTTATGAAAAGTAAAATTCTTTGCAATAATTCAATTGTTTATAAATATTAAAATTTTTTGCAGAAATTTAATTATTTTCAAAACAATTTTAATAGAATTTCTCGAGAGAAAATAACATTTGTAAAAATACAAATTCATTCATATTCTTTCGAAGAAAATTCTAGTTTTTACGAGCAATTTAATTGAAATTGTACTGGAAATAATTGAATTCTTCTAAAGCGTTTAAATCGTTTTTTAAAAATAAATTAATTTTATGAACAAATTTTGTTAAATATTTCAACAACAAAAATTAAATTCTATCAAGAAATTTTAATCAAATTGTGTTTAAAATAATTTAATTTCTCCTAAGAACTTTATAACTCACGAAAATAATTAAATTCTTAAGACAAATTTTACTGAAAATTATTTACAAAAATTGATTTGCTACAAATAGTTTAATTAAATTTAAATAATAAATTATATCAAAAGAATGTATAATAATTTAATCATTTAAAATATTTTGATATCAATTTTAATAAAACTTTAAGAATAATTGCATTTTTTGTTAAATTCATTAAAAATTTTATTAACAATAATTTATTATTTAAAAAACTTTAAATATTTGTGTTTCGAAATATTTTCGATATTCATTTAAATCGTTTGAAAGAATTTTATTAAAATTTCAGGAATTCTTTCCAAGAATTTTGTTTCAATTTTTGAGAATAATTTTGTGCTTCCAACTGTATTATTCCACTAATTCAGATGTAGAGAGCAGATTATAAATTTAGACACCCATCGATAAATTTACAATTTTCGAATTTTTAACTAAATTCTAATTTTCTTTCTAATTGTTAAGAAGAGTGTAAAGTTTATCTAAACTTTCGGTTGCTTCCAAAGGCTGATAATCGACCTCATGAGACCGGATATCGGTTAAGCTCGGTGTAGATGTATTTCGCTTGTCCAAAGCTCGCCTCGTGAATATTCCAAGCTTTAAAAGCTTTGCTTTTCGTCGCAAGGTAGGGTCCATCACGTCTGTAACAAGCTCTCGCTTTCTCTCTCTCTCTCTCTCTCTATCTCTCTCTCTGCATACAGTAAAATGGCATCTGAAAGTAAAGCAAGTGTGTGGCGTAAGAGAGAAGAAATTACGAGAATATACGTACAGTGCTAGAGGAAGAATGAGAGAAGAGAGATTGAAGAAGGAGAAGAGGCTACGTTAGGTAAATTCGGTATAACTCGAGGGAATGAGAAATTTCGAGGAGTCGAGAAGACCACCGAGGGAGGATCCGGCTTGATCGATATCCACATACTAGTCCACCGTTCCCTTCGACCTCCGGACTTTTCCTGCGTTTTATCTTCTCTCTATCTTTCATGAAACCTCTTCGACGTGTTTGCATTTTTCACAGAATCAAGTGTAACAAAATTGGCAACGTTCTGAATCTCAATAAACGTTCACTTTAAAAGACAGTCGAAACATTTTTCATTCCACTTTAAATATGAATTATTTATCACTTTCTAGTTCATTAGAA
This sequence comes from Leptopilina myrica (nomen nudum), assembly GCA_032872475.1. Taxonomy (NCBI): domain Eukaryota; kingdom Metazoa; phylum Arthropoda; class Insecta; order Hymenoptera; family Figitidae; genus Leptopilina; species Leptopilina myrica (nomen nudum). The sequence continues at coordinate 2,400,004 of CM065459.1, read as the reverse complement.
TTTCATTTTTTTTTTAACTTCTTCCCATGTTCCCAGTTCGCTAAAAGCGCTTTATAGAAATATTAAACGGAAGAAGTGATACACTCTGGAAAAAGCAAAAAATATTTTTAAACGATCCAAACAAGATCTCGTAATTTTAAACAATAAAAAAATTGTAATTTTTATTTTTAACGAAATGTTCGTCTTTCTCTCTCGAATAGAAAGGATTTTCGTCTAAACTTCCTGTTTTCTTTCCGGACATATTGAGCATGACCTCGGTCTTGCCATTTTATAGATGTCATTTCCTTTCTGACCAAATGTGTCAGTGGTCTGTTAGCAATATAGATTCGTGGCAAGGAAGCAATGCAGGACGAAACCAAGCGGTTTCCTCCAGTTCATGTCGAAAACGATTTTAGAGTCATAAAGACTGACCATGAAGTTGAATTTAGTACCACTCGTCGTCACATGTGTGCTTGACAGATTTTATGACTACCGTTTGCAAATTGTAGCGAAACGTCAAGAGTTTTTCAAATAACCCGAAGGAATATCGAAATCCCGTAAACACCATAATTATTCGAATTTCTTTCTAAAAAAAAGAACTAAAAAAATCGAAGAAGAAATAAAAACATCAGTTTTTGTTGAAAGGAGAAAAAAATAATTATCGAAATATTATCTACATAAATTAAAAGTCGAAATATTTGAACACAACTATTGGAAAAAATGAAGAAAAAAAAAGAATAAACTTCTTTAAAACAGGTTTTCAAATACAAGATTCTGGGAAAAAATGTTTAATTTCAGAAACATTCTCACACGCAGTGTATCTCGTGTAATAAAAGTAAATGATATCTAACGAAAAATATGTTATCAGTTAACCTTGATCGTCACTAGACCAACTACGTTAAATTTTGTATTCAAGAAACGTCTTTGTTGAATATACATACAGTATATATGTCTTCTAGTTTCAGAAACTCAAGACACGAATCAGAAAAGACTCTTCGACAATCAACAGGGGTCCGTTGATTCTCTGTTTGTCTTTGAGCGTGATTGGCTCCTCGTGTTAGAATGACATTGGGTTCCGTTTATTTTGCCGAAATACACTCACTGCTTACTATACTGAGGTACCTGCTGATCAAATACAAACACAATTTAGAAGAAATGACTGAAATTTTTCATCATTCAACAAAATGCTATAATATGAATTTTTTGTTGCAAAAATGCGCAGGAGAATTTCAAATTGACAGATTCTACTCTGGTATTAAAGATTTTACCTATAGGGGTAGGTAGATGTTTGCTGAGAGCGAATATGTATATGTGTATTTACATACGAAGATGAGAAGGTGTAGGAGAGTGATATGAGGCCCTGGAGGAATTCAGTGGCAGGCGTAAATTCAGCCTTGGTTCTCCAGCTTCAGTCGTGGTTCTCCCCTTCGGTGGACTTTAGAATTCACCCTAACCACCCCCAGCTATACCACACACGACCACCTCGTTCTCTCTTCTCTTCTCTTCTCTTCTCTGCTCATCGCCACTGCCGCCTTTAGTGACAACATTCTAGAACCTAGAGAGGGTGACCAACCCCTCTGCAAAGTCCAGTGATGCTCAAACACACCCTCTATCACTTGACTTTGTTCACGACCTAAAAACGCACTCATTCGTTTCGGAAAAAAGTACTTAAGTCGATTAAGCCGATAAGTATGCTCCATACTGAATCAATCCTGTAACTTTATTAAACCACCTTTTAATTATTGCACCGCTGTCAATTCTTATTTTTCGAACAATATATTTCTGATCGTAATAATCATTTCCAAATAGTTGCCACAGGTCAGGAATATTTATCAAAGGTACTGGAAAAGAAATTAATCATTTAGAATTCATAAAGGAATTATCAGGCCTCGGATCGACTTTAACGAACAAAAAAAGTCGCTTTAGTCGATTAAAAATAGAAAAAAGTCGATTATTTAATTCAGTGCTGTCACAAAAATTCAAATTAATCAAAACTTGTATAATTTTGGGAAATAAGTATTCAAATACTTCTCACTTCTTTATTCACAGGAAAGAAAAATTTTTAAATTTCAACTTTTCAAATTTAATAATTTATAACAATTAACACTACAACCCTTTTATAAATTTAATTACTTTATACAATTTTTAACTAAACTTCATCTCTAAATCAATTATCTATATGAATTTTTAATCATTTTCTGCAATTTCTTCAAAAATTTAATTATTTAAATTAAAAAAATCCAATTTTTTATAATAATTTAACCCGTCCATTTTTCTATTTAAAGATATTAATTAAGGTAGAACATTTTCAAAAATTTTAATAAAGAAATTCGTAAAAATTAACTATTTAAAAATATTTCTATATGATTTATTAAAAATACAAAAAGTTTTACAATGAAATATAATTAAAAACTGTGTAAAAAATTGAAATTTGGTCAAATCATTTCAAAGCTGAATTTAGTAAATTAGTAAAATTTAGATAAATTTAGTAAAACATTTAAAAAATAATTTGAAATTTGTCAAAATCTTAGGAAAAATAATTGAGTTTTTTAAAAATATAAAGAAAATTAATGAAATTTTTCAAAGAATTTTAATTATAAATAAATTTCTGAAAAATTATAAAATTGTATAAAAAATTCAATTTTTATAATAATTTAAACATTACATTTTTCTATTTAAATATATTAAATAAAGTAGAGCATTTTTAAAAATTTTAATAAAGAAATATTTCTAAATAATTTATTGAAAATACAAAAAAGTTTGACAATTAAATACAATTAAAAAATGTCTAAAAAACTGAAATTCGGTCAAATCTTTTTAAAACGAATTTCAATTTAGTAAAACATTTAAAAAATAATTCAAAATTTGTCAAAATCTTTTTAAAAATAAAGTTTTTTAAAAATATAAAAAAATAAATCAAATTTTTCAAGAAATTTGAATTATAAATAAATTATTTCTGAAAAATTCTAAAGAAGTGAATTTAAAAAAATTTTTATTTTCTTTACTCGAAGGTAATTGAATCTAAAAAATTGTAATAAAACAATGATATAAGAATTAATTTTTTATAAATATTGTAATGTAAATTTTTTAAAAATAATTGAAAATTTTTTTATAATTTAAAACAAAATTGTTTTTAAGAATTTTAATTAAAAAATTTGAAATATATGATTATTTTCTCCAAAATGTTGAAAATAATTTTGAACAATTTTTAATTTTATTATTTTGTGTATGAATTAATTTTCGGAAATGTTGAAAATAAGTGAATTTAAAAAAATTAGATCGTAATAATTCAGAGAATTATTCTTTTCTAAACTATTTTAATATTATTTTTCAAACCTATTTTTCATTAATTTTCATTTTTATTGAATCTACACTTGAAGATTATTTATTATAATTTTTGATAATTTAGTATTATTTAAACAATTTTTAATTAAAATTCTTTAAAAGTTAATTTTCAAAAATTGGTATAAAACACTTGAAAAGATGATTTAGTTTTAATTAAATTTTATAGAATTTTAATTAATCAAAATCTTTTTTATTGTAATATTTTGAAACATTTAATTAGAAAACTGATGGAAAAATAAGCTTCCAAAAGTTTGTCTATAATGAGTTATACTTTGCACGGCATAAAAATCGAAATAATTTGCATTTTATACCAAAAAATATTGTATTTTGCACAAAATTTGGAAGAACAGTCGAAAAAGTCGCAATTATAAATTTTGGTGAATATTCTTCAAATCAGAATATTTTTATTATTTTATTTGTACTATTTTAGAGTCAGGGAAAATGAAATTAAATATTTGCTACAACCTGAACAAGACGAAATTGTTAGTTTTTGAAAAATTATCAATTTTCCAGTCTACGAATAACTAATTCTCGACGGAGTGAAAAATGTGAAAATGCAATACTTCTAAAAATTCGTTTGCAAAAAAAGAAAACTTGTAAATAGTCGATTGCTTGGATTAGGAACCACTGAAGCGGAGAACATTCTGAACCCGATAAGTGAAGTATGCAGAGGGTAAAATGGTTCACGTTGGTCGGCAAGTTTTCGAGAAAGATGAGAAGAGAAAGTCATTTCGGCAAAGAGACGAAGGGAGAAAGAGAGAGAGAGGAAAAGCGAAATTGATGCAAAGAGTGTATACGTACGTTGGAGAGTGTAAGTTCCATGAGCAGTAAAGAAAACATTGTAGAATGTAGATGTAAAGAGTAGAGTCTTCTAAAACGAGGGCTGAAGAGACTGCCAGCAAAAGATATCGAGGGAGAAAGCGAGAGGTAAAAATGTCTCTCTCGTCGACATAAACCCAGTATATATTCCAAATAACCAACATCTCTCTAACAATAAATACTAAATTTAATTCAATATTTTTACCAAAAGTGATTAAAACAAAAAGAAACCCCGAATTCCAAGATTTCTTATTGTTTTTTTTTTTTTATTTCCGAATCTGAAGAATCGTCGAGGACGAAATTGGTTTCCACGGACCGATTGGATAGAACGAAGGTAACAAAGCAGAAACCAAAGAAATTGGTTTTCGTTTCTCGAGTGACTTTTCAATTCTCTTTATATTTTAAAAAGAGTTAAAAATCAATGAAATTTTGATTTATTTCTGTTAATTGAGTTTTTTTCAAGAATAATTATCCAGGGCAAAATAATTCTCGCCGCGGGCTCAATCCAAGGTCTATGTTAAATACTAAATATTATCCGAGTATGTGTCAATCTAAAAGACGAATGATTGCCGAAACATCTCAAGATCCGTGACACATCAAAACTGACGGATCGTGGATTTAAAAAAAATAAGTTTAATCGCGTGTGACTGTATTTATAATTTTTTTTTACACAACTCTTTAATTATCGCCGTTTAAACCGCTAAAGATAGAAATTTACGAGAATTTAATTGGAATTGCAAATTTGTTTACGAAAAAAAAACTCAGTTTATCATCTAAGGTTCAGAAAATAGAACCTTAAAATTTCAGTATTTTCAGATTTAGGTTTCAATTATTTTTTTTTATAAAGAAATTTATTAATCGGTCTCTCTTGCTACTTTTTCCTTCTTTTGTTTTTTTTCATTTGGCTTCGAATAATACCGTACATTTAAAGGATGAATAGTCTTGTGGGATTTGCAAAAGTTGTAATTTGGTGGGTATCAGCGATCGTGAGTGGATTTGCATCGACATGGAACCAGATGGATTTTATGTGTAAAATGCAAAACAATCGAAAAATGCATTACACGCTACACGATAAAAATTAGTCAATTAAACTGCTTTTTTTCATTGGGAGCAGAAATTCTTTGCAGTATATAAAGAATTTATCCCGTAATATAAAAATAATTATAAATTTTTAATGTCCTAAAAAGCTGCTTTTAAACTATAATAAAACCAAGAGAAAAAATGCCAGAAAAATAGTTAATTTAATAGTAAAACAAAAATTGTGGACTCACCAAAGTCGAATTCTTAAAATGAAATGTCAAAATTGCCTTGCTTATGGGCAAACGTCTTTTCCAATCATCATTTCTGTTCATCTGTATCCTGAAAATAAAAAAGTTGATAAAAATAGATTCAATTAAACTATTTCCAAATATTTCAATTAAATAATTAAATAATTTTACTTTTATTTTTTACAAGATAAATAAAATTAAATGTGTTTCGAAATACAGTGGGTGTTAGTCAAAATTAAAATCCCCTATCAGTATTATTTTAGGGAATTCCCTCATTTCGACAATATCAATTGTATTTATATTATTTTGTAGTTGAATTTATTAATATTTACCAAAAAAATATTTAATATTTGATGTATTGTTTCAAAAAGCCAAGAAACTTTTGAAAATTATTCTCATGAATTATTGTTGAATATTTCAGTTTAGCAACATTTTTGAAAATACTTTGGGAAAATAGATTTTCTTTGTATTTTCGAGATCAGCATGTATCCCTTTGTGTAGAAATCTGAGAAGAAACCTGGAAAATAACCAATTTTCATTAAAAATTGAACTGATTGTTAAAGTACTACAGTCTTTTAATCTGAACATTTCCTAACCTCACTTTTGATTTGTTTAAATTTTGTTTTATTATATTTTGCATTTTTTTGTTTCATTATATTTTGTACTTGTAAATTACCAATAAAAGGATGTAAACGGTCTTTAAACAAAGTCCGGGACCTGCACTTTAATTAGAACTAGTGTAACAATAAATATTCTTCCATTAATTAACCACCTTGTGAAAATTGGTAAAAATACACACAATTGACGGGAGAGGGGATGTAAATAGACATACTTGATACTTTTGTCATGAGCAAATTGCAGTCAAAACAGTAGCAAAATAATGATTTACTTCACATGTGCAACAATTATTAAAAAAAAAAAAAACTTTGTAAAGAAATAAATAAACTTTAAGACTTTATAATGAAGAAACGGGACGACATACCGGAAATTCGAGCACTTCTCGCGAATTTGTTACTAGTTTCCACTGGCAGACGATCTTCGCACTGTGATTGGTTGATTTATGATTAACGCCAATTTTGAATATTAGATTTTAAATAAATTGTTAAAACATTTATTTTTCTAGAATAACAATATACTAAAATTATTTTTATAAATAATACCTCTTTTTCTATTGTTCAGAAAAATTAAATTTTTATAATAAAGGAAACAATGAATTTTACATGATTTTTTTTATCGTTCCGCATAAGCAGAATGGGACATCGTTAGTCAAATCAACAATTTATAGTAAAATATCCTTTTTAAGTAAAATATTACAATATATATTGTATTATTCTAATATTTATTAGATTATAAAACGAAAAACTATTATTTCTCTGTGATTTATGATAAAACGATTTAATAATGAGAATTGTTTAAGAGCCCTACAAAGGATTATAGTTCGTCATTTGATCCCTGTGTCATTATCTTTTTACGCATTTCACAGTTGCTTGTTGCTAAGAAGTAACTAAAAGAATTTTTTATTTGTTAATGTGTATTAAAAATTCTAATTTTGAAAAGTAATATATTGCAATGAATAAAAATCTATTGAAAGTTATTAGCATCGAGAAAAGATGCGAGATGCGTATATATCACTTTTCCAAAATGGCTGCAGTGTAAAATGATTTAATAACAAGTGCAAGTGTAATTTCTATCTCCTTTGTTCAATATTATCAATGAAGCATTCTGTCAATTCCGCAGATTTTATTTTAATCTTCTTATTGGTGAGTTCTAAAATTAATAGAATATTATTCTTTAAACAAATATACAATGAGAAATATAATCCGATGGTAAATACAAGTTCCCTTCACGGGGTATTTAATTTCTTTGTTAAATGAGAACATTTTAGATTTCTAAAAAGATTTTATTATTCGCAATAATGACAGTATGTTCTAATTATCTTTTATTATCTGTAGGGTCTGTCTTATCAAATATTCTAATCTATCTAATGTATAATAATGACCAAATGCACATGTGAAAAAAGTGAGGTTAGGAAGTGCCTATGTTGAGATATTGACAGATAGTTGTTTAAGATGGTAATTTTTGTTGCTAATACATAAAATTTACAACAATGTATCATTTTTAATGCAGGAAAATCTTTATTTTTCAGCTTTTATAATTCGATTACAGGAAAAAATACAATCTCCCAAAAGATTTCATTTTTATTATTGAATTGACATTGAATATCCCATAAAGTCACATTGGTGATCAAAGTTGGTTATTTTGGTAAATATTTATTAATAATGAATACTATAATAGTCTAATATAATTAAAAACTCGTAAATAAATTTTGAAAGAAAATTTATAATCCTCGAAAGAAGGGGATTTACCTGAAAAGTTGACATGCTCTGTGGTAGGGAATTTCTGTTTCTCGTGTTGACCTTTTCTATCCATACATTTAAATAATATTAAATCTATTAAATTTTATTTACAGTAGAAAATTAAATTAAAATAAATAATTACAAAATTTAGAAATAGTTAAATAGGAAAAAAAAATTTTCTTGAAATAAATTTATATTAAATAAAATATTTTTTGTTTTTTCAAAATAAGGAACAGAAAAATTAAAATTTTAGTAATTTGCCTATTTTTAATTAAGTGTATTTTTTCAGCTTCATCAAAGGAAAGAAGGCAATGATTAACTACATTAGAAAGAAATGATTTTTAAAAAAAGTTTTCCAAAGGAGCAACAATTAAAGTCTTTGTTGATTGAATCAGTGCGATTTGTGATGATTGCTACAAGAGAGGAAATTTCGACATTGCTTTGTGATAATTCAGCACTGGTGAGTCCCTATTTTTCAAATATTTGTAAAATTTGTATTTATTTTATTTATCTATTGTTTATTTTTACATTTTCCCCTTGAACATAATTATTTTCGCATTAACTTTTATCGTCTTTGTCAATAGGCGATTTTTTGTATTCTTCACCGTGCATAATCCATTACAATAATTTAAATACTATTGTAGTAAAAACAAAAAAAATTGAGAAAATGAGTAGAATTTTAATATTTATGATGAGATATTTTTTTGAAAAAGAAAAAACTTTCGAGAAAAATGGGAAAGTGTTTAAAAATGCGCCCTGAAAAATTGAATTTCATGGTTAAAATTTTGAAACACGGTAATTAAGAAAGAAGTAGGCAGGTGAATTAGTTTAGCAGAGCTCTTTCGAACAGAAAATTATGGCAAGGAGACAGATGATTTTACGTTGTGCGTTATGCTGGGGGGTGGAGCGCAAAGCACTGACATCCAACAGACTGACAGTGACTGACATTCGTCTGACGTTTCCAATGATCTCCAATGCTTAAAATTAACGGTCTTCAAAAATCGCTTTTTAGAAGAAATCACTGTCCTTGACAAGAAGAAACTTTCTTAAAAATATTCTATTTCCTAGAGACTTTGAGATGGAAATAAAATTCTAAAATAAAATTTCATTTTCCTCTTGTCAAATATTGAATCAGTAAATATAAATTCGAAATACCGACTTTTTTTTCTTCTTTGGGAGAAATAAATTAAAGTGCTTCAAATACGAGGAGAAAGAGAGCAACTCGACTCATTTCTTGGGAATTTTTTACATTTTCTCCGAAAATGAACTAGAGGTCCGCTTCCGTCGTGAGGGGGTAACGTTGGCCGGGCAGTATATTTCTTCTATTGTTTAGCGACGGAGTTTCCTATTGTTTCTAGAATTTATCGTTTCACGGGAAGTTTGGCCACACGGTATAAGCGGGTGCTTTCATCTTGAGAGGGAAGAGATAGATTCTCTCTCGGGTGCTCAACGATAATTAGTACTTCTCCAAATTATTTATGCCTCAAATAAATCAGGTGAAAGCTTAATTGCTTTCCCCGTTCCATACCTATTCGATAATTTTGTGCTGACTGTGCAATTTATGCGCCAAAGATGCGATGCGATGCGATGCGTTACATTGTAAAATTTCTAAACTCTTTATTTACATCTCTTCTCAACTAGGCTCTCGAATGAAACAAGTATTTCTCTTTCTTCCATAATCCGAGAAACATTAATTATTTCCATATCAGTAAAAAAGCAAAAAATATAAAAAGCTATTAATTAAATTCCTAATCAATTCGATACACTGTTGAAAAAATAAAAAAAAAAAAAAAAGAATTGATTCTCGATCAAGTAATTATATGCGCGTCGGCAGTCCACTTCGCTTTCGATAATCGATAAAGACTCTCAGTTTCATTCTGCCGAACCTTGCAATCATCGCTCGTAAAGCTGGACCACGAATCGTGATTTTAACGACATCCCTTTATCTATCCAACGTGTTGAATTTATGATCTTGAAAGTCAAATTTATTTCTCAAAGTAAAATGTACAATGAGAAGAAAAAGACTTTATTTTATAAACTACTATATATATATATTTGAGTGCATGAATATAAAAAAAGAAGTAGAAAAAGAAAATATATATATATAAAATCTCTGAATTACTAAGAAACTTGGAGTTTCAAAGGAAAAGGAAGTGAGGAGAAGGGATGTTTGGCAACAGGTTTCATCCCTCCTCTAACACTACCCCTAGAGCTATCATCTTTTCTGAAAACGTCCGATTTTTCGTTCGACAGAATTTATTCTATTCCCGTCCCCTCCTCTCGACACTTTCCCACTACGGGAATTCGAGTTATGCATTTTGCGGGAAAACCGGTTTCATCCTCAAAATTATAAAGCATCGCTACACATACATATCTCTTCTCTATTTCACTTGGGAAGAATGAATCGAGTACATATTTTGACAAGGACCTTTAAATTTTCAGTTCACTTTTGCATAGTTTGAAAATTAATTCCATTTCTCGACAAAATGTGTCTTTCACGTGTGCCACTTGAAAAAAAAATTGTTAATTGTCCAAATGTCCGTTCAGAATTTTTCCAAGGATATCAAATTCAGAAAAGCGAGGAAATGTTTTTGATTCCTTTTTTTCAATTCGACAGGGTGTCTACTAACCGGGAAATACGGGAAAAACCGGGAATTAGCTGGGATTTTTATACAAAACCGTGAATTTTTTCACCAAAATTAAAAAAATTTATTATTTTAATTTGTTTTTTAAAAAATTACTTTTTATTTCAATTTTTATAGATATTTATACTCTTTTCTATAACTTTGAATTAGTTAAAAAAAAATTAATTTGACAGTAAAAATCAGACACTATTTCAAACAGATTATGTTAAATAAATTTTTAAAAATTATGGAGTTAATAGAAATATTGTGAAAGAAAGAAGAAAGAAAGAATTTCTTTAGAAACTTTTTAACAAATAAAATTTTCAAAGTATTTTAATTTAATAATTAACAATAGGATTTTATAATCACATTTTAATAAATTCATGTTTCTTAGTGCGAAGATTAATAATAAAAATTTTTATTAGTTAATTAAAAAAAACAATATGCATTTCAAATTTTTTATTAAAATTGAATTCTCGCAAATTTTTTTTTTTATTCTGAAAAATAAAATTGTTGAAATTTTTCAATTCCTTTGTTTCAAGATAATTTAATTTTTCCAAACAAATAATTGAAATTTCTTTACATTTTTTTAAAATAATTTAATTCCTTGAAAGAATTTTAATTTAAATTTTTCGAAAATAATGTTAGTTGTAATTATAATTTTATTTTTAAAATATAAAGTCCCTCTTAAAGTTTTAAATCAATTTTTTGCTTCTAAAAACTATATTATTCTACTATTATTCAATAGTTATAATTATTGAACTTCTCCTAAATTTTTATAATTTCAAATTTCTGAATGTTCAAATATTTATCATTTCTTAAGCAAATTTAATGTTTATTACTTATTAAGTAAATAGTTAATTATCACTGCTTTTGTTTTTAAATTGTAATAAAATTCTTCACGCAGGAATTAAATTATTTTCATAAACAATATCATTCTTTGGAAGGATTTCAATTATTTTTGTAAATAGTAAAATTTTTTACGGAAATTCAAATTTACAGAAAATTTACAGAAATAGAATTGTAATAAACTTGAAAAAGAAAATTTTCAATTATAATTATATAAACATTGGAAGGATTCTTCTTCCTTCTTTGGAAGGAATTCTATTATTTTTGTAAATAGTAAAATTCTTTACGGAAATTCAAAATTTACAAAAAAATTTTAAATGTAATAAACTTGAAAAAGAAAATTTCCAATTATAATTATAAAAAGACAAGATTATTTTTAAAAAATTGAAAAAATTATTTTCCAAACTTTCTATTAATACTATTATTTATTTATGTTCGAAATCAAATTTAAATTTCAATTTTATGAGAAAAGAAAACCGGGAAAAAATTAGACCATAACCGGGAAAAACCGGGAATTTTGTTGAATGAAAATAGTAGACACCCTGGATTTTGATATACTTGGAAAAATTGTGAGTTGTAAAAAAAGCATTAAACTTGGAAGTCGAACAATGTTTGTAAGAATTTTGATATTTATTGAAAATTTTTTAATGTAATGTGTAATAAAAAAAAATGTATAAATGGTCTAGAAACTTGAAGAATTTCTTTTCAGTGCTTATAGGAAACATTTGAAAGGTTCTTTGTAGCCTCCTACAATGTTCTTTAAGCCATTGTTCAGTGTGCATCGATAATTTGGAACATCCTTGGTTCTTTGAGATATTGGTGCATCGAGATCGCACCTTTGAGGAGGGGAGAAATTGGAGGGTGCATAGATGGTGCCGCCACCAGTCTCTCTTCGGAAAAATAAATCTTCTCTTCCTGGAACACCAGCACTATATGTATATACTAAAAAGAGATTTTCAAGACCAGTTCCTAAGCCTCCCAACACTGAAAAGTGAAAACAAGTTCCACCATTCTTAGCTTTTAGTTAAACAGTAGTTTCTCTAAATAAGGGCCTGAATAAACATTTCTACTTTTTATATCAACATTTTACTCTCTCTGTCTCTCTCTCTCTCTCTCTCTCTCGATGGTATTTTTTTCATTTAGGAAAACAGTGCTACTTGAACAGTAGATTCTTTTCGAATTTTTCAATATAATAATTCATGCTTATTTTTTGTTTGTTCTTTAACAATTTTAAAGGCAAGCTCTGAATAAAGTCCTCCGGAAACTTTCATGGAATAGAAATAAACTGGAAGCTGGATTTCGTTGCACTGCACGGGTTTCGCCGTAAAGAAAATTTATGTCTAGCCACTCAAGGACAAAAACACCCTGAATAAAGTACTGCCATAGACTGTGGACTAAAAAGTTTCTCTTTTTTTTCTAAAGCAGGTGCTTCTTTTCTTTGCAAATGCATAAATTATTTTCCTCGAGGAAATAATAATTTTTGAATTTTATTTGTCTTCGAAATACCAAGAATGCGCTCTAATATTTCCTTGCGTCTTGACATAAATTAAAAATACCTCATCTTCCCAAAAATAAATAAAAGTAAAGTATAAAACTTTAAAATATAAAAGTGTAAAATATAAAAATTCTAGAATTTACAGAATTCAATTTTTGGTCTTAAATCCATGAAAAATTAGTGGTGGAAAAAAAAGTATTGAATAATTTTTGAAAAATGACATTGTGCTTCCTTTCTTGTCGATTACCAAAGACCGAAATTCTGAATGGCACAAAACGCCTGACAATCGAAGCATTGTCGCTCTCTCTTTCAAAAGTGTAGACTTCACGTTGGAGGAAATAATATTAACTTCCGGTGGCAAGGTTTCTCGCAGCTAGCATCCCATCCTGCAATACGTCTTTGTAATCTGAGAAGCAGCTCGCGAGTTTCCAATATGTGTCCTCCGTTTCAACTCTTTTTAGACACTCGACCTCTCTCTCTCTCTCCGTTTTTTTCAAAACCCCTTCTCCCTGCTTCTCTCGTTTTCTCATGTGCAACCACCCGGTACGCGAGTAATAAAAAAATTACAGGTCCCTTTGACGGGACACCCGCAATCAGAAAAAAAAATTACACGTTCCCTTTAATCTGATTTTCATGGAGAATCCCCGGACTGTGGCAAAACCTCCCCTTGCTCCAGAGAAACGTTCTGGCCGCAAATTATAGTTCAATGCGTTTTTCCATTGGGGTTGCAACTGTTGCGTCAAAATCAACCCCTGCCGCCTTTGCAAAAGGTTTTCTTTAGGGTTTATTTTAGTAAAGTGTATCGTGGCTCTTATTTTTAAACAGGTCAATGTTTGTTCTTTTTTTCATTAAATTTTCGTTCCGCATGTTACTTGAAATATTATCAGAGTATTAAATGTTGGAATAAAATTTATTGTTTATTACAATAATTTTGCATTGTACCAACAAAATTAATCATTGAATTTTAAATCCATATTTTTTTCTGTTATTCCAGTCAGTAAGTTGTAAAAAATTTTGTTTATTGTTTTATTTTGCAGACAAGAGTATAAAATATTTTGAATGTGTCAAGAGTAAAATAAAAACATTTAATTCACTAAAATTTAGACCAATTTTGAAGAATTATGATAATCACCCATCGAGTGAAGCAAAGTATTCGAAAAAGTTTTACCTGAGTCCGGTTGTAATAATACAAGAAAGATAAAAGAAATCATAAAGATAAAGTGCAAACTTGTCTTTTGTATATACGATATGCAAATTGCAATCTGACGGCATTTGTGTTTATTTTTAATTACATTATAGTTGTAAGTCTAGACGAAAAATTTATAATATATAATGCAAGATTTGAAAATTATTGAAATAAATTAATTGAAATAAACAAGAGAAATTGAGAATTGAGAAACAAGATATAGGCGATGTAAATACAGTAGGGCTTTAAGGTTCTATGAAAGCATTTTGTACCATGCTTTCTCTATTAATGATTCTTGCATCACAAGATCACAACAAAATATTTGCTTTTAAGACATCAGACCAGTTTGAATAGGTGCGCGGGATCCAAGGTCTCCAGCGTCTTTCATTCCTTTCTTTCCATCTTTCTCTGCTGCCGCGGATCTTTTATCTTCTCTCGACGCACCTCAACTAACCTTGCCGAAAACATTCGACCAAGGGACCAGTGGAACACGTGGTCCCATTGTATTCAATTTCCAATTCAACAAGTTTCAATTTTCAAATGCAATTTGCAAAAACTAATTTTCTATTTTCCAATTTATGACACAACTCCGCTGTATATGTGTGAGATTTTAAGAAATGAACTACAAAATAATTAATGGGGTATTTCAATTATTGAAACGTTTCGATTCAGTGCATTGAAATTGTATATTTCAAATATGTAAAAGAAAATCGACCAACTATTCATGGAAAAAAAAAGTTGAACTTGCAGTTTTGTATGCATAGAGGACAACAATAAGAACGAATGAACGGAGAAAACCACCCGTACTGCGAGATCCACATCCTGTTTTAAATCTGCAATGATTTAGCAAAAAAAAAAATTGTAGGAAAAATAAACGTTTGTTATTTTAGTTATACTCGAATTTTCGATGGATGAGTTGGCAAATTTTTTTGGTAAACAATTTTTGTATTTTATATTTTTACAATAGTGTTGTTTTTACAAATGCATTTTTCGAGACAATAATTATATTTGACTAAACTATAAATATCGCGTTGATTCTGAATTTTGAAAATGAAAAATTCTTTTAGTTTAAAAAAAAAAATAAATGTCTTAAAAATAGTTATTATTGGGTCTTAAAAAACTTTCCGCTTCGTCGAAATACCCAAATAAGCAGGATGTACTTAACGATTTTTTACGAGCGCGTCGATATACAATTCCAGGAAAATGCAGAAAACGTGGGATTCGACACACTTTAATCGCGCAAGGAATGTGCTCGATGAGAGAGGCTGCTGAGGTAAGGGGAGAGGAATATTCATTAGAAGGCCGCTGATTTGAAGGCGATTTAATTACGGATCTACTCGTCTACCGTTAATTAATTTGGTCGAAGTAGTTTAGGCTCACGGACTAGTCGATCGAGTCGGTGCAACTCTGAAAGTGACAGGGGATGACAGTCGCCAATTGATAAGGCGATCAACTTTTTCTTGTCTTTCAATATATATTATTTTGTCTCAAATTTTTCAAACCGCAAAAATCTTCATTTTTAATTTTTATAATTCAGGACTCGAAGTGGGTCTGTAAATTCTGAAAAAGTCCGTAACATTCAAGTACGTAAAATTCCGTTCTTTGAAAAAACGTCCGTAATTTCATTCAAAAAGGATGAATAGTTCGTAAATTGTACAATATAATTTGGAGGATTTTAGAGAAATTACAAATGATTGGAGAAATTCAATTATTTTTAAAAGTAATAAAATTCTTCGCAAAAATTCAATTATGTTCAACAATTTTTTTTAATTCTCGTCAAAATTTCAATTATCTTTAGAAATATTAAAATTCTTCTCCGAAATTCATATATTTTCAAAACAAAAAAAACTAAAAAACATTGTCAACATTTCAATTATCTGTGTTAATAAATAGCAAAATCCTTCATCAAGATTCAATTTATTTTTAAAAATTTTATCAAAATTCATTAAAAAATTTCAATTATTTTCATAATTAACAATATTTATCACACGAATTCAATTATTTTCTAAAGTAATAAAATTCAATAGGTTTCAAAAATTTTAATAAAATCCATTGCAAAATTTGAAATATTTTCAAAAGTTATAATATTATTTGCAAAAATTAAATATTGTTCAATATTTACAATTTTTATAAACTTTACCAAAAGAATTTAAGTATTTAAAGAAAAAAATTTAAAAAATTTCTACAAAAATATTTAATTATTATAAAAACAAAACAAAAATTTCACAAGAATTTCATTAATAACAAATTTTTTTAAAATAAATTTCTTCGCAATCATTCAACTATCTTCATAATTAATAAAATTTTACCAGGATTCAATTAATTTCAATTATTGATATCTTTATTTAAATTATTTAATTCTCGTAAAATTTTCTGGTAAACATTGATTTAAAAATAGATTTCAGTTAAATTCTTAGATTATAATAATTGAATTCTTACGAAGAATTTCATTAAAGTTTTTTAAATAATTGAATTTGGGAAATTTTTAAAAAAATTTCTAAATAATTGAATTTCTACAAAAAAAAGTTCCATTAAAACTTTTTAAAATGTTTGAATTTCTGCTAAAATTCTAATATTTTTTAAATAATTGAATTCTTGCGATGAATTTTATTAAGATAATTGAAAATAATTGATTCATTGCAAAGATTTTTATTATTTTACGAAAATATTTAAATTCTTGCGAATAATTTTATTAAAATTTCTTAAAAGTTATTAAAGATCTGCTAAGAATTTTTTTATTTTTAATTTATGCCAAGAACTATATTAAAATTTTTAAAAATAATTGAATTCCTGTTAATTTTTTACAAAGAATTGAATTATTTTTGAAAATTTTAATAAAATTCTTCGCAAGAATTCAATTATTTTCATAAATAATAAAACTTAATGCAGAATTTCAATTATTTTCAATTAATTATTTAATCGAATTTTTCTAAAAATGTAATTATTCTTAAAAATTTTATTAAATTTCGTTAATAGAGTTCAAGTTATTGATAATTTATTGATAACAATTTTTTATGGGAATTGAATTTTAAGAAACGTTCAATTCTTAGAATAAATTATTTAATTGCGTTTTATTTTTATTTAAATAATTGAATTCTAGTAGAATATTCTAATAAAAATTGAATTTTATATCATAAAAATGAACTTCAGTTAAAATTTTACATAATCATTGAATATGCGTGAATTTAAAAAAATAATTGAATTTTGTAATTAATTTTTTTGAAAAAGTTTAATTGAGTTTTTTTAATACTACTTTTAGTTTCTATTTTCAAATATTCTATTCTAATAAAAGAATGTAACTAATAATTGGAATTTCGTAAAATTAAAGATTGTAAAGAAATGAATTTGAAAATTGTCAAAGAACTTTTTCGAAAATTATTAAAAATAATCGATAATCGATATAAAGAAGAATTTTAGATAAAAATTGTGAAAAATAATAATTGAATTGATATTTATTTCAATTATTATGAATTATTTTTATTAATAATTAATATTAATTATTATAAAACATGAAGAATTCGAAGACTTGAAGTTATCGATTTCTTCATGTTTTATAGTTAAGAAAAATTGAATTTCTATAGTTTTAAGTAAAATGTTCTCTTATATTTGATTCGGTTGATTCTATTTTTGTCAGTTGGTCCGTAATTTTTAATTTTTGGTCCGTAAAGCCCGTATTTTTTAATACTTTCACTGTTTCGTGTCCTGACAATTGAGTGGTATATTTTCAATGTAGATTTGATGATACGATGAAATGTGGAACGCATTATTAGGAATGATGAAATTAAAGAAAATTTAGATAGGGAGATTTAGAGATGTAATTTGATCCTCTCAGTTTTGTAAAGTTGGTAGTTGATGTGAATAAGGTGACAGGCATTATTCGCGCTCTTGCCCTCTTTGATGGTCTCTACGCATTTTGCGGCGCCTTTATCTACTGAAAAATAGGGCGCCTCTCAGATATCTTGTTGTCCGATGAAGAATAAGTTCTACTTCACTGAGTCAGTTTTAGGTGTCCTCCCTAAATAGTTAAAAGATAAATGCTTTCAATCTCTCCTACAATACATTCGAACATAAAATTCACTCAAATGGATCAAAATATACCTTCATTTATTTCCAGAAATGACATAAATTTCGCCTTTTTCACAATTCATGTGGCATACTTTGTAATACTTGACTTTATTTATATATAGAAAAATTTTTTTTCTCATACTGAATCTTGAGAATTTGTTTTTTTTCCCGCTTGTTGTTGTAATGAAATGAGATCTATGCAGATTTGGAAGTTAAAGGAGAAAGGGTTCCTCGAATCACCTATTCATCGGGAGTCGAGTCCAAGTTTTCGAGAAGGACCAAAGCAAACAGCGCGAATTCGCGCCAATCAACGGTGATTCAAATTTTTAAACTTGTCCGACTACTTTTTCCCGAGTGTAGCCGTTAGTCCCGGCGGCCCTTGTTCATTAATAAAGACATTGATATATTCCTTGATAGGCCCTTTTGAGTAACCCCACTTTTGAACATTAACTATTTTTACGTTGCTTTAAAATTCAAATTTTTTTTCTATTTCGTCATTCTTCTTCAATTCCGCCGATAGAATAGGATAAAATTAGCGTAAATAATAGAAAACGTGTTTTGGGAAGAGAATTTTAAAAAAGTTAAAGAGCGAACAATTACTGATACCTAAATAATAATCATATAGTTTTTATTATTTGAAATGGCATTTTTTTCGATTTTTCGAATCGAGAATTTCTTTTCAATTTGTGAAATACGATTGGAAAAGTGTACACAAGGCAATGTAGCACAAAATAAAATTTAAAAAAATCAAATATGGTGAAAAACTGGTTTCGTTCTTCTGAGTCACCATTTATAATGATGAGTCTCAGAAGCGCGTGTAGTGTGTGCTTCTTGGCCGAACTTAAGAAGATCTAACTATACAATTTTTTAAGTGTCGACCATCTTTTCTCCAATGGAAAATAAATTTAATTCACTTGATGCTCAAAATTTTCAGGAATTATTCCCCAAAAAAAACTGGAACATATTAATTTTATTTATTTTATTTATCAAATTCGAAAGCACTTCTTAATTTCTTTCGTAGTGCGAAAGTTTTTTTTTCTTTTTAATGAAATTCTAGTTTGAAAAAGAAATACGATTCCATTTTTAGGTTCATTACCGCTGATGGTCTGCTTTTTTCGGCAGAATTATATTCTTCTAAGAAGAGTGCCGTTATTTAGAGCATTTAAGACGAAGCTCCCAATTCTAAATCGTGGGAGCGAAAAAAAAGGTATAGATAGTCCCGTTAATCGAATAACAACCCTTGTATTTTCTCTTTTACTCGCTTTACGTCCCTTCTTTCTTTACCTACCCTCTTCAAAACAAAAAGCAAAAAAAAAAAAACGTAATCATGGCCCTTGTCTAAAATCTAAAGACTCGAAGGTAGAACACAGGAATAAAAAAAAACTTGTTTCCTCGGCTGCAAAATTGTTATATATTCTCGGAAGAAGGATTTCTCATTTACTCTCTTCATTTTAATGATTATTGTAAATATGCAAATTGGAAATGTTAAAACTGATTTAATAATTTAACACTGTTTTTTTTGTTGATTAAAGGTTGGAGAACGTTGGAAGTATTTCGAAAAACAACTGTTTTTCCAAGGCCTTTCAAATCTCTTGTATGGGATAAATGTTATCAATAATAGAAGTGGGTTTTGGAATATTAATTTAAATGTTGATGGTCCGAGTGGAGTGTTAAATTAAGGGTGATGTTAGACTTTAAGGCGAGATATAGGGAGACTTTATTAGTCACTATATCTGTTCGGGGGTATAGCACATAACGACATGGGATGTACATACGACGAACGTGCTTTGAGCCTAAAGTGCAGTACACGGATAATGGCTCTATATTATGATGCCATGTAGCTATGTTTATCGGTAATCGACAGCCATTTACATATACACAGGTAGGTACTGGCACTTAACGCTCTCAAAGTATCAACTCTCTCTCTCTCTCTCTCTCTTTCCAAAAAAGTGTATTCTCAAAAGAAGGAAAAATATTTAATTCTTGAAATGGATTTTTTGGCTAGAAAAAGACTCGTCCTTATTTTTCTTAGGACAATTAAGAAACCCTTGATTCTTTGATTCGCAAGGAGGGGCCCACCAGACTTCTTGGTCAGGATTACGGGTGGTTTGGTTCGGCACGTGGCACGCGTATTTCAATAATAGCGGATTTAAAGCCCGGGTCTACTCTGCTTCTTCTTTTTCTTTCTCCTTTTTTTTTGAGGCACAATCGAGAGAAAGAGAGAGAGAGAGAGAGAGAGAGAAAGGAAAAGGGAGAAACGAACGCGTGCCCATCGAAACCCGCGTGATGTGTCCGCGACACCTTTTAGTTAACTGCTGTAGCTCACTTTCTTATAGACAGTCGCCGATCCATTCTGCAGGTAGAGATTTCCTCCATCACTTCTCGATTCTCAAACATGCAGGTAGCTCAGGAATTTTATTGCCATAGGTCGTCTCATTGGCCTATTGCCCTCACCTGTATGACAATACAGTTCATCAATAAGGCTCGAATTGACACTTGATTCATTCACTCCGTCCCTCATTCGTTTTTACGGATTTCGACTCTATGTTTATACCTGTATTCAAATTTTGATAGAAAAAAGAATCTATTAATAATTTTGAAATGCAAAATTAGATTAGAGTGTTGAAAAGAGAATCAAAAAAGTTGGAGGAACACAACGATCTTAGACGGAAGAAAAATTATAAGACGTGTCGAGCAGCTTGTTCTTGGAATTGAATCAAACAAGTGTTACCACCCTCATCCCTTTGAGTATGTATAATATATCTTGAGACTGAAACGGATAACTCGGTCTCGTCTAAGGTATATCCGATCCGGCGGTCTTCTGACAATAAAAAATTTCAGCACTTTGTCAACTTTTTTCTCCTCTCAATTTTCAACAAAGAACAAACGTGAAATAATGATTAGAAAATTACCACAGTCCTGATTACAATTGTTCTGCTACTACTAACATATTTTCTGCCTATAGGACTTGGTGAATTTGGAACTTGGAATTTGACGGTTATCATTTTTCAATAATTGGAAATATTTCCCGACAGTTGAGGGACGAGTCACGTTTGTAATTATCAATCTCGAAGGGAGAGAAAAAAAAGTAATTATCAATCGCGGCAAAAGGCTTGGATCACAAGGAACGAATAAAAGAAGAAAGGTTATGCTCCCCGAGTCAAAGTGGAATGAAGGGGTGAATCTAACGAGTTCGCGAGGAACGGTGAGTAGATGAGAAAAAGACAAAAAGAGGAGGGGCAGAACATTATTCTCCAACGATGAAAGAGGCTTGAGACAGGAGAGAAAGAAAGATGATAGAAGGCGCCTCTCCGATCATTCGTCTAGTCTAACATAACGACTATTTTTTTGCTGACGAGGAGAAAAGCTAAAACAGTTTAGGAATTCAGGTGCTTATCTATCTTTTCTTTCCAATTTGTGTACGAATGATTTCTTCAGTTGGTATTAGAGATTTCATTTTTTGGAGATTCTCAGATATACCTTTTGTTTGGAGAAGTTTTAGATAAGTAAAAACTTGAATGATGATCTATTATGGTTTAGTATATTATAGTTTCACGGTAAATAGAAAATTTTACTCTAGTCCTAAATTTGGTGAGTGTTCCTCTATCGAAAACTGACTGGAGGTTTTTATTTCTCGGCTAAAAATGAGCGTCTAATTTCATCTTGTAGAGCATCTGCTGATGTTTATGTCTATAGTTACTCAAAGGAATTGCGACAAAGGCAAATTTTCGGAAACAGCAGTTTAAAAAACACTTCTCCAAGAATAGAAACGTATAATTGGGTCACTGGTGCACATTCGAATTTAGAGTAAATACATTTGGTAATGACTTCTCCAGACGTATAAAAAGAAGAGTCTTTTCGTTCTTTCTCACACTTGTTCCTCTTCTTCTTCTTCTTTATTTTTTCTATCTCCATTAGCTTCTCCGTCAGCCCGCAGGGGTTCCAAAAGGTCAGACAAACTTACACTTTCTCGCTGGTCCAACACCAACCTTCCGCCTCCTCCAACGCACTAAATCCTCTCCTTTTCCTACACTATTTTTCACCTTTATTTTGAAGAAAGTGATTTCCAAAGGATTTCTCCTATTTTTCAAGTCTTGAAGCATTAGATCAATTTTTTTACAAATCGATCTGTAAAAAAATATGTTCTGACAGATAATTTTCAGACAATAGTAATGATTTCTAACGAACAGTTAGAAAGGTCCATTCAAGTTCATTTAGTTTCATTTAATTTATAAAAAAACATGTTTGTTTAAAAACACGTGTGAGTGAGCAAAAAAGCGAAATTCCCACGGATGTTATTTTAAAACATGTATACAGCGTCACCGATTGAAAAATAAGTGAAACCATACCAATAATTAATTATGAGAAGAGATAAATTCGTCTATAAATTACTGGAGAATTCCAACTGCGAATTAAGACAATAAAAGTATCGAATTTACATACTTGTCTTGCGACATTAAATATATGATCTCAAGTTAACTGTTTTTTGGTACACATATATAGGTATATTATTTAAAAAAGAAAAGTTCCTTTCCATGAGATGAACATTTCGAAATGAAAGTTCGAAACATTCACATATTCAACTACATTCAGAAAGTTGAGAAAAAAGAAACAATTCTAAATGATGTTTGTGTGCAAAAATGATAACAAAACCTGGGTCAATGTCTTGCGCTCTTCAAGTCATGACCTTGAAAAAAAAAACAGTTCCTAAATGTTCTGCGATCGTAAATTCATTCAAGGTTATTGGAAAGACAATTTTTCATCGAGACTATAATTTTTAATTAAGAATTCAATATGTGCCGACAAAAATTAATAGGTTCGCATGTAAAAATATATAGACAAGAATTATATTTTTCATTCTTCTCTCGCGTATGTACTGGACATGTGTATATATATGTGTATACATATAGTCAAATCATTTTCGTCTGAGTCAGCGAATTCTTTTGCTCTTTGCATTTCTGACATTGAAAATAAAAAGTGACTCTGGTTACAAGTTAGGTTTTTTAGGCGCGCAGGTATAAGCTACAAGATCAATTTACAATATTTTTTCATTCTTATTTTCTAACTTTTCATCAATCTTTCTTTGTTTCTTGGTCTGCATCTTTTTATGCAGTTTTTAAGTTCAATCGAAAATATATATGAGAAATGTCGGCTGTTCTTTGAAGGTGAAAAAAAACTCGTATTTTTTTTTTTTTTATTAATTTCCATATGATATATGTATATACAAATTATATCTCTGATTCTCTGAAATCGTAAACTGGCAAGTGGCTATAGGAAGAGTTTTGTGAAATTGAAATTCTAATTACATTCGAAAATATGGCTATTTATAATTTATAATTTATAATTTATAATTTATAATTCTAAAACTATTCTCTGATATTTATGAACACGGAAATATTTTGTAGAGAAGATGATGAGAACAGGATTTTCTTTGCTTGAAAAAATTAAATGATTTTTTATTTCATAAGCGAGAGTGGACGTGAAAAAGGAATTAATTTTTTTTTGGTAGTATGTTTGAAAAGAATGTCTCTTGTGTCGTGACTTTGTAGAGCATAGGGATGATATTGTTAGATTATTTCTAACTTTATACTTTGAAAGTTGAAGATGTACACTTTTTGTGGGTTTCTAGGCCGCTAAAGAGCGAATGAATGAACACGACCCTCCGTAATTCATTCATGTACCACCCCACTCCTTCTTTCGACGATCCAGCTCAATCTTTCTTGGTCTTGGAGAATGGGTGAGACCCTTCATCTCGATTCTTCCTCTCTTTCCATGTAACTTACAATATGTATTTTGTTCGCCTGATGTTTCCCTGAATATTCTCCACTAATGTGCAATTGAACCTAAAAACTGTTTTTATTTCTCCTCTAAGAAGACAAAGAACTTCACTTCTTCATTAGCACATTCTCATTTAAGAAAAGTTTTTTGTTTTTTTTACCTGTCAGTTTGTATTTGAACTCTGCTTTTCTTACCTGAAGAGGTATCATCATTTTTGCCATCAAGATGAAGACCTAACAATATTTACCTTTATACCCCCGCATCAAGTTTTCGCCTAAAATAAATTTTTTTCTCTATATAAGAAAAAAAAACGTGAAATGTAAGAAACTTGTTTTTACATTCATATTCGTTGTAAATGTCTTTCACGTGAGCTTTGTCTGTGTGAAAAGAAATGTAATTAAAATTCACGTTGATGCAGTCTTTTTCTCGCTCTTAGCAAAATAAACAAAACTGCGATGCGAATTTTAACCGAGTTAAATTGCTACAAGGTTGTCCTAAGCAAGTCGGCTTATCGTTGGAAGATCGTTCCCGCGAAGGAACTGCATTCTTTTCCTTTGGGGCCACCAATCAGAAGCAATTTTTATTCCACACTCGAGTATAGGCAATTCTACCATCGAAATTTCCCACAACACCGCAAAAATTACTTATTGCATTAAGAATTTTATTTTACAAATCTATTTTTCACATTAAATATAAAATTATAACTTAATTCCAAAAAAAACACTTTTTATTTATTACATTGGCAAAAAACGAAATTTAAAAAATGAAATGCATTTTTCAAGACATGGGACATTTTTTCAGCCTCATTCCTATATTTTTGCTGAAAAGATTAATTTAAAACGGGAGAAAAAAAATCTCGAACTGAGTTTTAATTAATTAGAAGCAGTTTTCAGTGAAACGAACGGAATTCCAAATCTCTCTTTTTTTTTCTTCTTTCTCGTCTATATTCCAAGATAAGATCTTAATATCGTCGATTTGGACAATCGTCCTTGACACGCCAAAAGCGGTACATTTAAATTGCGCTTGCTGATTCCCAGAGTCGTTCAATTAATTCCCCAAACGACAATTAGCAAAATTATTAATAAAAATTCTAATGAAGCTAAATCAGCGATGATAGAAGCCTTCCTGTGTGGCCAAGAGATCGAGTTTGTTAATACAACAACGTCTTCAAATTGTCTGTCAATTGACAGCAATAATTCGCAGTCTGAGGCCCACCCTGCGTCACTCACATATGGGAAAGTTCATTATTGAACATATAATAATTCAAACGTCGAAATTTGAAAGATGCTTGGAATTTGTTTCTTTGACAGCCACAGTTGAGCCTTGCATTTTTTTTCTCTAGTCTTTTTTTCCTAATCATTATAGGTACATTTTTCTTTCACATAAATTTATTAACACTTTTTCCGATTTTTAAAATTAAAATTAAAATTAAAATTTTCAATAAATTAAAATTGAAATATTAAAAATTGTCTAACGGGAGTAAAATTTTTCTCAATTCCGTGCGTTTAGATATTATCTCTACATCACGCACAAATTCGATTATTTTCTCGTTAACGAAAATCTTTTTCTGAAATATCAATTAAGAAATGATTAGCTTAAGAAGAGAATTCAAAGCTTAGAATCATATGTGCACGTAATAATTAATAGCAATTTGACCAGCATTTAAGTATATGAGCGATATATAATTTAGAATGAGAGGTTAATATTCTTCCGGAGAAAGATTTAAAGATATTTAGAAGTAAATAGTTCTACTGTTTCGCGAAAGTCAGGAATCCTGAAAAAGTCCGTAACTTTGCTACAAATCAGTAAAAGTCCGTTTTCTTTTTTAAAAAGGTTCGTAAATTGTACGATATAATTTGGAGAATTTTAGAGAAATTACAAATGATTGCAAAAATTCTATTATTTTAAAAAGTAAAAAAATTCTTCCCAAAAATTCAATTATGTTCAAAATCTTTTTTAAATTCACGTCAAAATTTCAATTATCTTTAGAAATATTAAAATTCTTCTCCGAAATTCATATATTTTCAAAAAAACAAAAAAAAATTGTCAACATTTCAATTATCTGTATAAATAAATATAGCAAAATTCTTCAACAAAATTCAATTATTTTCTAAAGTAATAAAATTCAATTATTTTTAAAAATGATAACATTCTTAGCAAAAATTAAATATTGTTCAATATCTACTATTTTTATAAAATTTACCAAAAGAATTTAATTATTAAAAACAAAAATTAATAAAATTCTACAACAATTTTTAATTATTTTCTTATAATAATAAAAATTTCACAAGAATTTCATTAATAACTAATTTTTTTCATCAATTTCTTCGCAATCATTCAACTATTTTCATAATTAATAAAATTTTACTGGGATTCAATTATTCTCGTGAATAATAAAATTCTTTTTAGGAAATCAATTATTTTTAATAGAATTTCAATCAAATTCCTCAAAAAACTTCTTAAAATTTTTATTAAAATTCGTCCAAAAAATTTAATTGTTTAAAAATTTCTTGAGAACATTTTTAATAGGAATTGAATTCCAAGAAACATTCAATTATTCAATAAATTATTTATTTTTGTATTTAAATAATTTAAATCTCGTAGAACTTTCTGATAAACATTGATTTAAAAATACATTTCAGTTAAAATCTTAGATTATCATAATTTAATTGTTTCGCAGAATTTCATTAAAATTTTAAAAATAATTGAATTTGGGAAATTTTTTTTCAATTGTCTTAAAAATAATTGAATTTCTACCAAAAAAAATTTTATAAAAACTTTTTAAAATGTTTGATTTTCTGCTAAAATTCTAATATTTTTTAAAATAATTGAATTTTTGCGAAGAATTTTTTTAAAACTATTTAAAATAATTGATGCCCTGCAAAGATTTTTATTATTTGACGAAAATATTTAAATTCTTGCGAATAATTTTATGAAAATTTCTGAAAGTAATTAAAGATCTGCTAAGAATTTTGTTATTCTTTATTTATGCCAAGAATTTTATGAACATTTTTTAAAAATAATTGAATTCCTGTTAATTTTTTACAAGAATTTAATTATTTTTGAAAATTTTAATAAAATTCTTTGCAAGAGTTCAATTTTTTCATAAATAATAAATTTCAAATGCAGAATTTCAATTATTTTTAATACAATTTTAATCGAATTTCTTTAAAAATGTAATTATTCTTAAAAATTTTATTACAATTCGTTAATAGAATGAACGAATTTTAATATGAATATTAAAAGCAATATAGCGTAAATTAAATAAAATAATTGAATTTTGTAATTAATTTTGTTGAAAAAGTTTAATTGAGTTTTTTAATACTATTTTGAGTTTCTATTTTCTAATATTTATTTAGTAAAAGAATTTAACTAATAGTTGAATTTTCGTGAAATTAAATATTCTAAAGAAATGAATGTGAAAATTGTCAAAGATTCGTAATTGTTAATTTTTCGTCCGTAAAGTCCGTATTTTAAAATATTTTCACTTCTTCGAGCCTTAGCGAAAGTTAATAAAGTTGCCCAGGGAAAATGTGAGTAACAAAAGACAAATTTTTTTTTCCAAAATAAAGTTGTTTATTGCCGTCGTATTCTCATTTTAATCACACCATTCATTTGTTTCGTATCTCTTTCCATTCGACCGATCTTTGATTCCCTGTAATAAATTTCGGTTAGATTTCTCGAAAAGAGGAAGAAAAAAAAACATTTAGCCAAAGTCTTTGTTAATTTTTGCAAGATTTAAATTGTCCCTCTATTGAGTAACAAACGTTCTTGGCATTTTATTTCTAATTTGTATTTTCAATTTTTTAGAAAATACCTGAAAATTAAAAAAAAAACAAATTAAGACATTAGGATATTTTTTGACGAAATTTCTATAGGGAAAATGAAAGGTTTTAGGAGAGCAATTTAAAAAAAAAATGACCATGAACCACTTTATCCTTGGTATGTGAGAAGATGTGTGTGAGCGCAAAGTGCACAGACAAAATAAAAATACTTGGAGGCGAGGGTGGCGACGAGAATAGGGTGGCAGTGAGGAGAAGAAGGGGGGAGGAAGCAGGAGGGCCTCTTCTGGGGCCCGGAGGAGAAAGAAAGCAGAAACCAAGTCGACTTTTTCTATCCTTGTCAAGAAGCGGGGGGACTAGACTTAATGTCGCACACAAGCGCGTCGTAAAGCTAACCGCTGGCCTCTTTTTCAAGATTTATTAGCAAACTTAATTAATAGGCTATCGTTGTGATCACTAAATTAGCATTCACAAGCTCTACCCCTAAATTACATTGAGTTTTTACGACCGATTTGATTGAATTTCTAAACTTTGTATTCGTATATTATTCTGTTCTGTAATTATATTTATAACGGAAGAGTCCCTAATGTCAAAAGTATTTCTTTGTGAATTATTTCCCCCAAATTGACGATTTGGGCAAAATTATTATTCGGGTTTTCAATGAAAAAAATACTACCAAGTTTACAGATGAGTCATTTAAACAAATTTAATTTTTCTCCTTTTTTTTATTTTAGTTTTGATTCTTGATGACTGACTTTAAGGTAATATCTCTGGAAGTCAATTGAACGCTATTGCAATTGAGGGTGAAATCAAGAGCAACGTTTACACTGGGACAACAGTTTTCCTTGGGTTTTTCCTCCAATTTGGAAATGAGGTTCTCTGATGATTTTTTATTTTCCTCTGAACTGGAATTGCAGCAGCTTGACTCTTGCGATTCGTCTGCTCCGGCAATGAGACCGCAATCCGGTTGTCCGTGATACTTCATCGCAATGCGAATCGTGTGAGTCACTTCCGGACTAGGATCACGTGGAGTTCTTGTTACTTCTGTTTTTTTGCGTAGAGTAATGCGTAAATTCTCCGAAATTTTCGAGCAAATACAGTCACTGTCGTCGTCATCATCATCCTCTGAACTTTCGGTTTGCTCTATTCCTGTCAAAAAAATATTCATTATTTTTTGTCAAAAAAGAAAAATATTCAGTTGAAAAATCGAGAGAGTATTATTATATTATTTGAAAAAGGAGTGAAAATGGTGTAAAGAAATTGTCCTCCAAGAGGCGTTAAAGTTTGCGCGCCTGAATACGAGCAACCCAAACAGCATCTGTGTCTAATAATCTGAGAGCATTTTGAATTCCTGAATTTTGTGATTAATATTTTTTTATTCCAAGTTAATTTTTTTATAGTTTACGACAAGTATTTATTTTTCTACTCGATTTACACTAATTGAGGATGATAATTAATTGTAAAGAAAAAGTTTGAATATGTATTATTCATGAAAATAATATTGTTTGGAATTTAAAACATCGTTCTGCATTGTTAGAAGGATTTATTGTCATTTCGAGTTTTAGTGTTTTTTATTTTTGAATGTTTATACCTTTAATGATATTTCTCGTGCACTTCTCGAGGGTCGCTGGTTTCTTCGTGCACGCCAACAGTTTAATACCTTGTTGTTTTCGAGCTTTACGAACTTTCTTAACAGGTTCAACGTTCACGACGCATTTTTCCTTCTCCCGTTTCTCAGCAACTTGTGCGACTCGCTCCAAAAGTTCCTTTCCAAGTTCGTTATTTTTTTCCGCAGAATTTTCATCAATCCTTTTACAGGGAACATTTGATAGGGAATCAATTAGAGGTACCGAAGTTTCAGGAAGTTCCAAAGAAGTTATTGTCAGGAATGCCGGTCTCTCGGTTCTCAACTGCTTCAGCCATGACCTATAACTACTGTAAATAATTTTAGTTCAAAAAAAAATATTTTGAGCCACTTGTTCTTGATTATAATAATTTATATCAAGTCTAGAATTTTATTTCTGATTTGACTTTGTTTTTCGATTTCTTCTTAAAATTGTAAATGTGATAGAGCAGAAGAAAAGCGAGCAACAAAGTTAAATCGAGGTATTTTGCAAGTAATGAGATGTGAACTGCAATAAAGTTGGTAACCTTGCCCGCTTAAGGCTTTGGGGGTCAGCTTCAAAGCGCAATATGCACCCTAGGTTCAAGGCGCATACTTATGGTTTCTACTCTCACAACTCAAGAAAGAGAAGATGAACCGTCGAAGATAATAATATGATTCTCCGATGACTTATAAACGCGCTCGTATTTTAATGCACGCTTTAATAATGCGATAATGCGCGCACACCGACATTAAATCGGATACAGAGCTTTATTAAGTCGTGCATCTAGCCGCGGCCGTTAAATTTTAGTGCATTTAATTGCAGGTTACAACACTAACGATCGTTTTCATTTTCTTAACACACGTTTTGCAATTTCTTTCAACAAATATTAAAGAAAATACATTAATATTAGAAACGATATTAAAAACAATAAAAGACATGTATAGATTCCACAATACAGGGCTCGAAGCAGTGAAAGTATTTTAAAATACGGACTTTACGGACCAAAAATTTAAAATTACGGACCGACCGACAAAAATAGAATCAGGCTGAATCAAATATACGAAAACATTAATTTTGCCTAAAACTCGAAATTCAATTTTTCATAACTATAAAACATGAAGAAATCGATAATCGATTTATAATAATTGATATTAATTATTAATAAAAATAATTCATAATAATTAAAATCATTATCAATTCAATTATTATTTTTCACAATTTTTATCTAAAATTCTTCTTTATATCGATTATTTTTAATAATTTTCGAAAAAGTCCTTTGACAATTTTCAAATTCATTTCTTTACAATATTTCATTTTACGAAATTTCAATTATTAGTTCAATTCTTTTATTAAATGAATATTAGAAAATAGAAACTGAAAATGGTATTAAAAAAATTCAATTAAACTTTTTCAAAAAAATTAATTACAAAAT
The DNA here is from genome assembly GCA_032872475.1 of Leptopilina myrica (nomen nudum). Taxonomy (NCBI): domain Eukaryota; kingdom Metazoa; phylum Arthropoda; class Insecta; order Hymenoptera; family Figitidae; genus Leptopilina; species Leptopilina myrica (nomen nudum). The sequence continues at coordinate 2,369,418 of CM065459.1, read as the reverse complement.
TCAATTATTTTTTAAAATTCACGCATATTCAATGATTATCTAAAATTTTAACTGAAGTTCATTTTTATGATTTAAAATTCAATTTTTATTAGAATATTCTACTAGAATTCAATTATTCAAATAAAAATTAAACGCAATTAAATAATTTATTGAAGAATTGAACGTTTCTTAAAATTCAATTCCCATAAAAAATTGTTATCAACAAATTATCAAATACTTGGATTCTATTAACGAAGTTTAATAAAATTTTTAAGAATAATTACATTTTTAGAGAAAATCGATTAAAATTGTTTTAAAAATAATTGAAATTCTGTATTATTATTTATGAAAATTATTAAATTCTTGCGATGAATTTTATTACAATTTTCAAAAAAAATTAAATGCTTGTAAAAAATTAACAGGAATTCTATTATTTAAAAAAAAATTTAATAAATTAATCTTGGCTTAATTAATAAATTAATCTTGACATAAATTAAAAATAACAAAATTCTTAGCAGATCTTGAATTACATTCAGAAATTTTAATAAAATTATTCGCAAGAATTTAAATATTTTCGTAAAATAATAAAAATCTTTGCAATGAATCAATTATTTTCAATTCTCTTAATAAAATTCATCGCAAGAATTCAATTATTTAAAAAATATTAGAATTTTAGCAGTAATTTAAATATTGTAAAAAGTTTTAATAAAACTTTTTTTTTAGAAATTTAATTATTTTTAAGACAATTTAAAAAATTAAATTCAATTATTTTTAAAAACTTTATAAAACTCTTCGAAAGAATTCAATTATTTAAAAAAATATTAGAATTTTAGCAGAAATTCAAACATTTTAAAAAGTTTTAATAAAATTTTTTTTGACAGAAATTCAATTATTTTTAAGGCAATTTTAAAAAAATTTCCCAAATTCTATTATTTTTAAAAATATAATGAAATTCTTCAGAAGAATTTAATTATTATAATCTAAGATTTTAACTGAACTGTATTTTTAAATCAATGTTTACAGAAAATTCTACGAGAATTAAATTATTTAAATACAAAAATAAATAATTTATTAAATAATTGAATGTTTCTTGGAATTCAATTCCTATTAAAAATGTTATCAACAATTTTTAAACAATTAAAGTGTTTGGACGAATGTTAATAAAATTTTTAAGAATTTTTTTGAGGAATTCGATTAAAATTCGAATAAAAATAATTGATTTCTAAAAAAGAATTTTATTAATTACGAAAATAATTGAATCCCAGTAAAATTTTATTAATTATGAAAATAGTTGAATGATTGCAAAGAAATTTATGAAAAAAATTTGTTATTAATGAAATTCTTGTGAAATTTTTATTATTATTTGAAAATAATTCAAATTTTGAGATGGATTTTTAAATCCATCCCAAAAAAAATTTAGAAAATTTTAGAAAAAATTTAAAAGTTTAGAAAATAATTGAATTCGTGTCATAAATATTGTTAATTATTGAAATAATTGAAATTTTTTAATGAATTTTAATAACATTTTTGAAAATAATTGAATGTTGTTGACGAATTTTGCTATTTATTTCTACAGATAATTGAAATGTTGACAATGTTTTTTAGTCTTTTTGAAAATATATGAATTTTGGAGAAGAATTTTAATATTTCTAAAGATTATTGAAATTTTGACGAGAATTGAAAAAAAAATTTTGAACATAATAAAGAAAAATGGACTTTTTTGTCTTTTTACGATGGTATAAGTTTCAATTTTTTCCAAAGAAACTTTTATAGACATTTTCAGCATTATTGACAATAAAGCAAGAAACGTAAAATCTTTCAAAAGCAGACTTAAAAATTAATTTAAAATTATATGAAGTTTCAATACCTGGAAGTTCCACGCCCCGAGAAAAAGTAATTATTACTGGTATGACAGGAATGTTTTATAGGAGGTCCTGTGTGAGGACGATCTCTGGCGCTTTTTGGGTCCTCTAATCTAAGGCGCCTAATGTATAATCCTGGCACCTCATCTACAAAATGACTTCTTCCGTATGAAGCCACTTTTTTTTTCTTCAATTTATTTATCAATATCACTTTCTCCTGAAAATGGGTTACATTATTTTCTAATATCAAATTTTTTTATTATACTGAAATAAAATAAAACAAAATATATCTTTTGAGAACAATGCAAAGAATGCAAAAAAAGTATGAGGTTTGTAAATAATAATATTGATATCGGTTATTTTGTGTGTAAAAAGAGCAACATATATACTAAAGATGCAAACTGCTTTTACGATCCACATCTCCGATCAGTTTAATATCGTGTTACAAAAGCGGTGATGCCGATTTAAAACGATCTTTGCGTACAACTTCAAAATCATTTTTCCACTTGTGTAACTCGGAATATTGTGAAATATTAATGAGACTAGCTTCCGAATTCAAAGAAGTGAAAATTCTGTACTTCTCGCTCCTTTATCAAAATTTATAATTGTCGCAATTTTTTTGATAAACATTTTTTTTTTCGTTTCAATATCGTACATTTCTATGAATTCGAAAAATAATTAAATTCGTTTCGAATTCTTGGTAAAAAATCACGTATAATCGACTTAGATTTAAGATCATATTACAAGCGACTTGATCTAATCATTAAAATTCGAGAATATTTCACAGGCTTCTTTATTGGAATGCTATTTATTAAAAGATTGGGAAATCATTGAAGCATAACTCTCAACAGGTTTGAAAAGTACCAAGTCAGTAAAATTTTGAATATATACATTGAAAGATTGTATATACCACACTGAGATTAATAGATAGGTCTACAATAAGAGAGATATTTTTAAAAAGTTAGACGGTATAAAAAAAAATTACAATTCTTTGAAGATAATCAAGTTTTTAAAGTGTATTGTAATGATAAATAAAACTTTGGCAAAGTTCCCATGTAAATTGCGTGAAAAAAAAGTTTAAATGCGGATCAATATTGCGAGAACTAAGAGGTGAGAGTATTTTCTTTATCAAATATTCGGCCGATGTCTCGCAGATTTATGTCAAAATGTTTATATTTAACATTCGATGTTTCAAGAGAACTAAATGTATTTATTAGCAATTTTTGAAAGATGACCGCAACTCCCCCAATAATTATATAATCTGGAGGCTTATTCAACATACTGTCATGAGAAACAATATATATACCGTTCCTATTTTTTTTATAGCTGTTGAAATTTCGTTGCTCTCGTCTTTTAAAATCAAAATTTCTAAAATCAAAATTCTATCTCATTGGTGGCTTAAGGCAATTCAGTTTGTACCCAGTAATTTAATTCCGTATTCCGCGAAAAAGACGAAATAGGCGACGATAATTGGCCAAATTGGCAACCCTGCCAATCAATTGCCAAATATCAAGGACTCCGCGTGCCTCGCGGTTCCGGTCTCGCATTTTTGTCATTTTTTTTTTGCTTCTCATTTCTCTCTCGTTTTTGCTATAGAGAAACATTCGCGCAACATTACTAGGGAGCACCGCACTATATTTCGCGAATTCCCTCGTCCTAGAATCTCTTAAAATTTAGAAACGAAATTTCCAGGAAATAAAACGAGAGCCAGTTTTAAATTCTAAACTCCCTTGTTCCAGATTTCGTGCTATATTTTTTCTTCTTCTTCTTTTTTTCTCTCTTCTCGTCGTCCACTCACCTCCAAAAAGAGCTTACGCAACAACCGATCTGCTTCGATGCTCTCGAACGGGCTTTGTTCAGATCCACGTGAGAGACTCAATCGACTTTAATTTATTTAATCTCTCCCGACGGCACCTCGACCTCGAAAAAGCAAACTTGAAATTACGCTCTCAAATCACTCGCATTTATATACTACTTCAGCGAAACAAGCGACTAAATCAGTATTGACGTTTCAGCTTAATTTTGTAATGTGACAAGCAGCTTGATCCTAGAAATTGTGCGTCTTTCTCTAGAAGCAGTTGAAAACATGAACAAAACGAGTTCGATTATAATGTCGCGCTTGTCTTTCTTAGAACAAAGTCGCACAATTTCTGATGTGCGGCTAATAACGATTTATTTAAATTGAATTTCTTGTTCAAAAAAATCGATGTCATTTCGATACAAGTCAAATTTTTTAATTCGAGAAATGGGGAATTAACTTACCTTGACAATTGAATTTTGGAGAAAAATGTTTATTAACGTTACCAGGAAAGAAGTTGAAAGTATACTGGCGTGCATTCTCGGCACCCTCAGTCGAAAGCCACCCTCGCGGAACTCGTGTTATTATCGAATAACTATGCTTTCTATATACGATCCTGTGCATGCGAACTTAACTGTACTCGTGTTAGCCGATGTAAACAGTTAACAAAAATGTACACTTTCAACGAATTCTGAGCATCCATCTCACTTGAAGGGATTTTACTATTTTCTATTTGCAATTACATTCGAAACTAGTTGTTATATCGAGAAAGGTTTTCTATATTTAGCAAAAGAAAAATGTATGTTAAGTCCATTTTTCAATATTGCTAATCAACTTCTTTGTTATGTTGTAAAAGAAACATTTTTTATTTTTATTGCATATTAATAACATTTGTACTCAAGTCATCAATTGCCTTTTACAATGAAAAAAAAAATTTAATTGATTCAAATAACCAATTAATTGACTATTATTAATTAAATATTTACTTAAGTCAAATAATATTTATTAGAGTCAATTAAATGGTTCAGTTCATATTTGCTTCAATTACTGAAGTTATATTGATTCAAATATTCAAATACCATTTAATTCACCCCATTGAATATTATTTCATTCAATTAAATATTTAATTGACAGGCATTGGATATTACGACTTTTTATGAAGCTGAAGTGCGCAACGTTAAAAAACGTAAAATCAAGAAAGAAATTTTTTTCAAATTAAATTCATCTCTAATTTTTATTTTCCTTAATTTTTAAGAAATTAATTGTCATTAAGGATACAATTATTATAAAAAATAACATGATGTAGAATCAAAAATAAAAATACTGTACTATTATTTTTTTTGTTTTCGTTTTCAAAAAGGTTGTGGACTTCAGCTTCATGACTTTTTCGACTTTTTTCAACTATTTTCCAATAATGCGATTTTTATCGACTTTTATTAAAAATTTTCTACTTTTTCCAAATTTTCTGACAAAATACCATTTTTTTTTCTTTTGAAAATACCATATTTTGAAAATAAAATGCAACATATTTTGATTTTTATAGCTTGAAAAGCATAGCTATTGACAAATCTTTAAAAATTTATTTTTCAATAATTTTTTTAATTAAATTTTTCAAATAAATTACATAATTAAAAAGCCTATTGAATAATTTAAATTCCGTAAAATTTATTTCAAACTAAATCATCTGGTCATGTATTTTATTACAATTTTAAACAGTTAACTTTTAAAGAATTTTAATTGAAAATTTTTGAAATAATATTTAATTCTCGACAATTTTAATGAATGATTGTTCATTAAAATTTAAGTGTAAATTGAATAAAAAATGAAAATTAATGAAAAATAGTTTTTGATAATAATATTAAAATAGTTCTACACAAATGTAATTTTCTGAATTATTATGATCTAATTTTTTAAAATTCAATTATTTTCAATATTTTCAATATTTCCGAAAATACAAATTCATTCACAAAATAATGAAATAAAAAATTTCCAGAATATTATTTTTAACATTTTCGGATAGAATAATCATATATTCAAAATTTTCAAAATTAAAATTCTTAGAAAAAAATTTGTTTTAAATTAAAGAAAACATCTTCAATTATTTTCGAAAAATTACATTAGAATACTTAGAAAAAAAACTAATTCTTAAAATTGTTTTATCATAATTTTTTAAGATTCAATTACCTTCTTATAAAGTTATTTAAATTTTTTTTAAATTGACTATTTTAGAATTTTATACAGAAATCATTTATTTATAATTAAAATTCTTCGAAAAATTTGATTAATTTTGTTATATTTTAAAAAAATTTAATTATTTTTAACAAATTTTGTCAAATTTTGAACTATTTTTCAAAAGTTTTAGTAAATTTTAATTATTTTTTAAAAAATTCCACGAAATTTCTATTTTTTGGACATTTTTTAATTGCTTATTTTATTGTATTAATTGTAAAATTTTTTGTATTTCAAAAAATTATTTAGAAATATTTTTAAAACGTTAATTTTACGATTTTCTTGATTTAAATTTTTGAAAATATTCTACCTCTAATTAATATCTTTAAAAAAGAAAAATAGTCGGTTTAAATTATTATAAAAAATTGTATTTTTTGTATATTTAAATTGTAGAAAATAATTGAAATTTTTGAAATTTCCTGAAGTTGGCAACGATGTTCAGCATCAAAAAGTATTTTTCCTTATTTTTAGTAAAAAAAAGTGTTAACTACTTTTACTCCTTTTATTCACATAAGAAGTAAAAAACTATTTAATAGTATTTTTTTTTACTAAAAACTTTGGAAAAAATTAAGTGATTTTTTTGTTTTTGTACAAAAAATATTTTTCGCTAATGAGCATCGATCGCAACTTCAGGAACCTTATAGTTTTAATTTTTATAAATTATAAATGATTAAATTTCAGAAGTTGAAATTTAAAAGTTTTTGTTTCCTGTGAATGAAGAAATAAGAAGTATTTAAATATTTATTTAGCAAAATTATACAAGTTTTGATTAATTTGAATTTTTCTGACAACGCTGAACTAAATTAAGGACTTTTTCGACTTTTTTCTATTTTTAATCGACTAATGCGATTTTTTTTTGATCGTTAAAGTCGATCCGAGGCCTGTAACAATAAAATATTAATTAAATTTGACTATCAGATAAATATTTACTTGAATCAAATAATTTTTATTTTAATCAATTAAATATTTGCTTATCAGATACTGAAATATGTAATTCAAATACAATTTATTCGTTTGAAATAAAAATTATTCGATTCGAGTGAATATTTATTTGATTCTAATACAAATTTTTTGATTCAAGTAAACATTTATTTGCGATAATAGTAACAATGCTAATTTTCGATAGTAGAAATATTAAAAATATCATGGTTCCTACATAACATGGAAAGAGTTTGAATTTTGAAACGAAGGATAAAGTTTTCAAAAAAAATAACTCTTGATGTGAATTAGAAGTAATAATTTTATTTTTGTTTGCACTCACACTTTAGTTTTTTCTAAAAGTAAATTTAATTTTTTTCTCCAAAACGTTGATAAAAATAATGCTTATCAGGACAAAGGTAATTTTAATGGAACTGAAATGATTAGAAGGCCAATCGACCCACTGGCAGCCTCGCTATATTCGTGTGATAATAATTGTCCGCAAACTAGGTGCTGCTTCGGACAGACTGCTCATTCCTGTGTGCCTGGCACGAAGCGAGCTTTTCAAGCAAGCACACCTTTAGAAACATGTTTCATGTTATTATGCTTGTTTCCTGTATTCTTACGAAATATATCTTGGAAATTTATAACTAATAATAAATAACCTCTTTGGAAATAAAAATCCGAATAATATGAATAATATTTTATGGAGAGGGTGCAAATTGATCGATTTTTAAAAAAGAAAATTCCTCACTGAGGAAATATATCGATTACAGACAATTATTAAGTTTTGAATGACTTCCAAGGCGGTAAAATCGAGAATATTACTCGTCTCGTTGACGAGACTTGTTTACAATGAATTTATGAAGCAAATTTGCGGGTTCTGTATTTCCAAATAATTTTTCTCGCGTGCTTCTACAATGTCTTAACGACTTGTTCAAACGTGATGTAAAGTTACCCTCGCTCTTCTCGTGAAGGTTTCGTTTGAAAAATTCATTGTCAACGTAATAAAACTTTTGTCATTAGTTTTCACTTTTTATAATATTTAGAGGAGTGTTTAATTCAAAATTATTTTTTTTTCTTTGGGGGAAAATCTATTATGTATTATATACTTTTTTTATTATTTATGTTAAACGAAGCTGATCCATTATTTGACTTATATGAACCTTGTAAATTATGTCAGCTTATGGCACTTTTTAGAGAAGGAACCCTCTCGTGGGTGATTGAGCTCGGAAATTACGATCTCTTTCCCCTTCATATATGTAATATCTTCTTTTCCTCTCTCCTCACCGACAAGCATAGTATTTTCTCTTACTTTTTTATTTAATGGCTCGTAAAGAAACAGTTGTTATTTGTTTGCAAAGTGAATTGCTTTCTGTCATTTGTTCTGTTCCTTAGGGATGGTGATTACAAGAAAAAAAGAAATAATACATTAAACACAAACCTACATTCAATATATACTATAAATAAAAGAAGTAATTCCTCAAGATTTTTCTATAATTTAAATCGGACTACTATTGGATTTTTTCAGCATGAAAAGAAAGTTCAGTTGGAGATCAGAAATGACTTGAAATGCGATTAGGCTTGCAAAAGTTGTAGTCTGTAAATCAAGGGACAAAAATTCCAGGCCTTTGATCTCGGAAAGTCTCAAATGGCCAGAGGTAGGCTTGTTGGCACAAAGAACTTGCAAGCTCGCCACCCCTGTGTTGAACGAAATCGTGAGTCACATTTTGAACACACTCTATATACATTCGAATCGTTTTAACGGAATAGTTCCTTGAATTTTTCCTTTCCTTTCCTTTCTTTTCTAACGAATGGAGAATTTTAATAATTCAAAATTAGTAATTTTCATTTTCATTTATCTCGTATAACGCACGTACAAAGCATTTTACTTGAAATGTAAGCCTAATTCAAATTTAATTCTAAATTCAAAGTTGAATTTTATGTTGCGCGTAAATTTAAATTAAATTTCTCACCGGGATTAAATTAAATTAAATTTAATTCTAAATTTAAATTCCTTACTCTAAATCTAAAACTGTAGGTGTAAATTTAAATGAAAATTTAATTAAACTATTCAATCAATAAATTAATAAATGTAAAATGTGATCGATAAATGAAAGTTAATAAATTTAAATATTCTAAGGGGGAAAAATTTATCATTGTGGGTTGTGGATGAGAAAAGATGTTTTTCGATTTGGGGCAAAGTTGAAGCTTCATGCGGTTGGTCGGGAAAACTTGACGAGGCAAAAGTTATGTCGCTCTAATGTAACACTACTAGAAAGAAGTCTTTCTCAATTTCCTAAGCTCACCTAATTCCCATGTTTCCCCTCCGGGAACCATTATGTCGATCTCTTCACTCAGAAATCTACTTTCGGTGTGACGAAAAAAAAAGTAGAAGAAATGACTCGTAGAACTTCTAACGACCACTAAATATATTTATCGTTAGGGTAGGTTATTTGTGCATCTGAAGAAGGGAGAAACCTAATTCATAGTTGGAATCCCTAATAGTGGAAGATAATTCTCCCATTTCACTGACCGTGACAAATTTCTCGTTTCCACGCAGGTTCCTCTATGTTGTCTAACATTCAAAAAATTTACTCCTGTACTAATGTTTAATTATACATCCGAATTTTGAGAAAATGATTTTGTTAATATATCAGGTGTATTAAAAAGTCATTTTCAAAGTGACTGTATAGCACCAAAAAAGCGCTACTAATGAGAAAATTTTTGAAGAATGAAAAAAATGTCATTCCTGGTTTATGATTTTTAAAGAAGGGCGAATGCTTGAGGCGTCAATTGTACAATGGGCTTTTCAATCTTCAGTTCAGCACTTTTGGCAAATTTTTTTCTCTTCTCTTTTTTTGGTATAGGCCACACGTTGTTCACTTTGCGCGAAACTTCCTACAAACGATTAGAGGGCGCACATTTTTGTGGATCGCCTGACTAATTATCTACAATTGCCGGAAACACAATATATATGCTGAGCTGCTAACACGAATATTCCACTAAACGAAAAGTAATTCTTCAAAATTTTTTGAATACGTAAATCCATAAATATTCTAACTTTTTGATATACACTGGAAAGATTTTCATTGCGTGTTGCAAGAAGTATAAGAATTATGATTAATTATATAGTTTAAAGAACTTTTGAGAGTTGCATATTTTTAAAGATATGCAAAAAAAATATGCAACTCCAGGGCTCGAAACAGTGAAAGTATTTAAAAATACGGACTTTACGGACCAAAAATTAAAAATTACGGACCAACTGACAAAAATAGAATCAGACCGAATCAAATATAAGAGAACATTTTACTTAAAACTAGAAATTCAATTTTTCATAACTATAAAACATGAAGAAATTGATAACTTCGAGTCTTCGAATTCTTCATGTTTTATAATAATTAATATTAATTATTAATAAAAATAATTCATAATAATTGAAATAAATATCAATTCAATTATTATTTTTCACAATTTTTATCTAAAATTCTTCTATATATCGATTATTTTTAATAAATTTCGAAAAAGTTCTTTGACAATTTCCAAATTCACTTTTGTACAATATTTAATTTTACGAAATTTCAATTATTAGTTAAATTCTTTTATTAAATAAATATTAGAAAATAGAAACTAAAAATGGTATTAAAAAAATTCAATTACACTTTTTCAAAAAAATTAACTACAAAATTCAATTATTTTTTAAAATTCACGCTATAATGCTTTTAATATTCAATGATTATCTAAAATTTTAACTGAGATTCATTTTTATTAAATAAAATATAATTTTTAATTTTTATGAAATAAAATTCAATTTTTAATTTTTATGAAATAAAATTCAATTTTTATTAGAATATTCTACTAGAATTCAATTATTTAAATAAAAATAAAATGCAATTAAATAATTTATTGGAGAATTTAACGTTTTTTAAAATTCAATTCCTATAAAATTATATTCGCAAGAATATAAATATTTTCGTAAAATAATAAAAAATTTTGCAAGGAATCAACTATTTTCAATTATCTTAATAAAATTCATCGCAAGAATTCAATTATTTTAAAAAATATTAGAATTTTAGCAAAAATTTAAATATTGTAAAAAGTTTTAATAAAACTTTTTTTTTTAGAAATTTAATTATTTTTAAGACAATTTTAAAAAAATGTCAAATTCAATTATTTTTAAAAACTTTATGAAACTCTTCGAATTAATTTAATTATTTTAAAAAATATTAGAACTATAGCAGAAATTCAAACATTTTAAACAGTTTTGATAAAACTTTTTTTGGTAGAAATTCAATTATTTTTAAGGCAATTTTAAAAAAATTTCCCAAATTCTATTATTTTTAAAAATATAAAGAAATTCTTCAGAAGAATTTAATTATTATAATCTAAGATTTTAACTGAACTGCGTATTTTTAAATCAATGTTTATCAGAAAGTTCTACGAGATTTAAATTATCTAAATACAAAAATAAATAATTTATTGAATGATTGAATGTTTCTTGGAATTCAATTCGTATTAAAAATGTTATCAACAAATTTTTAAACAATTAAATTCTTTGGAAGAATTTTAATAAAATTTTTAAGAATTTTTTCGAGGAATTCGATTAAAATTCTATTAAAAATAATTGATTTCCTAAAAAGAATTTTATTATTCACGAGAATATTGAATCCCAGTAAAATTTTATTAATTATGAAAATAGTTCAAAAGAAAATAATTAAAAGTTTTTGTAGAATATTATTAAACTTTTTTTTTAAATAATTAAATTCTTTTGGTAAATTATATAAAAATAGTAGATATTGAACAATATTTAATTTTTGCGAAGAATATTATTACTTTTGAAAATAATTTAAATTTTGCAATGGATTTTATTAAAATGTTTGAAAATAATTGAATTTTGTTGAAGAATTTTGCTATTTATTTATACAGATAATTGAAATGTTGACAATGTTTTTTAGTTTTTTAGAAAATATATGGATTTCGGAGAAGAATTTTAATATTTCTAAAAATAATTGAAATTTTGATTTTTTGAACATAATTGAATTTTTGCGAAGAATATTAATTACTTTTATAAATAATTGAATTTCTGCAATGATTTGTAATTTCTCTAAAATTCTCCAAATTATATCGTACAATTTACGAACTTTTCATCCTTTTTGAATGAAATTACGAACTTTGCGGACCTTTTTTTAAAAAAACGGACCTTTACGGACTTATTCAGTATTTACGGACCTACTTCGAGCCCTGCAACTCTCAAAAGTTGTTACAATTTATTAAATTTCTTACAATTACTTACGAAATTTATTTTATTTTTTTATTGTATAAAACTGTTCCTTACATAAAGAAGGTTTAAGAAAATGTTGGCACTTTTTTTCGGCAAATCAATATCTTCAGCGAGATAGAGTATATATATATACCAAAAAACAAAAATCATATGTAACTTTGCGTTGGTTATGGATTACATAGAGGAACTAACCGTTCCCAATATGAAGTCAATTAAGGAGTGGAAAAAAAATGAAGATCGCAATCAATCCTTAATGCTAAAAGGGGACACACACAGAAGGGAAGAAAAAAAAAATCTCTGCTAGGAAGTTTGAAGTTGGCCAATGGTGGCGCTCTCTGGCGAGTTTGTCTCCAATCAATACTCACGTGTATGAGAGGGTCGAGCAAGAGAGCCGTATTTTCGAGATAGGGATTAGGGTGCGGCGTCGTGGTCAGGGGGTGAGACTATAGGGGTGAAATTGTAGTGGAAGGGGTAAGAGGGTCGATGCAGCGCTGGACCAAGGTCCACTCTCACTTACCTCGGAAAGGGAAGGAGAAAATTTTCAGATAAGGACAGAGAGCAATGAATCTCGTGGGCGGCGAAAGGGGTGCGAAGGGCGAAGGGACGAAATGAAAGAGAGAGACAGAGGAAATGGAGAAAGAGAGAGTGAGTACAACAGTGAGAGCGAATCGAGAGTGAGAGCACTCCCAGGAAACCAAGGGGTGAGAATTCCAAAGGGTTCTCTCCTCTTGGAGAAAGTGAACGTGATGGTTCTCATTTCGAAGATATTCAATGCTATACGTGGATTTCGATTTTTTTTGTCTTCATTTACATGTTGTCGGAAAGTTTATGAGTTATCTTATTTATGAGTTCTTTTGTTTCTCCTATTTTTGAGAAATATGCACATTTCTGCAAAGAAAAATGGAACAGAGGTGACAAATTTAATATATCTATATTGTAATTTATTTTCAGGAAACTGAAATAAGAAAATAATTTTTAAATGTTTTAAAAGTGACATAATGCTTGTTTTCGCATTATGATGATTATTTAATAGGAAAGTTTATTTCGAAAATGGTTTTATTTTACTTTTGGCAAATGTTCTTGGAAATAATATTTTTGCAAGAGAAAACCTTTTCTGTTAAAATACAGAGTTATTTGATATAAAAGTAGAAAATGTTAAACGAGCATGCAATTATGCTTTTCGCGTCGACCTCGATAATGATGATTTTCACGCTTAAGAGAACAAATTCCTGCAATTTTTTTCAAATTTTCGTTATTACTCCGTAACACGCGACTGAAAATTTGCCCATTTCTTAAAATACTCCCTAAGTCATGATAATTTTCTGCACAAAAATATTATGATTTTCCCAAACATAATTGTGTTCATCATTGCTAAATAATTTACTGATCTACATACATTATGAGATAGGAAATGAAATATTTAATAATTGCAGATTCAATATTCTTCCAGAGAAATATTATTTCCATACTATTATTTAAGATAACATCAAATTAGGAAGAAAAAAGGAGGAAAAATAGAACCTCAATTTGATATATCTTTAAAAAAAACTATATCATGGTTGCCACACAACCTGGAAAACCTGGAAAACCTGGAATTAGCATGGAATTTGAAAAAGAGCATGGAAAACCTGGAAATAGCATGGAATTTGAAAAAACTTCTGGAATTTTTTTCGTTCATTAAAAATATTAAGAAAAAAATGCCATTTAATATGTTTTTTTTAATGTTAAAATGTAACTTTCGTTTTCCATGTTTTTTCTCATTAAATTATTAATTATTATTAAATTATTAATTATTTCTGCTGATTTTCGGCTGTGGTTATTTTTTAGAAAAAATGAATTAAATTAATTTTGACGACCCGGATATTAATTAAAATTGTTCTAGTAGTTGCTTAGTGACCAACAAACAATTCTTGAAGTTCGCAGAAAAAAAAATTTTTTCATTTTCTGCTGATTTTCGGCTGTGGTTATTTTTTAGAAAAAATGAATTAAATTAATTTTGACGACCCGGATATTAATTAAAATTGTTCTAGTAGTTGCTTAGTGACCAACAATCAATTCTTGAAGTTCGCAGAAAAAAATAAATTTTCATTTTCTTGAAGATCGCAGAAAAAAAAAATTTTTCATTTTCTGCTGATTTTCGGCTGTGGTTATTTTGTTAATTAGAATATTAATTATCATTGCTTTAGTAGTAGTTTAGAGACCAAGAAATAATGATCATTAACATGGTTGCCACACAACCTGGAATTAACATGGAATTTGAAAAAGAGTATGGAAAACCTGGAAATAGCATGTAATTTGAAAAAATTTCTGAAATTTTTTTCGTTCATTACAAATATTAAGAAAAAAGTTCCATTTAATGTTTTTTTTTAATGTTAAAATGTAACTTTTGTTTTCCATGTTTTTTGTCATTAAATTATATTAGTTTTCTTCTTAATTATTGACTAAAAATTTATTTAATTGTTTTTAATTTCTTTCTAAAAAATCGTACTGTTTAAGAGAGCATAAATTTATAACTATTTAATAATAAATACTGTTAACATTGTTTTGTAAAATACTTGTTTTTTCATCACAAATAATTCATAAACTGTCAAACTAATTTTCCATTTTAACCTGGAATTTTTTATATTTTTGACCTGGAAAACCTGGAAAAAGCCTGGAATTTTGAAATCTAGATTTTGTGGCAACCATGTATATCCAGTTCTGAGGGATTATTTATTATATTTATATTTCTTACCTTGGTTAATATTTATCACTTTATTTTATATTTTTAAGTAAATGTATATTTATATGTTATATTTTATATTTTATTTTTTATTTTTAACGCGATGTGAAGAAAGGGACCTTAGAAGCAAAAAATTATAGGTTATGTTTTCAATTTTCTAAATGAAAATACAAAAAAAGGATGAACTATCAGTATAAATAGTTGATATTTAAGTCTTCCTTACAACTGAAATATTTAATAAACACTGATTTTAATGTGCAATAAGTAAAAAGAAACTTTCAATCAACAAAAAAATAATACTGACATAACCTTCAAATGATTCGCTTCTAAGCTATCGCGTCACATATTTTATATTTTATAATTCATATTTTATATTTTATATTTTTTTTTATATTTGTGACGCGATCTGAAGAAAGGGACCTTAGAAGCTAATCACTTTAAGGTAATGTTAGTATTATTTTTTTGTTGATTAAAAGTCTCTTTTTACTTTTTGCAAAATAAAATTAGTGTTCATTACATTTTTTAGTCAAAATGAAAACTTAAACATTAATAATACACATTGACAGTTGATCCTTTTTTTGAATTTTCATTTAAAAAATTACAAACATAACCTATAATTTTTTGCTCCTAAGCTCCCTTTCTTCGGATCGCGTCACATTTTATATTTTATATTATATAATTTATATTTTATATTTTATATTTTATATTTTATATTTTATATTTTATATTTTATATTTTATATTTTATATTTCATTTTTTATATTTTATATTTAACATCTTTAAGTGAATTATCAGATCCATATAAAGAAAAGCATTTTAATTGAATTTTATAATAATCGAGAGAAAAGTCAGTTCTTCTTTTTTTGGTATTTTTTTTTTTCTTCTTTTTTTTATTTAAGAAACGAAATTCTTTGTGCGGAGGGAAAATTCTGGCAAAATACACGAACGTCCCTTAGCGTTTCTCGTAGGTGGAGAATGGGAAAATGGAAAAAAGAGGAGAATGCAAATGGACCGACTGGGTGAGTTTTTCCAGTGTGTCTTCGTATGGATTTGCGTACGTTTATGTGCTCGAGTGTATAAAGTATCGCACGGACAGCAGCCTATACATTTAAACTGGTGGCGCGTACATGAAAACGTATTTGAGAAAGTATAGAGTCCTCCTCGTGAGGCACTACTAAAATTGACCGTCTCCCTCAGTGACTCTCAACTTTCCCGATATAAGAATTTTTTAGCTTTTTGAATTTCAATATTCCTCTCTTGTGTGTCGGTTATACAAACGTGTTCCGTTTTTCTCACAATGTGGATGTAGTTTTCGGTCGTTTTTGTATTTTATAAAATTTGAAAAAGAGAAATAGCTTCGTGAGGAGGAATAGTAGGAAAAAAAACTTGAACAGTAGTACGAGCAGGCGTGAGGTCAGCCTTGGGTGCTAGAGATATACTTACGTTGGAGGAAATTTCCTTATTTTCTATTTGAAAATAGTTTTCGATAGTTTTTGTAAAACTATAAGATTTGTAAGATTTGGATTTTGTTTTAAGTAGGGTAGGTCAATTTCGAAGTGTTTCGCCAACAAGCTGTTTGAAATAGTAAAAAAAACAGAGTAAAACCTTTGTCACCCTTTAAATTTAAGACTATGGATTATTAAAGAAACTTAAAGTGCCACACATGGAGAGAATGATTTTAGGTCAGTTTTCCGCTTATTGAGTTGAAATTTTCTGCAGGTTCATCAACATCAAAGTGAAGAGATGTGCTGTATACATGCACAAGGCACAAGCAGGTGGAATTAGAAAGTCAGTGAGTGCATTCTTCCATAATATGTGAATATAAGGGTTTTGAAGAGAGAAGCGAAAAGGGTGAATTCGAAAGGGTGGTGCGTGCTTGCTTGCTTGCTTGCTTGCTGGCGTTCGAGGGTTCGATATGCTGGAGAAGGTGAGTTTCGGAACACAATGTCCGGCATGGTCCAGCCGTCGGAGATGCGAGTATTGATCTAGCTTTGCTTCTCCGCCGCTTCCTTTGCTTCCTCCGACCCTCCATGAACACCCCTATACGTGTTTCTGGGAGTTGAGCAAAGAGGGTGAGTCCAAAGTCCAGCATTCCGAGCTGCCCCAAAACCAGGAATAGCGTTCACTCTCGCTCATGCCTCTTCCTTCCTCGCCTCCTTCGTCATTCCCCCTTTTATTCCTGCGCTTCACCTCTTATATATGTTAGAGGTGCTCAGACGCTCAACTTGCCTCAAAATCGTTCGCGAAACTTGTAGATCGAAATGAAATAGGCGAATGCTTTTCTCCAATTTTTATTTTAGATAGAGACAGATAGAAAAAAGAAGCATATGAATCCATTTCCATTTCGGATGGATGGAGTTGCAAATTTTTGGTTTCGCGCAGATATTGCAACAAATTTTTCAAGCGTATGAAAAGAATTGGTTCGGGACAGTGAAAAATGGTTGGAGATAAGTTCACTATAGAGTTAGATCCGGATAAATCCGCTATGAAGTCACAAATCTTTGCGGAGTGCTAAGATTACTGTTAATTTATAGGCTCTGCAGACAAATGTTTTGGAAATGAAAATTAAGTTCCACAAAAATTGATTAC
Source organism: Leptopilina myrica (nomen nudum) (assembly GCA_032872475.1). Classification (NCBI taxonomy): domain Eukaryota; kingdom Metazoa; phylum Arthropoda; class Insecta; order Hymenoptera; family Figitidae; genus Leptopilina; species Leptopilina myrica (nomen nudum). The sequence goes on along the minus strand of CM065459.1, from coordinate 2,352,040 downwards.
TTTTTAAAACAAAGAAAACTTGTCGTTTTGACTTGTTTGACTTTCATTCACAACAGGGAAACGAGGACCTACCCCATAAACCATCAGTCATCGCGCACTATTGTCCATCATTGCCCCAACCTAGCATAAGAAATTCCAGTATGAAGGTATACACATTCTTATCCAAATTGACATTTTTATTATTTCACTGTTAACTTAAAAGTATCACATTGCAACGACAGGCCTCGGATATTAGGACTTTTTCGACTATTTTCAAATAATCCGACTTTTATCGACTTTTATTAAAAAATTGCGACTTTTTCGACTTTTCTTCCAAATTTTGCGCCAAAATACAATATTTTTGGTATAAAATGCAACTTATTTCCATTTTTATTTTTATACCGTGCAAAGTATAACTTATTATAGACAAACTTTTGGAAGCTTATTTTTCAATCAGTTTTCTAATTAATGCTTCAAAATATTACAATTAAAAAGATTTAGAATACTTAAAATTCTGTAAAATTTAATTAAAACTAAATCATCTTTACAAGTTTTTTTTAATCTAATTTTTGAAAATTAACTTTTAAAGAATTTTAATTGAAAATTTTTCAAATAGTATTAAATTATCAAAAATTATAATCAATAATCTTCAAGTGTAGATTCAATATAAATGAAAATTAATAAAAAATAGTTTTTAAAAATAATATTCAAATAGTTTAGAAAAGAATAATTCTCTCAATTATTACGTTCTAAATTTTTTTAAATTCAATTATTTTCAATATTTCCGAAAATTAAAATTCATACACAAAATAATAAAATTCAAATTGTTCAAAATTATTTTCAACATTTTCGAGAAAATAATCCTATATTCCAAATTTGTAGAAAAAAATTTGTTTTAAATTATACAAAACATCTTTAATTATTTTCAAAAAATTACATTACAATACTTATAAAAAAAACTAATTCTTAAAATTGTTTTATCATAATTTTTTAAGATTTAATTTTATCATAATTTTTTAAAATTCAATTACCTTCTAATAAAGTAATTGAAAATTTTTAAAAATTTTGACTATTTTAGAATTTTACAGAAATCATTTATTTATAATTAAAATTCTTCGAAAAATTTGATTAATTTTTTTATATTTTAAAAAAAACTCATTTATTTTTAACAGATTTTGTCAAATTTTGAATTATTTTTCAAAGGTTTTAGTAAATTTTAATTATTTTTTAAAAAGTTTCATCAAATTTCTATTTTTTAGACATTTTGTAATTGCTTATTTAATTGTAAAACTTTTCGTATTTCAAAAAATTATTTAGAAATATTTTTAAAACGTTAATTTTACGAATTTATTGATTAAATTTTTTTTTTAAATTCTACCTTAATTAATATCTTTAAAAAAAAATTGGTCGGTTTAATTATTATAAAAAATTGTATTTTTTGTATTTAAATAATGGAACTCTCAAAATATTGCAAAAAATAATTAAAAATTCTTATAGATTACACAAAATAATAAAATTAAAATTGTTCAAAATTATTTTCAATAAATTGTTTAGAAATATTGCTTTATTAACATTTTTGAAAATGTTCTACCCTAATTAATATATCTTTAAATAGAAAAATGGACGGTTTAAATTATTATAAAAAATTGATTTTTGTTATTGAAATAATTGAATTTTTGAAGAAATTGCAATAAATAATTAAAAATTTATATAGATAATTGATTTAGAGATGAAGTTTAGTTAAAAATTGTAGAAAATAATTAAATTTCTAAAAGGGTTATAGTTTTAATTTTTAGAAATTATTAAATTTGAAAAATTAGAATTTAAAAAATGTTCTTTCCTGTGAATAAAGAAGTAAGAAGTATTTGAATATTTATTTAGCAAAATTATACAAGTTTTGATTAATTTGAATTTTTCTGCCAGCACTGAAAAAAAAAATCGACTTTTTTTCTATTTTTAATCGACTAAAGCGACTTTTTTTGTTCGTTAAAGTCGATCCGAGGCATGCAACGAATTAATGCCAAAAATGTTGATCAAGGAAAAAATTGATCCAGATTTTTGACATCGCAACTTGATCCACTTTTCCACTTTAGTGTCAATTTGATTCATTCAAGAAAACTGTGATTACAACTTGAACGTTTGAACAAAGAGTTATTGCTTCTCTGTGTTTTACGATGATTCAATTATTGAAAAATGTAGAGTAATTTTTTAAGTTTCTATAATTAAATGTGATTTAAGATAAAAGAAAACATGGGTTAGGAAATTAATTAACACCTCGCGAGAGACCACTCCGAGTTTATAGGCCCTTTAAACTGGAATGAATGAACCATTCGACTCGGGAGTAGGGCTTGCACAGTCCTTGAAGAAGGTCTTGAAATAGAATGTGCAGGATTAAGATAATAGTCTCGGGAGGGATGCGAAGGCGAAGGAGCCACGAAGGCAAAAACGAGAACGATATGATGTGGGTCAAAGTCGCAGGGACTGGGGCTCCTTCTCGGTTGCTGATCTTAGGACCTTACTTTTACACCCTTTTTTCCTTGGATCGATAAGAGCGTTATCCAACTCTCATTTACAAAAATAGAATCCAATTTTATCATCACAACACACACACACACACTAAAAATAAATAGATTCTCAACAATTTTTATTTTAATTTCCGCACTATTCCAAAAAAAACCCGAAATCTCAATTTAACCAAAAAAACTGTAAATCTACATAAATATTCAATCAGCCATATAGTAAAACACAGGATTCTGTCATAATTCGCCAAGCAACGTAATTTAAGAAATCGTCGACAAAAATATCGATAAATCGAAACTGGAACTTGTCTTCTGATTTTAATCTTTTGGCGTAAAAAAAGTTAGTAGTTCAAGTTGGAGTTACTCGTAAATCTTGGCTTGTCCATAATAATTTTTTCCAATCGTGTGTAATAATTTTCAGCGCTTTTTTTTAAATATTTATTCTCACTAAAATTCCTTGGATACGGGTGGCCAGCTATCGAGACAATCGTAAAGACTAATTAATCTGGCATTTCGAAAGTTGCAGAGAGACTACGGGGCTATGTATTTTCTTAAATGTATAGACGATCATCGAATGCTCGCGAGCGCGCAGCATAAATTAAATTAGCATAATTTCGGCCTTTCCGACAACAAAGTAAACCGAATACTCGCGTGTAAATTTAAGAGGATTGACATTCAATTTCGCAAACCGAGCAAAGCCTTCCCCGATACCTTTATTTCACTTCCGCGAATTCGTCGCTTGTATGATAAGTTTTAATTCGAATCTTTCGTCTCTATATACTGCGGATTTCTTTGAAGGATAGGATTTAAATGAGAGCTAAAATAATGAACCTTCCGTAAATCACTCTTCTTTTTCTTCAAGTTTTACTGTTGAATATATGTTAATTTAATTCAAAGCTCGAAATAGGGAAATATTTAAATCAACCAACAATGCACGCAGTGTCTATTTTCTATTTTGATTTTTGAACATGAGCTCAGGGAGAGAAGGGGTGAAGAAATAATAACGGAGGAGGGGGGTATAAAAAATTCCTCCTATAAATGTAAATGTGTGTATGTATATTTTTTATTGAAAAGAATGGAATAAGAGAAGCGCCTGAAGAAAAGGGAAAGTGTTTGTTTTAGAGAGTTCTTCTAAAGTGACATTCTATCCCGCTGCGTGAAATTAACTCTCCGATGCCGACAGCTCAAAAAGGAATTTCTTCGCAGAACTCTGACATGATGTTTTAGGTGAAACCGGATTCACCGGAAATTAATAGTACTTCATTTTCCAAACTTAAAAATTTTTACCACGAGCTTTTGTTTCCGTTTTTCTACCCGCATGCATAATTAAAGCAAAATAGTCTCTTAATTACTTTTTTTCAAAAATTTCAACGAAAGAAAGAAAGTATCCTCTCGCTGTCATTAATTGCTTGCTATTTTTCAAATCGTACGTAAAGTCAAAACCTTTAATTTACGAAGAATTAAATATGGCAGAGTTATAAAATATTTGTCTATAAATCTCTGCGATTTTAATAGCTATAACAGTATAGAATAAAGTATGGAAACGTTAAATTCTTTTTGGAAACATGGGCGGGTCAAAAATATTATGTGACAAAAAAAGAATCATCTATACAATTTAACAACGAAAAAAAAAATTATATCCATTCTCAACAAAGTTTAAAACAAAAAGAAATCTAAACCATCTAAAAGTTGGAAAAAATGCGAAACAATGCACTTGAGCAATTAGTTATTAGCTCAGAAAAAAAAAATGTTTTTCGGAGGGAAAAAAGTCCAAACGAGCGACTGTATAGTGAAAATAAAAGCGTGGCCTGGGTGCGATCGTGGATTTAAGGTAGCGCCTTAGCGGCGGCATCAAAACGGCGCTAGCCTCCTCGTAAAAATTATCGGTAATAAAAAATTTTGATTTATGTTAAGTTTCTGAGAAAACAGATTGCAAACTAGTGACGGAAACTCCCTTGAGTCTGACCTTTTGCGGTAATTATTGTTTCCAGTTAGAAGAATCACGATAATCCTTCATTTTACTTTCCTAAATTAAGGAAACAACATTTTTTTTCTCCATTATAAATTATATATTTTCAACCTTGAAGCAATTCGAAAATAACTTGATAAATAATTAAAAAATAATTTCGAGGGTAAAACCATAAAAGATGCATTTTACAGCTTTATAATGTGTAAAAAAAGTGTATTAAAGTGTAAGTGTAAAAAATGTCCCTAAGAAATTAGATGTTTAATTACTTTATTAAATCACAATTTAAAAGACGTTATGTGTATATATATAGAAGTCGATGATGGAAGCAACCAATATTTAAACGAAAGCTTTAAAACTTAAGAAACTTTTAATTAAAACTTGCAAAAATGAAGCTTCTTATAACTCGATTAAAAAGTTTCAAAAGTTGGTAAAATTTATAAAATTTATAAAAAGGTGATAAGACTCTCAAAGGTTTATGAAATAATGTTTCAAGTAAAACAGTTTTTCTTCTTTCTTTTTGTAATTTTTCCTTCCAAGAAATATAGTACACGCGAATATGTAGAAAAATTTAGTTACTTCAATCAATTTATATTTGTCTCAATCACTAGTCTATAGAAATTTCTTTCTTCAATTGTCTTCTTATTTCAATTAAAAATTAATAAATCTATAAAATATTAAAATATTACAAATTAAAATTAAAAAAATTAAATATTAAAATATTTAATTGCTTATAGTGACAAGTGAAAATGTCTTCATTTTTTTATTAACGTCTTTTATGGATACAATGACACTACAAGAATTATTTTCTATCAATTATTTAACGCTTAAGTATTAATTGCCTTTATTTGTCAATTTGTTTTTATGATAATTAAAATTAAAATAGAATTTTAGACAGTAATCGTCAATCGATAAGTAATTTTCCCTTATTTGTTGTTGGTAATATTTTTGCTTGATATAAATGATTTCTACTTTATCAACATAGGGTAAAAAGAATACCTTGATGATTTAAGGTTGGTAGCCAAAATTCAAGCGAACCTCATGAAGTGTAAAAGCGCGATAATTTAAACTACACGTAAAAAGTATTTTTTTTTTATCCAAATGCCCGATTGATTTTTTTTTCAAATAAATATTTACTTGAATCAAGTAATTTTTATTTAAATAAATTAAATTTGCTTTAAGCACCGAAATTATTGGTTCGAATAAGCAGTTCATTTATGTCGAATCAAAAACTATTCGATTGAAGCGAATTTTTATTTGTCAGTTTATTTTAATTAAAAAAATGTTCCATCGGAGTAAACTTTTCGAACTTTACAACAGATATTTAATAAGAAAAAAATATTTAATAACTAAAAAATAATTTCTTTCGTAAACTATTCTATTAGCTAAATATTTGAAGTAATGTAGGGAACAAGAAAGTCAACGAAAATGTTATTATTTACCAAAATTTATTTACATAAAAACATGAATAATACCTATAAGTTTTCAACTGCTGCGAAATTTTATTTTCGATTCAGAAAATAATAATATATTGTCACAATTGGCGCAATAGATATATAGTTACTTGTAGGGAAATATTAATTAATTGTTAATATATAATATATTTATATATCGTTACAACAAAAATTGAAACAAACTCCCACGAGATCGGTTTATTATCAAATATATTATCACGCACAGAAATTGCGACAATAATGACTGGACGTACCAAACTTATTGTGACGAGTAATAATTTGTTTTTTTCTTCTTTCGAATAAATTTAATCTTCATAAATAGTACATGCGTAAAACATTCGTTACATTATTTACAAAATCATACATTCAGCTAAAAATAAACATTTCAAGTTATTAAGACGGTAAAAATAATAATAAAAATATTAAACATTTACATGCGTATCGAGCATTTTTATAATTAATTTCTCTACTAATTTTTAGCCAATTGCACTGAGGCTCAATTATTTCATTAAAGAGACCTACTTTTGTCAATTTTCTTTTTATTGCTCACATTTCTCATAAACAAATTTCGTTAAAATCTTTGTAGTTTTTTTAAAAAGCGAACAAAGAAGCTCTAGAGGGTAATTCAATCGTAGTGTCACTATTTTTTTTTGTTAAAAAGTCATTAAAAGGCAGCGATATTATCGTACCCAACGTATACAAGTATAAATTTTTATTACACACGAATGATTCCCTCTCTAAACAAAATCAATTATTTAAAATTTTGATAAATCGACTCGCTTGGCTATACATACAATATATGAAAGCAGTTTTGAACTGCAATCGTCTAAAAATTAAAATGTCTACAAATTAAAAAAGCGGCAGTCTCGAAATATTTTTTTTTCTCCCTCAGGAAAAATAGTTTACAAAACAATGCAAAGCAATTATTTTTTTTTCGATGTTCCACATCGCATGAACCGAAAAATAGTCTCAACTCCCTTCTGAATTTTGACTTTATGGCACATCAAAAATAGTTTCGCCTTCTTTCTTTTTCCGCATAGAAAATATACATCACTACTCATTTCGTTGACCATTAAAAATTTTTTTTTTTTTACACATTTGCCACATAAATAAACCTCTAGCTGATTGATTCAAGTCTTCGTTCCCCAACCACGGCACAAAACTCTTTTGATGTGCGTGTCAATATTTGTCCCAACTGACCGGCGAACATCCTCGAACAATAAGCTTTAACAAATATCCTTATATGTATACATTAACAAAGCATGTACTCTTTTTCATTTATTGCGCGAACACTTTATACTTGATTATACAGTCCAATTATATTTTTTGTATATTTCTATAAAGTAATGGCATAAACGAGATCATTCAACCTATGCCCTGTCGTATCGCAGTACAGGATATATATATAAAAAAAAGTGTCTCACACACTTTGTTTTTTATGTGCGCCTTGCGTATTATTTATATATACATATATGCAACATTTTCTCATTGCAAGTCAATTGTGTGTGAAAAATGCCTCTGACACAATTGACTTGTGATCAAAAATATTATTCTCTACAATTGGCGTCAATATTTTGTACATGTTTCAAAAAGTTTTTATTTTTATATAGTAATATGTTTGATTGAAAGTTATTTTTTGTTGATTTCGAAAAAGAAAATACACTATTTCGTCGGGAAGTTTATATCAAAACATTTCTTATTAGTGGTGAACAACTTTAGAGCTGAAAACTATAGAAACAAATTCGAGCGAATGGAGTCATTTGGACATTTTAAGACTCTAAATAATCTTTCATCATGTTGGTCCATTTCTGTCTGTGTTCCACCAGTAAAGTTGTTCTTTAGTAAAAAGAAACTTGTTTTGATAAATATTTCCATGCCGCAGAATCGACATATTTCGATTCGATTGAGCACTTTCAAAGTTGAATCAGCTATTCGAGTGGTTTCTTCTTACGTCTATCGTATATTTAGATTTACACCGATTGTATAAAAAAACACTTGCGACCACAAGTTCTGTATCAAAATGACATCGCGACTCTATATAAAGCACCTTGATTACAAAAACTTGTCATCCCCCTACCCATCACGGTTTGTTGAAAAATTCTCGAAATTTGAAAATTGGCCATAAAAATTTGTTCGTCAAAATGATTCGATGCGCGTTTTGGTATATATATAAAGATTTTGTGTGTAAAGATTTGATATAAATATTTTTGTATAAAAAAAGATGCACCATCATATGCGACCAGTCACACTTGATTAAATATATAAATCCGATACAAATGTGCGTCTTTTTTGTGCACACACTTTTTAAGGGTCAGAAAAAGGATTTGTCAACGGAGAGTCAAGCTGGCTTAAAGATTATATCACATCCTCAGTATCTCGAACGGCAGTGTTTTATACTAGCCGATATTTTAAAGTCGCATTCTCGCGACATTATATATTTTTTATACCTATTATTATAATAATATATCTCCTCCAATTTCCCTGTATCTGAAATCTTGTACTCGATGATCGAAATTTCAAGAAGAAGAAGAAGAAGAAGCAAATCTGCCTAATGGGTTCGTTCAACGTTTATTCAACCCTTGAAAAAATCACGTAGAAATCGTACATTCATGCATTCGTCCGTTCATTCGCTTTGACTAAATTTTTAAGCTAACATTATTTCCTGTCTCACAATACAGGGCTCGAAGTAGGTCCCGTAAATCCTGAAAAAGTCCGTAAAAGTCCATTTTGAAAAAAAGGGCCGTAAAGTCCGTAATTTCATTCAAAAAGGATGAAAAGTTTATAAATTGTACGATATAATTTGGAGAATTTCAGAGAAATTACAAATCATTGCAGAAATTCAATTATTTTTAAAAGAAATAAAATTTTTCACAAAAATTCAATTATGTTCAAAATTCTTCAACAAAATTTAATTATTTTCAAAAATTTTGTTAAAATTCATTTAAAAAATTTCAATTATTTTCATTTATCACGCGAATTCAATTATTTTCTAATGTAATAAAATTCAATTATTTTCCAAAATTTTAATAAAATCCATTGTAAAATTTCAATTATTTTCAAAAGTAATAATATTCTTCGCAAAAATTAAATATTCTTCAATGTCTACTATTTTTTATAAAATTTACCAAAAGAATTTAATTATTTAAAAAAAAAGTTTAATAAAATTCTACAAAAACTTTTAATTATTTTCTAAAAATAATAAAACTTTCACAAGAATTTTATTATTTACAAATTTTTTTAAATAAATTTCTTCGCAATCATTTAACTAATTTCCATAATTAATATAATTTTACCGGGATTTAATTTTTTTCGAAAATAATAAAATTCTTTTTAGGAATTCAATTTTTTTTAATAGAACATTAATCAAATTCCTCGAAAAGATTCTTAAAAATTTTATTAAAATTCGACCAAAGAATTGAATTGTTTAAAAATTTGTTGATAACATTTTTGATAGGAATTGAATTCCAAGAAATATTAATAAATATTTTATAAATATATTATTTATTTTTGTATTTTAATAATTTAATTCTCAAAGAATTTTATTAAGACTATTGAAAATAATTGATTCCCTGCAAAGATTTTTATTATTTTACGAAAATATTTAAATTCTTAAGAATAATTTTATTACAATTTCTCAAAAGCAATTAAAGATCTACTAAGAATTTTGTTATTTTTAATTTATGTCAAGAATTTTATTAAAATTTTTAAAAATAATTGAATTTCTGTTAATTTTTTACAAGAATTTAATTATTTTTGAAAATTTTAATAAAATTCTTCGCAAGAATTCAATTATTTTGATAAATAATAAAATTCAATGCAGAATTTCAATTATTTTTAATACAATTTTAATCGAATTCTTGTGAAAATGTAATTATTTTTAAAAAATTTATTAAAATTCGTTAATAGCATTCAAGTATTTGATAATTTATTGATAATAATTTTTTATGGGAATTGAATTTTAAGAAACGTTCAATTCTTCAATAAATTATTTAATTGCGTTTTATTTTTATTTAAATAATTCAATCCTAGTAGAATATTATAATAAAAATTGAATTTTATTTCATAAAAATGAATTTTAGTTAAAGTTTAAGATAAATATTTTAAAGAAATGAATTCTAAAATTGTCAAAGAACTTTTTCGAAAATAATTAAAAATAATCGATATAAAGAAGAATTTTAGAGTTCTTCATATTTTATAGTTATGAAAAATTGAATTTCTAGTTTTAAGTAAAATGTTCTCTTATATTTGATACGGCCTGATTCTATTTTTGGCAGTTGGTCCGTAATTTTTAATTTTTGGGTAGTATTTTGAATACTTTTACTCCTTCGAGCCCTGCACAATAAGATCCTTTGAAAAAAAATTAATGACGAGTTAGTGCTTCCACCAGCTACAGATGCAGCAGTACCATCTCCTAGTGGGATGGGGCTGAGTTATCTGCTATTGTCAGTGCATCGCTCTCGTCGTGAGTTGCGTGGTCTCTGCTCTTTTCGGTGGTGGAGGCGGAGGTCTTCGCTTGCTGGCAATTGCGTTAACTATGTTAATACTTTTGTTCTCGTCGGCGAAACGTACGGTTGGCTGTCGAGCTGGACTCACGGCGTACTCGACTGGAGCGCTTGGATCCGTGTTGTAGACATTCTCGTAGAGATTATCGACTCCGTAGTGCTCTTGAACCCAGTTGGAGACGTTTGTCTCTCTGTAGTCGGCTACGGCTGGTGGGGGATCTCGAAAGCCGAGCACTTCGTGCGGCGTTGTTGTGGAGTCTAGTTTGCACTTTTGAGCGACCTGCCACTTTTTCCTCATGACTCTTTGGAGGTCCTTGAGGAAATCTCCGGGTGGGGCTTGATCGGAGGCGGCGAGCTTTTTTGGTGATGTCAGCCTGGTGCTGTCGGACCTGATGGGAGGCATGGGTTTCCTCTGCGGCAGAGCCGGACTGCCGGGTTCTTGTTGAGGTGGTAGGTTGAAGGTGATCTTCTTGACGGATCCGGTTTTTGACTTTGGAGAAATTGGAGGCTCTTGAATCGTGACCCTCCGCTGGGACTGGGGACTCGAGGAAGCTTTCAGTTCTGCCAGGTAGGGTGGTGTCGCGTAGTGACTCGTGGTTTGCTTGAGGGCACTTCGCCTGACAGTGTCCATGTTCGGATTTGGCCTTATCGACTGGAGAGAATTCTGATGACCGGCGTAGATCAGTTCAGTCTTGGAGTTTTGCCTCGAGAGCTGTTGGTTGATATGATTCGCTGAGCCGTAAGCTGGCGGTGGTACGAATGGTGGCGGAGAGCCGAAGCTGGGCGAACTGGGGGTGTAGGTTGGCGTGCTGCAATTCGAGTCTGAGAACGAGTTGTGAGGGGAAGAGTTACCTATACTGTTGGTGTGACCTGGATTGTAGATTTGATTGTTCTGCGTGGGAGATACACAGTTTTGATTCATCATGATGGAGTTTGTACTCAAGTAGATTTGATTTACGGGCCTTGCTGCGGCGTGAGTTGGTGTACTGTTTGGAGAGAGGGAATTTGTGGGGGTGGATTGTTTGGGTTTGGCACGACGAATTGTTCCGGTTTCACCGACGAGAGGACTTGGCGGAGGCGGCAGCGAGGCAAGACTCAGCGACGAGCCACTCAGATCTGGAGAGTTGCATGATGGTAATTCTCCGGGTGCAGGCGGTGGAGGAAGGGAATCCAGAGACAGATTCGATCGGAACATCTCCGGCGGTGGAGGAGGTAGAGGCTCACTGTCGGATTCAACTTCTTCCAGTACTCTTGATGGCGAGGGAGGTGGTGGTGGCAAAGACGTTATGGAGTCCATCTGCAAGGAAAATTGATTGTTATTAATCGATTTGGATAAAGAAATTATAATTCCTTTTTATTTGAAGCCGAAATTTGCTACTTACCATACAGGGTTGAATTGGACTGGTTGGTGTTTTCAATTCCTGACTTTCGCTTCTGTTGTAGATAAGGGGACTTGACCTTTCCCTCACGGGTGTTCCTGGTGGGACAGGACTTACAGGAGTGACGTTTCCAGATCGGTGGTGCCTCTTGAGAGTGCCAGAACCATCGGAGTCGGTTCCACTTCTTCTTCGACTGTGCCTCCTGGTGAGAGTTCCCGACCCTGAACTCGTTGGACTCGGACATGAATCGGGCTCGTCTCTGACAGTCTCCCCGACCTCTTTCAGTTGCCGCGTGATGGAAGTTAGAGGCAGCTTTGGATTCATGGATGGTTTCCTCTTTATGGTTCCCGTTGGGAATTCGCCGCACTCGAAGGCAACTTCGCAACTGCTGGGCGCACCGTCAGACAAGCATCCACTGGAACTGGAGCTGCTGGCTCTGCTCAACCTTCCGTCGCTTGTGTAACTTTGCCTCTGATTCTCGTAAGGTCTCGTTTCTCCATTGTGTCGTACAGTCTCCACGAACTGCCTGGCATTGTCGTTTGTCGTATTGTACTGCGTTTGGTTCGCGGGAATCGCAATGGAACTAACTGAGCACGACCTCGCGTGAGCCAGGAGGTCAAGGTCTTCTTGCGCTAGCTCATCCACTAGAGTTCGGTAATTTTCCATCAATTGCCTTCCGTACTTAGCCAATCGAATGCCAACCATCCATCTCTCCAGCGAGGCATTGTCCTCCGCGCAAAGGAACTTGATATATTTCGTCGACTTTGCTTGTTGGAGTCTGGGATGCTTGACAGCGAAACAAAAGTCCGTCGGTGCTTTATACTTTTTCCTCCAACCCACACCGTAGTAAACTTGATTGACGTCGAACGTCGCTAGACAAACTAAATCCCTGGCAGTTCTTGCCTTCTCCTTGGGCCAGTAGTAAAGACCAGATGCTCGTAAAATAAAGTGATATCTCTTCCAGCCCTTTTTACTGTCGGACTTTAGGTAGAGCGGTCCCTCCACCTCTGGAACTCCCACATTGTTGATGGAGAAAAACTCCTCTAGAAGAATATTCCTTGAGTGATCGTCGTATTCTCCGCCGTTTCTGTCCGATGGTCCAAGAAGAAATCTCTCGGGCGAGAGAAAAAGATGAGTCTTGTCCGGTCGTTCGACAAACAGCAACTTGTTCTTCGAATCTCTAGTCCACAAAAGCAGATTCTCCACCAATAACTCGTGATCCTCGTAGACCCTCTCTGTATTTAATTAAAAATTTTAAAATTAATACCAAAGTTCAGAGATTAAAATCTTTATGCTAGTTTTTTCCAAAAGATGCCGACTTACCCATGAAGAGATCTGGCAAATGTTCAACTACAGCCCACTTTGGATCCATCGGAACGTGATTCTTGTCAGCAAGCAGTCTGCAAACATGTGCGACGCTCATTCCTTCGTCTACGAGTAAACTTTTTCCACTACCATCTAGGGTGAACGCCTTAATGAAAAGCTTCTGTACACTCGCTTCTCGCATCTTTTCCAGTGCCAGGCGAATTTTCTCTGCCTTTGCTCGACCCGCGGCATCTGTAAAATGTACATATAGAGAGTTATTTACTCGCCCATTAAAAGTCTGCACACTGTGTAACGATCTGAGGCGCCCTCAGATTCTGTCCGATGCAAATGATATAAGTTTATTTGCTCAATGTTTGTTGCGAAGCACTTACCAACATGTTGGTGTGATTGTTGTTGTGGGGCTGTGTGCATGGCGGTCTGAGGTGGCTTATGTCCGGAGCCACTACTACTCGCTGAACTTTCGCTCGACAACATCGACACAGTGTCCGAAAAGGCGCTATCATTGTCGGGACTGTCGGTGCGCATCCCTGCAAAAAAAAAGAAGAATTATTTTTCAATTCCACTAGTTGATGTGTGTTTTAAAATAATTTCCTTTTTGAAAAATATATAATGAGTAAACAGCTCTCATTGTTTTAGAAAAATTAATTTTCAAACTAAATGAAAAGTAAATATAAACTTGAGGTAACTAACCGCCGTCATTTTTTCCAATCTCCGTGTTTTCCCCGGAATTAATCCTCGTACTACCCGGGCGTCCTTGTCTCTGAGAGTCAGATACGGGTGTTGCAGCAATATCCCCATCGCACCGTCTCTCCAACGCACAGAGTTCTCCGAGAATTGCGTCCAGATCAACATCTTGCGAATCTAAAATAACAAAGAAACCTAGTTAGAAAACTGCATAGCAATAAAAAAATACTTTCTTAGTCCCCAATAAAATTAACCTTTTTTTTTTATTAAATTCACAATTTTAGGATTTATTTTCGGAAAAGTTAACTCAGTATCAATTAATAATAGTGGAATTCTCAATATTTGCTACTAAGATACAATTATCTTCCCAAGAATTTTTTTCTCCATTAGATCAATTTATGATTTCACAAGTGAGATCTGCTGTTAGGAATCCAAAAGTGCTATATGGCAATGAACCAATAAATCTACTTTAGACGCTTGATTATGACCTGCAAAATGAATTTGTCAAGCGAAGGCGTAACGTTTCTAGAAGACGAGGGACGACATATTTAATGCACATATTCAAATGCAAATGTATGCATAAAAAGAGTGCATCTATTAAAAACGTCTTATTTATATTCTTATATTTAATGAATTCAAATAATCTAAGACGCAAAAGCAATATTGAAATATCTCAAACCAAAAAGTCAATTGACTTGTTAAAATTTTAATGAAAATTACTTTCGAGCAGTGTTACTGAAGGAAAGAACTGTATAACAAAATAACATTTTCTGCCTCGGAATGACACTTAATGATGACAAGCTGTGAAAGGAATGCAAGATAACATCAGAAAACTGTCCTACACACTGCATGTAGAGCGCTGTCACTAAATGAAAAAAAACTAGTTGTCAATCTGAAGGAAGTGTACAAATTTTTAACTTTTTTAAAGAAACGATTCGTAACTGACTCCGATAATTTCAATGATTGTTCAATACATCCTGTAATTATTTTTTTCTATTCATTTTACTAGAAAATAAATATTGCCGATAAAGTGTACTAATATTGATATACTACACGTAAAAATTGTGATATCAGAAATTTTCCCTGTTCCTCCGATCGTGATGTTCCAAATATTTTTAACTAGTATGAATTAGAGGAGCATTAAACGTTCAATGAAAGTCATCCCACGCTTTTATCACATTTTTGTAAAGAGCACTTTCTAAAGCACTCGGGGCGTAATATGTATATACCTCTACATAATAGTGAAAACTATAGATGAATAATCACAAACAGATTAAGAAGTTCATTTCAAGTTTTTATCAGTAATTATATACTTATCTATATTATAACATTAACTTGCAACCGAAGCAAAGAAATACAATCTCAATTGTTTCCTGTCTAATTGCCTCCATTGTTGAACCAAAAAAAAAACCCCCCGTAATGTAGCCGGAACATTAAATTTAAATGTCACAATATTTCTGGACTGCAAACTTCCCTTTCAATTTTTTCTCCACAAAGTAGAAAAACCAGTTTCCCGCAACTGAAAATTACTACAGAGGCAGAAAATGAAACTGCTGTAACAGAATATTACCAATCTCTTCCTTTCGGTAGACAATCATTTTCTGTATAGAAAAATATTGCTATGTACTTTAATTGAATAAAAGTTGAACAGTCGAAAAATGAATAAAAATGAATAAAAATGATTGAAAATAAATAAAAGCGAATAAAAATAAATGAATAGAAATAAATGAAAATGAATAAAAATCAGATGATGACATGGAGGCAATGAAAGGAAATAAGAGATTTGTATTCTCCTAACGTGCCCAAAGCGACATCACCTCTGACTGACGGCCATGTCGAATGACTCTTCTCAGACTCGTGATTACCACGCCAAAAGGTGCTTTTAAGGTGGAAGTCATGTGTCGAAGAAAGGCAGAAAATAAGATGACGAAGCGAAACAACAAAAACAGTCTTTCATCCTGTATTCAGGATAGGAGTCAGGTATCTCTGAAAACTCACCGCAATCTTCAATCAAAACACGTCCTTTTTTGTCGCAACAAACTTGATAACTTTGTTCAATTGTTTTCCAAGAATATTGTCACATTTCAAGAAATTTTACTTTCCTTCCTTCCTTCCTTCCTAATATTTTAATACAGACTATATCCGATGACTAAGACACCAGGTTTATCTCTCTTTCTCTCTCTCTAGACATTAGACAATCTTATCAGTTAATTGACTTTAAATAACAGTAAATAAATCTACTGTGGAAAAAATGAACCATCGGGAATTCAATTGCCAAGTCATAATATTTATTTTACTCGAAATTAAAGTAGTATACTATTATTCCTATTTGGGAACACTGAATAGAAATGGAAAATAATCTCAAACCTCAAATAAAGTCAAGAGGCTTTTTAGTCCTAAAATAAATTTTCGCAGAGGTGAAAATACGATTAGAGATAATCTACCTTTGATGGGGAAATATCCAAGAATGCTCTCATTGCTACTAAAGTTGCCAATCATCTTTGGACAGAATATCTGTATACGAGCTTCTGATTCAGAGCTGCATAACTTCTCGTGATTCACTTCGCTGATTTTTGCAATTAGTTTCCGAGAAGTTATTTAAATAGAGAAACTTGGAGGCGATACATGATCAAATCGCCTCGGAATATTAGAATTATCCGATCCACGACACATTCACTTTCACTACCTCGCCAGTCGATGCACTCTCAAACAATGAAATTCGTAATTGGTCCTTTCAAAACAAACACTGGTCCTTCTCGAAACTGTCATATTTGCTGGGTAATTTTCCACTTGTTACATTATACTACAAGGAATTAGTTTTCCCACTTTTCTCAGTGTTCGTTCAACTATTTGCAAATAAATCCAAAGTATGTAACTAAATTTCCACACGTTTACTCTTTACAATAAATCTACCACTCGGGAAATATTGAGAAATTAATAACTTAAAGTTCACATTGCTAAAAAGTGGTGATTCGATGGCGAATTTCCAGCATCGAATATCACGAGATCACTTCGGAGATAAGAATTCTCATTTCATTGAGAGCACTCATAGAGGAAAACAAGTGAATAGTGACGGACGGTTGCCTGCGCTCGACTGAAGACTAAACTGTAGACTTGATCGTGGCCAGAGACGTAAGGTGAGGTGAGTGGTCACACTTAGAGTTCCGTGCTTGCGCAGTCTCAGGTGTGAAATTCATTGAAAATAATATATACCTGTCTTTGCAAGAATTTTCTCTAAATTATTATCAAACTTATATTCATTAATTGCGAAAAATTGTTGCATTGCAATTTGCGGCTCAAGATTAAGAGGCGAATAGGAAACAAATTATTCTAGAAAACTAAAAGTCAAAAAATTAGGAATAGATACCAAAATTCTAGAAGAGAGAATCAGATTGAAAAAAAAACTCTTGATGCAGGTCATGATTTGTGCGGTTAATGAAGAAACAAGATTTCTTCAGCTATTCTTTCCTCTATTTATGAAATAGGATATGAAATAACACATCTTCTCTCTAATTAAAAATATTTATAAGATAGAAACTGCTAGGCGAATTTCTCAAGTTCCATTCATTTCTTACAAGCATTATTCGAAATAGTAAATTATTTTCAAAAATTGTTTCGAAGGGACTATTTTACATGGTCGAAGAATTGTGCCAACATATCGCCAAAAGCACCGCGACCGAGTGTGTAATTATGTGCCTTGAAATACAACTCAAATATTGCAGAACTTTTCGTTGAATCGAACCAACCATTTTTGTTCTCTATAAAGAAAATAAAAAAAAAACTCTCAACAATTTCCTGCCTTTAAGCAGTAAATACATGTAACACAAATTATAAACATCGTTTTAAAACACGGCAATCGTGTAATTATTTTCAAATATCAAAACCATTGATGAAATAATTAAAAATAGTCGAAAATCATTAAAAACGAATTGAGTCTTTTACTTATAGTTATAGAATTTAAAATCCCTTAAGTTGTTAGCCTAAATCTTATCTTTATGTTAATATGACTGAAATCCTTTCACAGATAATGCTTTTATCACAAAAAGTATATTTATATTCTTAAACCAAAAATAGACAAATACTTCTGTTTAAGATTTTAAAAACTAGATTTTCAAACTGCCGAACACGTATATATGCAGTTACACTTGACTTGTGATTCGAATTCTAAATCGTAAAGAGCATTTACGTGTTTCTAATGATTCCCGGGCATACAAAGAATAATAAGAATTCCAGGGAATTGAAAATTGCGCCGAGAGTGACTAGAGAATTTCACATTGACGCAAGTTTATGCGGGGCTTATTATTGCATTACAGATGTCAATGACATGCACGCAGTCTCTACTATACGGTGGACCATAATAATTCTCGATCACGTTTAATTAGCGGCTTATAGGCTTGTTCGTAAATGTTTACTCGTGCCATCAGACTCGAGTTTTATGCACACTTAAAAAAGTACCGCGAGCAAGACGAGAGAAACACGTTACAAAGTTGCATTAAAGAGACATTGCACTTGAAAAGAATTACCATAAAGTGTGCGCATGTTCGATATAAACATTCGGGCGTAGAAATCAAAAAGAGACCCCAAAATTATTCGATAATGAAAAATAAATCCGAAAGTTGTGCGCGGCGCATGAAATTTTCCTTTCTAGCATCCTGTTTTTTTTCTTGTTTACTCTTCCTGCAATATTCCGTTTTGAACTTTCATCTATAATATCAAAAGTCTCTTCAATTTTATAACTTTCCATCTTCATCTTCACTTTGAAAAGAAACTGTGTAAAAATGGCCGCATAACAAATTGATTAAGTGAAAGTGAATCGTTAATCTAAGTAGTTTTCATTATTGAAAAACTTATTTCGATTTTTAATATTACTGCGCGTTTTCAGTTTTCTTTTTGCGAATTCGTATGACTAGCATATATGTGCGTAAGTGATAGGGGTTATATTTTAATTAAGTAATGAGCCTCGCCCTCGAACATGTGTTGACTCTTGTTTAAATTTACTTTCCCTGCGTGTATAAGCGACTATATAGTATGTTACTTTTTGTCAATTAAAAAATGTCGGTATTCAGCACACTTAAAATTATTCACAATTCCATAATTTTCGTGGCATTCGAGCTCGCAACATTAACTATGCGCTATTTCCGAGGCAAAGAACTTGTTCTAAAAAGAGATATATAATTATTATTTACTCTCTCAACAAAATAAATGGATAGAATAAAATTTTCATACTCTGTAAATCCATGCGTTAATTCATCAAGTGATAGTTGTTGTTGTGGTAGTAATTTCATCTTTTTGCCTTCTTTCTGCACGTGCCGCTAGGTACGATCAATTATTCTTCAAAGAGAATAAATTATTGAGTCGGTGCAACTCTCGCAGTCGTTACAAAGACTAATAGTATAGGCTCAGAAGATAAACAATTACAAGCACCAAATTAGTGGATAAAATATGCCATGGCTTTGCAAAGCGATGAAATTTGAAACAATATTGCGGTTTGAGTTTATATTTTCAATCAAGAAACTATATATATGAGTCTTTGTGGTATTTTGAGAAACAATACAAATGAGAACGCATTCTTAATTTAAAATTACGGGGAATATTTTTTAAATATATGTTGACAATAGGAAGTTAAATTCACCTTTAAAGAACGTTAAATTCTAACGAGATTACTGAAGCGCATCGAGGCACGAAGTTTAAAGCAGCTTCACGTATATATATATAAAATATAAATATCGTTTATGGAGCATGGTAGCACACCTTCTGAAGAAACACCAATACGATTCTACACACTACAACGAGCGCAAGGTTCACAAATCCCAAGGTGAACGTTCGGAGTCGATTTATCCAAGAATATTATTAAATCACAAAGAAAGTTAAGTTTGCGTTTCTTGAAAAGAAGATAAAGCTAGTTTATCAATGTATATTGTATAATTTTATCGCACACAGTCACGAAGCAAATTTCACTTCTATATTTCTAATGTGTATTGCTCCCGTCGATTACGTATTGTTAATGATCTGTTTCTAAGTAATTAATTAAGAGGAGCCAATCTCATTTTTAATCGCGTGTTATGGAACTAAAACGGGATAATGCCCGATAAAGTCTATGTGGAAAATTAAATGTTCAGTGTCTGCATAATTAATTCTTCCATGCTCAGAATTGGAACGGCGAAAATGCCGCACAAAGACTCCATCTCTTGATGGTGTAACATTTTTTTTTTGCAACTGGACCATATTTCCGTTTTTGGGAAATTATTTTCATTCTAATGGGAATGAAATTGTATACATTAAACCAAAGAATTATTCGTTGTATACAAAATGCAAAGAGCTACGAGCGAAAGTGATAGAACGCGACTATTAATAACGCGGTATGTTCTGTTAGAAGAAATTACAGCTTCGTGAGACCGAAGCTTTTCTCACAGACTTTTTTTTTGATTAATTTCTATAAATGTTTGGAGAAATTAATTGTAAACGCAACTCTTAAATATCGGAAATATTCAAGGAAAATTATTCACCAACTATTTTTTAAATGATCCTATATATAGGATGTTGATGAATTAACTTTATTTAAAAATAGTCTAGGATTTCTAACAATTTTTGTCTTTTAATAAAAATTGCTGACAACTGGATCGTAAATTATAAATTGGTGGTTCCCATTGTTAATATCATTTAAAAAAAATCGAAGACCACAGGGCCCCTTTATAAATTGTAATAACTCTTAATGAACGATGGAATTCACGAAGCTTTATCTCAAGTCTAACAGAGGCACTTGACTTCGATCGACTGTGAGAGTAAAAGAGACTCAACTGTGACATTCTCCACTCTAATGAACAACAAAATTTTCAATTGACTTTCATCAGAATATTCTGCGTATGGTCAATAAATTTGAATCTAGTGGAAATAAAAACTAAGTATATAATTAATTTTAATATTCAGACAAATCTAAGGAGAGCTTGATGGAAAAAAAAGAAATTTTTATGGGAAAAAAATGAGGCGTTCACGTGCGTGCTATGATGCGCGGTACCGTACCATGAAGCATAAATCTACTGATAGGACGTGAAAGCCATAGAGATTTTTTTTTCGATCGCCACTATTGCGAGCTAGTTTAAAGATGGCGTGTTGCGCTGCACAATCGCCAATGCCTTACGGCCCCGCACAATCATGTTCGATTCACCACACCAAAAAGAAGAACAACTTCCAATAAGAGCAATGCGAGCTAAAAATTTCAAAACAAAGATCTTAATCAATAAAAATAATGAAGACAATAATACTTGGAGATTACAATTCTGCCTCTGACAGGAAATTTAAACATCAGGAAGTGATCTTATAATACAAAGTCATATTTTACTTTTATAAAAACTAATATTGTTCATGGAAAAAAGTTTCGGCCAAGATCGAGGAGTTTCTTGCACTTATTTATTCTACATAATACACCTTGTTTAAAGGTACTTAAACTTTTTAATCTCGCACTTTGTCAAATAAGTTAGGAAGCAATTAATCATTCGCAAATCTTGATGAGAAATCAAGTGGAATTTTCAGGGACATGTGCTTTTGTGCCAAATTAATATTTTCCGCAGATAACACAATTTATCGTTTTTATAATCAAAGAGTGTTTATTTTTATATCTTCCATGTTTTCTTTGTTTGCGTTTAGAAAACTAAAACACTTGTATATTGACGATAATCGACTGCTTCCACCTGGCATGGGCAACAAAAGAAAGCAGATATAAGGGCACAATTTGAGGAGGTCGTCGAAATAACGACATTTATCTCTTCAGACAGATTGCTATTTTTACTGCGCCGTATTTCGTGCCTGTCAAAAGTTACAAAAGATGAAAGTACACATAATTTCGAGGCTAAGTTAGTTTTCTGAACCTGAGGCTTACAAAGGGATTTTCAAAGTACTTGTTTCATTGGACTACAACCTTTTATTTTTATCATACAGTACAGACCTCGGATCGACTTTTACGAACAAAAAAATTCGATTTAGTCGATTAAAAATAGAAAAATGTCGAAAAAGTCGATTATTTAATTCAGTGCTGTCACAAAAATTCAAATTAATTAAAACTTGTATAATTTTGCAAAAAAAATATTTAAATACTTCTTAATTCTTTATTGACAGGATATAGAATTTTTTAAATTTCAACTTTTCAAATTTAATAATTTCTCAAAATTAAAACTATAACCCTTTTATAAATTGAATTACTTTCTACAATTTTTAACTAAACTTCAGTTCTAAATCAATTATCAGTTTGAATTTTTAATCATTTTTTGCAATTTCTTCAAAAATTCAATTATTTAAATAAACAAAATCAAATTTTTTATAATAATTTAAACCGTCCATTTTTCTATTTAAAGATATTAATTAAGGTAGAACATTTTTAAAAATTGTAATAAAGAAATTTGTAAAAATTAACTTTTTAAAAACATTTCTATATCATTTATTGAAAGTACAAAAATTTTTGCAATTAAATATAATTAAAAAAGTCTAAAAAATTGAAATTTGGTCAAATTTTGTCAAAACTAATTTAAATTTAGTAAAACATTTAAAAATTATTCAAAATTTGTCAAAATGGTATGAAACATAATTAAGTTTTTAAAAAATATAAAAAAATAAATCGAATTTTTCAAAGAATTGTAATTATAAATAAATTATTTCTGAAAAATTCTAAAGTAGTGCAGAATAAAAAATTTAATTTTATAATAATTTCAACCTTACATTTTTCTATTTAAAGATATTAATTAAAGTAGAACATTTTCAAATTTTTCAAAAAATTGTAATTATAAATAAATTATTTCTGAACAATTCTAAAGCAGTGAATTTAAAAAAAATTTTATTTACTTTATTCGATACCAATCGAATCTTAAAAAATTGTAATACAACAATTGTAAGAATTCATTTTCCATAAATATTGTAATGTATAATTTTTCAAAAATAATTGTAGAATTTTTGTAGAATTTAAAACAAAATTGTTTTAAAATTTTTTTTCAAGAATTTTAATTGAAGATTTGGAATATATGATTATTTTCTCCAAAATTTTGAAAATAATTTTGATCAATTTTCATTTTATTATTTTGGGTATGAATTTTAATTTTCGGAAATATTGAAAATAATTGAATTTAAAAAAATTAGAACGCAATGATTCAGAGAATTATTCTTTTTTAAATTATTTTAATATTATTTTTAAAACGTATTTTTCATTAATTTTCATTTTTATTAAATCTACACTTGAAGATTATTTATTATAATTTTTGATAATTTAATATTATTTTAAAAATTTTCAATTAAAATTCTTTAAAAGTTAATTTTCAAAAATTGGATTAAAAAAAACTTGTAAAGATGATTTAGTTTTAATTAAATTTTACAGAATTTTAAGTATTCTAAATCTTTTTCATTGTAAAATTTTGAAATATTTAAATTTTGGCGCAAAATTTGGAAGAAAAGTCGAAAAAGTTGCAATTTTTTTTATAAATGTCGAGAAAAGTCGAAAAAGTATGATTCCCATAAGTTTTGAACGATCAAATGAACGAAATATTTTTTATTGAAGATACTGTAATAGATTACTAATCATAAAAAAATTTAAAACCCAAAATTATACGTTTACAAACTTAGTAATTAATTTTTTGGAAAGTGACGAAAAATAATTGCATTAAAAATTTAATTTTTAGAATAAATAAATAAATTTCGTTTATTTGAACGTTCGAAATTTAAGGATCTTGAAAAAGTCATAATATCCGAGGCCTGCATACATACTCTGATTCTCTGTTGTTGTTATTCTCAACACGATGAGAATGTATGGAAATGTTTAAATGAAAGACAAATTAAATCTGACAAAAGCTTAAAAATTATAAGCATTGTCCATCTGATAGGTTACACGAAATCTCTTTGTTAGCGTGTGTCAAATATTTTAACAAAGGAGCCATCATCCCATTTATTCGGGAAATTGCATTATAGAAAAATGGCGACACGTTTGATTCTTTAGAAATGCGTTGGACTGAAACGACTCGCTTAATTACGCGTAACGAAACGACACTTTGGCTCACAGTATTTGCAGAACATTTGAATTATTCTTTTATAGCGAATTGCATCACAAAGGCAAAGTTTTTCTTTTTTTTTTTTGTAAAAAGTAGTAAAACACAAGGAGACTTTGCAACTATGCGCATACTTGTCTATTACAGCTATTTGTCCGCATGTTTGTTTGTTAAGATCTAAATAGAATGATAGTTGGAATCTTACCTTCGAGATTCGCCATTGAAAATCGATAACTGTCGATACGTGGAGTATTGATGTCCGAATTAAACGGCCTCAGAGTTGCAGAGCTAACATTGTCGAGACCCTGAAAGAAAAATGGAGATTCAATTTTTTGTACAGTTATATAAAATAATGGAGGATAATTTTCTCGCAGATATGTGTGTATACCCCTAATTGCCCCTAACAAGGTCTATTACAATATAATATATTTTGCCTTATTAGATATATAGTTTGAAACACGTGTTGGCTTGAGGTACTTTTATATATATATATCATGAAACCGCTAATCTCGCTTTTCAGTAACAAGAATCGCATCTCCGTAACTAGAAACGCGATTTTGCTAGTCTGTTCACTCAATTTCCGGTGTGAAAAGGTGAATTATTCTAGCCTCTCATCCAACTAACTAGAGAGGGAATTGGGACGAAAGGGGTGTAATTTTCCCGATTGGAGAGAATTCAATTCGCATTTGTGGCAAACCAGGCAAAACGACATATAAAGGATTTTGGGTGTGTTAGTGCTTTTACAGCTAGAAATGTTAGATTAGATTTTATATTTCATGTCAAAATGAAGAGAAAATTAAAAACAGTTTACTTTTTTTTTCATCTAATTCTAGTTCAACAAACTTTGTAATATATGTCCCCCATATTTATATCTCCTAGGGGAGATTATTTTTAGAAAGACTTTTTTTTCTTCTTCTTCTCTCAAATAAAAGGATGCTGGTGTGATGTAATGGAAGAAGAAGAAGATCTTAAGATAATTTCGAAGGAAAAGTGCAGGCAAGAGATCGCGTTTTGAGCCATTAACCGTAAATAATACGAGTTCACACTTGAACGATTACGTGCATATAGGAAAGGATCCGTATATATACTCAAAGTGTCAAACAAAATTAGTTCCGCCTTACGCTATAATAATTTGCCATTTAATCCGACGAAAATTGTTGTTAAATATGCATTGATCTTTAATTATAGAAAGTAATATTTTTGCTTAGGTTATTTAAAATGCTTTAATGATTGTATAAAACCTTCGTTTTGCTTTATGTTGCGGTATTTACATTTCAAGGCAGGAAACAGTGCTTTTTTTTGCATTATCTTTTCTATTATCGTGCAATTATAATTTTCCCTGTATACCTCAATTATATAGTAATTTAATACACACAAAGGTGAAAATTAAAATTATTTCTTTTCCTTTGTAGATGGCTACTCTTGAAACGTATATGTAAATAATGTATGTGGGAGTGGAATTACCGGTCAACTACTGAACCAACAAGGCTGGCAATTAGATTTTTTTTCCAGATAAACTCTTAGAGAATGTAGAAAAAAATTTGATTTTCGAATTTTTGGATTTTGCTTCTATTGTGCAGACTAATTTTGTTAAAAATTGTTCCGTATTCAGATGAGAAATTACCCAAAAGTGGTGCAATTTCTTTTCATTTTACTTCTCTGGAACTTGGTTTAATGAATTAATGCACCGCCTCGAGAAGAAGGTGCAATTTTCTACGATATCCAGGTATGACAGGAAGTCGCAGTAATTTTTCATTCAGGCAGTCTTTTGTCAGTGGAGAGAAGGTCGACTTGAAGTCAACTCCAGGATGAGAGTTTACTTGCGAGACCCAACTCTTGCCACTTCTCTCACACTCCCTTATCCGACTTTTACATTTTTCTAGCTCAGAATATTCAGGCACAAAAATATTTTACAATTTTTTGTCATTGTAAATTGTAAATTTTTTCATTTTTCCAGTTAAAAGCACTTTAGACATCGCGCTAGGAAATTCCTACAAAAATCTTTTTTTATGCTAATACAACAAAATTAAAATATTGCCTTTCGAGACGGTAGATAATTTTAAGTAACCTAGAAATTCATCTAAATTAAAAAGAAGATAAAATTTTCGAAAATCGAGCGAGAAAAGCAAAAGCTGGCAAAAGTTATAAATGTCGTGAGAAGCGACAGGCAGGAGGGTCACTTGAATAATATTATCTTGAAGAAAAATGCGAACCAATCACTTTCCATAGAAAGAAAAATAAGGGACGAGTCCTTTATCATCAAACAAGCATAGACACTAAAAAGATTGATGTTATTCGAAGCTTATCCCTCATTTGCTATCTAGTAGATAAAAAATGTCCTACAAAGCAAAGAAACAACATCGAAAGTAAACTAAAATACATTTCCGCAATTTGTCTATTCCATTTTTTTTACTTTTCGTCCGAAGCAGTTTGACGAAATTTTGTTCAAAAGTTTGTCACATGACAATCAATCAGTTTGTCCTTAACATTTAAAAACATAATACTCACATCATCGTGTGTCTTGTGACTCTTCCATCGGAATAGTCTTGCCATTTCGTATTCTCTCTCCCTTTTTAACACAATTCACTCTGATTTGATTCCATCTGAAGAATTTCTAACAAACTTTGTCCTAATAGTATTATAGAAATTCTTGGCAATAAATCAAGAATCGCGTTGACCATCCATGCAATTATTGTTATCACGAAACGCTCGAGTTACAGTCCCCTGGGCGAACGTATAATTGCAAACACAGTTTAACCAGCGCGAATACGCCATAGTTTGCTAATTGACTCTCCACAGTCACGAAATATCTAGGAACTTAAACTTTTAATAGCTTCTCCCCCGTATTGATAGTAATGATTAAAACTCGTACTGGAACTTGAACGATTCTTCTATATCGCACATAACGTTAACACCCTCGTAAAAACCGTGCAAAACCCATAACCTGCAATAAGCAATAACGTCTTTAAAATAACATCACTCTTCTGTTTTATTTGATATTCAAAACACATTTCGCTTTTGTTGTTATTCCTTTCCTTTTTTAGCCTTTGTATCCTTACAAAACTGTGATTTCAATTATTAGCCAAGATGAATGAATTAAGATTAGGATGCATTTTCCTGTTTGTATAGAGGAAAAAACTGTTTATCCTAAAAGATTACAATCATTGTTACAAAATGTTTTACTAAGAACAGTAATTTGATAATAAAGTGCCACAAAAAAAGCACTTGGAAAACTGATTTTCAATTTTAAATGTTGTATCCTTGAATCATAAATAAAAACTTAAAAACAAAGCAACTAGATAAATGGTTCCAGGATAAAATCAGTGGTAACTGGTATATCGGCAAACTTAACAGATTCCGTTGTCACGAACTCAACTAATTAGTGTATACAGTACTAATCCGTAACTAATAGAACGGTAAAGTATTGGGATGACCTGAGAATATAATGGACGGTAGACCGGCATCTCGGCGTGTACTGGATTCTGTTCCGCAGAGCTTTTAACACAGAGTCACAATATTTATCTCTCTCTCTTTCTTTTCCATGAGCTTTTGAAGGGAGAAAAGCGCGTTGCGCAGTCGTAGCTATCGATTCCGTTGGTTCCTGAAGGATGAGAATATTGTCAGGATCTGCTACCAAAACCTGGTCCCCGTTTTTCAATTTCAAAACCTGGCACGCGCAACTATTCGCATTTCTCCCTGCATAAAGAGGAAATTTTTCCATAAAATGGAATTTTTATGCAAAAAAAAAAAATGGAAACGAAATAATATATTAGGGGGAGTGGAAAAATTGACAGCAGCAGATCCATCAGTGTCAAAGATTTATATGAAGACTTTAAAGAATGAACGCGACAATAATTTAACGAAATTTGATTTTGGTAAAAAAGGAAAAAAGTTTTTTGGGGAAAAAATCAAAGAAGTAGTTGTAGTATATAGTTGTGAAGAAGCACGATACTTGTTGAGGGAAAATTGCTCTAACGGGGCAAGCAAACACTTTTTTTTTGCACCAGTTTTAATCTACCGGGAGAGGAAGATTAGAGTGAAAGGCATGGGGTGTGACTTTCTTCTCGAAAGTGTGCTCGGCTTTAAAGGATTTCAGTGTTTGCTCGACCCTCAGTGATCCTATTCGACCCTACTTGGAACCAACGGGTAAATCCAACTCTGCCCGTCAATGCAGTACACACTCAGGTGCCGCATTGAGAACTATTCGTGCATGCTTTTAGCTGTGCCCATATGCACGAGTCAATATTCCTTCTATCAGCAAACACACGGGGGGAATAACGCCGAACCCTAAAGAGAAATTAATCATCGAGTGTGTACGGAATCAAAGTTTTTTTCCACATTGGAAAATTTCGCATAACACTTTCTTGTCTATTTTTTATTCGATATTCTCGGAGAAATTGTGAATTATTAATAATTAATTAATGAATTAATTCATTAATTCATTAATTCCCAAGACAGATGTTGGATTCAGTTTTTGTTTGTCAGAGAATACATTCACCTGTATTTGGTTTTTTCTCTAGTGCGTAGGCATAGTTATGAGTAGCCACGCTAATGGATTGTCTGAGGGTTCCAACGACCGGTAAAGTCAAACACTCTGCGGTTTTCTTTTCTCTTTCAACTGTCCCTTTTGCCTTTCATTATCGCGCGTATTCATATATAACATCGTCCCACGAAAAACCAGCCTCGCACTATCTTCCCTTCGTTAAACGTACGCAAATGTACATGTCTCGGGTATTCTTTACTTTCTCCCCCCGTGCCCCCATTCCGCACCTTTTTTTGTGTCTCTTATCTTTTTTTTTTGCACACAGACAATCTTTACTCGTTATTCACAAAAAATCCAGTTAGTCTCGCCTTTGGTAAATAAAAACGAAAGAGTGCGTAAGTCTGAAAAGAATTTTTAAAAAATAGAAATACTTGTAATTTATACGTTAAGTTTTGTAGTGAGATTATAATTACTATATTTACAATAGTTTATTACAGGCCTCGGATATTATGATTTTTTCGATTATTTTTAAATAATGCGATTTTTATCCACTTTTATTTAAAAAATTGCGACGTTTTCGACTTTTCTTCCAAATTTTGCGACAAAATACAATATATTTGGTATAAAATCCAACTTATTAGAGACAAACTTTTGGAACTTTATTTTTTAATCAATTTTCTAATTAAATGTTTCGAAATATTACAATTAAAAGAATTTTCAATAATTAAAATTCTGTAAAATTTAATTAAAACAAAAAAAACATATAATGAATAATCATCAAGTGTAGATTCATAAAAAATGAAAATTAATGAAAAATAGATTTTAAAAATAATATTAAAATAGTTTAGAAAAGAATAATTCTCTGAATTCTTACGTTCTAATTTGTTTAAATTCAATTATATTTTCAATATTTCCGAAAATTAAAATTCATACACAAAATAATAAAATTAAAATTGTTCAAAATTATTTTCAACATTTTGGAGAAAATAATCATATATTCCAAAGTTTCAAATAAAATCCTTAAAAAAATTAAAAAAACCTTTTAGTTTTATCACTCAATTTTGTTTTAAAGTTTACGAAAATTCTTCAATTATCTTTGAAAAGTCATACGTTACATTATTTATAAAAAAATTAATTCTTACAATTGTTTTATTACAATTTTTGAAAATTAACTTTTAAAGAATTTTAATTAAAAATTTTTTTAAATAATATTATATTATCTAAAATTATAATAAATAATCTTCAAGTGTAGATTCAATAAAAATGAAAATTAATGAAAAATACGTTTTAAAAATAATATTAAAACAGTTTAGAAAAGAATTATTTTCTGAATTATTACGTTCTAATTTATTTAAATTCAATTATTTTCAATATTTCTGAAAATTAAAATTCATACACAAAATAGCAAAATTAAAATTGTTCAAAATTATTTTCAACATTTTGGAGAAAATAATCATAATTATATTTCAAATTTTTAATTAAAATTCGTAGAAAACAATTTTTGTTTTAAATTATACAAAAATTCTTCAATTAATTTTGAAAAATTATGCATTACAACATTTATAAAAAATTAATTCTTACAATTGTTTTATTAGAATTTTTAAAGATTCAATTTCCTTCGAATAAAGTATTATAAAATTTGTTTAATTTAATGCTTTATAATTTTTCAGAAATAATTTATTTATAATTAAAATTCGTTGAAAAATTTTATTAATATTTTATATTTTTTAAAAACTCAATTATTTTTCGTCAGATTTTGACAAATTTTGAATTATTTTTTAAATGTTTTACTAAATTTAAATCAGCTTCGAAATGATTTGACCAAATTTCAATTTTTTAGACATTTTTTAATTATTATTTAATTATTATAAAACTTTTTGTATCTTCAATAAATCATTTAGAAACATTTTTAAAAAGTTAATTTTTACGAATTTCTTTATTAACATTTTTGAAAATGTTCTACCTTAATTAATATGTTTAAATAGAAAAATGGACGGTTTAAATTATTATAAAAAATTTGATTTTGTTTATTTAAATAATTGAATTTTTGAAGAAATTGCAAAAAATGATTAAAAATTCTAACTGATAATTGATTTAGAACTGAAGTTTAGTTAAAAATTGTAGAAAGTCATTCAATTTATAAAAGGGTTGTAGTGTTAATTTTTAGAAATTATTAAATTTGAAAAGTTGAAATTTAAAAAATGTTATTTCCTGTAAATAAAGAAGTAAGAAGTATTTGAATATTTATTTAGCAAAATTATACAAGTTTTGATTAATTTGAATTTTTGTGACAGCACTGAATTAAATAATCGACTTTTTTGACTTTTTTTGTTTGTTAAAGTCGATCCGAGGCCTATTATTATTTTCGAATCGAAATTTATGAAAGATAGGTGACAACGTAAAGTTTACGATTCTACTCTCTGGTGTTCTTATCTTATACTCTTCTTTTTCGCTATTTGGCATTGTCTTATTCCTCGTGGTACTGTTATTCTTACAGAAACAATGCTCGAGCACTAGAGACATGCACGTGTTCGCACGATGCGATCTCTTGCACTTATATCAGCCTGACGAAGAAGATAAGACCTGAATGCAGACTGACGGTTGTCTATATGGTCGATAAATGCATTATATGCTACTCATTTAGTGCAAAACTAAATTTTCTATATTCTGTTTTTCAGTCCATTGTCTAACCATCATCTCCTGAATAACCCTCTTTCTCTTATCTCACGAGGTATTTTTAAAGTGAACTCAACTTTATAGGACAGCGCGTCGCTTTTATATATTTCTACAACACTTTTATTTTCCCTGTGCTTGAAAATGGAAACAAGTTTCCTCATTTTCTTTTTCCATTCTAGTTGTCGACAAAGTAATTATCACCCCTGGATAGTAGTAACACATTTTCCTAGTTACGTAATATTCTTCTGCAAGGCAGCACTTGGAAAATGGAGATGAAATTAATAAAGACTCCTGCGATCGATATTCATTTACAGTGTCATAAACATTTCCTACAACAAAAGTAAATAATTTCACATATACTCTTTTATTCTTTATAAGAGTTGTTTGCGCAAAATTAGCATAACGGAAATTAGATAACGTTTTTTTTAATCATTTTTCCGAATCGGGTTATTAAACAAACATTTCAGTGATGAATTTGCTCGATGAATCGACGTGATGAGAATTTTAGACAAAATGAAGAGTTTTGTTAATATTTTAGAGTGCATGACTCGGAAGCCTACGAGGTGCCTCCGAGGCAGCTCTTATCACTCGTTTTACAACCTAAGGGGCCAAATGACACTTCCGCCGACCAGCCAATGAACTAGATTGGATCTATTTCTGCGATTTTCACCCTGACACGGCACCGGGCTCCTATATAAATGTCGACGTAAAACGACTTCCCTTCGACACAATATCCACTTTCATGAGTTTGATAAATGAGCGCGTATTCCAAAGTTTCTGCGATCGATACTTTTTTCCAAGGGCGCCATATAGCGCTACCCTTAATTCCAAGATAACCTCATTTCCCAAGATAATCAATAGGAAAAAAAATCCAAAGGAAAAACATGTCAGAGCGCATAAAACGAATCACATTTCCAAGGGTTCACTTTCTTTTGCGAAAGCAAATTTATCTTCTCTTCGAAATACTACCACTGTCATAATATTCAATCCGTTAGCAAATGGAAGCTCAATTTTTCTAAGGATATCAAATTCAAGCAAAAAATGTATCAAAACGATTTTCGTTCGTTTCACGTTTGCAACACTTTTGATGGGATTTTTGTCTCAATTTGATATCCTTAGGAAAACCGAGTTTCCGATTCAAATTATTATCGATTTTTTATTCTTTCAATAAATTGCTCATATACACACCTAATATTTGAATTTATATCTACACACACACAGTGTGTATTATAAAGCAGAGAAAAAGTTTGACACAATTCAAAAACAGGAAACCCATATCATTTGTTGCTTTTAGTCTGATAACTATGGAAAAAAAACCACGGTCATATATATAAGTGCGCACTGGAAAATAAGATTATATATACAAATATGAAAAATACGTTTGAAATATAGAAAATTTTCTATTCAATTATTTTGAAAAGAATATGATTGAAAAAGAGATTTTTTTCGCGCAAGATCAGCAGTTGCTGATGCTGTGCAATTGAAACTGGTTTGTTTAGAGTGCAAAGTTTAATCTCAAATGCGAATTTATTTTTTTCAATG
This sequence comes from Leptopilina myrica (nomen nudum), assembly GCA_032872475.1. Taxonomy (NCBI): domain Eukaryota; kingdom Metazoa; phylum Arthropoda; class Insecta; order Hymenoptera; family Figitidae; genus Leptopilina; species Leptopilina myrica (nomen nudum). The sequence continues at coordinate 2,319,508 of CM065459.1, read as the reverse complement.
AAGGGTATATATATATATATAGCTTATAAACTATAAGGCGAGAAAGAGAAACGTGAGGAGATAAAAAAATCAGTGCCATTTGAGAAGATTTGAATAAGCAATATATGTATATATAAAGGACTATGCTCGCTTTTTCATTAGAAAAGACTGATGCCAGGTCGTCGTGTGGCCGGACGCGAATAATGAGACCGCGCCCCTTTTCTTTCTATACCCGCCATCACGGTAATTGGGCAATAATCTTAAACGATTCTATCTCAAGGGTTAAGGCCTTTTACCTACCAATATTCGTGAGAAAAAACCTTATATAGTCTCAATTATTTCATTTGACGAAAAATTAAAAATAGAAGAATAAGTTTAAAATAGTTTCCTAAAGCAGGCTTGCCACTAATATTTAATTTTATTTTTTCCTGATTTCCAGACAAAATTTTCCCTTTTTCCCTGACCCTAAAGAATATTCTGATTCACTCTAAAAATTATTAGATAATCAAGAAAAAGTGTTCTATTACATTTATTTACAAATTTCATTAATTGTAAAACTATTCAACAACATCAATAACTTTCAATAACTTCTTTTTTAAATAAATATTTAATCATTATTATTTTTCTGTAGGAATTAAAATTCTTAAAAACATTCAAATTCAATCATTTTTAAATTGAACAACTTATAAGAATATTATTACAAAACATGAAGAAGGCGATGACTCGGAGTAATCGACTTCTTCGTGTTTTGTAATGATTCAAATTACCATAAAATTTTTCAGAATAAGTTAATTATTTACAAAAAATCCTAAAAGAATCCTTCGCAAAAATTCAATTATTTTTACAAGCAGTAAAATTTCTCAAAAAAATTAAATTATTTTTAAAAAATGTAATAAAATTCGTGGCAATAATTCAATTATTTTCATAAATAATAATAAATCGATTATCCGTTAATTCATTTTTAAATCAATTTTTATTAGAAAATTCAATTATTTAAATTAAAAAATAAATAATTTATTGAGTAATAGAATGTTCTTTGTTAAAATTTAATTCTCATAAAGAATTTTATCAATAAATTTTTAAATATATGAATTGAATTTGACAAATTTTAATAAAATTTTTATGAATAATTACATTTTTCGAGGAATTTGATTGAAATATATATTGTATAAAAAATCATTAAAATTCTGCGATGAATTTTTTTAATTATGAAAATAATTTAAATTTTCTTAAAATTTCCATAAAATAATTGAATTTTGGAGAAGAATATTATTATTTAGAAAGTTACTTGGAATTTTAACAAGAATTTTTTTTTAATTTTCAAACACAATTGGATGCATTTTATTAGATTTTAAAAATAATTTAATTCTTCTAACGAATTTAATTAAGATTTTTAAATATAATTGATATTTTGAAAATATTTTTTAAAATTTTTGCAAAGAATTTTATTATAATTTTAAAAATAATTTAATTCTTCCAATGAATTTTATTCAAGTTTATAAAAGTAATTGAATTCTTACAACGAATTTTATTCATGTTTATAAAAGTAATTGAATTTCGATGAAGAATTTTATTATTTTTAAAAATATTTTTATATAATTGATATTTTTAGAAAAATTTTATTAAATTTTGTATTTTAAGTATTAATTGAATTTCTGTGAAAAATTGTATTACTAGTTATGAAAATAATTGAATTATTTTGAAAAAATTTATTAAAAATTGAATTCTTGTGGAATTTTGTCAAGAATTTTATTAAAACTTTTAAAAATAATTGAATTTTAATGAAGTATTTTATTATTTATAAAAATAATTGTAATTTTGACGAGAATTGTTTTTAAGTTTTTGAACATAATTGAAATTCTGCGAAAAATTTTTGTAACTTTTGAAAATAATTGAATTTCTGTAATCATTTTGTAACTTTTTTAAAATCTAATTTTTTTCTAGTATTTTTAACTAAAATTCTTTTATCAATCTGGTTTTTATGAAAATTGTAAAAATTATTCATAAACTAATTTATAAGTCATAATTTATGATAGTTATTATTAATTTTATTTAATTATTATTTATATATTATTTATTTATTTATTAATTATTAATTATTGAATTTTAAAAATTCAATTTTTTCCAGTACTTTTAGTAAAAATCCCTGACTTTTCCCTGACTTCCCTGACCAATTATACTTTCCCTGATTTTTCCCTGAATTCCCTGACTTCTCTGGCCTGTGGCAACCCTGTAAAATTAGAAATTGTTTTTCTATTTTTAATTTTTCCTATTTTAATACACTAATTTTCTTTTCAGCCTTTTTGGGGCTTAGAAATTGTATTTTTAAAAAGTTCAAGTTGATAATTCAAGTTGATAATTTTTATATAGGATAAAATGATGAAGTGGGAAGAATGGAAGAGACAAATGAAGAAATTTCTCTCCCGCATTCATTGAGAAAGACCCACTGTGACTGAAAGTCTGGCAACTTGATTTCGAGACTATGAGAAATAGTGAAACATTCGCGGCGTAAACAGAAACTGAATAGAAAATTTTGGAGAATCAGATCACGTTTCAAAAGAAGAGAATTCGAGGTAAGCTGTCATCTTCTTCCTCAGGTCGTCGATCGGGCCTGGCTGCTGGAGCCGCAATTTACTTCCGCTCATTCAAGCCTGCTAGCCAACCACGTCCAGGTGCATTTCCACGCATTCTAATAAGAACATGCTTCGGAGATAAATATAGCTTCCTTCCTCGACCATTTCCAACTCAAAAAGCACACTAAACGTTTCATTTGCCTCCTCTATATCGACACACTGCCATCGAAAAAATACTGAAATATTGCAATCAGACACATGATACGGGCGTTGTTTTCCTTTTTCATATGGAAAAAAATTCTATTTCCAAACAAATAAAATAATTTTTTTTTTCAATAGGGAATACAGCACACGCTCTCGTGGAAATAAATCAGTGACACAAAAATATCTGTCTACTTCCTGTTTCTTGGAGAGAGTGTTTCCACACTTAATCTCTCGAGTAGTTTACAGAGTCAGGGCAAAGATCTCTAAAGCTCTAATTATTATTTGGATGAAGAGGATTTTGAGAAAGAATTGTCACACAATGGAAGAGTATTTCTATTCACGTCATGGTGGATTCGTGTCGGCGCGTGGATCCTTAGTTTGAAGAGCTGCGCGTCAGTTTCTTAGGGATTATTCGAACGAGGGTGTCCACGGGAGGCAGTGAGTGAGGGACGAGAATGAACGGTGAAAATGGGGTCTAAATTTATCAGAGTGGTCTTCATGGACACTGAGTGCGTTAGAGCGACGACTCCTGGAGATATTCTTAGCGGTATGATTAGCTTTAGGCCAAGAATCCTCGCAGCACTCGTCCGTAACTGCGAATACGTATGTAAACCAACACTTGTATTTCCTAATACAAAAGGCTAATACAAATGGTAGTCTTCATGAAGTGTCGGAAAAAAAACCAGTGAACGTTTTCAGGAAAGCATCTACTTCCATCAGGAAGCACCAATAAAATAAAGTAAAAAAATACAACAAAAATAAAATAAGGAATACAAACAAAATCTAAAAATTAAAACACGTGTTTTTTAATGGAAGAAAATGAAGAAACTGGAGACATTTCTATTCCCCTATTCTGTAACAACACATGTAATCTTACCCCCTGTGTGTATTTTTCTCCCTTTTCTCTTCGATTAAAGCAGGACCTCATCCCTATTTTCCACTTACTTACTTGATCATAAAAGCATATAAAAAGTGAAAAATGAATGACTGTCGTCACGTACTCACGAGGAAAGCGTATTCTTTTTCAACAATTCGGAGGGTGAAACCACCCACGAAGAGTATATTTCACTCATCGTGTGTATACGTAACACACTATGAACAAGGAGCGTAACAGTATAGTTAGTTGCTGGTCAACCTGACCCACTCTCAACTGCATTATTTTTTCCCTCAGGTCGTGCCTATTAATTTTTCAATTAGCGCATTAAAACTTCACAAACAGAAGCTTGTTCACATTTAATACACTTTTCAATTGCCCCAAATAACAATAACCCTTTGTTTTAACTGCGAAAGGTGCGCAACTTCTATAAAATACCGTTACAAAAGTTGAAATATAATTCTAAAGTTTAAGATATTATAACCGTCGCTTGAAATTTTTTATATCAAAATAATTATTTACGAAATTAATTTTCTGCAGCTAAAACTGAATGTTAAATGCAATACCAGGCCTTGGATATTGTGACTTTTTTAGACTGTTTACAACTATTTTTTTAATAATGCGACTTTTATTAAAAAATTGCGACTTGTTCGACTTTTCTTCAACTATTTTTAAATAATGCGATTTTTATTAAAATATTGCGACTTTTTCGACTTTTCTTTCAAATTTAGAGACAAAATACAATTTTTTTGGTATAAAATGCAACTTATTTCCATTTTTATTTTTATACCGTGCAAAGTATAACTTGTTATAGACAAACTTTTGTATGTTTATTTTTCAATCAGTTTTCTAATGAAATGTTTCATAATATTACAATTAAAAAGATTTTGAATAATTTAAATTCTGTAAAATTTTATTAAAACTAAATCATATTTTCAAGTGTTTTATTCCAATTTTAAAAAATTAACTTTTAAAAAATTTTAATTTAAAATTTTTGAAATAATATTAAATTCTCGAAAATTTTAATGAATAATAATCTTCTAATGTAAATTCAATAAAAAATTAAAATTAATGAAAAATAGTTTTTGATAATAATATTAAAATAGTTTTCAACAAATGTAATTTTCTAAATTATTATGTTCTAATTTTTAAAAATTCAATTGTTTTTAATATTTTCAGTACTTCCGAAAATTCAAATTCATACATAAAATAATGAAATTAAAATTTTCCAGAATATTATTTTTAACATTTTGGAGAAAATAATCATATATAAAGTAATTTAAAATTTTTTAAAATTGACTATTTTAGAATTTTACAGAAATAATTTATTTATAATTAAAATTCTTCGAAAAATTTGATTATTTTTTTATATTTTTAAAAAACTCAATTATTTTTAATAGATTTTGTCAAATTTTGAATTATTTTTCAAAGGTTTTAGTAAATTTTAATTATTTTTTTAAAAAATTTCATCAAATTTATATTTTTTGGATATTTTGTAATTGTTTATTCAATTTTTAAACTTTTTGTATTTCAAAAAATTATTAAGAATTATTTTTAAAACCCTAATTTTACGAATTTCTTGATTTGATTTATTTTTTTATATTTTTAAAAAACTTAATTATTTTTCAAAAGATTTTGACATATTTTGAATTATTTTTAAAATGTTTTACTAAATTTAAATTAGCTTTGAAATGATTTGACCAAATTTCAATTTTTTAGACATTTTTTAATTATATTTCATTGTAAAACTTTTTGTATTTTTCTTAAAATCACTTAGAAATATTTTTAAAAAGTTAATTTTTACGAATTTCTTCATTAAAGTTTTTGAAAATGTTCTACCTTAATTAATATCTTTAAACAGAAAAATGGACGGTTTAAATTATTATAAAAAATTTGATTTTTTTATTTAAACGATTGAGGTTTTGAAGAAATTGCAATAATGATGAAAAATTTATATTGATAATTGATTTAGAGATGAAGTTTAGTTAAAAATTGTAGAAAGTAATTAAATTTATAAAAGGGTTACAGTTTTAATTATTAGAAATGATTAAATTTGAAAAGTTGAAATTTGAAAATTTTTCTTTCCTGAGAATAAAGAAGTAAGAAATATTTGAATATTTATTTAGCAAAATTGTACAAGTTTTGGTTAATTTGAATTTTTGTGACAGCATTGAATTAAATAATCGACTTTTTCGACTTTTTTTCTATTTTTAATCGACTAAAGCGACTTTTTTTGTTCGTTAAAGTCAATCCGAGGCCTGCAATACTATTTAATACTATTTTTTTGTTTCAGATGCGTATTTTGACTGTTCAACCGTTTCTTGACAAAGAAAAATTTTAAGGTATGAGAAAATAATTCAATAGTTTAAAATTAATTATAGAAAGGGTGTTAGCCCAAATGTCAGAATATTATATTTCTAAAACAGATGAAATATTATAGATTAAAAAGCGTTGGAATAAATTTACACTAAAAAAGATTTTAAAAATCCTCTTTAGGATTAAATTTTTACCGTAAAAATTGTGTCTCCAAAACATTTTACTTCAGAAATTCTATATGAGAGAAATATTCCGTGCTGCACGGGTATAAACATTATACTATTTATAAAATTAATTACTACACGCCCTTTCATTTCTCGAGAATAAAGTTTCACTTCTCATTCTCGAAATGTATTCTCATTTCCTAAAATCAATAATCGTCCCTTTTGCTTGAAGAAATACTGCTGTAGACATTGACCTAAATAAATATATGGAAGCTTTCGGTATATATAATTAAGTATGGGGTTTTTAACAAAAAGTTTTTTTTTCTCCCCATATTAAAAACATAAACTGAAACTAATTATAAACTACTTAAAAAATTAACAACTGCCCATTAAATATATTTGATCTCTAATTTTTTTTTACTACCAAAAAAAGGTAGAAACTTTTTTTCTTATCTCGCATGCTTCTTTAAATTTAAATAAAAAATCTCTCCGAAAAGAAGAGACCAAGATAAAATTTCTTTGTAAACTGATAATAAAATTCATAGAAATGCATATAATGTTATCAAAAAGGAGATAATTTAATGCGTTCAACTTATAATGATGAAAATAAAAACAAACATTTGTCAATATATATACATGATGTGATAAAAATTATTCACAGCGCTTCTTTTTCACACACACACACTTAAAATTCTGTCGAGGATGGATTTTAAAACGAAAATCAACAACTTTAGATAAATGAAATGCACTGCTGTGGCGCGCATGCAGGTGAAAATTTAGTGATGTTCGACACTGAATGGAAACACGTTGGGGGATGTTCGTGAATGTGAGGAGCGTCAACAAAAGGGTCATGTACCATTTGAGAATTTATGCGTAGCCACGCATCGTGCCGCCATGCATATAATTCATGAAATTTCCGGTATAGTCACTTTTTCAAAATCGAAACGTCTCAGACGTTTCTTCATCGCTCGAGGTTATCCGTGCTCATTCATACAAAATTCTCCTCAAACATCTATAGTTGACGAAAAAAAAGAAATTCTGTCTCAAAAAAAAAGAAATTGGTAAATTAACAAGTGTGGAATTTAGAGGTAATTGTATATACCGACAGAGGGTAGATAATTCCGTATTCACGTTATATACTGTCGGAGGGTGTATATAATCGATACTCAGAGGAGGAGCTTTTACAAAAGTGTAACAGAGGGATTTACAAGTTAAACTGCCTCCGAGTACTAAACTCACCCAACTCTGTAAACAAATTTACTCGCCATATTTGAATTGGTAATGTAGTATAATATTTCGAGAACACTCGGAAAAACGGATGAGAAAATTGGAAAAAGCAAACAATTTGAAAACACGATTTTGGTATTTTTTAAAACTAACTACTGATTTAATTACTTTCTTTTAGTTGGAAAATATTTTGGAAAATATTTTGAATAATATTTTAAATCACCAATTTGTATTTTAACGAAGCTTGTGTTTTATAATGAGGATCTCTCGCATTTGAATCTTGATGGACGTTTCTCTTGATGCACTTACGTATAATAAAAGAATGATGCTTAATCTTAAACCACATCACGTCATAGTAAATGATGTGAGAGTTTGATGTGCATATATGTACATCAATAGTAATCCCATCTGACCCACCCTTTCATTATATCACAACTATGACATGTGTCCACTAATCCCCGTTAAATTTTCCAGCAGGTCTAATATTAGAAAATTACAGTCTGAGTCGACAATAAAAATCACAAAGGTAGGAGAAAAATATAAAAATATTTTCCAAACTGTAAAAAATCCCTTTTTCGAAGACAAAAAAATGTTCTAAAATTCTAGAGCAAGTGCTCTAAATAATCTTTTTTTTTCCTAATGAGAAACATATTTTAAGAGTGGAAAAACTCATTAGCTGGTAATTTTGAGATTGTTCCGGTCTTGTTCTGGCACGCGTCGTTTTTTGGGATTCAAATTTCAGCCCCGTTCATTTGACACCCTTATACTCGTGACCTTTTTCAAATATGCACTAGAGCACCACCCACTTACTACAGGATCCTCGAAAACTAAGCGCGCCGCAGCTGCTGCTTTTCTGCTGGACCAACATTAAATCACAAGTATTCGCATCCTTTGCGCTCGCTCGGGAAGCATTCAATCGCCAAAGCGTTCTCAATTTTTACGGCAGCTGCTCGACATCTGCGGATTAAATTCTTACGCACGTGAAGAGTGCATGACCTACTTTTATCATCAAACAATAAGTGTGAAGCCATTGTCCGCAGGAACATGGGATTAATTTCCTCACTTTTGGTTTTAATAGCGTGTTTACAACACTGTTGTTGTACACTCCTAATGCTTACGAGTATTACAGACTTCGCGCACTGAGAAAAATAATTATTTGATTCAAATAACAGATTATTTGACTATTATCAAATAAATATTTACTTAAATCAAATAATTTTTATTTGAATCAAATAAACTGTATTTAAATCAAATATTTCAGTATTTGAAGCAAATATTATTTAATTGTTTCAAAATAAAAATTATTTGATTTAAGTAAATATTTATTTGATAATAGTCAAATAATCGGTTACTTGAATTAAATAAATTTTTTTCCCAGTGCACTCAATAATTAATTTTTAAAAAGAAACAAAAAATGCTTTCAGACTTTACAACAAAATTTAATTTAATAAAAATTTAATAAAAAGAATTCAATTCCTAAAAAGCTTTTCATTATTTACAAAAATAATTAAATTCTTGCGAAAGGTTTTATTAGAATTTATCAAAATAATAAATTGAATTAACAAGAAGAAAATTAATACTTTTAAAAATAATTGAATTCTTGTGATGAATATTGTTATTTATGAAAATAATTGAATTTTGAAAAAAAAATTTACTAAAGTGACTCAAAATAATTGAATTTTCGAGTATAATTTTGTTATTCATGTTTAATAATTGAATTCTTTTGAAGAATTATTTATTCATAAATAATTTAATTCTTTCGAAGAATTATTTATTCATAAATAATTAAATTCTTTCGAAGAATTATTTATTTATAAATAATTGAATTCTTGAGAAGAATTTGATTCAAATCAAAAAGAATAATTTAATGATTTCATAAAAATTTAATTGAAATTGTGTTTAAAAATAAGTGATTTCTTTTGAACAATTTTATTAAAATATTTTAAAATAATGGAATTCTGAAAATAATTAAATTTAAATTAATTAAATTTTAAAATAAATATAAAAATTCTATTTTAAATAATTCAATTTCTGTGAAATTTTTATTTTTTTCAGAAAAATAAGTAAATGTTCGTGTAGAATATTATCAAAATTTTTCCGTAATCGAATTCTATTGGAGAACTTTATTGATATTTTTTAAAAATAATTGAACGCCTAAGAAGAATTTTAGTATTTATGAAAATAATTGAATTATTTTGAAAAATTTTATTTAATTATTTAAAAAAGAATTGAATTTCTGTGAAAATTTTTTGTTAATTTTGAAAAAAAATTGAATTTTTTATAAGAATTTGATAAATATCGTTTTAAACTTAAAGAATTATTTTTTTCCAAATATACTAAATATTATGAAAATTTTATTTCAAAAAATTGATTTTTTCGAAGTTTTTTTGAAAATATTATTTTAAATTAATTAAAACCTAGTGAAATTTTTTATTATTTATAAAAATAATCGAATTTTGGATTCATTTTAACAATTTTTTTGTTAAATAATTGAATTTTGAAGGCAAAATTTGATGAAAATAATTGAATATTGAATATTGAATATTTTTTGAAACTAATTGAATCCTTTCAATGAATTTGATTATAATTTTTGAGAATAGTTTTTTGATTTCTAGTATTAGCGAATTTAAATAGAGTGAAAATACTAAAAATAACAGAAGTAGTAGCTTTTAGTGGCCGAAATCTAAAAATAGTACCCAAATAGTAGTGTAACTTAAAAAAAGTGGTAAATAGTGGGTTTTAGTAGATAAGTGCGAAGCCTGGTATTATTCAATTTTTCAGAAAATACAACGAAAAAAGCTAAAATGAAAATAAAGTTTCCCTTTTAGGTTCTTCAGAAAAGGAGTAAAAAAAACTTAAGTACAATTTTCTCTCTTTTAAATTTTGAATTGAATTTGATAAAAGTTTTCTACCTCACGTGTAACTTTGATTAAGCATTTCGAGAAAATATTTAAAAGTTTTGTAATAAATTAAAAGTGTAATCCACAAGGCAACCAGCATTGCAGTGATGGGAATGGCTTTAGTTAAGGTGAGTTCACAAGTGCAGCGTCAAGCTTAATTTCAAGTGGGGAAAATTTTGAAAATTTTTAAATGTTTTAGTTTATAATGCATTTTAAATAGGAAAGCAAGTGTCTATTAATTAAAATAGAAAGTTCAAGGCACGCGCATTTGTGTTTGGTGAGGGTACCTGACAGCTCTGCCACGTCTATGTGTTCACACTTAATTGCATAGTTAAAAGGTAACAGTGATTTATACACAAAAAATTTAGTGATTTATTTGCGTTTATAGTTTAATGAAAAGTGTAATAAGTGAAAGAGTGCCGATTATTAATTAATCTTCTTTTTTGGAAAATTCTAGGAATACAGGAAGAAAGTCTATATACTTGCGAGTAAATTATGTAAGTGTCCACTTTTAAGGTCATGTTATTCAGTGTGACGTTTTTATATAGTGATAAAAGACCAAGTGTATGGGGCAGGTGACTACTGAATAACATATAACTTTAACGTATTAAGATCTTGAATTTCTAGAACAAAATTTAAATCTATTGAATTTATATTTTATTTTAGAAATTCGAGATTTTAATATATTAAAGTTATCGAATAGATATATAATATGGGGTATATTTTATTCCAGCAATTTTTGCACAAGAGATTTTCCAATTGTTATAAAGAATAATTTTAATTTTAGTATTTTTCAGACATTGAAATTTGAGCTCAATCATGTCAGACATATTCCAAAAGCATGAAAAATTCGTAGCTGAACGAATGGGTAATAAACGAGTTACTGAGCTTCCCGGTGTTGGAGAGGTTTTGTGCAATAGATTAGAAGCTGCAGGTTTTGATAAGGTAAATTTAATTAATGCTGTGAAATCGTAAAATAATTAATTTTCAAGAAATGAAAATATGTAAATATATTAATCTTCTTCTAGGCATTTGTGGTACTCGGTCAATTTTTAATTTTAAAGAAGAATAAAGAACTATTTCAAGAGTGGATGAAGGACGTGTGTATCGCAAATTCGACACAGTCGCATGATTGTTATCAAGCTTTAACTGATTGGTGTGAAGAATTCCTATAATCAATTAACGAACCTCCATATGATGCAATAATTTTGAAATTCTATAATTTTAAAATTAAATAATTTAAAATTTTATGAAATAAATGTTAAAGACAAAATTTTGTTGTATTGAATTTGATACCGAACAAATTTTCTAGAAGAAATAATTAAAGTGTTGTTTTAAAGAAAAAGATGGGTAGAAGTGACCAAATGTTCCAATGACATTAAGAATATGAGAAAAGAATAAAAAGCGAACGGGAAAAAACACTCTTTACAAAAAGAATATTACAAATATAAACATGAGAAAATCTAATCTAGTCTTAGAAAATCGCCTTACATATGTTTTAATTAAGAGAACTTTCATTCAACTGACAATCGAAGAAAGCAAACATTTTTTTCCCCAAACTGTATCGACGACTTGAAAATAAATTCACTTGGCAAAAAAAAAGCATCGACGGTGGCACATCTTCCACGAAGCTACTAATAAAAATTCAGCGGCACTTTTGAGCTCTCGTCGCTATTGAACAAAAAGAAGGTAAAAAGTAAAGTTTCTCATTTGAATAAAATAAGTCTAAGAAGACCTGATGTATATACTAGTGGGGGTCTCTGCTTTGTCGCGGTGTGGTCCCCCCGTCTTCACCTCAGGGAACCTCGGGGGACTTTGGGGGACCACGATACACTCTAGCCCTCATGACAAATGACATTCCTCGATGAGTCCCTATGGTCTCCTAATCAGACCCTTGGAACTTTGCTAAACACTCGTTTTAATATTACTGTTACATCATCATACTATACAAGAGAGAAAATTGAACCGTTTACAAGAAAAAAAGAAAAGAAAAAAAAAGAAGTCTCGTCAGTTATTTCGTTTTTATAACTGTACTCTCCTTGAGTAGCAGCACCATTATATTTTCTCCGACATTTTCGATTTCAAGGCGTTAAATCATATGTTCTCTCTAAGGAATTCCCTCATGAGAAATACACGATGATTCATGCTATACTTCTGGTCTGACGTCAAAGGGAAAGGATATTAGACATTCTACGACCAAAGAGAGTCAGTTCTTGTCATTAATGTAGGTCATTGTATCATTCAAACTTGTTGGCAAATTGTAGAAAAAACTTGTTCAATTTTCATGAATAGAATACAAATCATTTTTTTATCAAATTTTCTCTAAAACAAAAATTTTTACACTAGGGAGAAAATTTATTTGATTCAAATAACCGATTATTTGATTATTAAATATTAATTATTGTAAATAATAACAACAGGCATCGGATATTACGACTTTTTCGACTAATTTCGACTATTTTCGACTATTTTCAAATAATGCAACTCTTATCGACTTTTATTAAAAATTTGCGATTTTTTCGAGTTTCTAAAAAATTTTTCGACAAAATACCATATTTTTTCTTTTAAAAATACCAAATTTGAAAAATAAAATGCAACATATTTCGATTTTTATAGCGTGAAAAGCATAACTATTGACAAATCTTTGAAAATTTATTTTTCAATAATTTTTTTAATTAAATTTTTGCAAATATATTAGAATTAAAAAGATTTTGAATAATTTAAATTCCGTAAAATTTAATTCATATTAAATCATCTGCTCATGTATTTTATTAAAATTTTAAAAAACTAACTTTTAAAGAACTTTAATTCAATATTTTTCAAATAATATTGAATTCTCGAAAATTTTAATGAATAATCTTTAAGTGTAAATTCAATAAAAAACGAAAATTAATGAAAAATAGTTTTTGATAATAATATTAAAATAGTTTTTAACAAATGTAATTTTCTGAATCATTATGTTCTAATTTTTTAAAATTTAATTAATTTTAATATTTTCAGTATTTCCGAACATTCAAATTTATACACAAAATAATGAAATTCAAATTTTCCAGAATATTATTTTTAACATTTTGGAGAAAATAATCATTCAAAATTTTCAAAATTAAAATTCTTAGAAAAAAATTTGTTTTAAATTATACAAAACATCTTCAATTATTTTCGAAAAATTACATTAGAATACTTATAAAAAAACTAATTCTTCAAATTGTTTTCTTTATTTTTTAAGATTCAATTGCGTTCCAATAAAGTTATTTAAAATTTTTTAAAATTGACTATTTTAGAATTTTACAGTAATCATTTATTTATAATTAAAATTCTTCGAAAAATTTCATTAATTTTTTGATTTTTTTAAAAAACTCAATTATTTTTAAAAGTCAAATTTTGAATTATTTTTTAAAGGTTTTAGTAAATTTTAATTATTTTTTTAATAGTTTCGTCAATTTTCTATTTCTTGGACATTTTTTAATTGCTTATTTAATTGTATTAATTGTAAAACTTTTTGTATTTCAAAAAATTATTTAGAAATATTTTTAAAACGTTAATTTTACGAATTTCTCGATTAAAAGTTTTGAAAATATTCTACCTTAATTAATATTTTTAAAAAGAAAAATGGTCGGTTTAAATTATTATGAAAAATTGTATTTTTTGTATATTTAAATAATTGAACTCTCGAAGAAATTGCAAAAAATGATTAAAAATTAATATAGATAATTGGTTCGGGTTATTATTTAGCTTCCAGAAATTGGCATCGATGCTCAGCACTAAAAAGTATTTTTCCTTATTTTTAGTAAAAAAAAATTTTAACTAATTTTACTCCTTTTATTCGCTTAAGAAGTAAAAAACTATTTAATAGTATTTTTTTAAACTAAAAACTTTGGAAAAAATTGAGTGATTAAATATTTGCTTATCAGATAGTGAAATATTCTCTTCAAATACAATTGATTTGTTTGAAATAAAAATTGTTTGATTCGAGTGAATATTTATTTGATTCAAATAAAAATTATTTGATTCGAGTGAACATTGATTTGATTGAAGTAAACATTTATTTGCGATAATAGTAAAAATAATCGGTTATTTGAATGAAATAAATTTTCTTTCTTCGCAGTGTTTATTTGAAAAAATAATTTACTTGAATATTTAAGAGGATTATATCTGCATTTTTATCGCGAGTTTAAAAAGAGTACGTAATTCTTGGTGGTACAAGTCCTTGACAAAGGATTTAGATATTCGAATACGCCTGGCGCCAGGCTATAATAACCCTTCACCCACGCGGCGAAACATCTTTTTGCAGAAAACGACTTAACTCTCGAGCCTGTGTTGCTCATACTAAATATATACTTTTAATTCACACTAGTAAAAATTTACACAAAAATCCATATTTTATTAAAATTATACATACATATGGACAGAAAATTAGAATCGAAAAAGTTCTTGTTTCTGTAATTAAAAAAAAAATCCCATCATTACGATTACTTTAGTCCTTACAGGACTAATGAGAACATGGAAAATAAATAACGAGAGTACGCTCCAAGTGCTTCTAAATGGAAAAAAATACACGGCGCAGCAAATGAAAAACCAATTATTATTATTTTTTGTAAAACATGTAGTTTTAAAATGTTGTATTATAATTAAAAAGAGTCTGATAGGCATCATTAGAGCGAGGATGCAAATTTTAGGGTTTCAGCCAGAATGAGTCATATAGAGATTAGTAGACCCCCATATAATTTATCGATTCTCTCTCGCAGACTGATAATTTGACTTCGCAGGTAATCCTCGAAAGGGTGTGTGTGTGTAAAATTTTAGATTGACACCTGAAGTTATTCTCGAATCGAATTATGATAATTCGTACAATCCCTTTTTTCATGTTCGTCAAAGCTTTTGGGAGTCGACACACAAACTCTCGTGGCACCAAAAAAAAGCTTTCTAGCCAACGCAAAAGAGGGGTAGCACGGATGAGTCATACTTCATCCCCTGCGGGGGGTGGTTTTGCTCCCCCTTTCTCGCTGCGGCAGCTTCTCTCCAATTGTAACAATACTGGGTGTCCAGATTGTATCATTTCAATCAGAAAGTCATAAAACTTTTGTCAGACATTTTTTTTTGTGTGCATCAAACACTTGAATTTCTGTTTCACTTTTTGTGCAATGACAACAAATTTAATTATACAAAATAGAATGTTTCTTCCATAGCTTTATGAAGAGATGCAAAAAAAAAATTGCATTGTAAAATTTTATTGTTGGATAAGTTTGTTTTAATTTTCTCGCAAGGGGTTTTAAGATAGAATTAAGACAGATAATTAAGACTCTCGTTTAATTTAGAACAAACCGAGGAAACCTTGTTTGGGAGGCGCCTAAAACTAAGCAGCTGCCGCGTTGAATCATCTAGACGCTACAACTGCGACGTTGTCACGTTTTCTGAGTATTTTTATCAGGAAATTTCATCTCTCAAGCCGCAAAAAACCACTCCTTGATGGATATCAAATTTGTGTATTTTTCTATTTCCAAAAAAAAATGTTAACCTTATACTTAATGTAAAATTTGTAATTTAATTTAACTTAACGCAAATATCGAGGAGGAGGGGAAATAATTCAGAATCAATTTCCAAATGTTTGCACTACTATGTCATTGGACAATTAATACCTTAAGGGCATAATTAAAGGAGCATTCGAAATAGTAGTTCAGAATATAATTCAACCTATATATACACTCTCTGTGTAAACTCGAGCACATGCTATAAGTGAAATCGTCGAGATATAATTGCAAAATTTAGTCACAAAAGGTATATTGATCCCTTTTGCGATTGAATTCAGGTCTTAATCGTGCGCTTATAATCGAATGCGAGTGAATGATTTTAGAAAAGGATTTTCTTCCACTAGGGCAATATCTGGTGTCTTAAAAATAGCGTCGAAAAAAAAACAGAATAATAATCCCGCAGCATCCCAAAGTAAAACACGCAATGAGACTTGAGAATCTTCAAAGCTTACAACCGCGGTATTAAGAAAAGGGGGCGAAGAGGATGATGGGAGAGTTACTTGTTAATGAAAGGTTCTTTCAAGATTCTCAAAAAAGATCAGCTTTCGTGTGAACAGACACGACACAAACCAAAGACTCTTTTTTTTAAAGATATATTTGCAAATTCGTAAAATTTGTGTGCATTTTCAATTTACATAAATATATGTTTTACGAAATATGAATCGTGAGCAGAGAGAAGGGGAAATATGACCAAATAACAGAAACTTGAGTTGCGTATACACGAATGGAATTGATAATCAATAGTGTCCTGTTTTTCGAGGACGCACTCAAGAGACACGTGTCTTTCATATTCAATTGGACGATTATAAGACAATTTTTGTTCGACTATAAAAGAGAATATTTGTTGGAAGATTGTATAAAAGAAAAAGAATTATTGACTACTCGGTGAAAATATTTTTTTTTCGAAAATAATTTTGATAAAGTGTAGCACAATTGTAGAGCCAAGAGAGTGCATTCTACATGTTGGCCATTGACCTTTGAAATGATTTTCCGATATTCGTGATATTGAGGAAACTTGTAACGTACCAGGTTTTCATCTATGGAGCATTCTTCCTCGAAAAAACATTCGTCATTGTCTTCTTTGACATCTTGTCGTTTCAACCACTCCATTATTAATAATATACAATCTCAAAAGAGATTTTCAGATCACGTAGAGTCGTACACTTTCGAGGACTTTATCTCCTCGTTTAGGATTTGCAGATCACGCGGCCATTGCCATTAACGAGATCCCCTCTTTTGATAAGTGAGACATTTCTCCAGTCGTCAAACTTTATTGAATTGATAATTTTTTCGACTTTTATTGGTTCACTTCACTTCACTCGATTTTAGAATTTAGAATTCACAATTTAGAATTTACAATTCAAAATTCAAAATTTATAATTTAGAACTGACAATTCAGAATTCACAATTTATAATTTATAATTAACAATCTATAATTTACAATTTATAATTTACAATTTACAATTTTAGTCATCAATTTTTCTATTCACTTTCTGTTTGCATTCTCTACCAAGGGACAAAACTGCTTTTTCTCACATGACACTTTAGCCCTGCACTCTTCGCAAAAACAAAAAAAGAACGATTGACACGAGAAAGCAATAGCTGTCAGGGACACACTTGCATTCGATTATTATTCACCAATGTCACGATCACTATACACAAGAGTCGTACTTGTTTCTGAATCTACTTTCTGAATTTAGCGAGTGTTGAAAGAAAAGAGTAGTTTTTCACGCCGCGAGAGTTGAGTGCAGCTGCGGCTGTCTGCGTGCAGTTGGAGAATGCCGAGGAAGCAATGTGGAGAATATAGAAGCCGGCCGGAAAGCAGTGTACCAATATACGGGGAGAATGAGACAGCACGAGTTTTAGGGGGAAAAAGCCAGCTAAAAAGAGAAAGAGACACACGCGAAGAGAAGAGGAAATAGTTATGAAGCAGAGGGGAATTCGAGGCGAGGAGGGGAATAAGATAGAAAGAGAGAGAAAAAGAGAAAGAGAGACTACAACGTGCGGGGGCGTAATGTGTACTCTGAATCAGAGACAAAATTCAAAAAGAAAAAATTTAATTGCTAATTTTTCAAACAGTAAAAACAGATTGTATTTTTAATTAGCTATTGAGAAAGTTCTGAAAAACGAGTAACTTTTGAGAAACTCTTGAGGAAGAACAGAAAAAATTAAGACCCCCCAAACTATTTTCTATTCGCTAAATTTTTGAAACGGAATAGAAAAAAAACTCGGGTTTATTTACAAAATATGTGGAGAAAAAAAAAATTTGATCCTAAGATGCGAATTTCGTCTGTGAAAAGAGTTCTTAGTGCTGCCGGATGCACTTCCGGGTTTCCTTAGAGGGTAATCCCTCTCCAATGGACTTGGATCTCGTATCACACCCGCGCAGTTGCTTAGAATCGGAAGCAAACGGTAGTTTCAAAAACTCGACTATAAATTTATTTCTGACATACGTGACACGTTATATCCTCTAATATATACATATACTTGAAAAAACAACTACTACTACTTTTTAAAACAAGAAATTAATAGTAAATAAAATGTAGTAAATTTCTATTCTTGTAAAAAAGGGTCAACATTTCCATATACCACTCTAGCAAAATCGCAATGTTGAAAAGTTGAAAAGTATTAAATTCTACATAGTAGAAAAGTAACAAATTCTACATAGTACAAAAGTAACAAATTCTACTTAGTACAAAAGTATTAAATTCTAAATAGTACAAAAGTAACAAATTCTACATAGTAGAAAAGTAACAAAAATTCTACATAGTACAAAAGTAACAAATTCTAAATAGTACAAAAGTAACAAATTCTACATAGTAAAAAAGTAAAAAATTCTAAAAGTTCCTCGATGAAACGAAAAATAATTGATACAGCCCTGAGAAAGAATACTTCTCTCTCTCTCTCTCTTTATCCATCTGACTTCCCCTCAATTCCCCTAAAACTCCTACCAGAGAGAGAGAGAGAGAGAGAGAGAGAGACGAGGCCCCCCACTCTCTCTTGTATACAATCAGCATGAGTTCAGGGACGATTCTTTCAGAGCAGTACTACACAATTACAACTATACTATAACTCTAATTCTTATATATACCATTTCGATAACGAGAGAATAGTTGAAACTAAATTGAAATAAAAAAGAAATACTATTTAAAAATCTAACTGTACATGAAGGAAGAATCATCAAAAGCCATCAACTATTCAATACATGAAAATTTAATACCACAAGCGAAGATTAAATACGAAAGAAAGAATACAATTAGGAGTATAAAAAAAATAGAAAAGCATGAAAGGGACAATGATTGAAAACCCGTTTTTGAGATAACAGTAAAAAAAAAAAGTAAATGAAAATAAATGAAAATGAATGGAAATGTAACAGTAAAAGCGTATTTTTTTTACAAAGCGACTCAGACACTTTTTTCGCTATGCAATTTTATTTTGAAAAAAAATCGCTCCTTCTGTGTTTGACACCTTGTGTGAAAAGTTTGTAACTAAAATATACCAACTATGTAATTTTGAATTTAAATCAAGTGAAGTGGATAAAAATTATAAAACAGTTTTTGCACCGATACGTTTGCGAAAGCCAAAATCAAATCAACTTTTTTTCAAAAGGATTTTTTAAAATAATGAATTGAAGAGTAGTTATGAAATTTATTTACAAAACAGATTTACATGGGAAAAATTTATTCAAACTTGAACCAAATAAATCGATTAGTACTCATCCATTAAATATTTACTTGAATAAAATAAACTTCAGTGTATAATCTTATAGAAAAGTTTACTTTATATATTTTTCCCCAAACCTTATTTTTGTATAATTTTACCAAGCATGATAAATTTAGAAAAAATTGGGGCTATTGTAACATGGCATGAAAAAGATATTATCTAAATCCCTTTAGTGCTATTGACTCTACGTCATATTTTGTGTGTACACTAAAAAGTAGCATTTTTAAATTATTAGGGAGATGTTTCGATTAAAAGAGTAATTTCTATTGTCGTTTTTAATGCACACAGAAACACACACGCCTGAATATTTTTTTGAATACATATACAGATTGAGAATGGCACACGAAGGTACCCCTCTCCTTCGGAAAGGGAAAGGGGTGGGGATGCCTCGCTGATGCTGGATTGTGTTGGTTATGGTTGCCAATAGCAACCCACGCGAGGATGCATGCACTCTGCGCAACGCATTCAAAATATATTGTTGGTTAGTTAGTGGTATGCATCTGTACATGTGCTTTCCTCTGTAGTATTGGTCCATCATAGCTAAATTAATTAAGGTTGACTCAATTTCGCATCTTTAGTCAATATCTACTACTCCCCATGGAAATTATATGTCATTAAGAGCTACGCCGAAATCAAACGTTTCTTCATAAGTTTCAAACGTTGATAAATTTAAATTGTTGATAATTTTTGCAAACAAGTTTATAAACAAATTTATGAACGAATTTACAAACAAATTTACGAACGAATTTACAAATTCAATCAAAATTTAAGAGTGTCTTAATATACTCACGATCTTTTCGAGAGGATGCGAACTTACCTGCAACAAAAAAAAGAACAATTATTATTTCTGTTTTTAAAGAAAAACGAACTAAAAAAGAGCAAGTGTTTTAGAATCCCTAAGAATATTTAATTCGCCGATAACAGGCCTCGGATCGACTTTAACGAACAAAAAAAGTCGATTAAAAATAGAAAAAAGTCGATTATTTTATTCAGTGCTGTCACAAAAATTCAAATTAA
This sequence comes from Leptopilina myrica (nomen nudum), assembly GCA_032872475.1. NCBI lineage: Eukaryota > Metazoa > Arthropoda > Insecta > Hymenoptera > Figitidae > Leptopilina > Leptopilina myrica (nomen nudum). The sequence continues at coordinate 2,299,003 of CM065459.1, read as the reverse complement.
TCAAAACTTGTATAATTTTGCTAAATAAATATTCAAATACTTCTTACTTCTTTATTCACAGGAAAGAAAATTTTTAAAATTTTAACTTTTCAAATTTAATAATTTCGAAATATTAAAACTATAACCCTTTTATAAATTTAATAACTTTCTACAATTTTTAACTAAACTTCATCTCTAAATCATTTATATAAATGAATTTTTAATCATTTTTTGCAACTTCTTCAAAAATTCAATTATTTAAATAAAAAAAATCAAATTTTTTATAATAATTTAAAAAGTCCATTTTTTTATTTAAAGATATTAATTAAGGTAGAACATTTTCAAAAATTAAAATAAAGAAATTCGTAAAAATTAACTTTTTAAAAATATTTCTAAATGATTCATTGAAAATACAATTAAATACAATTAAATATAATTAAAAAATGTCAAAATAATTGAAATTTGATCAAATCATTTCAAAGTTGATTTAAATTTAGTAAAACATTTGAAAAATCATTCAAAATTTATCAAAATCTTACGAAAAATAATTGAGTTTTTTAAAAATATAAAAAAAAATTAATGAAATTATTCAAAGAATTTTAATTATAATTAAATTATTTCTGAAAAATTATAAAGTAGTGCTGTATAAAAAATCCAATTTTTTATAATAATATAATTGTCCATTTTTCTATTTAAAGATATTAATTAAGGTAAAACATTTTCAAAAATTAAAATAAAGAAATATTTCTAAATAATTTATTGAAAATACAAAAAAGTTTTACAATTAAATACAATTAAAAAATTTCTAAAAAACTGAAATTTGGTCAAATCTATTCAAAAATAATTTAAATTTAGTAAAACAGTAAAAAAATAATACAGTTTTTTAAAAATATAAAAAAAATCAAATTTTTCATAAAATTTTAATTATAAATAAATTATTTCTAAAAAATTTTAAAGCAGTGAATTTAAAAAAAATTTTATTATACTTTACTCGTAGATAATTGAATTTTAAAAAATTGTAATAAAACAATTGTAAGAATTAATTTTCCATAAATATTGTAATGTATAATTTTTAAAAAATAATTGTATAGAATTTTATTTATAATTTAAAACAAAATTGTTTTTTAATTTTTTTCCAAGAATTTTAATTAAAAATTTGGAATATATGATTATTTTCTCCAAAATGTTAAAAATAATTTTGAACAATTTCAATTTTTTATTACTTTGTGTATGAATTTTAATTTTCGGAAATATTGAAAATAATTAAATTTAAAAAAAATTTGAACGTAATAATTCAGAGAATTATTCTTTTCTAAACTATTTTAATATTATTTTTAAAATCTATTTTTCATTAATTTTCATTTTTATTGAATCTACACTTGATTCTTTCTTATCATTTTTGATAATTTAATATTATTTGAAAAATTTTCAATTAAAATTCTTTAAAAGTCAATTTTCAAAAATTGGAATAAAACACTTGAAAAGATGATTTAGTTTTAATTAAATTTTACAGAATTTGAATTATTCAAAATCTTTCTAATTGTAATATTTTGAAACATTTAATTAGAAAACTGATTGAAAAATAAAGTTCCAAAAGTTTGTCTATAATAAGTTATACTTTGCACGGTATAAAAATCCAAATAAGTTGCATTTCAAACCAAAAATACTGTATTTTGGCGCAAAATTTAGAAGAAAAGTCTAAAAAGTCGCAATTTTTAAATAAAAGTCATCGATAAAAGTAGCATTATTTGAAAATAGTCGAAAAAAGTCGAAAAAGTCATAATTTAATCCGAGGCCTGGCCGATGAAAATAGCGAATAAAATATTCTCGTTCTGGCAAATAAGGGAAGTGGGATGATTTCTATATTAATATATTGTGCGAGATAAATTTCCGCGATCAAAAATAGTTTCTAAAACAAAATCGCCTTTCGGCCAATCACTTTTAGTGTTGTTTCTCTTATACAGTGATTTGTCGCTATGATACTTGAGATTGCGAATCGTAAATTGCAAATTTTATCGCTTTCCGCTGGACACACACTTATTTGACTCTCAAGTATATATATTCAAATAGTATATGCGCCTGTAGCGTCACCCTCGCTCCAGATTCATACAAACTTGGCGCCAATTTAATACGCTTACTTTTATGCTGATGGGTTATCAATAAATGAGCTGCAAGACAGCAGCACGCTGACAGCAATTAATAGAATTTAAAAATTCAATCAATCACAAGAAAATACAACTTTTGACGCGTGTTTTCATTTGATTATGTGTGTATCTTATAACTATATTCATTGATACAGCTCTATAAATAAAATAAATAAAACTATAAACTGTCGAAATCGTATTTAAACGTCAAAAATAAAAAAGTTGTCTTTGAACTAAAATCACTTAATTTTTAGTATTTGTCAAGCATATACGTGAAATAAATATTTTCATTCGTCGCTGTAATGTTGTAAATAAAAGTAAACTTGCAGAAATTAGGTTGCATACTCAACACATAATTCCTTGGAAATATGGCATAATCGAGAGCATCGTTCTTAGACAATGTTATGAACGTAAGCAAAACGTGGACGCATTCTGTATAATTGACACTGAAGCAACAATAAAATGCATTTTGCACACATATATACGTATAAATTAAATACATAAAATTATTACACTTTTGCATTTATTAAACAGAAAAGGAATGCGCGTTATCCGGTATTGCGATCGAGTTTGCATTTTTTGCTATATGTCCGTTTGTTTTTCTCTTAGAAACATATATAGACAACCGCATATGATTGAAAAAGCGTAAATTTATAACGTTCCTCAAGAATTGTTTGTTTCAAACTTTGAAATTCCATACATTAATGTATTGAATTTCAAAGCTTTAAATTCAATGTTGTTTTCAATAATTTTTTACAGATTTTTATAATTTTTTATAATGTTTTAGAATTTTTTAGAATTTTCTAGAATTTTTTAGAATTTTTAATAATTTTAACAGAGTGTACTATACTTGTTGAGTGTGTAAAGTTGTTATTTCTTATATAGGACGTAGATATTCAAGTGGCGCCTCTTTTGTCTTAAATCTCGAGTTAACATCAGCATAATGCGGTATATTATGCTGATAGGCGAAAGAGACTGAGATTAAGCACAAGACGAAGAAAGAAAAGAAAAAAGGGGGTCAATGACTGAGACATGAATCACAAAAAAAATGAATCTCTTCCATAATGCATGATGTATAAAGAAAATGTTATGTATTTGTGCCCTGATTTATTTTGACATTGTTTATTTGTCTCATTTATTGTCCCATTTACTGTCTCCTTTATTGTCTCCTTTATTGTCCCATTTACTGTCTCTTTTGTTATAAATATTCAATTCAATAACATTCACATCTAAGAATTTGAAAAATTTTGAACCAACATCGATCCCTAAATGTATAGCCAATTTATAGATTCAGTTTGAAATTTTAAAAAAAGCAGACGAGATTTGAAGAGAAAAATAAAGTTGCGGTACATTAGTGACAAAGATGGTTATTAATTCCACTTAAGAAAGATCATTAGAACGTGTACCGCCAGTGACGTCACTGAGCTTTTTAAAAATTGAAACGAATATAGTTATTGAGAAAATAAAATGGCAAGCATGTGATACTTCGGATTACAAAAGTGTCTCGTTTCGTTTAACAAGTGTCATTATTCGTGTGTGACAAATGACTGCTTTCATATCACGAATGATTATTTATTTGAGACCTTGTAAAGTGCAGAGAACATTGTGTTCAGAGTATTGGATTCAATAAAATGCATGTTCGATATACAAGGGTCAAATAAATTAAGATACAGAAACTGTCAAATATAATAAACATTTAATTTAAATATAAATATGAATATAAACATAAATATGAATATGAATATAAATATAAATATGAATATAAATAAAAATATGAATATAAATATGAATATAAATATTAATTTGTTATGAAAAAAAATTGTTAAAATAATATTTAATGTTTTGTTTACAATACCTAGCTACTACTACTGCATTATTTCAGTACTTTGTTCTTAAGGACAGCAAGAACTGTATATGAATTTGTAAGAACACAATGTACCGCAAAATGAATGAGTTCATGAAAAGACAAGGGGACCGGAGACAAAAAGAAGAACTTGGAACAAGTCGTGCATATACAAATTGCTGCAAGAAGGAAAAGAAATTCTTTTTTACTTTTGCTCTCGAGTTTTTACATTTCTCTATTTTGTATTTTATGTTTTATATATATTTTATACCAAACCCCATACTGCTAATACATTTGTTTATAATTAATATTTATATGTTATTCATATGTTATAATTAATATTGAACTGGTTCGTTAAAAACGACAACAGATAAACACTTTCATTTCTGACCCTTTTTAATCTTGAAAGTCAAAATAAATTACAGACTAATCCGTGTTTGTTATTACCTAACGCAGGTCATCAACTGTATGCAATCCTTAACGATCGATAATGATTAAAAGCTGCCTTTTTTCTCTTGGCATTAGGATTTTGCAACATGTATACACATAATAAGTGTAAAGAAAATACACTTTCAGATATAAATTCCTTTTTTTAATTTCAATTTATACGTGTGTTTAGAATTGAAAAGGCAAATATCTTTTTGAAACTATAGTTGACTTTTATAGCTCCTTGACCTCCACAGCGAAATATCTGGCGAATCTTTTGCTCGTGCTGATTCTTGCATGTGAGGCAAAAGCTTTAACACACTTGGCAAAGAGAAAAAAAAATAAGAAACTCTGTTGCAAGGAAAAAGAGGATAAACACACGACAAAGGGCCTCGCCAAGACGCCTTATAAGGACAACAGTTCCACAACGACTCCTGTTTAGTGATGATGGTAAACTCTGCCCATACTAAACGAAATTACTCGCAGAATAAAATTCTCTAAAAAGTATAAACCTTTCGAGAAAAAAAGTAGTATATGTAACTTGCTCTTGCCCAAATCGTTTGATCTCTGAACTGTAATGTATGTTCAAAGAAATTTGTGTATTTTTGCTATATCTGAAAGATGAAAGTTGGATAGAATCTAGAGCATACTGCTGTATCCATCAAGAAAAGTGGAAAAAATGGTCTATAGTTGATTGCCTATAACGGGATTGCTGCTTTTTTTCAACTACTTGATAAAATTAACTGGAAAACAAGTTTGAACTATTAGACGACTTTTCGAAATAATAATTTTTAAATTAGACTTCGAGTTTGTGTGAAAAAGAATAAACACAATTCCTTACCGTTTGAAGATCCTTGAGGTCCTTGAGAAAGAGCTGACTAGTCGACTTGTGTAGTCTATTCTTCATCCTTTTTTCCTTGCCAGAAACCATTCTTGGCTTAACACTGGACCTGACCAGTTTGTATTCATCCAGCACGTGCCTCCTTCTACTCTTGAAGGTTCCACACAGCATGATTTTTCTCTCACAATAAATTGCAAAAAAAGCTATATTTTTACGACTACAAACATTAAATTGAGTCAAACGAAATTCAAACAATTGTAAATAAACATTTTTTTTTCAATTTCAATCCTCTTTTCTTTAAATTTAAATTAACTTGATTCAAAAACTAAGTTGAAAACTCCAGAAGGCAGAACGAGATTCTTGTTCATTGAACTTTTTTCCAAGTTCTTTTTTTAACTTTGCGCGCTTCTTACACCGCAACGGCGCCAGCGAGGGATTCCTGCATCTATTTAAATGTCCTCATTTTCTTCTTTTTCTTCCCTTGATGTCTTGGATCTTTGGACTTTGTTATTACTGGATCTCTCTCTCTCACTCGTTTTCGCAATTTTCTCTTATTTCTCTCGGGAGAAACGAGAAACGACCAAAACTTTTGGGCTCCACTATTAATTAGCCCTCAACAGCCGGTGTCTGCAAATATACATGCGAGAATATGTATTCTACGCGCCATTGAGATAAATGAGGTGTATCGACTGATGTCAGGTGATACTGCGTCCAAACAGGGTATCCAAGGTTTAATGATCCAAGTTATTAGATGTCAGTGTCAAATTTCCTCCACACATGTTTGATATCAGAAGGGAATTGAATTTTTAAAAAAAGGCTGTAGAATGTTATAACACACACTAATTATCCAGATTGGGAATTGAGGTAATTTTTAAAGCAGTATCTTTGAACTATTTAGGATTGATCATGAACATCGGCGGAAGTATTTTTGAGAAAGTGCAACCTTGGGAATTATGCGGATGATTGCGAATTTTTCCAGCTTTTGAATCTTATGTATAGTTAATTGAATCTCAGCCTCATCGGAGAGAGAGCCAAGAAACGACTGAGGTATCAGGTCTTATAGTATATATGGTAGAAGGAACCCCACCACGTTGATTTTAACAACACCCGGCACCCGGCTTGACTGGACGACCTGGTCGCGTGGCGTTCGGCACAGATAAGCAGTGTTTCTCAAAATAAATGCACCTTGCAGGATTTACAATAGCTCTGCAATTAACTCTCGAATAGCAAACAAACCCACTAAACCACAAGATTCCCGCAACACCTTATAATGTCCCTATTTGAATCCATTAAATATAATTAAATTAGGCCTGGTAGAAATTTCTCTAATTAGCAAAGATGCGGTTTTTTTAACCGAAAGCAGTTAAAATCAAATATGGTCGTTTTTTATAATTGCGTGATACTAGTCTCTTAGATTGTTTCATTTACATTACGATAAACTGTGACAGAAAATTAAATGAGTAAGAGAGGGGTCCCGAACCGAACCCTTATATGACTAAGGTCACGGATATTATTTCGTGAGTCAGACACTACCCCGTCTAGTTGGATATTACACACTGGAACGAGCTGAAATGCAAATTGCATGGGAATCGATTCAACGAACTTTTATATCCAAATGGATTGTTACATCGTTAACTTTTGACACGCACACTGTTTTGAAACTGGAAACCTCGACAGCTCGAGTAACTTACATGCTGACTTTCGAGCCTATTTATTTGCCAACTTTGCAAAAATACAATTTTACCCCAGCAACATTGTAATCCGTTAAACAGGCCTCGGATATTATGACTTTTTCCACTTTTTTTGACTGTTATTAAAAAATTACAACTTTTTCGACTATTCTTCCAAATTTTGCGCAAAGTACAATATTTTTGGTATAAAATGCAACTTATTTGGATTTTTATACCGTGCAAAGTATAACTTTCTATAGACAAACTTTTGGCACTTTATTTTTCAATCAGTTTTCTAATTAAATGTTTCAAAATATTACAATTAGAAAGATTTTGAATAATTCAAATTCTGTAAAATTTAATTAAAACTAAATCATCTTTTCAACTGTTTTATTCCAATTTTTAAAAATTAACTTTTCAAGAATTTTAATTGAAATTTTTTGAAATAATATTAAATCATAAAAACTTATAATAAATAATCAAGTGTAGAATAAAAATGAAAATTAATGAAAAATAGATTTTAAAAATAATATTGAAATAGTTTAGAAAAGAATAATTATCTGAATTATTACGTTCTAATTTTTTTAAATTTAATTATTTTCAATATTTCGGAAAATTAAAATTCATACACCAAATAATAAAATTGAAATTGTTCAAAATTATTTTCAACATTTTGGAGAAAACAAACATATATTCCAAATTTTCAATTAAAATTATTGAAAACAATTTTGTTTTAAATTATACAAAAATTCTTCAATTATTTTCAAAAATTACATTACAATACTTATAAAAAATACTAATTCTTAAAATTGTTTTATCATAATTTTTTAAGATTCAATTACATTCTAATAAAGTAATTTAAAATTTTTTATAATTGACTATTTTAGAATTTTACAGAAATCATTTATTTATACTTAAAATTCTTCGAAAAATTTGATTAATTTATTATATTTTTAAAAAACTCAATTATTTTTCGTAAGATATTGTCAAATTTTGAATTATTCTTCAAAGGTTTTAGTAAATTTTATTTTATTTTGTAAAATTTCATCAAATTTCTATTTTTTTGGACATTTTGTAATTGTATTTAATTGTAAAACTTTTTTGTATTTTCAATAAATTATTTAGAAATATTTCTTTATTAAAATTTTTGAAAATGTTCTACCTTAATTAAAAGTTAAAAATAGAAAAGTGTAAGGTTTAAATTATTATAAAAAATTGGACTTTTTATATAGCGATACTTTATAATTTTTCAGAAATAATTTATTTATAATTAAAATTCATTGAAAAATTTCATTAATTTTTTTTTTATAAATTCAATTATTTTTGCAAGATTTTGACAAATTTTGAATTTTTTTAAAAATGTTTTACTAAATTTAAATCAGCCTTAAAAAGATTTGACCAAATTTCAATTATATTTTGACATTTTTAAATTATATTTAATTGTATTTAATTGTATTTTCAATGAATCATTTAGAAATATATTTTTAAAAAGTTAACTTTTACGAATTTCTGGATTAAAATTTTTGAAAATGTTCTACCTTAATGAATATCTTTAAATAGAAAAATGTAAGGTTTAAATTATTGTAAAAAATTTGATTTTTTTTATTTAAATGATTGAGTTTTTGAAGAAATTGCAAAAAATGATTAAAAATTCATATATAGATAATTGATTTAAAGATGAAGTTTAGTTAAAAATTGTAGAAAGTAATCAAATTTATAAAAGAATTATAGTTTTAATTTTCAGAAATTATAAAATTTGAAAAGTCGAAATTTAAAAAATTTTATTTCCTTTTTATTTATTTAATAAAGAAGTAAGAAGTATTTGAATATTTATTTAGCAAAATTATTCAAGTTTTAATTAATTTGAATTTTTCTGCCAGCACTGAATTAAATAATCGACTATTTTTCTATTTTTAATCGACTAAAGCGACTTTTTTTGTTCGTAAAAGTCGATCCGTTTTGTAAACAGTCTAGTATTTAAATGCGACGAGACAAATTGTCATAATTTCGTCACATAAGTAATTTATAGGATTTGACAAGTGCTTCGAAAATTTGAAAAGAAGGCAAAGTTGAAAAATATGAGAAAAAAGAAATCTAAACCATAATTTGAGGTGAAATTTTGAGAATCCCTGAGATCCTACCTGAGCGATACGCATGCGTTTCGACCGACAGATGTTTTCTTCTTGCCAACTGTTGCTGCTTTAGTGAGAGGCGAAAAGAACTTGAATTGCATCTGATTTACCAGAGAAAAGAAATAATAAGCTTTTTCGACATATTCAACCCTGCTTTAGAATTCCTCTCTTTCTTTCTCTCTCTCTCTCTCTCTTTTGAACTCGATTTTTTGAAAATTATAAGTTCGCGAATCATGGGGCGATAGCTATTATATTGACAAATCCGTCATATATGTCTTCATTTTTGACAATTGTGTTAGAACTATTAAAAAAAATACAATTTTGACAACCATTCGATCTTGAAAATTGAATCATTTTTAGAAAAACCGAAGATTTTGTTGAAACATATATGTCTCCATTTTTTACAATTGTGTTAGAAATTCAAAAATTAAAAAAAAAATATAATTACAATCATTCGATTTTGAAAAATTAATCATCGTTTAAAAACCAAGGATTTTGTTTAACATTATTAATAACTTAATTTAACATTATTAAATAATTAAACATTAATAATTGTTTAGGACTAAAATAGTTTATATTTAATTTGCAATACGCAGCTTTGTAAGAAATGTCGCAAGAGAACACCTGTTATGCTTGTCACTCCGAAAAATATTCAAAGTGTAAAAAAGTAGGATCTGATTGTGTGCGCCTCTTTTATATAAAGAAAATAGTTATAATGTATACGCGTACAGAAATATAAAAAGTGGTGTTTGAAACCGGTCACGAGCCAACATCACCTGCTCGTATACGCTCGTCTTCGTCGCTCATAAAAATTTTGTGTAACGCGGACTTATTCTCTGTCGTAAAAAAAAACCCTCCCCCGTGAATACACGCGTCCTTTGGTTTCTCTCATTTTTCCCTTTGGCCTTTCTTTTTTCCTTTGGCAAAAGATCTTCTCTTATTTTTTTCAGAGCTGTTCAAATCTCAGTGAGGGCGAGGCCCGATCACTTAACTTCGGCAACCACCTGCCTCGAAGAACACGTGCTGATGAAGCTGCCCCTGGTTACCATTTCGGAGCAGATGTTCTTTATAATATATATATATATATATAGAAAATACACATCTACCTGCAGATTGCGCCTGTCTTCTCCAAAGAACCGATTATAAATTTCAGAATATAAAAAATACACATATAAAATATAAATGTTCTGTTACGATTTTCTTCAATTTATGGTTTTCACTGAAAAAATATACTATATTTTACGAAATGGAGAGATGTCAAAATTCCCATGGTAACTTTATTCCTTTGAGTTGGAAAAAAATTCGATGTGCAATAAGTAATAATTTTTATGACTGTATACTTTTGTGTGTATATACAGAAATCGGAATAAAATTTTCTATATCGATATTTAGGAAAAAAGTTATGGAACTAGTTTTTCATTTATAAGAGAGGTAGAGCAACAGATGTGACATATTCGTGTCTTGCCCCTACTTCGATAAGAGTCTGTTGCGCGTGCACATATAAAGTATTACATTGTGCAACTTTATCTATGTGGCATCAGCATCCAATAAAAATGAGCCTTGTTTTATCAGGCTCTTTCATCTTTCCCTTATGCAAGGGTCAGAATTTAACATTCTACGATATGCAGAATGTTCCCCTATATATTCAAATGATATATCTATAGCTAATAAGACAAGAATTCGTTGGCATCATTACATTACTCTCTAAAACTGAATCAGTGGAATTTCACTGAGAATCAGTGAAATTTGACTGAGAATCAGTGACTCTATTCTCGCGATTTGAATCAGTGAAATTTGACTGAAAATCAGTTAAAAATGATTGAAATTTCAGTCATATTTCACTGATTGACCAATAAAAAAGTTACTGGAAATTTCAATCACACATATTGAAAATTTCAGTTATTTTTTAATTGGCCAATCAGTGAAATATGACTGAAATTTCAATCATTTTTAACTGATCTTCAGTCAAATTTCACTGATTCAAATCGCGAGAATAGAGTCATTGATTCTCAGTGAAATTTCACTGATTCAGTTTTAGAGAGTATTGCTGCGTCTACTTGGAAACTAAATTTTCATCGAATTACATATATTTAAATAAAAAGGAAATACATTCTCGAAAAAATTATAAAAACTATTCTTTTGGAAAGTTTTGACTAATATCGCAGGGCTCGAAGTAGGTCCGAAATCATGAAAAAGATTATAACTTTGCTTCAAGTCTGTAAAAGTCCGTTTTTTTTAGAAAAGGTTCGTAAAGTCCGTAATTTCATTCAAAAAGGATGAAAAGTTCGTAAATTGTACGATATAATTTGGAGAATTTTAGAGAAATTACAAATGATAGCAGAAATTCAATTATTTTTTAAAGTAATAAAATTCTTCGTAAAAATTCAATTTTGTTCAACAATTTTTTTAAGTTCTCTTCAAAATTTCAATTATTTTTAGAAATATTAAAATTCTTCTCCGAAATTCATATATTTTCAAAAAAACTAAAAAACATTGTCAACATTTCTATTATCTGTATAAATATAAATAACAAAATTCAATTATTTTCAAAAATGTTATTAAATTTCATTAAAAAATTTCAAATATTTTCTAAAGTAATAAAATTCAATTATTTTCAAAAATTTTATAATAAAATCCATTGCAAAATTTGAAATATTTTTAAAAGTAATAATGTTCTTCGCAAAAATTCAATTTTGTTCAAAAATTTTTTTAAGTTCTCTTCAAAATTTCAATTATTTTTAGAAATATTAAAATTCTTCTCCGAAATTCATATATTTTCAAAAAAACTAAAAAACATTGTCAACATTTCTATTATCTGTATAAATATAAATAACAAAATTCAATTATTTTCAAAAATTTTATTAAATTTCATTAAAAAATTTCAAATATTTTCTAAAGTAATAAAATTCAATTATTTTCAAAAAATTTTTAATAAAATCCATTGCAAAATTTGAAATATTTTTAAAAGTAATAATGTTCTTCGCAAAAATTCAATTTTGTTCAAAAATTTTTTTAAGTTCTCTTTAAAATTTCAATTATTTTTAGAAATATTAAAATTCTTCTCCGAAATTCATATATTTTCAAAAAAAAACTAAAAAACATTGTCAACATTTCAATTATCTGTATAAATATAAATAACAAAATTCAATTATTTTCAAAAATTTTATTAAATTTCATTAAAAAATTTCAATTATTTTCAAAAAATTTAATAAAATCCATTGCAAAATTTGAATTATTGTTAAAAAGTAATAATATTCTTCAATTCAAAAATTAAATATTGTTCAATATCTATTATCTTTATAAAATTTACCAAAAGAATTTAATCATTTTAAAAAAATTTAATAAAATTCTACAAAAACTTTTAATTATTTTAAAAAAATAATAAAAATTTCACAAGAATTTCAATAATAACAAATTTTTTTTATAAATTTCTTCGCAATCATTCAACTATTTTCATAATTAATAAAATTTTACCAGGTTTTAATTATTTTCGTAAATAATAACATTTTTTTAGGAATTCAATTATTTTTAATAGAATTTTAATCAAATTCTTCGATAAAATTCTTTAAAATTTTATTAAAATTCGTCCAAAGAATTTAATTGTTTCAAAATTTGTCAATAACATTTTTAAAAGGAATTGAATTCCAAGAAACATTCAATTATTCAATAAATTATTTATTTTTGTATTTAAATAATTTAATTTTCGTAGAATTTTCTGATAAACATTTATTTAAAAATAAATTTCATGTAAAATCTTAGATTATAATAATTGAATTCTTTCGAATTTCGTTAAATTTTTAAAATTAATTTAATTTGCGAAATTTTTAAAAAATTGTTTTAAAAATTAATTGAATTTCTACCAAGAAAGTTTTATCAAAACTTTTTAAAATGTTTGAATTTCTGCTTAAATTCTAATATTTTTTTAAATAATTGAATTCTTGCGAAAAATTTTGTTAAGATTAGAAAATAATTGATTCCCTGCAAAGATTTGTATTATTTGACGAAAATATTAAAATTCTTGCGAATAATTTCATTAAAATTTCTAAAAGTAATTAAAGATTTGCTAAGAATTTTGTTATTTTTAATTTATGCCAAGAATTTTATTAAAATTATTAAAAATAATTGAATTGCTGTTAATTTTTTACAAGAATTGAATTATTTTTGAAAATTTTAATTAAATTCTTCGCAATTCAATTATTTTCATAAATAATAAAATTAATTGCAGAATTTCAATTATTTTTAATGCAATTTAAAAGCAAAAAGTTAGTCACTGATTTAAATGATTAAACATTCTTACTAATTCAGATTTAGAAAAATGTCAGTCACTAATTTAAATTAGTAAATATTTTTAGTGGTTTAAATTTAGAAAGCACGTCAAACTTGATTTATTATTCCGTTTATGAACAGTTATATAACAATTAAACAAACTTACTGCAATTTAAATAAATTTCATGTAATCTGACCATGAAACTCTAGTGAGCAATTTGGTGCAATCAATGTTTACTAATTCACATTCTAAAATCGTAAACTAAAAGAAAATGATTTCTAAAAATTATATTTTTGAGCGCAAAAAGTTATTTTCCGCTCTATTTCTAATTTTTTAAAAAAAGGCTACTTGTTAATTTTTAGGAAATCAAATTTCTCTGATAGGGCGCCATTCACGGTAGTGTGTGGAATGAATTGAATTTCAGTAAATTTCCTGCCGTACCGACTATCACAATGTCCCAATGTCGATAATAAAATTACAGAATGCGATGATGAGTCGCTTTCACTCATTCCCGTTAGATTTCGCAAGGGATTCAAAAAATAGGTGTATAGATTATTTTTTTAAATATATTTTATTAAAAAAAAATTTTTTTAATTTTTTCTCCACGACAAAAATATTTAAATAATATAAATTAACGTAACATGAATTTAGTTCTTAAAATTGATTTTTAAATAAACGTTAATCGGTGTTTTAAAAAAAAATATTTTTTTTCCAAAGTGTAAACATGCGAAAAAGTGCAAAATGTTACTTTAAACATGAAGAGTGGGTGAATTTTCTTAGAAATTTGCAATAAAAAATTCTGCAATTCAGCACTAGTGGCGACCTGTTTGCTGCGGTCGTGCAATATTTTTTTTTGAGGGTCACAAAAATTATTTACCATTGCGTAACATTTTATTTGCGTTAATAAAATGTAAATAAAAAATAATTTATTTAAAGAAAAAAAAATGACATTAAAATTCACTTGAGTAAACTGTGTTTTAAAATATACGTCTTTATTGTCTCATAAAAAAAACGACCATCACTACTCAATAGTTACAAAACGTAATCATTCAAATGTTATCATTTCTTTTTTCCAATAAATCATAAATAAACCATTAATGTCATTTCTAGTTAGAGTCCAATAGGAACTGTCAATTTTTTTTAATTCTCAAACTTTCAATTTCTGCAATACTTTTTAAATACTAGTCTCGTAATTTTTATTATCCAGTGTGAAATATTTAATGTTAATCGATTTTCTTCATTTTTTTATTTTCAATTAAAACGTATAGAATAGTCAAGAAAGAAAATTTTGTTTATAACGACTCTAAAGTGCAATTTGTTTTTTTTTTATTGCGGCTATGGAAGAAAATCATTAAATTTCGGATCTGGACTTTTTTCTCATGCGGTGCGTGATTTACGGATTATTCTAGTTTTTAAATGTGCCAGAGATGAAAAATAAAAATATTGGATTTGCTTTATTGAAAGTGAAGAAGTCACCATCGCAGGTAGTATACGATTCGTTCCGGGTTGCTGGTCTATTGATCGACTGCCTTGACCGACCTCTAGGTATCGCGCCAAGTGCAAGTGCAACCTATACGATCGACAGTACAATGACCTCTGACATGAATTAATTTTTCAATTATCTCATCTCTCCTCGTTATCACTTTCTTCTTTAATAATTCCACTTCGTATGGGAAGCATAACTAACGAAAAATGACAATAATTCGTCACAAAAAAATAATAAAATATTTAAAAACAAAAATTGTCCACACCATTTGGACACGTGCGATAATCTTATCTCTAAAAAAAAACAGGTGATTAAGGTTAATTCTAAAAATTGCGATTGTATCCGTACACAATGACTTTTTACATTTCTACCCTTGAAATTCGTTTATCTCGCAGAAAAGTCTTTTTTTTAATCATTTAAAATATTCAAGATAGTAACATTTTTGATTCGAATCTTATTGCAACTGTGAGTAATTACACATGCAAAATTCCTGTGAATCATCAATATTATCGAGTCATTAGAGAATGAAAATGTCTTTTCCTTCGACTTCAATTTTCTCTGTGTATATTAATTCGAAAATGTAGTGTCGTATTTAAGTTTAAAAAAAAAACAGATTAAGAAATCAGAAATATAACTTCGAAGTACGTGGAAATTGATGAATGCACCGATACTCCAGAAGTTGGCTACATTTATTAAAATCTAGAACTACTGGTGTTCTAGAAAATTATTAAGATCACTGTATGCCAATTGATGCCAATTGCGAAGCGTATCTCCGCGCTAATACTTTTGCCGACTCTTCCAATGAAACTGGGCTAACTTCTGGGATCCATTCAAGGAATATAATTTTCATTATATTAATTCCATTCGCGGAAAATATGAATATTATTCTTCCGCTATACAATCATGTTCAATAGGCTTCTATTTAAAAGCTGAGATTTTTTTCTAGAGCCCAAATCTTTTTGAAAAGTATTATATAATTTTGTATCTTGTATTATTGTATAATTTTGAATTTCTAAAAATCTAGTAGCCCAAATTTCGAAATAATAAATAATTCTCATCTAATAAGAGATTCAATTCATAGATAAAGTTCGCATATTTTTTTTTTTACTGTTACAAAGATTTATCACTCCAATACACTTAAAACACATTTTTACTGGTTTTTTTTTAGATATTAAAAATACAACAATAAACTCACCACTGTGAGATTATCCAGCTCTCCCAGCCATTCGTTCAGAAGCTGTTCTGGATCTGTTTCATTGTCGCTGTCTTCGCCTCCTTCTTCCTCGTACCGTTCCATTTTCAAACTTTATTCCAGCTTGAAAACTTTACTTTCAAAACCTGAAATTGTAAAAAGAGGGCAAAATTATTATATTGTTTCTTGTCCAAAAGTGTAAAGTAAGAAAATAAGTGAGAATATATAATATTCAGTGGAAGGAATTCGCAAAAAGTATAATGCTTACAAAAGTATGCTTACAAAAGAAACTCTCAAATATGGAATAAAAAACTGGTTGCGAGAGAGGAGTCAAGGAGAGATGAGACTGACACATTAATCATCCAGATATAAATTTAAATTAAAAATCAAAATCTTTATTATTGTCCATATATGTACAGAGGAGTAAGAAATTAACGAAACACTTGTGCGATAAAAGTGTACCAATTTCGAATTTTATTTTTGAAAAATCTAAGACACTTGTCAATTTTGCAATTTTATTTGTTCCGAAACGTCAATTTTACAATTTACCGTATAGCTGCCAGTTGATGCAGTCATAAATTGGTACGCAAACCTGACTTTTAAAGTAACACACTTGTTTGAAAATAAATATTCTTTTGTAACACTTTTTTTACCATACGAACTGATTCATCATTTATTTATCAAAATCACAGGCCTCGGATATTATAACTTTTTCGACTATTTTCAAATAATGCGACTTTTATTCAAAAATAACGACTTTTTCGACTTTTCTTCCAAATTTTGCGCCAAAATACAATAATTTTGGTATAAAATGAAACTTATTAGATTTTTATACCGTGCAAAGTATAACATATATTATATTGGAAGTTTATTTTTAAATCAGTTTTCTAATTAAATGCTTCAAAATATTACAATTAAAAAGATTTTAAATAATTAAAATTCTATAAAATTTAATTAAAACTAAATCATCTTTTCAAGTGTTTTATACCAATTTTTGAAAATTAACTTTTCAAGAATTTTAATTGAAAATTTATCAAATAATATTAAATTATAAAAAATTATAATAAATAATCAAGTGTAGATTCAATGAAAATGAAAATTAATGAAAAATAAAGATTTTAAAAATAATATTAAAATAGTTTAGAAAAGAATAATTATCTGAATTATTACGTTCTAATTTTTTTAAATTCAATTATTTTCAATATTTCCGAAAATTCAAATTCATACACAAAATAATAAAATTAAAATTGTTCAAAATTCTTGAAAACAATTTTGTTTTAAATTATACAAAAATTCTTTAATTATTTTTGAAAAATTATACATTATAATATTTATAAAAAATTAATTCTTACAACTGTTTTGTTAAACAATTTTTTAAGATTCGATTACCTTTGAGTAAAGTATATAAATTTTTTTTTAATTCACTGTTTTAGAATTTTTCAGAAGTAATTTATTTATAATTACAATTTTTTGAATAATTTAATTTACTTTTTTATATTTTTAAAAAACTTAATTATTTTTCAAAAGATTTTGACAAAATTTCGAATTATTTTTGAAATGTTTTACTAAATTTAAATTAGTCTTGGCAATATTTGACCATATTTCAGTTTTTTAGACATTTCTTAATTGTGTTTAATTGTAAAACTTTTTTGTATTTTCAATAAATTATGTAAAAATATTTCTTTATTAAAATTTAAGAAAATGTTGAAACCTTAATTAATATCTTTAAATAGAAAAATGTAGAATTTATATTATTATTAAAAATTGGATTTTTTATACAGCACTACTTTATATTTTTTCAAAAATAATTTATTTATAATTCAAATTCTTTGAAAAATGTCATTAATTTCTCTGTTTTTAAAATACTCAATTATTTTTCGTAAGATTTTGACAACTTTTGAATTATTTTTTAAATGTTTTACTAAATTTAAATTAGTTTTAAAAAGATTTAACAAAATTTCAGTTTTATTAGACATTTTTTAATTACATTTAATTGTAAAACTTTTTGTATTTTTCTTAAATCATTTAGAAATATTTTTAAAAAGTTAATTTTTACGAATTTCTTTATTAAAGTTTTTTTTAAATGTTCTGCCTTAATTAATATCTTTAAATAGAAAAATGGACGGTTTAAATTATTATAAAAAATTTGATTTTGTTTATTTAAGTAATTGAATTTTTGAAGAAATTGCAAAAAATGATTAAAAATTCATATCAATAATTGATTTAGAGATGAAGTTTAGTTAAAAATTGTAGAAAGTAATTAAATGTATAAAAGGGTTATAGTTTTAATTTTTGGAAATTATTAAATTTGAAAAATAGAAATTTAAAATATGTTATTTCCTGTGATAATTTATTTTTCGAAATCATGTAATTCAACCCATTTTTTTAAAAACAGAATTTGGATTCACTTTTATAAATAATAAATAAACTTGTAGTAGAAATCTCAGTCGAAAAGTACGCAGATTTCTCGTGGAAATTTTTTGAATTTTGTCAGATAGAGGCCATTGTCTTATAGCCGTGAAGTTTATGTTCTTCATTTCTTCTTCCTGGTTCTCCAGGCACGTCCAAGTGATTTTACGCTTTGCCCACGAATAAAACTATATAGAGAAAAATCGGATGGAATTGGGTTATAAAATTTATCATCCTCCAAAAAAATTAAATTAACATCAGAAAAAAAAATCTCAAACAATAGAATTTCGAATATTCCTTTATAGACTGTAATAAACATTTATACAATGTATCGTAAAATATTTCAGAAAATGAATATAGAAATATTAGGAAACTTTTATTAAATAAGTTTTAGAAAAAGACCGAGTAGAAATAATACGAAACTAATATAAAAGTAATAGAAGCTAAAAAGTAATATTAAAAAAATGAGAAGAGAGAAAAATGTTGTTTCGAAAAGTATGAAAAGAGAGCTGGATTTGAATGGTGCGCAAAGCAACTTACATGGCATTGCATTCCAAGATAGAGCGTAAAATTACTTCGTACGTGGTAATTAGAGAGACAGAACAGAAACGAATAGCGAAGGGAGAGAGAGAAAGAGAGGAGAGGAGAGTTAACGTCTCTAGGATATACAAGTCAAGAAGATGGAAGCAGTTTCTGCTCGAGTGCCACCACGTTCCAAACACTTTCCAATCGGGCGTAGGTATAATCCCGTTAAAGAGTTGATATTATTTCAAGCAAAAAACTTAACGATCGCCAATAGCTTTTCAAGGTGACAAGTATATTTCTAAATTAAACAATATAAATTCATCAATAAAATTCAAAAATTCTTTTTTAATCAAATTTATAAATTTATTTATTTGTTACATAAATTTGGACGAAACGAAAATATTCTTCAAGACAAAAATTATTTTTCCCACACGACAAACATCGCATGCTCATTTCGAATAAAATTAACATTTCTAATGGAGTCGATCTGAATGAGGTGCATAATCGATGTCCGGAAAGAGCATTATTTTCCACGTAAATATTGAGAGAATGATAAATATTAATGCTATAAGCTTTCCTCCAATGATGACTATTGATACAAGTGTGCTGACACAAGTTTAAAAAAGAAAATAGGTCTCTCTACATTAAAACATAATATATCCCAAAAACAGAACCACAAATTTTTTATTAAAATAAATACAAAAAAAATTACGGGTTTCCATAAATGTAAATATAAAACACATAATTTTAACAAAAATCCAAAAGTATTTCCTTAAACAAAGAATTCTTGTCCCCGGAAGTCATGAGTCACGATGATTCAAAAACTTTTTTTCATGATTCGTTTCTTGGAAAACAGATTGAGAAGACAACGTTCAATTCAATGAAACATGTTTTTTTAACAATTGTATAAAAATTCGAAGTAACCCACATTTTCATCTCTTAATCTATATTTTAAAAGCGTTCTGGTCCCGAACGAATCGATTTACTCCTAATAGACGCACACCATCACTGAAAATAATTGGATTTTTATATTTATTTTTATAGCACATGTTTATAAACAAATATAAACATTTTATTTATTTTCAAAATTTTGCATTCATTATAAAGTTGAGTGGAAAAAATTTCAACAAATCTTTTATATAGCTAGGCTACTATTGCTAATACTACTTTCATCACGATTCAGATACAGTTAATCGGTTCATTGAGACATTCAACTCAATAAACTTACCCACGCAACTTAAAAAGGAAATATGCCTCATAATAAAACGAAAAAAAAGAAAAAGTAAAGTAAAGTTTCTGTATTTTTAAATAATATTTTTGCATAAATATTTAGGTTACACTGTAAATGTAAAAATTATTTACACTCTATAAAATGAAATTGTTATAATGTTTGAAAAATTAATTATAATATTTAACAGAATGAGATGACTCGTTTTAATGTCGGTAGTAAAATTATCTTATCGTAATACTGCAAAAAAGAAGTAAAAAAAAAAATTGTGCAAATCACTGACTCATGCTAAAGGTTATATCCCTATATTACTATCAATTAAGATAACAAAGACTTTTATTTAAAAAAATTATCCAAATATTACACAACTTCCTCAGTTCTTAATAATTGAGCCTTTTTTGTTTGCTTTTTTCAGAGAAACCATAAAAAAAGTCTTTTTCCCCCTTTCGTAATAATTTTTGCAAAAAAATATTTATTTTCAATTATTAAAACTTGCTGGCATTCGTATTTAAATATATCCTATCGTTGGTCTTCTTTTTAGCAAGCATCAAGGCGCCGTCTGGACAAAGTCCGTAAAATAGTCAATCCCTACTGATAGCAATAATTTCCCCCTCTTCAGATATTACTGTACAATAATTACTTTAAGAACACACTTAAAATAGCATCAAAGGTTTATTTTAAATTACATTGAAAAATTATATGTATCCAATCAAAATGTTATTTAAAATAAACACAGTTTTTTTGAGGATATCAAATTGAGACAAAAAATAAATCATCAACTTGATATCCTTAAAAAACTGTGAAGAAAATAGATAAAGTAAAAAAAATAAATAAAGTAAATAAAAACAATTTTCAGCAAAAATAATTGCTGTAATTTCCAGGCCTCGGATATTATGACTTTTTCGACATTTTTCGACTATTTTCAAATAATGCGAAATTTATCGACTTCTTTTAAAAAATTGCGACTTTTTCGACTTTTCTTCCAAATTTTGCGCCAATCAGTTTTCTAATTAAATGTTTCAAAATATTACAATTAGAAAGATTTTGAATAATTCAAATTCTGTAAAATTTAATTCAAACTAAATCATCTTTTCAAGTGTTTTATTCCAATTTTTGAAAATTGACTTTTAAAGAATTTTAATTGAAAATTTTTCAAATAATATTAAATTATCAAAAATTATAATAAATAATCTTCAAGTGTAGATTCAGTAAAAATGAAAATTAATGAAAAATAGGTTTTAAAAATAATATTAAAATAGTTTAGAAAAGAATAATTCTCTGAATAATTACGTTCTAATTTTTTTAAATTCAATAATTTTCATCTTTCCGAAAAATTAAATTCATACACAAAATAAACAAATTAAAAATGTTCAAAATTATTTTTAAAATTTTGAAGAAAATAATCATATATACTCCAAATTTTCAACTACAATTCTTGAAAACAACTTTGTTTTAAATTATACAAAAATTCTTCAATTATTTTTGAAAAATTATACATTACGATATTTATAAAGAATTATTCTTACAATTGTTTTGTTATACAATTTTTTAAGATTCGATTACTTTCGAATAAAGTAAATAAAATTTTTTAAATTCACTGCTTTAGAATTTTTCAGAATCTATTTATAATTACATTTTTTTGAAAAATTTGATTTATTTTCTTATATTTTTATAAACATAATTATTTATTAAACGATTTTGACAAATTTTGAAATATTTTTTAAACGTTTTACTAAATTTAAATTAGTTTTGAAAAGTATTGACCAAATTACAATTTTTTAGACATTTTTTAATTGTATTTAATTGTAAAACTTTTTTGTATTTTTAATAAATTATTTAGAAATATTTCTTTATTAAAATTTATGAAAATTTTCAAACCTTAATTAATATCTTTAAATAGAAAAATGTAAGGTTTATATTATTATAAAAAATTGGATTTTTTATACAGCACTACTTTATAGTTTTTCAGAAATAATTTATTTATTATTAAAATTCTTTGAAAATTTTCATTAATTTTTTTTATGTATTTAAAAAACTCAATTATTTTTCGTAAGATTTTGACAAATTTTGAATTATTTTTTTAATGTTTTACTAAATCTAAATCAGCTTTAAAATGATTTGACCAAATTTTAATTTTTTAGACATTTTTCAATTATATTTAATTGTAAAACTTTTTTATATTTTCAGTAAATCATTTAAAAATATTTTTAAAAATGTTCTTCCTTAATTAATATCTTTAAATATAAAAATAGACTGTTGAAATTATTATAAAAAATTAGATTTTTTTATTTAAATAATTAAATTTTTGAAGAAATTGCAAAAAATGATTAAAAATTCATATAGATAATTGATTTAGAGATGAAGTTTAGTTAAAAATTGTAAGAAGTATAATGAAATTTCTAAAAGGGTTATAGTTTTAATTTTTAGAAATTATTAAATTTGAAAAATTGAAATTTAAAAAATGTTATTTTCTGTGAATAAAGAAGTAAGAAGTAGTTGAATATTTATTTAGCAAACTTATACAAGTTTTGTTTAATTTGAATTTTTCTGACAGCACTGAATTAAATACCTAATCGACTTTTTCGATTTTTTTATATTTTTAATCGACTGAAGCGACTTTTTTTGTTCGTTAAACTCAATCCAAGGCCTGAATTTCTCACCTAAACAATTTTCAAATTCAAAGAAGTCCTTCTAAACAGGAAAGTTATCCATCGCTCACATTCAAAAATACGCTATAGTGGAAATATATAAATGAAAATTGTGCGTCATTTGAAAATTAGCACTCGGCGCCTGATATAGACAAGAAGTTTGAAAATAGTTCTTATTCTGTAAAATTTCTAGACTCGAGTAATCCACTTTAAAAAAAAAAAAAGAAAATAAAAATAAATTTAAATTTTGTATGAATTGGTGTTCGTGATTTATTCAGAAAATAATCTTTGTCTCTCTTTCTCGCACTGAACGCCCCCAACGACTATTTTGAGAACAGACGACGTAGCAGATGTGTGCTCACGATTTTGCACCCTTCTCATTGCAAATCTCCAAGAGTCCTCCTCCTCCTCCTCCTTCCATTAGGAAAAAATCTCCCAACTATTAGCAAAGAAATAATGAATCTCTTTCAAAATTTCGATACATTTATCAAATATGTACACACATATTGAACGGATGGGAAATGAAAATGACGAAGCGGATATAACAAAAATATGATCGTACGTATAAACAGAGCTTAAACTGTGTCTGTGCTTCTAAATATATATATATATATGTATCTTATGTTGGGATCCCCATAGCCGCCGTACATCCGGTTTAACAAATCCTTTAAAACCTATTTTCTCGCTTCTCTAATTATAAAAATACTTTTTTTTTACAAGAATAAAAAAATATAAATATTAAGAATGAAGTCGTCGATTTTATTATTAATGCAGAGTTTCCAATAAATTACTCACATGCGGTTTTGATATTTTTGGTATTCGAAAAAAATTGTCTGATGATGGGTGTCTAAAAAAGTGGAGATTCATTTCTAGGAATAGAGATGTGAGTACGACGACCCTCGGAATCGATATTTCTATTGAGCTTTGTATAAAGTTCGTCTCTTCAGAGCTTCACTTCAAGAGGCGTCTCTCTCTCTAAAGCTGCATACATGTTGAAACGCTACATGTGAGTTTTTTTCGCAGTGCACATTTCACGTGTGGTAGGTTAGGATGCTGACTGTGAAAGTGCAAAAAACTCACGCACCCAGTTGCAACTTGCAATGTACGCAAACAAAACGTATTTACAACTTTGACTTATTAATATATTCATATCTTTCGAATCGATTTTTAACAGAACTCTTTGAGTTGACGCTGAATTTGATGTTACGAAATTGTCCGAAGACAATTATTCCAATTTTAATGAGATGTAAGTGCTAGTTGCACACAATCTTGATCATCGAATATTATTTGTTTCGTAAACCGGAAAATTTGAATAATTTCATTTAAAAATTCTTGGGAAGAAAATGTTGTCACAATTTTTCAATTTATAAAAAAGTTGTTATGCTCAAACAGCGAACAATATACTGAAGTAAAATTAGTAAATAGATTCGGTATTTTTTCGTTTTTTCATAAGATGCTGTAAATTGAAACAGTTCAAATCGAATTTTGATAAAAGAATGCGATGCCCCTTGTCGCATCGTCCTGACAGAATCGTTTTTATCCGAATCGATGGTCCGAATTCATTTCCAAATAAGGTCGAAGCTATACACCATGGGAAACGATTCCACCGCCAAACTAACCGCGACTCAATAAACGAATCTTGAAATTTTCAAACAAGTTTTGTTTTCAAAAAACAAATATTTTGCTTACGTTAAATTAATTAAATAAATGTCAAAAAATTCAAAAATTATGAGAAATTTTAAAATCTTGATTGTTAGTGACTATATGTGGAATTTAAACATCATATACTTTCTTCCATGCATTTTCTCCGCCACAACATTTTTACCCTTCAAGTCGTTTAAAGCTGTTCTTTGATCCTTTTTTGAATAACTCTCAATGAAGGGTTGGAACATACTGAAGGACACCTTAAAACTCTTTATACCATGGAACGTATAAAGTAGAATTAACGCCGTCATTTTCCGTCAAAGTGTACATAATTTTCAGAGAAAGCAAATGTTTTACTTTAATTAAACGTGAAAATAAAAATAGAGAAAACAAATTTTTTTTATAATTTTTCAATCCTAAAGAGTTGGAAATTTATCAGTATTCCTACGGCGAGTACATCGCATACATTTAATACATTTAACGATCAGAATATAAACAGATGTTTAATTTTCAATTTGGAAAGTATATTAATATTTATTGTATCACTCTTTATAAATTGCAACATTTATTCCAATTTGATTTACCTTTATATTGTTTACATTGCAGATGGGCTTCAATTTAATGCATTTATACGCTTTCGTGTACATGATACCTTTCAATAATTTTCAATTAGAATTGTAGATAATTTTTCTTTTCGTATTGTTCGTTAATTTTGAATTTATTCTAGTAAAGGATGGAAAAGCTTAGAATTGGGAATAATTTGAATTGTAGATAATTTTTTGTTTGTACGTTAATTTTAAATTTATTCCAGTAAAGGAAGGAGAAGATTTGAACAGTTTAGGTATAATATTGAATTTAAATCTTATTAGAATGCTAATTATTATTTATTCACGACTGAAGTGTCGAACACTTTCTCTGTTCTCTCCTTGAAAAAAATTTCAAGAGAGACCACCCGCCGCCGAAAATCTCCTCAGTCTCTAGGTGCGCATTGTCATAAATTGTTCCTCCTACACAATATTTTTATGGTGCACTGGAGGCGGTGCTCTTGGATATACGCTCAAGCACAACAAACTTTTGATAATAACGGTTATACACCATATAATAAACAGAGAATCAAGAAGTAACAAAATATTGTGAAAACGTCAAATTATTTTCTGCCTGCTTCTGCTTTTTTCTTTCACAATGATGTTCAACTATATCAAAACTAATGATTGCTCACCAAAAGACTCTTATGTGGTGAGAAATAATTTTAAATTCTTTAAAAAACAAAAATTTGGTCTTTATAGAATAAAGATTTCTCAATAGAAACGTTTTAAATAAATAAAATGTGTTCAAAGAAAGAATTTCGTGAAAATGAAAAGAAATCTTTAAAAATCATGTATCTTTAATTCTTTATTATTATAATCATGATTTTTAAAAATTTGATACCTTTTCTTAACATTGGTAGCATGATGACTCTAATGGGTTTTCGTCTTTAAATGTTTAAAGCTTTATTAATAATACCAAAGTGTTAAATTAACGGTTATAAATTAAAGAATTAAAGAAGCTTATATAGTGACTAATGATCGAAATACAATAATTTCGATGATGAAAACCAAAAATTCATTTCACAACGAGACATGTATTCTCGTGGGCAGGAAGAAAATACTCGATTCTAATTCTTACAGCAGGGACTTTCTGAGATAACGTTAGTGTTGGCCAATGTACAGCTGGGAGAAAATGAGAAATGAATAAAGGGTCACAGCATCCACTCTGTGTTGAGTGTCTCAGGACAATGCACTTATAACCGTGCCTCATAATCATTCAAGAATAAACTGAATTTTCATCGAAAAAGTTTCCTTTTTTTATCAAATTATTCCAAGTCCATAACAAGGTAAATTTTAAATATTAGGTAAATTTCAAATTTTAAATATCAAGTAAATTAAAAATGTCAAATATTAAGTAAATTTCAAATTTAAACATATACGGATACGGTTTGTCAATAACTTGAAAGATTTTTAAAAAAGATAACTTTTCTGAAGAGTGAAAAAGAAAAGTCTTTGAGGAAAGTGAAATTTTAGTAAACGAAAAGTAAAAATGTTTTTAAAAAAATCCCTCCCACGGGAAACAAAAGACAGCTTTCGTTGTTTTCGAATTTGATCGCGTGCAACTTGTCAAATAATTACATTTACTGACTGACACGCTTCTTTTCGCCAATTTGTATTAAACTGTCTATTTTACTTCAACGGCTGTCGCGAATCACTTCCTCATATTGCGTGACGTGTTTTGTGTATTAAAAGGGAAAAATATCCCATTATACACTTTGTGTGCTTTTAAATAAAATTTAAAAAAAAACAAGAACATGAAATAGAACTAAAGGTCAAATTTGAGTAAACATCTAATTCCTAATGTTTATTATATTAAATCAGTCATTAAAAAATGATTCCATTTAGTTTTTCCATATATCCATTAGCTCACAATGAATTTTTGAAAAGAAATCGCATTGTTCCCTAATTCACAGATCAATTTTAAATTCTGACATTTCATTAATTAGAGCGAGAACTAGAACCACTTTATTCGATTATATATAGTGTACATGTAACTGTTACAAAATACTTTCAAACAGTAAAACACGACTTGTAAAATCTCGATAGGAGTAAATGTCAAAATGCCATCGAGTTAAAAAAGAAATTAAATTTTTTACACTTTTGGATTTTGCGTTGAAGAAAAATTAAATTATTCTATAACTAAAAATAGAAAATCGGTATAAAATAAAACAAGTGCTTTCGAATTCTTTCTGACACCAAACTAGATCGAGTGATTTTCTATTGAATTTATTGGTAAACATATATCTTTTCAGAAGTGAAATGTTCGAGCTGTGAAGATGTGGTCAACCACAACTTCCGTGTGGATAAAGAAAATATTCTAATGATGAGAGCTATAAAACTACTACTTTATAGAATACTTGTGAAATCGACTGAAAAAGAATAGCAATTTTGTTCTTGGCGAGAAGAAAGAAAATTTCAACTTTTCCTTTTTTAGAATCTGGTCGAATTTTAATTTAACATTTTCATGGTTGTTGATGATCATTTTTAAAAAGATGGTTAATTTATTGCTTCATTTTTTTAAAATCATATTTTATTTGCGTCAATATTAAATAAAATATAAAAATTAATTTTGCTTTTCTCAATTTATATATACTACATTTCACATATTTAATAAATTTCTAAAAGAAAATCAATTTTCAATCCTGAATTCGAGGGAAATTTAAAAATGAAATTATTAGCGATGATAAGGCACAACTTGATTAAATGTTTCCGACTCTAACTGCATCTTTCAGCTTCCCTTCGAACCCATCCCAAATATAATTAACCTGCTATAATGCAGGCCTCGGATATTATGACTTTTTCGACTTTTTTCGACTATTTTCAAATAATGCGACTTTTTCGACTTTTCTTCCAAATTTTGCGCCAAAATACAATATGTTTGGAATAAAATTCAACTTATTTCGATTTTTATTTTTATACCGTGCAAAGTATAACTAATTTTAGACAAACTTTTGGAACTTTATTTTTCAGTTTTCTAATTAAATGTTTCAAAATATGACAATTAGAAAGATTTTAAATAATTCAAATTCTGTAAAATTTAATTAGAACTAAATCATCTTTTCAAGTGTTATATTCCAATTTTTGAAAATTAACTTTTCAAGAATTTTAATTGAAAATTTTTGAAATAATATTAAATTATCAAAAATGATAATAAAGAATCAAGTGTAGATTCAATAAAAATGAAAATTAATGAAAAATAGGTTTTAAGAATAATATTAAAATAGTTTAGAAAACAATAATTCTCTGAATTATTACGTTCTAATTTTTTTAAATTCAATTATTTTCATTATTTCCGAAAATTAAAGTATATAAACAATATAATAAAATTAAAACTGTTCAAAATTCTTGAAAACAATTTTGTTTTAAATTATACAAAAATTCTTTAATTATTTTTGAAAAATTATACATTACAATATTTATAAACAATTAATTCTTACAATTGTTTTATTACAATTTTTTAAGATTCGATTACCTTCGAGTAAAGTTCAGAAATAATTTATTTATAATTACAATTTTTTGAAAAATTTGATTTTTTTCATATTTTTATAAAACTTTATTATTTTTCAAAAGATTTTGACAAATTTAGTATGATTTTTTAAATGTTTTACTAAATTTAGATTGGTTTTAAAAAGATTTGACCAAATTTTAGTTTTTTAGACATTTTTTTAATTGTATATAATTGTAAAACATTTTTGTATTTTCAATAAATTATTTAGAAATATTTCTTTATTAAAATTTTTGAAAATGTTCTACCTCAATTAATATCTTTATATAGAAAAATGGACGCTTAAACTTATTATGAAAAATTATTATATAGCACTACTTTATAATTTTTCAGAAATAATTTATTTATAATTCAAATTCTTTGAAAAATTTCATTAATTTTTTTGTTTTTAAAATACTCAATTATTTTTCGTAAGATTTTGACAAATTTTAAATTATTTTTTAAATGTTTTACTAAATTTAAATTAGTTTTAAAAAGATTTAACAAAATTTCAGTTTTATTAGACATTTTTTAATTACATTTAATTGTAAAACTTTTTGTATTTTTCTTAAATCATTTAGAAATATTTTTAAAAAGTTAATTTTTACGAATTTCTTTATTAAAGTTTTTGAAAATGTTCTATCTTAATGAATATCTTTAAATAAAAAAATGCAATGTTAAAATTATTGTAAAAAATATGATTTTTTTATTTAAATAATTGAATTGTTGAAGAAATTGCAAAAAATGATACAAAATTCATATAGTTAATTGATTTAGAGATGAAGTTTAGTTAAAAATTGTAGATAGTAATTAAATTTATAAAAGGGTTATAGTTTTAATTTTTAGAAATTATTAAATTTGAAAAGTTGAAATTTAAGAAATTTTCTTTCCTGTGAATAAAGAAGTAAGAATTGTATTTGAATATTTATTTAGTAAAATTATACAAGTTTTGATTAATTTGAATTTTTCTGACAAAATAATCCTACAAGATAGTTTTAGAAATTTTTCGCACGTTTCTGGTAAAAAGCACTTTGGGAAAAGTTGCTCAACACCAAAAACCAGGACAAATAAAATAATTTAATTTACCAATTAATAATTTAATAAAATAATTATTGAACAATAAGAAAGTAAATAATTTTTGCCAGCACTTGATTGGAGAGTGGGAGATAAAAAAAATGTTCATCGCATCTGTGTAGGACTTTGGAAAGATCCTTGCACTCGCGAACGGTTAGGCGTAAATCTTGCGATATGCGACGATGAGCACGTGGGCATTGGGCGAATTTCAAACTGGCACGACTCTCGTGGGAAGGAACATGTACATTGCCAACATGTGCGGCTACAAAACTTAATAAATTCTCTGAAATTATCAATGAAATTTAAATAATTATAAAATCGAAAATTTCCAGCAAAGATAATTTTTTTTTGCCCTCAAGTTGAAAATATGTAAATTTTTTTACATATAGGAATTAATTTGTCCCGAGTATAATGATAAAGAATTTTATTTATGCAAGTAGTTTATTGGATGTCAAGGCGCGACTAATGGTGTAAAAAGACACCTTGCGATTTTGTATATATAGTGTTGGTGACATTCCAATCTTATTTCAACGCAACGATTGATAAACCGTGCATAATTCAAGTTTCCTAATCAGTCACCCACATTTTGCCTACTTAAAAATAGAGAATGGCTAATCTAGTTTTAATTTATGCATTTTAGAGGCGTATATGATCTCCTTAAAAGTCGTTTCTTTGCTTTTTGTCAGGAGTTTAGAAATTTATTTCATTATTTATTGTGGAGACTAATTTTTACTGACGCAGCTGTTCTGAAAGGGGGACTTTCTTTAATAGCGTGGCGAAAGTAGAATTTTTCCCAACTGTTCTGAATAGCAAATCACGTGACTTCTTTTTTATCTTTGAGGGAAAAAAATCAAAGCCACGTGAATTACTTTCGACAGTCTATTCAGAGGAGTTGGGAAAAGTTCTACTTTCGCCACTCTATTCAGAAGAGTTGGAAAAAGTTCTACTTTCGCCACGCTTTTAATTTTAACCCTACTATAGTTGCAGAATCTACAATCTCCACTCGTACAGGCTAAGATGTTAAGTCCACAGACTGCAAATCAAAAATCAATGACTCTATCATTAAAGAAATAAGCGGTCGACACCTTAAGAAAGACCGGACGTTGCGCTCCAGCAAATTGTGACGTGAGGCGTCGCATCGTGCATATAATCTGCCTAAGCAATCCTACACACTTCACTATCCTATACACTTGAAAAAGCATAAAGATGAAATTCTCCCTCTTTCACAAGAAAACCTGCTTTGTAACTTGTATATAATATCATTCAGAATCTTTAGTTTTGTAAAATTACATCAAATTCACTCAATCATTCTTTATACATATATTTTCGTTTTCAAAATAGTAAAAAGTTCCACTTTTGAAAGAGAATTTTTCTACAAATAACATCAGAGAGATGGATTCATAAGAGAATTTTACTCCCAATAAAAATTACTTCTCCTGGATTTTATTTCCAAATTTCTCTTAGCTCATGCGGCGGTATTGAATTTCTCTGAAAAGACGTCGGGAACTCAACTCCTTCATATTTAATATATAGTAAATTTTCGGGGCAAAGCTCTTCACGTTAAGCAAACATATTTCACATAAAATTCTCCATTCTTAATACCAGGACAATTGCATCGAATATTAATCCCTCAAAACTGAAACTGTGCTTTCATATTTACCCTTCAATATTTACCAAAAAAAAAAACCAATCTAAAGATTAAAAAATAATTTCCTCACAACGCATAATAAAGGATTTTTCAATTAAATAAGAGAAAATAATAAAAGAAAATAATAATAATAATAATGATAATCCATTATGAAATGTTATGAGTTGCGTTGGAAATAAATTGGAATTTGATGAATGAATAAATGGATCAACTATTGTATAATGCTGCACCTGAATTTATAAAAAGACCGCCCACGATGAAAAAAGAAAAAAAAAAGATCGATCCGTCACAAGAGTTTCATTTTCATTCTCGGTAGAGAGTACAATGCACATGTTATCTGGGATGCAGCGACGTTGCTCCTGAAAATTACAGGCGTAACAAACGCGCACGTACGCGTTTCTTCTGAAAAACCCGTTCGTTGTGAAAACACGACACTAGTTCAACTACCACACGCATTCAACATGTATATATTGTCGGAATAGTGGTCGCCCACTTGAGACTTGTTCTTTCTTGCCTACCTGATTCATTGTCTGGAAAATAATTTTCTGTTTGTAAATCAACGATGTCACGCGCTTATAAATTGTTCCTGTTGTTATAAATATCCGTTTTCATACTTCCTCTTATTATAACGTTTTCGCGCTGTTCGACAATTTTTCATTTTTCAACAAATTCACTTGGTTATTATTTCATTTATTCTGTTAATTTCATTAAATTTATTTGATGTCTTTCATTTATTTTATGCCTTTCATTTATTTCATTTATTTTAATGATTTTCCTTAGTTTATTTATTTCCAGCTTGTTTCGCTCTATTTAGTTGGAAAATTCGTTAAACCAGATACAATGTCCTTGTGTTTATTCCATATTCAGGAAGTTACATACTTTTTTAATATCCATTTTGCGTGTATTTTCTTGCCATATTTCCATATTATTGTGATTCCGTATAAGATAAATTTTTCAACATATAGAGATAGGAACTCGACAAAATTGTGTTCGAGACACAATTATTGCACCTGCTTTGCATAAAGTGCCTTCACGTATATATATAAGCATTCAAGTGAAGGCACGCATCAAACATACCCAATGATACGAAAAGTCTGGGGTTTCATATGCACGCGCCAGTTAAATGCACATGCACTTGTGCTCACGCAACTGGCATTGTGTATAAAGTTGGGGTGCGACCTTAAGTGACTTCAGGGTTATTTTCAAACACATAAAGATAAACTCTGCAAATACGGTTTAACGGTGTTTCACCAAAAGCAAACACAGAAATTAAGTGTCGAATTATAATTCCCAACTTTAAGAATAGTCAATGATAGTAATTCATCAATGAATGTATGATTTAAATGTGAGCATTTCGAAGATAGAGTTCAAATAGAATAGAGTTCAAATAGATAGAGTTCAAATCTCTAAATCAATTATCTATATGAATTTTTAATCATTTTTTGCAATTTCCTCAAATATTCAATAATTATTTAAATAAAAAAATCCAATTTTTTATAATAATTTAAACCGTCCATTTTTCTATTTAAAGATATTAATTAAAGTAGAACATTTTCAAAAATTTTAATATAGAAATTCTTAAAAATTAACTTTTTAAAAATATTTCTAAATGATTTATTGAAAATACAAAAAAGTTTTACAATTAAATACAATTAAGAAATGTCTAAAAAAAACTGAAATATGGTCAAATATTTTCAAAACTAATTTAAATTTAGTAAAACATTTCAAAAATAATTCACAATTTTGTCAAAATCTTTTGAAAAATAATTAAGTTTTTTAAAAATATAAAAAAGTAAATCAAATTATTCAAAAAATTGTAATTATAAATAAATTACTTCTGAAAAATTCTAAAGTATAGTGCTATATAAAAATCCAATTTTTTATAATAATTTAAACATTACATTTTTCTATTTAAATATATTAAGGTGAAACTTTTTCAAAAATTTTAATAAAGAAATATTTCTAAATAATTTATTGAAAATATACAAAAAGTTTTACAATTAAACACAATTAAAAAATATCAAAAAAAAACTCAAATTTGGTCAAATCTTTTCAAAACTAATTTAAATTTACTAAAACATTTAAAAAATAATACTAAATTTGTCAAAATCGTTTGAAAAACAATTAAGTTTTTTAAAAATTTAAAAAAACAAATCAAATTTTTCCAAAAATTGTAATTATAAATAAATTATTTCTGAAAAATTCTAAAGCAGTAAATTATAAAAAAAATTGTATTTACATATTCGAAGGTAATCGAATCTTAAAAAATTGTAATAAAAAAATTGTAAGAATTAATTTTTCATAAATATTGTAATGTATAATTTTTCAAAAATAATTGAAGAATTTTTGTATTATTTAAAACAAAATTGTTTTCAAGAATTTGAATTTAAAATTTGAAATATATGATTATTTTCTCCAAAATGTTTAAAATAATTTTGAACAATTTCACGGAAAATAAATAAATAAATAAATTTTTGATAATTTAATAGTATTTGAAAATTTTTCAATTAAAATTCTTGAAAACTTAATTTTCAATAATTGGAATAAAACACTTGAAAAGATGATTTAGTTTGAATTAAATTTTACAGAATTTGAATTATTCAAAATCTTCTTAATTGTTGTATTTTGAAACATTTAATTTGAAAACTGAAAAATAAAGTTCCAAAAGTTTGTCTATAATAAGTTATATGCACGGGATAAAAATCGAAATACGTTGCATTTTATACCAAAAATATTGTATTTTGGCGCTAAATTTGTAAGAAAAGTCGAAAAAGTCATAATATCCTACATCTGTTGTATTAATATTTTACTTATTCCTTTTTACAATTTTATTCCTCTGTGAAAAAATAAAACTTTGTCGATTAAACGTACTGTGCACTATCAAAAAATAAAAGTAAGCTTGTGTTTCAGTTCTCTTTGTCCTGATAAGAAAGATACAGGATAAGCTATTCGTTGGAAAAGTAAATCAACGTCAGCAGTTTCAATAAGGCGGAATCCTACACTGGTGAAATTAAAAAAAAGTTTTCTTATTTACTGTAATATTTGTCGAAAGCAGAATTAGCTTTGACATTTATGAACGCATGTACAGTGAGCGCAGACTTATTTTCCTTCTTCTTAGTCTTTGGTTAATAGAACCTTGGATAGACTAGTTGCTTAATAAAAGTAAAGTATAAAGCAACTGCAACGATTAAGAGTAATCGATGGACATGAAGAAAATGGCGATAACGACCCGAGCAATTGACATCGAGATAAATTCAATAAAGGCGTTAAAACGATTCGCTGTCAGCGAAACATTCATTGCGACTTGCCTGCTTTTATGTATATATACAATTATCAATGTGAAAAAAATTATTCTTGAATACAAAATTTTAATTAAAAAAATTAAAGTCCTTGTTTTTATTCTATATGCATTCTTTAACGATTGTGAATTGCAATAAGTTGGTAATATTACATTTCGGAAGTTGAAACGAAACAAATAAAAATTTCCTATTCAGTAGGAAATAATTAAAAATTTTTGTTAAATACATGAATTCACAATGCATTGTATTGAAGAATGTAAAATAAAATATTAATTATTTGGACATAATAAAGTGCAGAATGAGATCAGAGAGTAGTAAACGACAGTACTGTGAAACATCCGACCGGAAATGAATGTCGAACATTTTGAAACTCCCCTCGTTCGTCTATACAGCGAATTGCGATCATTCAAATGGGAAATCAATGAACCAATGGCCAAAACATCCGCGTTTCCATCAAATAGTTGCGTCAAAAGAAACCGATTTACAGAATAAAACAGTAACTAACAAAGTATTTTCCGAAATACAAATTCTGGAATTTTCATTTTTAACATTGTGCGTTTTTGATTTTTAACATTTATATATATTTATGAATGTTAAAAAATAATGTTAAAAACTATGTTAAAAAAATAAGTTAAATTTAAGTAGAGAAAATAGAATATAACCTGATGCAATGTGAGTGAAGAGAAAAATTAAAGCACAATTTCGTATTATGCGATTATGGGTCGGTTCCACCATACACTGTTGCGGGGATTAAGATGTCAAAACATTTAAGCTGATGACAAGACGTTTGTGTGCCTCTTTTTTTCACGTCGAAATAGTGACCTAATATAGACACAAAATCGGTCGAGTACATCACTTGTAACATTTTAAGTAGAATTATACTTAGCATTTTCGAATCTTATATAGTGAAACTATCATTTGACTTTCCCGATACTGTAATATCGAAAGAAGAAATAAAAGTTAAGTGAGAAGAAAATTACCATGTTGTAATAGAATAAGCCTCGTTCGAGGCATCGCGAAGAAATAAATTATACGAAAATTGAAGATCCATGATTGCATGTTTGACATGTTTGAAAATTTAAATTAAAAATCTTTCGAGACATCTAACAACTTGAGGTATTTTTCTAAAAAAAAAACAATATGAACGTTTTTACAATGGTATAAAAAATACCACAAGGATTACAGGTCTATAAGAAACATCTTCGGAAAGGAACTTTGAAAATTTTTTTTAAGACTTGTGAGGAATAATTGCATCTCCGACATTTTGTCTCGAGTCCTGATATATGTTTGTGCACCTGATATATGTTTAAACGCTGTTTAAAATTTATGTACCTACATTTGTACTTTTTGCATCATTTGAACGCTTTGAGAGATTATTGGGTTAGTGCATTTTGTTTATAAAAATACTCGGGAAAGATGCACTTGAGAGACTGTTGAGTATACTGAGATGCTGCTACTGTAAATAAGGATGCGTAAGGATCACAAGATTTATGAGAATTAAACTGGATTTTTGAAGGTTGTAAAAGTATGTGTATATATGTATATAGAATTGAAGAAAAGAGAGAAGTTATCGGGCGTGTATGTTTAGTACAAAAAAAAAGTACTCACTCGGCGCGTGTTCCAAAGGATGTAATCGGTAATCCAGGTAGGAACGGATAAAGTAATAAACGTAATATTTGAAGGATCACACGTCAATTAACGATTTCAGTGTAACTCGCGTTACACTCACCGTCACCAAAGTTACCTCGATGGTCTCGGACCGCCATGCACAGACTGGCAAATGGGCGCATGCCTCCAGCTTCACTGCATACTGTGCTCGTATTTCTTATCTATCGCGAGGCGCTATCTCACGGTTCTCCTTTCAACTATCTACTTTCAAAAATGTCGGTAAAGGGTTCGATAATTCTGTTTTTGAAAGCATTCCAAAAATCATCAACTAATGGTAATAAATTCTTTGGGAGATATTTACTTTTTGAACAAAAAAAATCAATACGGCTGATTGCGGTCATGAAAACTTCAAAGTTGCATATTTATTTACATCTATATACACAGTTCGTTACTTATGTTTCTATCGATTTTCAAATTAGTGCATTTTATTTCGTCATATTCCAAAGGGCGTTACAGTACGCACCAGCCGATCTAATCACCTGAAATTAAAAAAAAATTAGTATTCACAAGCAAAGGAGGCATTTTTGTTAATATCCAAATAATGGTACCCCTACCGGTACGGAATGTTTTATGTCCTTAAAGACCTAAATTTTGTAAATTAAAACATGACTTACAGATCCAAACGTTGAGAACGAGAGTGCAATTACTTTTCCAGCTGTTAATTTTGTCGAAGACTGAGCACACCGCAGAAAAAATAGGAGATCCTTCGATGTTCTCTTTGGAAGAAGATGCCAATCGATCATGTAGCTTGTCTCTCCAACTTTTTTAGCCTGTTTTCGTCAAAGTTCAGTATTTTTAATATCCTTTGATTAAAACCTAACATATAAATCAGAGAATTACCTGGTGTGTAAGCAATTCCCCAATATAACAGTAAATGAAAATGTTGAACAAAAACGATGCAAACAGAAAGCTGAACGTTATCAAGTTTGAATAATTCGACTGTTTTGCGCACTAGAAAATTTTATGGTTGGTTTTTTTTTTTAAACGAAAAGTCAGGGTTGTGGGAAATATTAGTTTTTTAGACAGATCTTAATCGCAACCATGAATTAATAGTTTAAGGAATAGTACACTACCATTATTAAATAGTACCCCAACAAACACAAATCGATGGAGCAACCCATGATTTCGATGAAGCAAATTTCAGTAAACACGGCTTCTAATTTAGCAACAAAACTAAAAAATGGTAATACATTACTGCCTCCTCAAGTGAAAAGAAGTGGAACAAAACATTACCTAAACATTACCTCAAAACACGCAAATGTGAGTTGACGACAACAATAAATTTTTCCTGTACACCATTCTTTTCATCCTCGAACTTCTCGTGAAGCTTATTCAAATAGAGGGTGACTATTTCAAATTGACCACACGCGTGCATTGTGAGTACTGCAACAAAACTAAAAGCCACCGGCGTCACACTGTACAAAAAGAAAGCCGACAAAATCTGCGAACCAAAAACAATTTCATAAATAGGACTCAAGCCACTCTTCAAAAATTTCCCATACACCGGAGAAGGAAAAGGCTTCACGGAAATATTCCTGTGAGTAATTATCGAACCGCTCATCAACGGTATTATCACATTATACCCCAATCCTCCAAGATAAATAAAAATAGTACAAATAACAGTGATATATCTTCCAAAATGCGCATTCTTCATCATCACATTCCGTTGCTCGTCATTTTCAATCCTACACCAATCTTCCTCGAGAAGTTTAAAGCATTTCTCAATTTTCCCACCTCTAGTTAGGATCAGCAAATATTTGGAAATATTCATTATTTGAAAGCAAGCTGGACCAGCCATTTGTGCTTTTTGTGCGAGACTTTTCAGCTCGAACATTCCGTAGAGAATATTCGATGTGAAGCGAAACATCATGAATAGAATTGCGGCAAAATTTAGAATTATACTAATGACCTTTCCTGATGGAGAGGTTTGATAGTTCATCGGCCAAAGACCGACAATTAATGCTATTGGTTTGCAAGAATTAATGGCATAATCACTTTCGTACAATCGTACTGAGTCTCGAGACATTATTACCTCGCTTACAGAATCATACTGAAAGTTTAGACGCAGAAAAAGTCTCTTGAAAAGTTTTCTGCGCTTGCGTTCAAGTTTACAAAAAGTAATTAAAATATGCACTCATTCTGCTTTCATTCTCTTAGGGTATAATACAGGTAGACGGAATTAGTTAATTTTTTTCTACTCCTTTTTTTACTTTACAGTTATCAAACGATTAAATGTTGATATAGATATATTTATAGAGATCGAGGGACGTTTTTTCTCCATTTCTGCATTACATAAACTATGAATGTATATTATCTATTTTTAGTTAAAAAAAAATTTATCGCATTTGATGTTTGGATCTTCAATTAGCGCTTTTTTGTATTACTAATTACAACCAATAATTTGAGATTAACTCCCATAAACTGTCAACATTAAAAATATTTCTTTATTTTCAAAGTATTATATTTACGATATACAACTTCTTAAAACCAGTTCGGGGGGTTCTCCCCGAAACTTTTTATTTACTGGTAAATAAAATCTCGAAAAAGGAGCATTTTAAAAATATTGCATACTATCTCCCTGGACTCGCAAATAAATACAATTTTTACCTGATCGTTTTAAATGTCAGTTGGACATTTTCCAAAGGGCATTTAAATATGCCGAAGACGATTTCAGTACCTAAAATGAAAATAATTACAGTACTTTATAGCAACGTTATAAAAGAATAAATTAAAATATTATAAATTAAAAAGAAATTAAACTATATACCGTACTGAAAGTTCCTAAAGATAGGACAAAAATTTTTCCACCTGAAATTTTTGGCGGAAATTGAGAAACTCTGATAAAAAATAGTAAATCTTTCAATGTTCTCTTGGGAAGTAGATACCAATCAATCATGTAACCCTTCTCTCCAACTTTTGTAGCCTGGAAACAGTTTTTTTTGGCAAATAACGAAGCAGGAAGAAGGAAAAAAATTTACGTACCTGCATAGTCAAAAATTCACCAATTAAGCAATAGATAAAAATATTAAAAAGAAAGGAAGCAAGGAGTGTGGAGAATGTTATAATAGCTGTAAATTCTTCATTCTTCCATCCCTGTTTAAAGATATTTTTATATAGTTACAAATTTAAGAGCTAGGCCAAAAGAACTGTTGTAGAATAAACTTTTACCGTATATAGAAAATGTAAAGGTTTATAGTTATACCATAATTGTATAATATCCAAGCAAACAAATATTGAGTGTCGAGCCAAGGAATTCAATGAAGCATATTTCGTTTAAAGTTGTTTCCAGTTGAGACACAAAACTAGAATTGAAGGTTTAACAAAACAAAAGATCATAACACTGAGAAAAATGTCTAGTGTCCATTTTGAACCAAACATCCGTCCTTTTACCCTTTCTACCTCCTTTTACCTCTTTCTTTAATTCAAAAAGAGGGAAAAATTTTACAGCCAGGACAAAATTATTATGCCACTAAACATTTTCTCAATGTTTCTTAACAACACAATGTTTCAACTCCAATTTTCCCAACACTACATACCTTAATACTCTCAAGTGTGCATTCACAGTAACAATCAATTTATCCTGTAGATCAGGATTTTTCTCCTTCTCCAATCCACTAACCAGATCGTTCAAATAAATAATTACAATCTCAAATTGCCCACATGCGTGAATTGTCAAAACAGCCGCGAAACCAAACGTGACAACAGCAATTGAGTACATTATAAAAACAGCAAAAAAAATCAAAGCATAAAGAATTTCGTAAATTGGACTCAGACCGCAAGTTAAATATTTGCCATAAATTGGCGATGGGAAAGGTTGAACAGAAATGTTACAATACGTAACAATTGGATCAGTCGTCAAAGGACTTAAAACCGAATACCAAAAACCCCCAAGATACATGAATACAGCACAGAGAATTGTGATGAGTCTTCCAAATTTCGCGTGCTTCAACATTATTTCCCGTTGCTCGATACTTTCAAGACACTGCCAATCTCTCTCAATAAACTTAAAACAATTTTCAATATCACCACTTCGGATTAATAATACGGAATATTTCATTAGAGCCATAACGTAAAAACTTGTAGGTCCTGTTAACATTACTTTTTCAGATATCTCTTTCAACTCGAAAGTCCCAAACAAAATGCAAGAGACGATAATAAATGTCATAAGTAATAATGATATTAGATTCATCGAAAATTTAAAACATCTTTTTAACACCGATTTTTCGAACTGATTTGGCCATAGTCCCAAAATTAATGCTACATTTCGACAAGTATTAATTGCATAACTGATATCTGATCTATGGGTCTTAGTACAATTTTCAAGGGACATAGTTTTCTGAGCAAGAACAGATTCATACTGATGATAATTGTCCCGCAAGAAAAGAAAGTTTGCGCTTGCGTGAAACTTGAAAATTTGTTTCATCTTATAGTTTTATTGACTTACAAAGTATAAATTTCTCTCTTCTTGTCAACAAATAAGTTTAAAATTTTTTTTTATAATTACTATGCGAAAGTTGTTTTTCTCCTTTGATGCAGCAAACTTTCTTTTCTAGACTTGTGATCTGATTTAGAATTCAGATTCATGAGAAGATTAAAAGTTATCAAGTTTCCGAAACATTGTTTCTTTTTCAAAAGTTTTATGCTTCTTTTTGTAACAAAAAAAGTATTATTCAGAAAAAAAAATGCTGTAATTTTCTTCTTTTAGCATTCAATGAATATTATTTTTTAACATTTGTAAATTTGTACCAATTTTTAGTATTTTTTATCACTGAATTAAATTTATTACTACATTGCATTGTTTTAAAAACTTAGCCTGGTCTTCACGAATTTGTTCTGTTTTAAAATTTAGAAAAATAGCCTATTTCTCCGTTTTGACCCCCTTTTGGAAAAATTTATATAATCGTGCTGGTTTCGAACGAACCAAACTTTTTGATTCTATCTACAGTTTTGAATTTTGACAAAAATTATCGTTTTCACGCAGTTTTTGCCTTATTTTTTTTTCAAGAAATGCACTTTTTTTGCAACATTAAAAATATTTTTTTTATTTTAAAATATCATTTACGATACATTAATTTCTTCTTAAAATTTCAATTCGGATGGAGGACTTACCTGTAAATAACTTCTAACAACAAAAATCGGCGATATTTTTAAATTATTTTACTACATTTCCCTGAATTGAAATGAATAAAATTTCTTCTTGATCTTCTTGAATGTCACTGTGACATTTTCCAGAGAGTATTTAAATACACTGAAGCTGATTTGAGTACCTGTAATAAACACATCAATATTTATTACACTCAACTCTTACAGATTAATCATTGATTAATCATTGCTAAAACAGTAAAAAAACAGATTTCAAAGTATATACCGTACTGAAAGTTTCTAAAGATAATATAAATATTTTTCCACTAGAAATTTTTGTTGGACATTGAGAAACTGCAATAAAAAATAATAAATCTTTCAATGTTCTCTTGGGCAAGAGATACCAGTCAGTCAAATAACCCGTTTCTCCAACTTTTGAAGCCTGTAAATAATTTTTTTTTAGCAAAGTACGAAGCAGAAAGAAGAACAAAAATTAACATACCTGCAAAGTCAAAAATTCGCCAATTGAGCAATATATAAAAATATTAAAAAGAAAGGAAGCAAGCAGTGTGGAGAATGTTATAACAGCTGTAAATTCTTCATTTTTCCACCCCTATTGAAACATTCTATTGTATAGCGATAAACGTTCATTTAAAAGAATTCATTTAATACTTTTAATGCAGAAAATGTTACTATTATATACCGTTATTATGTAATATCCAAGCAAACAAATATTGAGGGTAGAGCCGAGTAATTCAATGAAGCATACTTCGTTTAAAGTTGATTCCAGTTGAGACACAAAACTAGAATTTTTACAACGTTTAAAAAAACAAAAAGACAGTCGCTGAGAAAAATGATGATGTACATTTAAAACCGCAATCTTTCTTTCTTTCTTAATTTGAAACAAAGGACAAATTTTGATGCAGTTCTTACAGTACCCAGTATTTTGTAAATTCCATATAGGCTCTTTTTTGTGCAATTTGCTAAAAATATGAAACAACTACTGATACTCTTTTTGCAAACATCCTAATGAATTGATTTTAGGGCAACATAATCATACAATCAATCACTTTTCTCAGCATTCGTTCTCAACAATCTTTATAGTACAATTTACCCCAATACTCTCAAATGCGAAGTCACAGTAATAACCAATTTCCTGTGTTGATCAGAATCTTTCGTTTTCGCCCATCCATTAACCAGATCGATCAAATAAATAACTACAATCTCAAATTGTCCACATGCATGAATTATCAAAACTGCAGCGAAAGCGAATGTCACAACAGTAACTGAACACATTATCGTAAAGGCAAGAAGAGTCAAACCCTACATAATTTCGTAAACTGGACTAAGACCACTGGTCAAGTATTTGCCATAAATTGGAGTTGGAAAAGGATGAACAGAAATATTACAATGAGTGACAATTCTCTCAGTCGTCAATGGAATAAAAACAGTAAACCAAAAACCCCCAAGATACATGAAAACAGCACAGAGAATTGTGATGAGTCTTCCAAATTTCGCGTATTTCAACATTATTTCCCGTTGCTCGCTACTCCCACTAAAACGCCAATCTTTCTCCATAAATTTAAAACAATTTTCAATATCGCGACTTCGCATTAATAATACAGAATATTTCATTAAGGACATAATACAAAAACTCGTAGGTCCGATTAGAATTACTTTCTCAGATATGTCTTTCAATTCAAAAGTCCCAAACAAGCAGCTCGAGATGATAATAAATGTCATAATTACTAATGAAATTAGATTCATGGTAAATTTAAACGATCTCTTTAATACCGATTTGTTTAATTCATTTGGCCATAGTCCTAAAATTATTGCCAGTTTTCGACAAGAACTGATTGCGTAACTAATATCTGATTTGTATGTCTCATTGCAATTTTCAAGGGACATAGTTTTCTGAGCAAGAACAGATACATACTGATGACAATTGTCCGCAGCGAAAAGAAAATTTGCGCTTGCGTGAAACTTGAAAATTTATTTCATCTTATAGTTTTATTGACTTACAAAGTATAAATTGCTCTCTTCTTGTCAACAAATAAGTTTAAAATTTTTTTTTATAATTACTATGCGAAAGTTGTTTTTTCTCCTTTGATGCATCAAACTTTCTTTTCTAGACTTGTGCTCTGATTTAGAATTCAGATTCATGAGAAGATTAAAAGTTATCAAGTTTCCGATACATTGTTTCTTTTCAAAAGTTTTGTGTTTGTTTTTTGTTACAAAAATGAAGAGTATTATTAAACAAAAAAATGATGTTACTTTTTTATTTTATCTTTAAGTAAATGTTATTTTTAAGCACTTGTTTTTGTTTGACAATTCATACTTTTTTCTATTCTGCATTAAATTAAATTCATTGATGCATTATTTTAAAAAATTCATCGTTGTTGCTAGTATGGCGACGAATAATTTGAGATTATTTCATAATATGCCAACATTAAAAATATTTATTTATTTCAAAGTATTTTTTACGATACAATATATTTTTATTAAAACCAATTCGGATGGAGCACTTACCCGTAAATACTTCTTTAAAAAAATATTTACTACAGTTTAAAATTATTTTACTACATCTTTTTAGATTTTTTTTAGATCTTTCTAGATTCAAATAAAGACAATTTTTTCTTGATCTTCTTAGATGTCACTGAGCCATTTTCCAAAGA
Source organism: Leptopilina myrica (nomen nudum) (assembly GCA_032872475.1). Classification (NCBI taxonomy): domain Eukaryota; kingdom Metazoa; phylum Arthropoda; class Insecta; order Hymenoptera; family Figitidae; genus Leptopilina; species Leptopilina myrica (nomen nudum). The sequence goes on along the minus strand of CM065459.1, from coordinate 2,255,052 downwards.
GTATTTAAATACACTGAAGCCGATTTTAGTATCTGTAATGAACATATAAATATCTTTAATACATTACATTTTAATCTTAATATATATTTTAATTTGTATTAAATCATTGCTAAAAAAAAGTAAAAACACATTTAAAATTATGTACCGTACTGAAAGTTTCTAAGGACAATATAAATATTTTTCCACTTGTAAGTTTGGGTGGATATTGAGCAACTCTAATAAAAAATAATAAATCCTTTAATGAACTTTTCGGCAGGTGATACCAGTCTGTCAGATAACCCTTCTTTCCAACTTTTGTAGCCTGTAAATATTTTTTTTGTAGTAACATGCGAAGCAGGAAGAAGGAAAAAATGTTACTTACCTGCATAGTCAAAAATTCACCAATTAAACAATATATGAACATATTGAAAAGAAAGGAGAATAAATTTGTAGTGAATATTAGAAGGGTTTTTAGCTCTTTATTTTTCCATCCCTATTGAAACATTATAAGTGATAAACTTAAATTTTCTTTTAAAGGAATTTACTTAGGGAACATTCGCAAATTACGTAACAATTACTGCAGACTTCGAAAAAGGGTTTTGTAATTTGTGAACGCCCCCTTAAAACGTTAATCACTTGCAGAAAATGTTACTGCTTTATACCATAATCATGTAATATCCAACTAAACATATATTGAATGTAGAGCCTAGGAATTCAAGGACGCATACTTCATTTAAAGTTGATTCCAGTTGAGACACAAAACTAGAATTTTGACAATGTTTAACAAAACAAAAAGACAGTCACTGAGAAAAATGATGATGTACATTTAAAACTAAACTTCCTTTCTTTCTTCATTAAAAACGAAGAACAAATTTTGATGGAGCTCTTCAAGTACCCAGTATTTTGTAAATTCTTTACAGACTCTTTTTTGTGCAATTTGCTATAAAATATAACAATTCGCAGATACTCTGTATTGACAACATAATCATACAATCAATCACTTTTCTCAGCATTCGTTCTTAACAATCTTTATAGTCCAATTTACCCCAATACTCTCAAATGTGAATCCACAGTAATAACCAATTTCCTGTGTTGATCCGAATCTTTCGTTTTGGCCCAACCACCAACCAGATTGTTTAAATACATAATAACAATCTCAAATTGTCCGCATGCATGAATGATCAAAACTGCCGCGAATGCGAATGTCAGAACAGTAACTGAACACATTATAGCAACAGTAAAAATAATTAAACCGTAGACAATTTCGTAAATTGGACTAAGGCCGCTGTTTAAATATTTGCCATAAACTGGAGATGGGAATGGTTGAACAGAAATGTTACAATAAGTGACAATTTTCTCAGATGTTAAAGGTGCCACAACGAAATACCAAAAGGCACCAAAGTAGAAGAAACAAGTAAACATTACTGATATGAGTCTTCCAAATTTCGCGTGTTTCAACATTACTTCCCGCTGTTCGATAGTTTCAATGTACTGCCAATCTTCTTCAAGATATTTAAAACAGTTTTGAATATTACGACTTCGGAACAAAATTATTAAATATTTCATTAAACACATAGAATAGTAGCATATAGGTCCAACTAACATTAATTTTTCATTCATTTCATTCATTTCAAAATGGGCAGTCAAAACGCAAGAGAAGACAATAAATGTCATAAGTAGTATTGATATAAAATTCATCGAATATTTAAAACATTTTTTTAACACCGATTTTTCATGCTGATTTGGCCATAGTCCCAAAATTAATGCTACATTTCGACAAGTATTAATTGCATAACTGACATCTGATCTGTGGGTCTTATTACAATTTTCAAGGGACATACTTCTCTAAGCAAGAACACATTCATACTGATGATAATTGTCCGCAGAGAAAAGAAAATTTGCGCTTGCGTGAAACTTGAAAATTTGTTTCATCTTATAGTTTCATTGACTTACAAAGTATAAATTGCTCTCTTCTTGTCAACAAATAAGTTTAAAATTTTATTATAATTACTATGCGAAAGTTGTTTTTTCTTCTTTGATGCATCAAACTTTCTTTTCTAGACTTGATCTGATTTAGAATTCTGATTCATGAGAAGATTAAAAGTTATGAAGTTTCCGATACATTGTTTCTTTTTCAGAAGTTTTGTGTTTCTTTTTGTTACAAAAATGAAGAGTATTATTAAGTATTATTAAACAAAAAAAAGATTATACTTTTTTATTTTATCTTTAAGTAAATGTTATTTTAAGCACTTGTTTTTGTTTGACAATTCATACTTTTTTCTATTCTGCATTAAATTAAATTCATTGATGCATTATTTTAAAAAATTTAACGTTGTTGCTAGTATGGCGACGAATAATTTGAGATTATCTCATAATATGCCAACATTAAAAATATTTCTTTATTTCAAAGTATTTTTTACGATACATTATATTTTTCTTAAAACCAATCTTAAAACCAATTCGGATGGAGCACTTACCCGTAAATACTTCTTTAAAAAAATATTTTCTACAGTTTAAAATTATTTTACTACATCTTTCTAAATTCAAATAAAGACAATTTTTTCGGGATCTTCTTAGATGTCACTGAGCCATTTTCCAAAGAGTATTTAAATACACTGAAGCCGATTTTAGTATCTGTAATGAACATATAAATATCTTTAATACATTACATTTTAATCTTAATTTACATTTTAATTTGTATTAAATCATTGCTGAAAAAAAGTAAAAACACATTTAAAAGTATGTACCGTACTGAAAGTTTCTAAGGACAATATAAATATTTTTCCACTTGTAAGTTTCGGTGGATATTGAGCAACTCTAATAAAAAATAATAAATCCTTCAATGAACTCTTCGGCAGGTGATACCAGTCAGTCAGATAACCCTTCTCTCCAACTTTTGTAGCCTATAAATATTTTTTTTTGTAGTAACATGCGAAGCAGGAAGAAGGAAAAAATTTTACTTACCTGCATAGTCAAAAATTCACCAATTAAACAATATATGAACATATTGAAAAGAAACGAGAATAAGTTTGTAGTGAATGTTATCAGGATTTTTAGGTCTTTATTTTTCCATCCCTATTGAAACATTTTTTTATGTAGTGATAAACTTGAATTTTCATTTAAAAGAATTCATTTAGGGAGGGTTCACAAATTACGTAACAATTACTGCAGACTTCGAAAAAGGGTTTTGTAATTTGTGAACGCTCCCTTAAGACGTTAATCACTTGCAGAAAATGTTACTATTTTATACCATAATTATGTAATATCCAACCAAACAAATATTAAATGTAGAGCCTAGGAATTCAAGGACGCATACTTCATTTAATGTTGATTCCAGTTGAGACACAAAACTAGAATTTTTACAACGTTTAAAGAAACAAAAAAACAGTCACTGAGAAAAATGATGATGTACATTCAAAACCGCAATCTTTCTTTCTTTCTTAATTTAAAACAAAGAACAAATTTTGATGCAGCTCTTGCAGTACCCAGTATTTTGTAAATTCCTTACAGGCTCTTTCTTCTACAATATTTGCTAAAAATATGACTCTTAAAGTTGTACAACAACTATAGATACTCTTTTTTGCAAACACCCTAATGAATTGATTTTAAAACATCATCATCATCAATCACATTTCTCAGCTTTCAACAATCTAGTGTACTTCAATTTACCTCAACACTCTCAAATGTGAATCCACAGTAATAACCAATTTCTTGTGTTGATCCGAATCTTTCGTTTTGGCCCAACCACCAACCAGATCGTTTAAATACATAATAACAATCTCAAATTGTCCACATGCGTGAATTATCAAAACTGCCGCGAAAGCGAATGTCACAACAGTAACTGAAGACATTATAGCAACAGTAAAGAGAATTAAACCGTAGACAATTTCGTAAATTGGACTTAGGCCGCTGTTTAAATACTTGACAAACACTGGAGATGGAAAAGGATGAACAGAAATATTACAATAAGTGACAATTTTCTCGGATGTTAAAGGGCCCACGACGGAAAACCAAAAGACTCCAAAGTAGAAGAAACAAGCAAAAACTACTGATATGAGTCTTCCAAATTTCGCGTGTTTTAACATTATTTCCCGCTGTTCCAAAGTTTCAATGTACTGCCAATCTTCTTCGAGATTTTTGAAGCAGTTTTCAATATCACGACTTCGGAACAGAATTAATAAATATTTCATTAAAGCCATAGAATAGTAGCATATGGGACCAATTAACATTAATTTGTCATTCATTTCTTTCAGTTCAAAATGGGCAAACAAAATGCAAGAGACGACAATAAATATCATAAGTAGTATTGATATGAGATTCATCAAAAATTTAAAACATTTTTTTAACACCGATTTTTCAGATTGATTTGGCCATAGACCCAAAATTAATGCTACATATCGACAAGTTTTAATTGCGTAATTGACATCTGATTTGTATGTCTCATTAGAATTTTTATGGGACATACTTCTCTAAGCAAGAACAGTTTTATACTGATGATAATTGCTCCGCAAGAAAACGGAAAGTTTGCGCTTGCGTGAAACTTGAAAATGTTTTTTACTTAATAGCTTTATTGACTTACAAAGTATAAATTGCTCTTTTCTTACCAACAAATAAGTTTAAAATTTTTTTTAATACTACGCGAAACTTATTTTTTCTTCTTTGCTGCATCGAACTTTCTTTTCTCGACTTGATTGATTTAGAATTCAGATTCATGAAAGGATTAAAAGTTATAAAGTTTCCGATACATTGTTTCTTTTTCCAAAGTTTAATGTTTCTTTTTGTAACAAATGAAGAGTACTATTAATTATTATTAGGAGAAAAAAAAATGCTGTAACTTTCTTCTTTTAGCTTTAAATAAATATTATTTTTCTGCCTTTGTCTTTGTTTTGTAAACTTTTTGCTTTTTTGTAAATTTGTACTTTTTTCTGGTATTCTGCATTATTGAATTAGATTCATTAATGGCATTATTTTTAAAATTCAGCGTCCTTACTAGTTGCAACTAATAATTTGAGATTGCCTCATAAAATTCCAAGATGAAAAATATTTCTTTATTTCTAAGTACTTTTAGGATACAATAACCAATTCTGATGCAGCACTTACCTGTAAATACATTCTTACAAAAAAATTGCGACATTTTGAAATTATTTCACTACATCTTTGTAATTTGGAAAAAAGATACAAAAGGGACATTAGCATTATTTGGAGATAACAAAAGAAAATTTTTCCCTCTGCAACTTTAATTCAAAGTACAAATTCTGTATTTCGTCACTTCTTCCATTTTTGTCATTTTTAAACAAGCTTTTTTTGGCAATAAATAATTAATTTTTTAAATTCTTTTTTACACAGTTAAATGCAGCTTTTTTTAAAAATTCAATGGGACAAAAAACTCAGTTTTTACAAAAGTGTTGGTTCTGTAACTTTTTTCTCTTGAATGGCAGATATTCCTAAATATACAAATAAATAAAATGTCTTCTTGATCTTTTTTAATGTCACTGTGACATTTTCCAAAGAGTATTTAAATACACTGAAGCCGATTTGAGTACCTGTAATGAACACATAAATATTAATTTTACTCTACTCTTATAGATGAATAATATTAATGATTAATGATGATTAACGATTATTAATAATTTAATTAATGATTATTAATTGATTATTATTGGTGATTAATAATTTAATTAATGATTATTAATTAATTGATTAATGATTGCTAAAACAGTAAAAACGCATTTAAATGTATATACCGTACTGAATGTTTCTAAAGATAATATAAATATTTTTCCACTGGTAATTTTTGGTGGACATTGAGAAACTCTGATAAAAAATAATAAATCTTTCAATGTTCTCCTGGGCAAGAGATACCAGTTTGTCAAATATCCCGTCTCGCCAACTTTTGCAGCCTGTAAATAATTTTTTTTTTGCAAAGTACGAAGCAGTCGAAGAAGGTTAAAATAGTTACATACCTGCATAGTCAAAAATTCACCAATTAAGCAGTATATGAACATATTAAAAAGAAAGGAGAAAAATATGATCGAGTATGTTATAATGGCTTTAAAGTCTTCATTTTTCCAACCCTACTGAAACATTCTTTTATGTAGTGATAAACATTCATTTAAAAATCAATGTCATTTAAAAGAATTCATTGAATACATTTAATGCAGAAAATGTTACTGTTTTATACCATAATTATGTAATATCCGAGCATACAAACATTGAGTGTAGAGCCAAGGAATTCAATGGCGCATACTTCGTTTAAAGTGTATTCCAAATGAGACACGAAACTAGAAATTTTCTCAACGTTTAAAAAAACAAAAAGACAGTCACTGAGAAAAATGATGTCTCAATTCAAAACCAAACATTCTTTTTCTTGAAAATCTTTGTCAGAGGTCTTGCAATACTGGCGTATTTTGTAAATTCCTTAAAGGCTCCTTTTTGTACAACTTGATACAATATGGCTCCTAAAGAATTTGCAAATACTCTGTATTGCAATCACCCTAATGAATTGATTTTTATGCAGCATAATCCATCACTTTTCTCAGCATTCATTCTCAAACAATCTGTAAAATTACAATTTACCTCAACACTCTCAAATGTGAATTCACAGTATTAATTAATTTCTTGTGTTGATCGGAGTCTTTCGTTTTCGCCCATCCACCAACCAGATCGTTCAAATAAATAATAACAATTTCAAATTGTCCACATGCGTGAATTGTCAAAACTGCCGCAAACGCAAAGGTGACAACAGTAACTGACGACATTACAAATACAGTGAGAAGAATTAAACCGTAAACAATTTCGTAAACTGGACTTAGGCCGCTGTTGAAATATTTGACAAAGACTGGTGATGGAAATGGTTGAACGGAAATATTACAATAAGTGACAATTTGCTCAGTCGTCAATGGGCCTAAGACGGAAAACCAAAAGGCACCAAAGTAGAGGAAGAAGGCAAAGAATATTGAGATGTGTCTTCCGAATTTCGCGTGTTTCAACATTATTTCCCGCTGTTCCATAGTTTCAATGTACTGCCAATCTTCTTCAAGATATTTGAAGCATTTTTCAATATCACGACTACGGAACAGAATTATTGAATATTTCATTAAAGCCATGGAATAATAGCATGTGGGTCCGGTTAACATTATTTTTTCATACACATCATCCAAGTCAAAAATGGCAAACAAGATTGAGGACAATATCACTAATGTCATGAGGAGTAAAGATACAAAATTCATTATGAATTTAATTCTTCTCTTGAATACCGATTCTTGAAATTGGTTTGGCCATAGACCCAAAATTAGTGCTACATAGCGACATGTTTTGATTGCATAACTAATATCTGATTTGTATGTCTCATTAGAATTTTCAAGCGACATACTGCTTTAAGCAAGAACAGATTCATACTGATGATAATTTTCCTCAAGAAAAGAAAGTTTGCGCTTGCGTGAGACTTGAAAATGTTTTTTTATCTTATAGTTTTAATGACTTATAGAGTATAAATTGCTCTCTTCTTATCAAGAAATAAGTTTACAATTCTTTTTCTTACTATGCAAAACTTATTTTTTCTTCTTTGATACTTTCTTCTTTTGACTTGATTGATTTTACAATTCAGATTAATGAAAGAACATTAAGTTATTAAGTTTCTGATACATTGTTTTTTTAATACAATATCACTGTTTTTAAGGATATCAAATGAATCTATCAAAACGTTGTTTCGCTACATTTTTTGCCCAAATTTGTTATCCTTAACTGATTTTTCACAACGCAAATATTAGATTATTAAAGAATTCTTTTTAAACTTGTTTAAAAAATTGTCAATAAGTGTCGCAAAATTTATCGCATTTCTTATATTCGGAAATTAAAAAGTTAAACTTAGAGTTGGATAAATCGGGACTAAAAATCATCAAATTATTTGTGATATTTTTACCCCATTTTGGAAACATTAAATGAATTAAATTTTTTTGTGCATTAACAAACTAATAGAATAAAAATGTTTCTTTATTTGGAAGTGTTGTTACTATACACATTCTTATTTACATCAATTGTGGGGGAAGGCACTTACTGACAATGTTTCATTTATATTCACTTTAAATTTTAAAAATTTTGCAGAAAACCTTCGCTCCTGTTTCTGGAGTTAAAGTAAATTTTCCATTTCATCTTCTTCGAAATCGTTACTGAGACATTTTCCAAAGAGCATTTAAATAAGCTGTGGAAGATTTGAGTACCTTTCGGGAAAATAAAAATAATTACAATTCATTGTAGAAAAGTTGTAATTAATTATTATTAACATTTCGAAATTTGTACCGTGCTAAATGTTCCGAGCGATAATACAAATATTTTCCCAGCTGAAATTTTTGGTGGATATTGAGAAGCTCTGAGAAAAAATAGTAAATCCTTCAATGTCTTCTTTGGTAACAGGTACCAATCAATCATGTAACTGCTTTCTCCAACTTTTGTAGCCTGCAAAAATGGTCCAATTTTTTTTTTAAATACAAACATCAGGAAGTAGGAAAAATTTGTTTTCAATTCTTTTGCATTTATGTGATTGAAGTTGACTAATTTAACAAACTTTTCGATAAGTACAGCATGTGCAGTTTAATTTCTTTCGTGTTTAGTTAAATAAAAGAGATTGGAAAACACACCTGCATTGTCAATATTTCACCAATTAGGCAATATATAAAAATATTGAAAACAAAAGAAGAGAGTAGAATTATGTACGATATGATGGCTGTAAATTCTTCTTTATTTCTCCAACCCTGTTAAAAGTCATCTTTTTGCATAATTTGAAACGAAAATTGAAATCTTTGTGCATTTAAAAATGTAGTGAAGACCTTAAAAAAAGTAATCATCATTAGAACAAATTTCTCTGAATTATACATTTCTTTTTTCTTTTATATAGTCAATTAAGTAAAGATAATTAACTACTTTCATTAAGAAATTAATTTTTACATATTTTTAAATTGAGAGAAAATGAGATTACTTTTTTCTAGGTGCAGATAGAGTCTTCGTACCATAATAGTATAATATCCGAGCAAACAAATATTCAGAGTGCAGCCGAGGATTTCAATGAAGCATATTTCGTTAAAAGCCGACTCCAATTGAGAAACAAAACTATAAAAATTATTATAAAACGTTTGAAAAACAAACAGTTCACTGAGAAAAATAATTTGTATTGCAAAAATAAAGTTTTAATAAAGTATTCATACTTTTCTCAGTGCTCTCCCGAAAACTAAGCTGAAAAATTTACCTCAACACTCTCAAATGTGAGTTCACAGTAACAACCAACTTATCCTGCAGATCTGGCGCTTTTTCCTTCTCCAATCCACTAACAAGATCATTTAAATAAATAGTGACAATTTCAAATTGACCACATGCGTGAATTGTTAAAATTGCAGCAAAACTGAATGTCACTACTGTCGTCGAGTACATGACAAATATTGCGAGAAGATCCACTATGTATGTAATTTCGTAAATTGGACTCAGACCGCAGGTTAAATATTTGCCATAAATTGGCGATGGGAATGGTTGAACGGAAATGTTACAATGAGTGACAATTGAATCAGTCGTCAAGGGAATTAGAAGGGAATACCAAAAGCCACCAAGATACATGAAAACAGCGCAGAGAATTGTGATGAGCCTTCCAAATTTCGCCTGCTTTAACATTATTTCACGCTGCTCGATAGTTTCAACACGCTGCCAATCTTCTTCGAGATATTTGAAACAATTCGCAATATACCCACTTCGATACAGTATTATCGAATATTTCATCAAAGCCATCACGTAGAAACTCGTGGGTCCTGTTATACTGACTTTTTCGGCTATTAACTTCAATTCGAAAATTCCAAACAAGACACTAGAGGCGACGACAAATTCAATCAGCAGAACGCAAAAGCAATTTATCAATAATTTAACATTTCTTCTGGACATGTTTGGCCATAGGCCTAAAATTGATGCTATTCCCCGACAAGTATTAATTGCATAACTTATATCTGATCTATAGGTCTTATTACAATTTCCAGAAAACATACTTCTCTAAGCAAGAATAGATTCATACTGATAATTCTTGCCTTGAAAAGAAAGTTTGCGCTTGCGTAAAAGTTAAAAATATCTGAAAGTTTCTTTGATTCGCAAATTACTTCTTTTCTCATAAACAAATAAGTTTACATTTTCTTTTTATTAGTCTCTTTTTTTCATTGATGGAACTTTCTTTTTGCATTGATTTCACATTTTAGATTGATCAAAACAAAAGTTTAGTTTCTAATATGTTAGTTTGAAAACCTTTTTTTTCCTCTCTTCGATTTTCATGGAATGGAAAATTTCAATTCTTAAGAGGAATTAATTCTTAAGGAATTAACAAAAACAAAGATGTAAATAGTAATTAATGTTTATGTAATTAAAAATTGTTTTGCAAATATAAATGCTGATGGTTCATACTATCAAGAGGAGAAATCTATTTACACAAGATTTTATAGAATTTTTTATAATTTGTTTTTCAACAATTTTGCGAAACCTACTTTGACATCTTCCAAAGAGCGTTGAAATATGCCGCTGAAGATCGCATCACCTGGAGTAAAAATCATTACCATTCATTAAATGATACCATACCAATAAATGATACCTTACCTTTAATTAAAGAATGACATTAAATTTTTAAATACAATAATTCTTACCGCGCTGAAAGTTCCAATTGAAAGAACAACAATTTTTCCCGCTGAGATTGTTGTAGGGAACTGACAGACGTGAATGAAGAAAAGAAGATCTAATAGCACCCTTTTTGGAAGATGATGCCATGATATCATGTATCCTTGTTGTCCGATTTTTTCAGCCTATGTTGAGTGGCAGAATTTTTTATTAATTTTTTTTAACAACTATTATTGTCCACAGGAAGTTATTTTAAAACCAAAATACCTGAGTGGTAAGCAGTTGTCCTAAATAACAATAAATGTACATGATGAATATAAAGGAAATGAGTAAAATAAAGTAAGAAATAAATGCCGTATATTGACCAGCCTTCCAGCTCTAAAAAAATATAATCTGTACATATTTTATTTGTAATAATAAATTTAGAATTAAACGAATATGTTATTTTAAATTTTCAATCTTATGTATCCCCTACATTATTAATCAAATAAAACAAATAACTCAAATAAATATTCAAATAGTAACCCAAATAGTATTCACCGTTATTAGACAGTACCCCAGTAAGCATAAATTAAGGGAACAATCCAGAACTTCAAGGAAACATATTTCATTCAACAAAGCCTCCAACTGTGAAACAAAGCTAAAATAAATGTAAGCTCTCTTTTCTCGAAAAAAATGTACAAACATGAATAATATTTTTCCAATTCATCAAAAGAAGAATATCAATTTACCTCAGAACTCTCAAATGAGAGTTTACGATAACAATTAATCTCTCTTGTGCTGTGCCAATTTTTCCCTCCGATTCATTAACAAGATCATTCAAATAGAGAAAGATGATTTCAAACTGTCCGCAAGCGTGCACTGTGAAAACTGCCGCAATACTGAACGTGGCAACAGTCGACGAGAATAAATAAAAATCAGCAACAATCAAAATTCCGTAAAGAATTTCATAAACAGGACTAAGTCCGTTAGTCAATTTTTTCCCATAAACCGGCGATGGAAACGGCGTGATACTTATATTCATTTCCGTAATTATTTTCTCCGCCGACAAAGGTTTCAACACCTGATACCCAAGTCCTCCAAAGTACACAAAAATCGCACAAATTATCGTCATTTGTCTGCCAAATTGTGCATAATTCATCATCACATCGCGTTGCAATTTGGACTTTATCACCTGCCAATCGTCTCTGACGTACTTCAAACATTTCTCAATACTCTGTCCGCGAAATAGAAGAAGTAGATATTTCGTGAGACTCATGAGATAGAAATTAGTGGCGCCAACGAGTTCCACTCTTTGATCCATGTTGGTGATTTCAAAAATACCACAAAGAATATTGGAAACGATGACAAATGTCATAAGGCAACATGCCAGTATGTTGATGAATCGTTTGACAATCTTCTTAGTGAGAGAGTCCCGAGAGGATGTTGGCCACAGTCCCAAAGTTAGTGCAATAGTTCTTAATGTTTCACTTTCCATGTTGGAATCAGAATTTATAGATTCTTTGACAACCATTCTTCCTTCGTTCCTTTCTCAATTCACACTGAACATTTTCCTTTGAAAGAAGGCACAAACTTTTTGCGCCTGCGTAAACTTTTACGATCTGTAAACATCATTTAGAGACACTGGCTTTCGCAATATCAAGAGAATTAAATTAATCGAAAACAAACATTGTACGTTATTTTGTATTATTATTGCAGATTATTCCCATTTCCCCAATTGTTCCAATTTTGATGTTTATTTCTAATGTTCCTAAATTTCTAAGTTCCTATGTTCCTAAATTCTTAATTTTCTAAACTTCTATGTTCCTAAGTTCCTATGTTCTTAAAATCACAATATGCTACGTAACGAATATGACGTGTGCAACATTTTTTTTACATGAAATTGTATTTATACTTTTTACATATAAACATATCGTTTGGAAAATAATTGCATGTTTTCTGTGGAAAATTGTTATAAGCAAAGAATGAAAGTTTCCCCATCAAAAACTAGGTATTTAAAGTTGTTTCAAACTTTCATTATCAATATAGATAGTTGTAAAGTAAAATTCTTTTTTCTTCCTTTCCCTTTCTGTTGGGAGTAAGTAAGAATAGTTTTTTCCATCTTATTTAAAGAAACTATTGAGACATTTTCCAGAGGGCATTAAAGTACGCCGCCGAGGATCTAATCACCTGAAAAGCAATAAATTTCGCATTTAATTTTAATCCAGTGGAAAAAGAAAGTCTTTTACAGTCTTCAACAATCGGTAACTAACACTGATTAACCGATTTTCAAACAAAATGACAGCAAATCAGTAAATTTTAACTGATTTAAAAATTTGAGTGTATCAAATTGCTAAAGTATGATTAGATGCTAAAAATTTGGATCAATTTTTTGTTCGATCCACATTTTTGGTACCAAATTGTAATGATTTGCCATTTTTAGGTTAACTGATTGTTCTGCAAAACTACTTGAAACTAAAAGAGAGGAAACTATTTTTCCAGACTTACTAAGAAGAAAAAATTTTACCGTACTGAATGTGGACATGGAAAGTACAACGATTTTCCCCGCTGAAATTTTTGCCGGAAATTGACAGACGCGAATGAAGAAAAGCAAATCTAGTGATGTTGTTTTTGGCAACTGATGCCAATCGATCATATACCCTTTTTCACCAAGTTTCATTGCCTGTAATTGTAATTCTCTTAGATTTTTCGAAAACTTTCATTTTTATAGGAAAAAAAAAACTTTTACCTGATTAGTCAACAATTCGCCCAGATAGCAATAGATGAAAATATTAAAAGTAAACGACGTGAGAATGACAGCATAGGAAAAGCAGGCAATTAGTTCCTCACGCTTCCAACTCTGACAGTAAAAAGAATTATTAAAGAAATTAACAGAAATTGTCGTGACAAAAAAATTAACGTCCCTAAATAGTCTTTTCAACTTTAATAATCTTCATCCCACCTCAATTACATAATAGCCGACCAAGCACATATTAACCGAACATCCCATCACTTCAATAAGGCATATTTTATTCAACAACGACTCCAACTGAGAAACAAAACTAGAAATAAACCAAATCTTACATTTCTGTCAAAAAATTCTCTTCTTACTTTTCTATTATTACCTCAGAACTCGCAAATGTGAGTTGACAACAACAATTAATCTCTCGTGTGCCGCATTTTTCTTCTCCTCCGCTCGATTCACGAGATTATTCAAATGCAGAATGACAATTTCAAATTGTCCACAGGCGTGAAGTGTGAAAACTGCCGCGAAGCTGAACGACACAACAGTCGCGGAGAAAAGAACAAAATCGGCAATTAGCAACGTGATGAAAATAATTTCATAATACGGACTGTAGCCAGTATTAAGAATCTTCCCATAAACCGGTGCAGGATATGGTATGACAGTTATATTCCGATCAGTGATTATTTTCTCCGAAACCAAGGGCCGAACCAAATGATAACCAAATCCTCCCACATACATGAAGGCAGCGCAAAGAATTGTCAAATACCTGACGTAATTTGCATTCTTCAACATAACTTCCCGATGCTTTTGATCAACGGCAGCAAACTGCCAGTCCTCTTCAATATATTTGAAACATTTCGCAATCGACTGACCGCGAAATAACAGCAATAGGTACTTCGAGAGGCTCATAATGTAGAAATTCGTGGGACCTGCGATTTCGATTTTTTCCCTCACCTCCTTCATTTCGTAAAGGGCAGAGAGAAGATTCGAGAGAATCGCACAAATCATCAAAAAACAGGCACATATGTTGAGAAAGAATTTAATTACTCTCTTCAAGGAGAAATCGCGAGAATTAAATGGCCATAGGCCGAGAATTAAGGCCAGAATACGACAAAGATTGATGGTAAATTTTACATCCTTTTTGTACGATTCATTTCCATCAAGTTTAAGAGACATTCTTCTTTCTGCAAGTTCACTTCGTACTGAACTTACAACAAACCTTGCAACAAAGATTCAACTCTTCGTTGCGCTTGCGCTGTGTGCTTGGTTTCAAAAGAAATTCAATGCATACAGTCCGCATCATTTTTTTCCCCAGTTTAATGATAGAAGATATCTGATTAATATCTTCGAATTTTGACCAAAAAAAAACATTAAATACAATACATTACAAATACAAATTTAGTGTTCATTCATTTTCTATAGATTTTCTACAATCTGTAAGCAAATATTTAATAATTTTATTTTTAAAAAATTGATCTTTGGTTTTTTTTCTATAAACCGAAGTAGCATAAAACTGACCCGGAGTGATCGTTAACATTAAGTTTTAATCAAATTAAAAAAGTTTTAATTTCCAAGTAAGTGAGAAAACAGTTTTTTAAAATTGTTCACAAAGAAACGATGAAAATAAAAAATTCTAGACTTCTAGGAAAATTGTAACCTTAGAGAAGTTTTTTTTCAGTAGTCACTTTTTGAACTTTATCAAACTTTCAAAGAATCGAACAAATATTTAAGTGATTTGGAAAAAAAACTATAATACAATCTACAATTACAGTTGTAAGCAATTTTTTTCCAAAGGATTCAAATCGTTTGTTACATTTTCCAAATGATATTCAAATAGGCTGCGGCTGATTTGATTATCTGAAAAGAAAGAATAAATCATTAGAACTTTTATAGATGGTACATTTTTTCTACGGATGGGAAATTAAAACAAAAAACGTACATCGAAATTAAGGGTTCATCAGAGAACCGGTTATAAGTTTTTGGGACTCGAATTCATTGCCCTTAAAATATTCAACTGTTTTTGAACTTTTTTTTTGAGAAACATTTGGTTATCTTTAGAAGATACGAAATGTTTTCAAGAAATTAAAATTTTAAATCCTTTTTTCTATTTAGAAGTCGAGAATTTTGAGTTTTAAAAACTTAGAACCGGTTCGACCCTCAATTGTTGGAAAGCAAATATTTTGATATAAGTTTTTTGGTCTTAATTTTCCGAAAGTTTCGATTTGGCAAGGCAATATTTTTCAGACTATTGAATTCATTCGATTGCTTTAAATATTGTGATGTAAATACATAAAATTAATTAACATAAAAAGAAATTATAAATTTAAAAATTAATTAATTAAACCAACTGCAGTAAACGTTGTCATAGACAGAAAAACGACTTTTCCAGCTGTGACTCTGATCGGAAGTTGACAAACTTGAATAAAAAAGGACAATTCCAAGGAAATATTTCTTGGTAGTTCGTGCCATTCTATCATGTATCCGGTATTTCCAACTTTTTCCGCCTATGACAATAAAATAATGGTGTTTTATTTAATCTCTTATACAATTAGTTCTCTGATTCAATTCTCTGATTACAATTTTCACATTAAATTTACCATTAGTAAAATATTCTGTTTACTTGAATTGCAAGAAGTTCTCCAAAAAAATGAAAAATTTCACTTTAAATTCACCATTAATAATAATGTATTCTATTTACTTGAATTGTAAGAAGTTCCCCAAAGTATGCATAAATAAAAATGTTGAAAATAAAAACATTCAGAAGAATTGCGTAGTTTATGAAGTTACCAAGATTTCCAGCCTTCCAATTCTAGGGACAGTTGAATTTTTCACATAAAGAAAAATTAATTATCGAACGTCAAAGTATTTTGAACACCTTTTCGGTCTTCTAGAAGGCTGATTTTTCACAATTAAAGCTCGAATCGTCTTGAAAAGTTTGGTTAATTTTCAAAAACATCATGAAAAAGAGGCTTCCAGAAGGCCAAGTTCGTTCCACAATTTAAATTAAAGTAAAAATTAATTTCTCCTTTACCGTCACTGAAAAGTAACCCAAAAGACTCAAGTTTATAGCACATCCCAATATTTCGACAAGAAATATTTCACAAAACACTTTGTCTAAATAAGAAACGAAACTGGAAGGAAAAAATGGTTCGTTAACTCAATTTGTGAATTAATTTTTGAATTAATTTTTGAAATTAATTTATGAATTAATATAATTTCTGATCTTTATACCTTAAGACCCGAATATGAGACTTTATAATCGCAACAAGTCTCTCCTGTGCAGTACTTTTCTTCTCACTCAATCCACTGACAAGATCGCGAAGATCGAGATTAATAATTTCAAACTGTCCACAAGCGTGAATCAACAGAACAGCCGAAGTATTAAACGTAAAAGAACCCATGGAAATAATGAACAAATCGCCAATAATCACCCCTGCAAATGTAAATTCATGAAGGGGACTGTAACCAGTATTAAAAATTTCCCCATAAACAGGCGATGGATAAGGTTTCACGCTAATATTCATCTCCGTCAAAATACTCTCCGTTAGTAGAGGTTTAAAAAAATGATGTCCAGCACCTCCGGAGTATAAAAAGAAAGCAAAATAAATTGCCATGCTTCTTCCGAATTTGGCATTTTTCAGCATAATCTCCCTCTTTTCTTTACTATCCACCTTCATCCAGTCCTCCTCCAAGTGCTCGAAACTCTTTCCCAATGCCTCAGAGCGATACAAAAATAGGAAATACTTCAAGGTGGACATTCCGTAGAAAAATGTCGGGCCCAAAATATCGAATTTTTCCTCATTACTCTCTGCCACGTATGCCACACAGAGGAAATTTGAAACAACAATACTTATCATGAGAAAACCCCCAAAAATATTGACAATTAATTTTAGAATTGCTTGTATGGAGAATTTCCGATAATCACTTGGCCACACGCACAAAAGTATTCCTAACAATTTTGCCACGTCGACAGTGTACTTCAAGTCGGTTTTGTATTCTAAATTCAATTTTTTATCACTCATTTCGCTAAATCAAAGTTTTCCTCTACTTTCCTAAAGTTTCTCTAAGTTCTCTTTGTATTCCGTCTCATTTCGTACTGGCTTTTGTTCTGCGGAAAGTCACGAATAGGTCTACGCTTGCGTTAAAGTTTTATTAGATCTAAATTATCAAATCGCTTTCTCGAGAAGTTGGAAAGAAATTAAGCAATTTTCAAAACATACAATTTTCATTAGGAACTTTCACATTCAATCGGATTGCAAAAAAAAGAAAAATACTCGTGTTTAAGAAAATTGTGCGTAAATTTTTAATAACAAAAATGTACGCTTTTGCAAGAAAGGATTCTTTTATGGGTACACTTTCTTTTTTTTTGGTATTAAAATAATTATCACTGCGTCATTCTCCAGACAAAATTAAAATAAGCTGCCGATGTTTTAAGCACCTGAAATTTAACAATTATATACGTTACAATAAAGAAAGAAATTTTTTTATAATAAATAAGAATTTTTTCGATAAAAAAAAACTTTGTCAATTTTTTAGACTTACGATTGTGAAACTATTTAACGATAAAGCTGAAAATTTCCCCACAGTTATTCTTACAGGAAATTGGGACATTTTTATCAGCAAAATTAATTCATGAACTGTTTGCTTTGGCAATTTGTACCACTCGATCATGCACAGAAAGTCGCCGACTTTTGCCGCCTGCGGAAATTTGATGAAACAAATGTCTTCGAGAAGAAGAATTTTATTAAAATAAAAATTGCAATTTACCTGACGTGACAGAAGATCGCCCAAATAACTGTAGTTGAAGACATTAAAAATAAATGAAGCAATAAGAAAAACGTAAGCCAGAATATCTGAAACTTCCACTTCTTTGCAAGCCTAATTTACAGAAAGCAAATATTTATTTAAACAAACAAAAATTGATTCACTTCAACTTTGAAAATTAGACAATTAAAATAATCAACGAAATTAGTGAATTAAATTCTTTTTTTTGTTTAAAATGTTTAAATTTAAAACATATTTGTAACACTATTTTTAATTTTAAGAAGAGAACAATGTGGATTTAGCATTTATTTATATACTTGACACAATTCGTTTAATGTACGAAATATTTTTTCAACAGAATACGAATTTGAAAGGTTCTAATTGGCGACAGTAAAATTTGAATATTCAAATTCACACAAATAGAGCAAAAAATCAAACCGAAATAGTTCAAATGTCAATTTAAAACTATGGGTTGAATTTAGGACTTTTTAATTTTCTCAAGGTAGAAATTAATTAAAATTTTGCTACTTTAAAAACTAAAATTTTACTTTTACAAACTTGGTAATTAATTTTTTTGGACAGTGAAGCAAAAAATTTAATGTTAAGAAGAAATAAATAATAATAAATTTCGTTCAAGATAGAGTGAAAAATGTTCCTAATGCTAACGATCTAAGTCAAAATAAAAGTAAGTAAAAGTTGCTAATTCAAATTAATTTCAATTTTTGCTGATTTACATTCAAATGATCCCCAAGTTTTGAACGTTCAAATGAACGAAATATTTTTTATTGCAGATATTTTAATAATGTACTAGTCATAAAAAATTTTTAAAACTAAAATTTTACTCTTACAAACTCAGGAGTTGATTTAATTTAATGTTTAGAAGAAATAAATAAATTTCGTTCATTTGAACATTCAGAACTTTAGGATCCTAGATTTAAAAAGAAGATTAAAATTATACTCAAGACAATAATGTGAGACACTTTTACCACAATGATATAATATCCCAATAAGCAAATTATTATTGTCGATCCCACCACTTCAATCAGACACACTTCGGTTAGCAGGTCTTCTAATGTTTTGACGAAGCTAAAATTGTTTTCAAAAATATGTTCATCACGTTTAATGTTTTTCCGCGGACATCAAAATTGAGGCAAAATCCGAATCGAAACTTTATGCTTCACATTATTTTTGGATTCGTTTTTTTGCCTTAATCTTGAGATTCGCACAAAAAGAGTTTCGTTATGCTTCACAATATTTTTGGATTCGTTTTTTGCCTTAATTTTGATATTCGCACTACTGTAAAAAAAAGGTTTGAATTTAGAGCTGATTTCGATATTAAAATAGAACAAAATTACGATTTAGTACCAAAACTGGTTCCAAGTTAGTACCTTTTTTTTACAGTGACAAAAAGAGAAGAAAAGAGAGAAGAAGAGAAGAGCAAGAGAGAATAGAAGAGAAGAGTTACAAAAAGAATCTTTGTTATTAATTTCCAAACCAGAGTCACTTACCTCAAAACTCTTAAATGTCGTTGAACAACAAGAACCAAGCGAGCATGACTCGAGAGATCCGTTTCCTTCTCATCTGAAACAAGATCAGCCAGGCACAAAATAAGAACATCAAACTGTCCACACGCATGCAAAATCAAGACAGTAGCCAAGCTGAAAGTCATCACATTCAACGTGTCATTGAAGATCCCCGTAAAAGCCTGAACTGTAAATACAATTTGATAAACCGGAGTGTAGCCACTGGTGAAAAATTTCCCAAAAGCCGGAGTTGGAAACGGCTGAACGCTAATATTGTTCTCAGTAAAAACCGGAGGGGCCGTTAAGGGCACCAAAATATGATAGAAGAATCCACCGCTAAACATAAAACTGGCACACATAATGATTACAAAATTGCCGAATTTTGCACTCCTCATCATGGCACTGCGATGATTCATTGTTTCAGCCTCTCGCCAATCTTCCTCGATCAGTCTCATGCACTTCTTAATACAACCACTTCGACTCCAAAATAAAGTGTACTTTAGCAACAACATGGTCCAAAAAATAATTGGACCCGAAATCAGTAAACGCGAATGCAAATCATTTAGTACAAATATTCCATGAAGAATACTGGAAAAATAGGTGAATACCGTGGTTGAATAGTACAAGAATCGTAAAAATAATTTGAAACTTAGTTGTAAAACGGAGTCCTTGTAATTTGTCGGCCATAGGCCTAGGGTCAGGGCGAATACACGACACAGTTTAATGGCATAATCTGTATCTTTTTTATAGTAAGGATTTTGAGTGGTTGCAGACTGTTTTTGAATCAACATGTTCTTTTTTAACTTGGTTTCATGATGTTAGATCAGCAACTGACAACTTTAGCGAAAGGCTCGCTTTTCAACGACAAAACTTATTACGCTTGCGCCATATTCCAAGTTGCATTCATAATCTATATAGAGAAATTTCTACCTCAACACTACCTATTCACACTCGTACTAATTTCTAAAGTGTAACAACACTAAATTTTCTATTGCTCTAATGACAGGAAATTAATATTGTAAAACTTTACTAATTCAGTACACATTATTCTTCATTTATAAAAGTTGTTTATTTTCCCAAGTAAAATCGGTGTAGTTTTTAAGTGCTCAAAGCTTTTTCTTTTCCCTGGAAATTTCATCCTTATGAAAGTTTTCTAAAGTTTCTAAAGTTTGTAATAAAGGTTTACATTTTGAATTTAAACTACTTTGATCATCCAACTTTTGAATCCAACTATCTAAGATTGATGGTCTTCCAAGTTTCAATGACTGACAGATTCATTTTTGATGATTTTTACAGATCGACGCTTATGATTGGAACCAATTTTACAACTTTATCTTATTATTCGTGGAGAAAATATTTCCGAATCATCTTCAAGGAGGAATTTCCGCTCAGCTATTAGGAAGTATATAGAACATTCATTATGTAAATTTTATTTCCGAGATTAGAATCAGTTCAGAAAGGAGCGCAAAAAATTCAAATACGCTGCGGAAACTTTCAAGACCTGAAAAATTCGTTAATAACTTAAAGTCAAGAAGCAGATGTAGGAACAAGATGCAAGAATCCATGTTTGATTCTTGAATTAGAATTAAATTTTTGGATTTGAAACTTACGCTACAGAAGCAACCTATTGAAAATGAAACTATTTTGCCCGCTGTTAGTTTGGCTGGTTTCGAAGATATCAGAATGATGAGAATCAAGTCAAGTGATTTCTTCTTTGGCAGATGGTTCCAGTCTGGAATCATGTAGGACTGTTTGCCAACATCTTGACACTTTTTTGAAGAAGACTTTTTTTAATTTTTTATTCAATGCGTTTAGATGAAGAGAATAGTTTTGTATGATAAAAATGACTCACCTTTGTTAACAGCAGTTCACTCAAGAAGCAGTAAATGAATATATTAAAAATATAAGATGTCAATAGCATACAGTAGACAATCATTTTCGTTATGTCATTATTTTTAAACTCCTAAAAAAGTTGGAAAAAATTACATTTTTATTAGGTTTTCGTTGTCTTGATAAATTACAAACTTGAATCCCAATTTTTCGAAAAGGTTTTCGGTTATCACAACTTTTCGAATTATGAAATTAGAACAAAAAATCGTTTTCAGTAAAAGAGATGAAAAAAATACCCATAGTATGTAATATCCTATTAGACAAATACCAAACGACGAACTTAAAAATTCTATCAAACAGATTTCATTCATAATATTTTCCAAATGTTCCGCGAATCTGTAAATTAGTATCCAAACAAAATATGGTAAACGAAAATAGAATAAAATTATTTATTTCCAGAACTTTTAGTTACCTTAGTGATTTAAGATGCTGTTTAACAATCAATGAAATCATCTTCTCACTAACTCGAACAGCGTCCGATGTTTCCTGGACCAATAACTGAAGAAAACCATTAACAATTTCAAGTTGTCCGGAAATATGCATTACAAACGAAATGGTAATACTGCAAATACCACATGTCAACGAGCAACAACTGAATGAGCCGAATATTTGAAGACAAAAAATAATATCATAATACGGCCGTACGTTGGTGTCGAAAAATAAAAAATTCGCCGGAAACGCTGTATTCCTGGCTGTCAAATTTTCTTTGGCAAAATAATAATTGTCCAACAAGGGGAAAAAAACGGTAAAAGACAATGACCCCGAGAACATGAAAATTGCGCATAAAAGAATAATTTTTCTCGCCTTATTAGCACTGTTCAGCATAATTTTTCGATTATCAATACTGACGCTTCGCCAATCATTGCACATTGTTTCGAAACAAACACAAATTTCCTTCCGATGAAAGAGAAAAAAGCAATAGTACAACATATTCATTATGGTGAAACTCAAGGGACCTGCTTTTATCAAACCGACTTCGAAATTTCTTGTGAGAAAAATGTCTATACAACCGGGAACGAATAGAAATACAATAATCATGATGCAACTAATTCTCAATAAATTGGCCAGAAATTGTTCCTTCGAACTTTTCGAATTCACAGGCCACATGCCGATTGGTGTCAAAAGACGTCGATTTAATTGAATCGCAAAGTGAAAATCTTCTTCATAATGAGAATTTGCGAATGATTTTTGCAATTTTTTGTGCTCTACAACCATGACTATATGATATCTATATGCGGAATAGCTGTAAAATTAATAGTGAAACATTCGAAAGAATGTTTCTTTCGAACGTCGAAGAAAAAATAAAAAACGCATGCGCTTTTCCAAGCAACAGGGTTATAGATTAATATCTGTCGTTAAAATTATATAATTGCAAAATTATTCTTTCGAGAAATAATTTCCATCAATTGTATTTGTCAATACAATCATTTTTTTTTATTTTCCCCTTTCTCTTAGTTATTTTTAAACATAATTTATTAAATAGAAGTTTTTTTTCGAAGTTTACTGGATAAGTACTGGAAAATTTGCCGATGTTCAAGATCTGAATTTAATATAATTTAATAATTATTAATAATTAGTATAACAATTATTAATATAGTTATCAATAATTATTAATTTATTAATCGTTTTTATAATCTTATAATTGTTTTTGTTTACATATTTTTATATTTCTATCAAAGATTGTTGTTGAAAATTTTCTTTTCGTAAAGTTTTGAACGAATATTTTTTTGTGTTCTATTTTTAAAAATTACTAATCACTCAAACGAAAAAAAGCTGCGTAAGTGAACATTTATTTGCATAAAAATTAATTTTTTAATTATAAAAAATCCTTTCTTAATTATCCAATAATATCTTTTTTTAATTATTAAAAAATCTTTTCTTAATTATCAAATAATATCTTCTTTTAATTGTAAAAAAATCTTTTTTTAATAAAATACGTTTTAAGATTAAATTTTAAATGTTAAATATTTATCAAAAGAGGAAAAAAGTTCAAAATTTTCCTTACGCCTTTGTATAGGGAACACAAGTTGCAGCCGATCAGAAATAAAAAGCATCATTCAGGCGCATGAAACGTCAGTTTAAAATTTTAAATGCATTTTTTAAACTCATGATTATAATAACTACAATTTTATTATTATGAAATTTCAAGAGCTCGAAGGAAATTTAAATATGCGGCCGATGTTTTTACCACCTGGAAGTAAAAATTAAATTAAGATTAAAAACCTGGAAATTAAGATAATTCAAATTTTGAGAAAAATAAAAAATATACGAACGCCAGTGAAGGCTTGCAGAGAAAGATCAGCCATTTTGGCTGCTGTTAAACATGTTGGATGTTCGGATCTTATCATTAAAAACAGCAAATCAACTACTACATTTTTCGGTAGAGAATACCATTCTATGGAATATGTCGAATAACCAACTCTTGAGCTCTGCATTTAGAAAAATTACAAAATATATTAGTTTTGTAGTTGAAAAATTTATAAAGAGATTTTATTTTTTTAAATTATAAAGAAATTTACTTGTTCTTTCAATTTTTCCCCTATGTAACAAATTATGTAAACATTGACGAAAATTGATGTCATCAGAATGGCGTATGTCATTGTTCCCAGTACATCGTTTTCCTCCCAATCCTACAGACATATTTTAGTATTTTAGTTAATTTCGGTATTTTAGTCAAATTCAGTATTTTTATAAATTTCAGTATTTTAATCACAGGCCACGGATATAATGACTTTTTCGACTATTTTCAAATAATGCGACAAAATTTTGGAAGTTTTTTTTTCAATCAGTTTTCTAATTAAATGTTCCAAAATATTACAATTAAAAAGATGTTGAATAATTAAAATTCTGTTAAATTTAATTAAAACTAAATCATCTTTTCAAGTGTTTTATTACAATTTTTAAAAGTTAACTGATAAAGAATTTTAATTAAAAATTTTTCAAATATTAAATTATCAAACATTATAAAAAATAGGTTTTAAAAATAATATCAAAATACTTTAGAAAAGAATAATTCTCTGAATTATTACGTTCTAATTTTTTTAAATTCAATTATTTACAAATATTTCTTTATTAAAATTTTTGAAAATGTTCTACCTCAATTAATATCTTCAAATAGAAAAATGTAAGGTTGAAATTATTATTAAAAATTGGATATTTTATACAGCATTACTTTATAATTTTTCAGAAATAATTTATTTAGAATTAAAATTCTTTCAAAAATTTCATTAATTTTAAAATATTTTTATAAAACTCAATTATTTTTCCTAAGATTTTGACAAATTTTGAATTATTTTTTTAATGTTTTAGTAAACTTAAACTGAATTAAATAATCGACTTTCTTTCTATTTTTAATCAAGTAAAGCGACTTTTTTTGTTCGTTAAAGTCGATCCGAGGCCTGAATCAAATTTTTAGATTTAATAAACTGAAAATACAGTTTATTAATTCTAAAAATTATTCGATTCAAGTAAATAATTTTCCCAAGAATTTCAAATTGAGACAGAAACAATTTTGATGAAAACAATGAGACATTGCAACAAATCTTGATACGATTTTTGGCTCAATTGTAGTTAATCGGTTATTTGAATCAAATTTTTGTTGTAGAAGAATAGTGAAAAATACAATACTTGTAGCACTCCATATTCTAGGAAACAAATGATTATCGTACAACCGACAACTTCACACAAAAATACAATATTAAGAGAACGTTCTATTCTTTCAGCATATCTGAAATTATTAAACATCATCTTTATTGAAATTGCAAAATTATCCACAAACTAAGAAGAATTAATCTACAAACTAATAATAATTAATCCACAAACTGAAAATAATTAATCCACAAACTAATAATAATTAATCCACAAACAAATAATAATAATTAATCCACAAATTATCTACTACATCAAAATTCGTTTCTTTGAATAAATTTTCCCGATGATCTTCGGGAAAATTATTCAAAGAAACGGATTTCGATTTATCACTGAAATGAGAAAACTCACTTAATAGCCCGATGATGCATTTTAATAATCACTCTCAACTCCGCAACAATATTTAATTCCTTGGACAAATTTTCCAGTCTCTTGCAAACAATTTCAAAAAGACAGACCGAATGCATAATAACCGCCGCCAACATACTGTACACACCACAATTCGTCGACAATATGAGGCTACTGATAAAAATTTGCAGAACAAAAATTTCATAATAGAATGGCGACGTTTCGACTTGAAAGAAAACATAGTCCGTCAAGTAAGGAAGAGGAATTTGCGTCGAATTGTCCTCTCTCACAATTCTCTCCTCCATTAACGGCATAATAATGTGATAGGGCAAGGCTCCTCCATACGACAAACCCAAATAAGCAATCGTAAACATTCGTCCAATCTTTGCATTTTTAACCATCACCTCACGATCCTGATTAGTCTCAACATTCTTAAAATTCTCCTCAATCTCTTCCAAACACTTTCTGATCTCTCCCTTCTTAATAATCATTGTCCAAAATTTAATCACACCCAAACTACTAAAAATCTGTGCTGCTATAATCTTCATTAATTTCTTCAAATCCTCAGCGTCCACGAAAGTATAGAACAAATGTGGCAACAACAAAAAGAGCATGAAACTAAAAACAACGACAATGTGTAACGCAACTTGTATTTTTGAAAGCAACCCACTACTGCCGTATCGTGGCCAAATGCCTAAGGGTGTGAGTAAAGTTTCAGCAACTCTAACCACGTAATTATAATCAATTGAATTTGCAATTTCTTCCCCCATCTGGACCATCATGTAGTTCAATTGTTTCGCAATTTTGCAACCGAACTGAACTATGATGTTCAATTGGAAATTGCACGAGTTCTCCAAAGTTTGCGCGCGCAAAGGAAGTTACTTATTATTAGAGGAACAAAAATTACCAGTCGTTTACTTAAATTGTATCTATAGGAGTTTGTCGGAAAGTTAAATGAACTCAATTATTTAACCATCATGAGGAAATTTGAATTTTAACAACAGAAAATTGAATATAAGAAAATTATTTCATTCTGATTGTACTCTAAGAGTTCAATGTTCCAAATGACTACATTAAGGTAAAAATATTTCACGCAGTTAAAAGAGTGACTATTTTAAATTCCACAAATAAATCAACTATTGATAATAAATTATTTTTTTCTTTCCATGAGGTTCTTAAATACTGAAAAACAAAAAATTGACACTAAATGATAATTAATCTAGAAGAAGGCACACTTTGCGTGCAAAACTAATATTATCATCAATGCTTAAATTATAACCCTGAATTATAATATCCTCCTATTTGAAATTAATATACTTGCTAATTTATTATATTGACCTTAATAATACAGTAAATTAATGATTTTATTTATTTTTCGACATTAAATTTACAAATGCTGTTTGGAAGATAAAATATTATCATCTAAATTACTATTAATATAAAATTCAAACTAAATTAATGTTCCTAAAATTTTGAACATTCAAATGAACGACAATATTTTTTTACTTCTTCCAATTTTTGTATTTTATTTCCAAAAAAATTATTTTTTAGATTAAAACAAATTAGTTCTAAACTTAATATTGTTTAATTTTAATTATTTTTCTTTTTTCAATAATAATTTTCAAAACTAATTATGGTGAAAAAAAATTTCGTTCGAAACTTTAGCTCCATCTAAATTATAATTTTTTAGAATTTTTTTTATAATTATTATTAAAAAATTAATTATAATTTTATTTATAATTTATATTTTTATAATTATAATTTTATTTGCAAGTCAGAGAGACAGCAAAAATGCAAAAAGGAACGAGCAAAAGCTCTAAAATGTCACTTTTCGATAGAGACACAACGAGATTCTTTATATAAACGAAAAGAATAACTGTAGAAAATTCTATAATGCAATTACAATTATTATTAATGAATTGATTATACTTATACAAATACACGATTTTTTTTCTTATTTTATCTTATTTCCAGTAATATCAGATTTCACCTCATTTTATATTATTATTAAATTTTTATTATATATTATCTCAATAATTTGATTCTTTTGTTCTGCAAAAAGTTCACTGACCTTCGCTTTTTCGTGTATAAATTGAATGATTATTTTATATTTTTTTCAGTTTTTTAAACTCATAACTGAGCCGAAACAAAAATGTTTTTTAACTCAAAATTTTTTTGCGGTAATTTTTCACATTATTTTTATTTTGATTGACAATTATTAATGAAGCCTTTTTACACATTTAAAGTTTTTTTTATCATTATATTATTATTATATTAATTTTATTAATATTTTTATTATTTTTGTTCGTTACCTTTAATAAAAAAAAATATTATCATTATTATATTATTAGTATATTATTTTTATTATTTTTGTTCGTTACCTTCAATAAAAAAAATTATTTTTATTACTATTAGGATTATTACTCATAAAAATGTAAACTTATAGAAATGCAGGTAGCACTAAATGATAAGGGATTTTTAAAAATCCGGTAGAAAGATTATGGTCAGTCTATTTTCCTTAGATGATAACAAAGTAGCTGGTAATTAAATTATTTACACAAAGCTAGTTGATTTATAACTAGTAGAAAATTATCAATAAAATAGCAATTTCCCAACATGCGAAGTGAGAAAATTGGCATTTTTAATAAAAAAAATATATATTTTAAAAATTGCTAAAAAGTGTTAATTTTGTTTTTTTAATATTTCAATTATTAAAATATCTAATTATTATTAATTAATTTGCAAATAAGTTTATTGAAAAAAAAATTTATTCATTACAGCCTCAGTATGGAAGCTAAATCAAGGAACGTTGACTATGTGTTTTGCTGAAATTTTGGGAACGGCAATTTTAATTTTCATAGGATGCATGGGATGTATTGGAACATTGGGCTCGTCGCCCCCTCCCCCTATGCAAAGTGCTCTTACTTTCGGTCTCACTGTGAATCTCATTATTATGGTAAGTTATTTTTTTTGCATTTTTATCAATTTTTATCTCTTTTATCCGTTTTTATTCGTTTTCATAGATTTTGATCCATTTTTATAAGTTATACATATTTATCCATTTCTAAACATTTTGATCCATTTTTGTAAATTTTTATACATGTTTATCCATTTTCATTAATTTTTATTCATTTCTATCTATTTTTATAAATTTTGATCCATTTTAATAAATTTCTATACATGTTTATCTATTGTTATAAATTTCTATACATTTTTATCTACTTTTATACATTTTGATCCATTTATATAAATTTCTATACATTTTTTTATTCACTTTTGTACATTTTGATCCATTTTCATAAATTTCTATTAATTTGTTATTGACTTTTATACATTTTGATCCATTTTTAAAAATTTCTATACTTTTTTATCCATTTTTTTCTACTTTTATACATTTAAATCAATTTTTATCAATTTTTTTATACATTTAAATAAACTTGATAAGATAATTACACTAAACTTGATTATAATTCCAATTTCAGATGCTCGGTCACATAAGTGGAGCTCATCTAAATCCCGCAGTCACAATTGGAGCAGTTATTTTGGGACTTAAGTCCATTCCAACAGGACTATTGTACGCTGTGGCGCAATTTATTGGAGCTATAATTGGCTATGGAATGTTAATGGTAATTTTTCTCACGATTTTCATACATACACGTGCCAAAGAATATAATAATTAATAAGTAAATAAAAAAATGTTAAAAATGAGTAATTAATCTATATCACATCTGATAAACTTGTGCGTTTGCATTCTTCTGATTTAAAGTGACGTAACCCTTGTTGTTTATACACATGAGATAATACACTCACTTGTGAGGTAAAAATTTTAGTGTTATATGACGTTTATTCTACAAATGTATATATACTCTCTAAATCTCAATTTTTAAAAAATGTTTACTAATTTAATTATTGAAAATATTTACTAATTTAATTATATGTATAAAAAATGTTTACTTATTTAATTATTAAAAATATTTACTAATTTAATGAATTAGTATGTTTACTAATTAGAATTAATGACCGATTTTTTGCTTTTAAATTGCTAAACATTACTAAATAGTAGAAATTACTATTAATTTAATAATAAATAAGCAGAAATTTCCTATTATTAGCAATTTAGTATTTAACAGTAATTTTTACTAATTTATTAATTAAATTCCTTATTTTAAAGGAATTTAATTTTTTTTATTTTATTTTTAATTCCTTTAAATTACTTATTTATTAAATTTAGTCATTCAAAAGCAAGCAATCAGACACTAATTACCAAATTAGTCAAAATTTCTACTAATTTAGAATTTTAAAATTTACTTATTTAATTTCAACACTGTCATACTAAAATAATAGTTTTGTGGGATATTATTTTTACCTATTACGGTTAGAATATAATTCAAGGCAGAAGGTGAATTTTTCACTGTTCTTTATTTATAGAATCAATTTTAAATATTATGTTATTACATATATATTGTATTTTATTTGTTATTACATATATTATATGTTTTAGGTTGTTACTCCTTATATGCTGTTGGACGATGGACAAGGCAAGAACAATCCATTTTGCGTGACTGTGATACATCCAGAAATATCCATTCCACAGGCAATTCTAATCGAAACCCTTTGCACTGGGTGCATTTTATTGGGAGCCTGTGCGACCTGGGACCCCAGATGTGCTCATACGACTGATTCAACAGCTTTGAGATTCGGTTTCTCAGTGGCTGCCATTTCTTTTGCCGCAGTGAGCATTCAGTTTTTTAATTGCAATTTTTTATCGTTTGGAAAATTTTGTTTTTTTATCTAAAATATTATTCGAATGATTACAGTCGCCCTACACTGGTTGCTCCATGAATCCGGCGAGGACTTTTGCGCCAGCTTTGTTTCAAAATTCATGGGCAGATCACTGGGTAAATTTTGGAGAAATAAAAATCTAAAAAGAAAATAAAAATCTAAAGAAAAAAAATAAAAATCTAAAAAAATGTCAACCAAAAATTATGTTTGATTTAAACGTAATAATTTTGATTCAATAAAATTTGGTCCAAAATAAATTTGGTTCAATAAAAATTACGTTTAATTCAATAATAAAATATGTTTAATAAACATATAATTTTTTGGTTAACTGATTATGTTTGGTTTAAAAAATTTTTTTCTCAGTGAAAATACACCGAAAAATTAAGATTAAATTTTCATCTTTTACTTTCAATTTACTACACTAATTTTTTTTTATTTTAGGTCTATTGGGTTGGTCCGTGTTTTGGAGCACTACTTGGAACTTACACTTATAAAACACTTTTCGGAGTTCCAACGAAAGAAAGCAAGGAAGATTCTCTATCTGCCGACAGTGTTGAGCAGAAGATTTGCGATGAAATATTTTAAAATCTTTTATGAAAATGTAAATAATGTTTTATTAAGAAAGTATATTATATCAAGACTCGTATATATTTAAATTTTAAAGTAATATTACAAATTTTTATTTAATTTATATTTTACATCTTCATAATGAAGAGGATTGTGCATTTTTCTTTTTTTTAAATCTTAAACTATTTGATTTTTGATTGATAATATTTTAACGTCCGGATTTGATTTTTATTTAATATTAAATTTTTTAAATTTCATTTCATTTTATTATTAAATTTCATTTCATTTCATTTCATTATTAAATTTCATTAAAAAAGTAAATTAAAAATTTAATTTTTTTCTTTTGCTTTTGTCTCAATTTTTTGAACGTATCGAAACGTTTTCGAATATTATGCAATATGGAAGTCTCAGTAAAGACACTCGCGAATTATTTTTACTAGACGCTCGAATTACGTGCCAAATCACAAAAATTAATAAAATAGCGTTTTTTTAAACTTCAAATTACAAAAATTTTTAGTTATTTTCTTTCGTCGCTTAAAGAGAAAGTACCGTTCTATTTTTATACTTACCTATATTTTTCATTGTTTTGCTTTATTTTTAGTGTTCGATAAATTCTAATTAGGTTGCTCATGTTTTTTAACGAGCAAAGAGAACTGTTTTATCAAAATCTTATTTTCGATTATTTAAACTTAAAGACAAATTAACTTCAGGACTTTATTATTTAAAAAAAGTAGAATTTTATTTTACTATTTAAACAGAAAAAATGCCAAGATGCAGTAAATTAAATTCTCTTATTTTATCATCTTACAATGAGGAACAATATAATTATTTTTTCATCATGATCTAAAAATGAATTTATTAAAAAACGGAGCAGAGAGTTACTTTGAATGGTTTATAAAAAAGGCCGTTAAACTTGACGCTAGGTCAGATGCACTGAATAAATGGCAGACTGTGTTTGCACCAGCTTGCAGTATAAATTACCTCTCTCTCCTGCAAATCTAACCGTCTTTTTCATTTTTGAAAACAGGAAACAAGAAAAAAAAAGAGAGTCCTAAAACGCAATAATTCTACGCAGTTCTCTCCAACTTTGTGACCTTGAATGACGAAATCCCCAAAAACCTTCGAAAGGAAGAACTGCGCATAATATTCCGACCTCTCTTTTTCTCCTGGGCTCATTTTTTCGCCTCATCTCTCTCATGTCCCTGGCCGTTAATTTCCAGCACATCAACAATGGCTGCCGGGTGGGGAAGTCGATTCAGTCGGGGTATGATGGGGGATGGGGGACCTGGCGAACGTGCCAGAAATCCCGTCCGCTCTCCTTTACGATCAATACTGCCAGTTTTCTTGTTTTTAGCATAAAAAATGGAAAAAATTGTTATTTTCAGATGGGAAAATTGATGAATATGATGACAGTTGTCATGTCCGAGATGATGATTGCCTGGATTTTAGGCTCAAGGGTTTATTTAATGGTTTTTGGAAATTGTGCGCAGTACGAGTGAGTGATCTCGAATGTTCTGGAAACTGCGATGCAAAAGGCTATAAAAGCGTGCCGCTCGCCGGCGCCCGGCGTATTCGTATAAACAACTTCGTCGCATTCAGATCTGCAAAATCAGTTTCTTTTTTTTCAAACATCCTCCCACGTATATGTGTCAATTTTGAAAGCTGTTTACCAACAACAAAATGTAGACAGTGAAGTCGTGTGAGGAGTGCAACCGTATGTAGTATTTTTCTAATTTTTCCCTGAACTTTGTATTTTTTTTGCAATTAAATTGCAAACAAAAATGAGTAATTATTTAAAGACTTATTTTAATTATCAATTCCGTGTTAATGATAATGCTGCCGAAGTTATTCTTTCATTTTTCGTCGAACTTTCAGAAAAGATTATTGTTTACAAACATTTTTTCTTTGATGTAATAGAAAGTGCGTTCTTCACCTGTCCTGTCGTCATGATACAATTAAACGATTAAAAAAAAAAGTCTTCAAGAATTTTAATTTTTTAATTTTATTTTAATTTAAATAATTTATAATTTTTTAAAATCATTAGATATCGAAAAATTGTTTGTTTTCAATGACATAAGGTGTTTTCGAAAAAATTAACAAGATTCAAAATTCAATTACAATGTATTGCGTAACATATTACATTGCAAGTTTATTTTCTCCGTAAAAACAACTCGAGTTCAATAAGTTTTTTTAAAATAATTTAGTACGAATGGTAAAAAGTTTATATATAAATAAATTTTCTTTTTTCCCCCAATTTATGTAAATTCGGTCGTAATTTTTGTTTCTTCACGCTTTGGTTCTTGTTTTTCTTCTTTTTTCTCTGCCGGTGTGCCTGTTTTCACAATGTCGATGAGCCTTTCCGTTCCACTGGGTGTCACTGTCTGAAACGAGATTTAATTATCAATGAAACCATTCAGAATTTTTTTTATAAAAAAAATTGTTAAAGAGAAATTATTTTTTTTTTTATATTTTTGATTTACAATTCTTGATAAATAATTACTTTTTAAAATATGAGAAGATTATTTTTTATGATTTTAATATTAACAATAATTATTTTTTTTACAGAACACCCTCCGGGGATTGGTCTTGAACAATCCATATGCATCGCTCCTGGATTTGTTTTTTTCAAATGAATTAAAGGAAAAGGTCATCAGCAATAGGTGAGAAATTAATTTACAAAATAAATATTTTTGCAACAATTATTTTAGCCCTTAACAATACAGAAAGTCCAAGGATATTTTAAACTCAAGTTATTGTCATAAATATTTAATTTGGTATATTAATAAATTTTTTTGAAAATATTAATAAATATTTAATTATTATTTGAATAATAATAATAATAATAATAATAATAATAATAATTCAAAAAGTCAAAGAATTTGAATCTTTTGATTCAAATTAAAATCAAAATTCAAATAAAATTCAAAAATTTACAATTTCTAAAAACTTGAACTAAAATTCATCTCTAGTTCAATTACTTTTTATATTTTTTGAGAAATTTCTCTAAAAACTCAAATTTGAAAAAAAAAATTCACTAAAAACTAAAAGTTTTCTAAAACCCACTTATTTACAATACAATTTCATGAAATTTCGAATTATTTGAAAATTTTAATCAACTATATTTTTAAAAATATATAATTTCAAGAAAATGAATAAAAAATTTTCCAATAAACTAAGTTATTCAGAAGTTTTGAATTGAATTTTTTTTTAAATTCAACTGTTCTTAAATTTTAATGGAAACATTAAAATTCAATCTAAATTAAAAAATAATAATACTAGTAACATTAATTTGTTACTTAAATAAATTAAGAAATTAATTTAATGTTCTAAAATAAAAAAATAATTATAAATTATTTTACAATCAGTTAACAAATTATTTTTGTAATTTTATTATGAATTTTAATGCAAAAAAATTAATTTTTTTAATAAATTTTTTTTTAAATAAATATTATGATAATATTATTCAATTCTTTTGAGAAATTTCAATTAATTTTTATAAAAATTTTCTAAAAAATAATTGATTTCTTTCGAGAAATTTTCTTCAAAAATTATATTTGAAATAATCGAATTCTTATACTAATTGAAAATAACTGAACTTTAAAATTCTTTCAAACAAATTAATTATTTTAAGAGAAATTTAATAAAATTATAATTATAATTTAAATATAATATAATTTCAAATATAAAAATTGAATTTTAACACATTAAAACAAATTCAACTTTAATAATAATAATAATAATAATATTAATAATAATAATAATAATAATAATAATAATATTAATAATTACTTCCAAACAAATTAATTATTTTAAGGAGAAATTTAATATAATAATTATATTAAATTTTTCTCAAAAAAATTCATTAAAAATTGAATTTTAATAAATAATTAATTTAATTAATTTTTTTAATTTAAATTAATTAATTAATTAATTGAATTTAATGAAGTCAATTTTAATAATAATAATAATAATTATATTAAATTTCTCTAAAATAATTATTTGTTTAGAAAAATTTTATTAAAGTTGAATTTTCTTTAATTTATTAAAATTCAATTTTTAATAATAATAATAATTCTCTTAAATTTCTCTTAAAATAATTAATTTGTTTGGAAGAATTTTATTAAAGTTGAATTTTTTTAACTTGTTAAAATTTCGTAGCTTTCAACGTTTTAATATTTTCTCAGTATACTTTTTGATAAGATTTCCTGAATTAACATTTTGCTTAATTTTTTGTCTCTAATTGCTATCTACGGAAAATCTAAATTAATTAATTAAAAATATTAAGTTAAATTAATTAATTAAAAATTTTCTTTTTTTTAGAGCTGTAAAGTATGATCGAGATTTATCATCACCATCAACATCAATCTCTCTAAGCAAAAGATAGAAAGAACAAGACTGGAAGAAGAGGACAAGACCGGTCTCTTCGTGATTCGTCACGAATTGACCTTTTAATGGGTCTAAAGTAAAAAAAAGTTACCTTCTGGGGTGCGGATATTGTCAAAACACCGTCCGAGGAAAGGCTCGAGGTGATTTGCATCACATCGTGGGTCGTTGGCAGAACGTATCTCCTGATAAAGTGTCTGCTGATAAATCCGTGTTCGTCCTGCTTCTCCTCGTGTTTGGCCTCGACAATAACGAAATTGTCCCGCGTCTTCACCGTGATCTCCTCCGGTGAGAATTGCTGAACATCCAAGATCACCTATAGATGGAAAAAAACAGGATTTAACGGTACTGCTATCTTTTGACATCTCTATTGTTACGAAAATTTCGACCCCTTTTTTTTGCGTTTAAACAACAATTTATGAATCATAGAAAAAAGAATTATCACCGCCGATAGAGAAGTTGCGAAAAGAAAGGCGGGCAATTCTCGCCTGCTCGGATTAGCCCTTTTTTTTGTTCCTTAAAAAAATTTTCATCCATCTGCTAAAAAAAGGATACATTTTTATAATTTCAAAAAGCAATTCGTACTGAGTATGTAAAACTTGACAACATTTTTCATGTAATTAAAAGAATCGAAGTTTTCTTTTCACTCGTTCACAAATCAAACCGGAAAGATGTAGTAGGTACGAATACCTACTTGTGTGATATTTTCTCGTAAAAAGCGTGGATGCATGCAAGTAGGTGATCTTTGTTTTATTCCTTTGATTTTTTTTTTGAGGGAAAAAATTCTCTCGAATAATCAGAATGTATCACCTTGTTTCTTGTTAAGAAGAGAGTTGAATTGAAACTTCTTTATCGAGCGGCTTTTGTTTTTGTAAATATAGAAATCTATAATCTTATATGTATATTGTTTCTATTGTTGAGACTGTAAAGTATTTATTTTTTTAAATTGGATACAACCCGGTGGTGAGAGTACTTCAAGAACGCGCCCCCTTTCGAAAGGGGCGCGCGGCAGATGTGCTTTTAAGCACCAGAATTCGGTTCAAAAAAATCATCGTTTCGACCTAACTGTCGAACCCATTATTCTTTGAACCCTTTATATTGAGAAGACTGAGCTGAAAAATTTCTAGAATTAAAATAAACCCAAATTTTCTCTTACGAATCGTGCTGTGATTTGTAAAAATAATCCATAGAGTTCTAATTTGATTACTTTGCTATTCAAACTTTCTTCCACATTTAGATTGCCGAAAAAATGCGTTACTTACGTTTTTTTTAAATAAATAAATTAAGAAATTTGAGCATGTTTATTCGGAGGTTCGTTCGTGGCTTTCTGAATCACGAGCCACGTAGTATTTTTTCGGCTTTTTAAAGTTTGCGATTTCTACAAGTCCTTTTGAATCTTTATTTGATTATTTAATATTTTTTTTTTCTTTTTATAATGTTTTACGAATACGATCGTGTGTAAAGGACATTTTGAGATTAAAATTCTTTTCCAAAAGGGTTTCGCCTAAAGTTGAAAGCACAATTTTATACAAGAATTTGCAAAATAGAAAATTGAGGTTTAGTATAAAGTTGTAAGTAATCATAGAATCGAGTTACTGAGTTACAAGTGCGTTTTTTAAACTATTTTGTCCGATAAATCTAAGGGAGCGTTTCCGAATTAACTGAGTGTGTGTTTCAAAAACGTTTTATCCAGTTTTAAAGAAAATTTAATTTAAGGTATTTAATTAGATCGTAAGGTTTATAAATAGCGTTTGCTAATAAGCACTTCTATTGTTCTACTTTTAATCCGTCACTTAATTGTAAATTTTTGTCATTTATTTTCTTTTCGTTAAGGATTAATTTTTCCATCGTTTAAACTTTTTTCCTATTCTTTGACCTTAGTGGTGATTTTCTTTTCTTCTAAAAAATTCATTTGTCTTGGAATTTAATTTGAAAAACAAAGTTCCTGAAGAAGGGAGTGTAACTTGTTTTCTTTAGCTGTAAATACTTGAAGTGAATACTTGTCTTTAAATTTAATCAAAAAGCGGACAGCGACTATTTCACGATTCTTCTGAGGAGGAATCGTGAAATAGCCGTTGTCTGATTTTAGAATTATTCCAAGAAGATTAAAAGTTAATGAAAGTTACAAGCCGGAGAATCTAGCCTGTGATGCTGTAATTTTGACAAAAATGCTGTAATTTGAGAAAAATAAATTCGACTTGTGAAGGGAAAGTAATTTCTAAAAGGAGGTTTTTTTTTAAAGTCGATTGTGTCAGCCCTCGTCTTTTTCAAAATATCAGAATTAATTCCGGTATTATAAGA
Organism: Leptopilina myrica (nomen nudum); assembly: GCA_032872475.1. NCBI lineage: Eukaryota > Metazoa > Arthropoda > Insecta > Hymenoptera > Figitidae > Leptopilina > Leptopilina myrica (nomen nudum). The sequence goes on along the minus strand of CM065459.1, from coordinate 2,217,507 downwards.
AAGACGCGAGTGGACCATCAACGTGAGTAAATTTTCGACAGACTCTTCCGTCTGATTAAAAAAATGGGCATTGTTTAATTAAAGAAACTTTCTCCCCCTAAGGAGTGCAATGTTTTTTACTTGTGGTCATTGTCGCGCTCGCAATCATCCAAAATCGTTAAACGAATCATTAAAATCAAGAAGAATAATGCGATAATAATTATTACCTGGAATCTGTCTTTGTCAGTCTGAATGGTGCTTGCACCTCCGGAAGTCTGACGCGCGACGGTTCTCCATGGTCGATAATAGGACGTGTTTCCAAACACCGAGCGCGGTCTCATTAAACCCAAATTGGAAAATGACGAGAAAAGATCATCTCGATTAAGGCCGCTGCCAAAATACTGATCCAACAGTCTGTTGGGTCTGTCCAAATCGTCCCACCAGTCGCGATACATTAGAGGAACGGTTGACATCTGCAAAAAAATGATGAGTTGTATATTTCCAGGATTTATTAATAATTATAAGGCAAATAGAGTGTAGTGATTTAAATGACAAGAGGATTTAATGTTTTCGGGAGTGAAAACTCCAGGGAGATTGCTTCTAGCTTGCTCCGTAATTTCGTATATTAAGATACTCTTTTTAAATACTTATACGTCACTGATTAATAATAAAAAAAACAGTTCTTCCAAAAATTATCGAAACGAGTTAATAAGAGAATAAGATCTTCTAAGATTAACGTATACATCAAAATCTAAATCACGTATTTAATCTTTAAAATCGAATGAATATAAATTTTGTTCTGCTTCTTAGAATAGTCATAGTGTGCATTCTAAAGACGAAATTGTCTAAAAGCTCACTTGCTTCATATCCAACTTATTACCGAATTTAATGCACAGTTACGAGATTTAAATAAAATGAAACTTTACGACCTGTTAACATCGCTTTACTATTAAAAAAATACTTGAACCTATATTTACTTGAGAAAAAAAATTATTTTCCTAAAAAATCCTCACGAACTGATGAAAATTTAGTGAATAATATAGATAATCATGGAATGATTGAAGCTTCACTGTCGAAAATTATTTTATCAGCATTTTTCGAGTATCACGTTTAAATTTTTTTTTGGGGGTCAAAGTTTGCGAATTACTTGTAAGGTAACGAAGCAGAACATCAAGACATGATGTGCAGTTTTAAATTCAATTCCTGCAGTTACGTGCCTATGTTTAGATCGCGATTTCCAACATCTTTAAGTGTTAGCATTAAGAGTATGAAAGAGTTTGTTAGGAAAAAGTCGTCACTTACAATAATGATAATAATTACTTTAAACACTACAATAATTACATCGTTAATATAACAATAATTATTAAAATTTACAATACCTAAAGTTTACATAATAATATAATAATATCATTAAACTTTATATATTGATAATTGCGTGCATATTATTAGAGTTGGATTATTGATAATGATAATGAATTTGTATTATTATAGTAACTAAACATCAGGAAGGATAATACCAAATAGAAGGATTAGTTATTAAGGAATGTTGAAAAAGTACAATGGGGAAATGGGTGGAAAAAGAAATCAAAAGGGAAGAAAAGAAATCAAAGAGGAGAAAAATTAATGGGAGGGAAAGATTAATTCATATCGCGAGGGATAATGAGAGACTCATTAGTAAGTTAGATAGTAAGGTACAGTTGTTGTCAGGTAAAATCCAAAGAAAATACACTCATCGTTAATAAATACATACTTTGAAACTTTTTGTGAAGTTCACGCGAACGTGAGAATTCCTAATCCAAGGAGTTTACGATTTTCTGGCTGAAGCTCGACTCTGACCAAAATATCATAATGCGAGCTTTAAATATCACACTTGAGCAACGGGGGCGTTAAAACGCCTTCAATTTTCTCTGCTTACTATTAGTCCAAAAATATCTCTACACGTCAAATATTAAACATTGCATTGCCTAGGGGGGCGGATATTGTATACAAAATAGCGTCGCGCGAAATTTTTCCCAAACTCAAGAGACGCAAAAATTTCAAATATTTCCTTCTATATTTGCAACATAAATTACATGTAGCAACATTTGACAATATACACATTTATACCTAATTTTATAGTTTCTTACATTTTTATCCAATCACAGAGGAAATGATTGTTCACTACTTCCATTTAATTAGAATTATTTTTTCTCTTATTCCAAATTATTGTAAATCTTTTTAATATTTCTCGACTGAAAATTAAATCTATCTCAAGTAAGTTGAGTAAAATTAAAAATTCAAAGAAAAGTAAAATTAGAACAAAAATCATTTTCGTAAACAAAGAGTCGAAATTAATTCTTTTGACAATTATTGAAAATTTGCTCCAACTTGGTTTAAATTGCAACTACAGAAATCATTTTCTCGGTAGATATAATTACATGTACTCTTAATATTTAGGTATATATTTAGATTTACATGTTTGTTTAAATTTAATCAGATTGCACTTTCGAATATATACAGCTAAAAAAATCGGGGAGTTAAAGGCTACCAATTGGAGTAAATTTATCGGAGTTAAAAATCGACTCTATAGACAATGGAGTTGAAGAAGAGGAGAGAAACTTTAACTCCCTTCGAAATGAAATATTATACTTATAATTATAGCAACTCCTGACAAAGTTTTCCTGTAAAGAAGTAAAGTTTGAACTCCCACATTTTACTCTCTTTATAATTCAACTCTGACCGGATGGAACTTTTACACTTGTTGGGATTTAAATTTTAACTCCTTTTTTTGCAGTGTTGTGTATTTAATATTTAAACACCCGTTTTTGGAAGATAATATATTTAAAAAAATTAATAATGTTAGCAGCACTATAACTTATTAAATTTGTCTCTGTCTTTAAGAACTTTGTAAGAACTTTTGCAACCGAAATTAAAATCACAAAGATTGTGAAATTATGTAACTATGTAAATTCAGTTTTCTTGACACCAAAAAAATACAAAAATTTGGATTATCAGTTGAGTCACTTTTCGTTGCAATTTGATACTTCAAAGGGAATAGAATCAAAAAAAGGGATTTTCGGTTCAGATTTTTTTTTACCAAAAAAAACGCTCACAATCACCCTGAAAGTAAAAATTGTAGAATTAAAATTTGACAAACAAAAAGAGATGAATAGTAAATAATTTTTGACTATAGCCTTAGAGATAAAAGTCATACTGTGCGTGGCATTATTTGTGTGCATAGATGTAAGTGTCTATAATAACAACTTCGATAAACATCCTCTAATAACACCAGAAAAAACTGTTTGCTTAACAAAAATTATTATTCTTTAAATCTAATGTATACGCATATATATATGTTTCCTTAATACTGGATGAAACGTCTAAATTACATCTATACCTTTGTATTTCTTCGATATGAATGTATGTAGTGAAAATTAGCTGTTTGGACTATTCTTAGACTTTTGAATATTTGTAACTTAGTAACATTTGTTAATTTATAAAAAAATAAACAAAACGTACCTATTTGATGGTTAATCAGTGTGATGACATTTATATATACTTTTTTTTGTGTGCAGTCCTCGCACCCATTATTGTATTATTTAGAGTATTCATTGCGAGGAAGATGAAAACAAAAAATTACCACTCGATCAAAATGTAACTGCTTGGTTAATAAATTATTGGCAAATAAAAAACAATTGGTGAAAATAAAAAAAACTTACACATGCAAGCAAGTGTTTTTATACAATTCCTTACCCGTTTCCCAAAAATGTTCTTTGTTTATCCTTAAAGTTTCTTAATGTGCCTTATGGTGCCATCAGCTTTAATTAAAACTTCGTAGAAGATGTTTCAATTTTTAATAATTATTTAATAAAAATAGAAATCTACACATGCTTCTTTATTACGTAGATACTTAACTTCTTCACTTAATATATTATTTTAACAATAGTTAAAATAATAATAATAATAATTTAAATTTATTTTATACAATAATCTTATAACAGAAGTGGGAGGACGGACTCTCTTACGGACTAGCAGGCAGTTTAAAAATCTGCAATTCTGGCGATTGTTGTAGTAATTCCACATCTTGCAGTGTCGATATTCCTTGTTCCTGAAAGTGTAATAAATGTCTGAATATTCGATTTAAAGTTTTCATTTTCGTTTTTATAATTTTTATAAGAATAGCATTCGAGGAATTGAAATAAAAATTATTTTCCAAATGTATAGTGTACACGTACGTGGAATTCTTTCCATTTTTCGTAATTCTGCCTCATGTAGACAATCATTTCTGGCATGTCGATGAAAGCTGTCAAAATTGATGATATTAGTTGTTGAAGATTCAAAATTTAATTTTTAATTCGTATTTCAGAAACATACCACTCCAGGCTTCTATCATGTCCGTTATAATGTAGTCCACGAAGCCAATTTGAGATTTGGGAATCGAACACGTTTGTCTGTCGAACATCGGCATCACCACTGGTAATTTCATGTTCTTCTCTTCATCAGTCTGAAATTCGTAAGTTTTGATAAAGAAACATTTTTTTTCTACAAGGAAATGTAAAAACTCTATGCTATTATTATTTCTTCATTCGATTTGTGTTTTCTAGAAAATTAATTTTCTGCATTTTTAATTTTCAGGATCAAAGGACAAACCTGGCAAAAATACTCCTCGGCGATTCTCCGGCTCCATTCGATGCAATTCTTGAGAGGCCTCGTTGGATTCGATACGTCGGCACATTTGATCATTATCCTTTTCACTAGGGTAATGTTTTCCGTTTGCATCAGCACTGCATCAATGTCAATTTCTGTGAAGGACTAAAAAAAAGTGTTCTTTTGTAGTTTAATTTGTGGTAAATTTTAGATTATCTGGTCTTTGAGGGTCTTTTAGAGACATTATCTTAAAAGCAGCTAAAATTGAAAAAAGGATAAAAAAACTATTCTTAAAAATAATAAAACATACCTCTGACTGTACATCTCCTCGGATGCTGCAGACATTTACAAATTTAGCCAAATGTTCAAAGTGCTTAGTCATTTCCGTCGCTAATATCATGTCAATTATATTCGCTCTCAACATCTTGTATTCCTCTCTTTCTAAATTCTACAAAATTAGCCAGAAAAATAATCGAAAATAAGCACGAAATTTGTAACACTGAATAGACGAAATAGATTCTTACCTGAAAAATGTTCACGTTTTCGTCACTCAATGTCAATTTAAACGTGAGTGAGGCGTGATGTGATTCAAGAACCGTGAGATCATTGTAAAGTATCGCCAGTTTATTACTCGAATTGCAAAGAAATTGACTGTGAAATTAAAAAATATAGTAAAGTATTTACTAAATTATTTATTTGCGACGCGATCTGATCAATTGTAAAAAAAATTCATACAAGTTAAAAAAATATCATTTACCTCGATCTTCCCGGATGATCGATATCGTGAGCTGTCGCGGCAATGAGCGCTGCCGTCACATCAATCGAATTGAGCATGAGTTTGAGTCGATTGGATTTCAAAAAAATTGCCGTCGCTTGTAAAACATCGGCGGCGTGACACGAATTGTGATAACTATTTTCCGATCTATAATTCGCTTCAATTACAGTTAACCAATTTTGCAAAGTTCTTTCGTCGCAATTCAGTTCAGCTGGAATTTGAAATTCATTCATAATACTCAGTCCAAGGAAAACCAATGGCCTGCGAAATATAATTCACATTAACGTATTATTTCTCCAAAAACATTGTCTTCAAATCAGAAAAATAATGCGAGAAAGAAGTGAATAATTTAATGAATTACAAACCTCATTTCGGAAAGAGCTTCCAATTTAAAAATATCAAACTCCCAATCCAGACTCGAATCGAGTAGATCCTCAATTTCTTGTGGAGCGTGAAGAGTTTTCGCTTGCGCTCTCACAGAACTGTGGCTAAATAATTTGAATGTCGACAATCGACATGTGGAATCGTTCGACGATCTTCTTGAGTCTTTGTACAAAGGGGCCTGGAAAATAATTGTCACCTATCGTTAGTTTCGAAGATTAATTTATTTTAATTAACAAATATTTGACGGTAAAAATCTTTGCCATCGACAGTTAAGGAGTTGCTTTTTGTTATCAGTTTCGAAATTTGATACTTTTTCGAAAGATAAAATTTGTGGTGTGATAATAAAGTGATTACCGATATTAAAGCACCGATTAAATCCGAAGTGACCGGATCGTGAACTGCTCTTATGTCCTCTCTCATAACTGGTGCGTACAATTCGGTATTTTTTAGTGTCTCAATTGCCTGCAATGAAAATTTTACAGTCAAGGGACTATTAAGCATAGTCGGAAATAGTAATATCAAATGCATATTTACTTTGTCGATTTGCATTGAAACTTCAGGGTTCGTTGATTCGGCCATTGCGTTATTTAATAGGGTCATGACTTTTGTTATTGGCGCTTCAAGCGGTAAATTGTTTAATTTCGCCATACTCCCTCTCCTCTGCACTAATAACAGTAATAACTATAATAATAACAATAATAATCCTAATAATATTATAATTTAATTCTAAACGTTTCTGCGGAATTTTATTCCTAAAATAGAGAATTGTCTGGGAAACGAATTGTTTTTCTATCTATTGATTAATTGATTGATTCATTGATTCATTGATTGATTAATTGATTTATTGATTCTTATAGTGAAAACTTTCATTTGCATGAAATAGTATTTTCCGCAAAAAAGATGAATTAATTTAAAATTAATCAAACTAATTTTACTGTCGCTTCCGAGAGACTTGACGTCAAAAGAGCCTCGCCGCATGGATTGCAAACTTCCCCTTGGATGTTGAGAAACCAATCCTAAACTATCCAATAAATATGACGTGTCATGAATATAAATATAATGTGTCGGCTTTCTGAAACGGTAAATTAAAACAAAAGAGCAGATAAATAAAAACAATTTTACAACATCGTTATTAAAAACAGAAAATTAAACAAAAAACGAAAAATTACCGTCCAAATGCACAATAGGGAATAATTCGACAATTAACAGTAACAGTGTCATTTGTTTTTCTTCTACAATTCATATTCCCTTCGAATTCACGACCCCTCTGCAATTGTTGATCCATGAGAGGGAAATTTTCACATGTTATAACGTCGGTGATATTTTTTCCCGCTAATTCTTCCATTTTGTATGACAGCAATTTTTCACTAACTTTATTGGCGAACTATCGGGAAAGAAAATTGGGTTTTTTTTTAAAATTATTAAAAGGAAATTTTGATTTTTGTCAACAATTAAAATTAACCTGAACATTGTGCTGTTCGTTGGTGACGAAAACCATCTCCTTGCATCTATCGACTGCCAAATAAAGAGCATGTACAGCAGCAAGTTGTGCTTTCGGCTTAATTTCATTGGCATAAATTCCTAAAAGTTCATTTACTAATATTTTATCGTGCGAGCATTCCATGAGAGCCTGGAAAATTTATCACTTTACCGGTGGGATTGAATTCTAAACCTAGTATATTATTTGTACAGAAAAATATTAGAACATACTCTACTAAATCCCACGTCTAATAAACGTAAAATGGAAATTTCCTCTTCGTCAGCTATCATTAGAAACCTGGGGAAAAATATTAAATATTAACTTGATTCAAATAATTGATTACTTAATTTGTTACTTAATTTATTAGTTAATTTTTTTTTAAATTTATTATTTAATTTATTTTTTAATTTATAATTTACTAACAAAACTTACGATTTTTTCACCAGAGCCAAAATGACAGAACTGGGATGACTCTTCGTATTTCTGAGAGCTCTGAATTTTTCAAGTCAAAATTAAAAAAAAATCATATCAAGCAATCGTGTATAGATACTTTGGAAATTTATAAAAAAAAAATTATAATAATGGAAAATTTTTCAACCTGCATGTTTCATTAGCTTCTTGACCACGCGATCCCCTATGATCTATGATGACTAAATCATGAAATCGATTTTGAAAAATTTGCACTGCCGTCTCTAAATTCTTAGCAATTGAAACATTCCAATTCAGTCTTTCTGCTACCGAGGCAAGAATTTCCAGTTGCTGATCATCTTTTCCAAATACTAATAGAACCTAAAAAGAAAAAATAAATAGTAGAAAAAAATGTTAAACATTTATTTTTTAATCTGGCATTTAAATTATTACAAAACTAATACCCTGACGGTATTTGGTACATTGCTCGTCAGCCAATCGGGATTCACATCTTGAGGTCCTTTCTGTAACAAAACGTTTGATTGTCTTGAAAATTTCTTGAAATTTCAAATTAGAAGAAAATTGAAACCTTAATTTAATTTGATTTAATTCGATTTAAATTAATTTGACTTAATTTGATGTAATTTGATTTAATTTGTTTTGATTTAATTTAATTTGTTTTGATTTGATTAAGTTTGTTTTCATTGGTTTTGATTTAATTTAATTTGATTTGATTTGATTTAATTAATTCACAAATGCGTTCATATTAATAAGAACTGAAAATCATGATTTATTTCCAATTGATAAAATTGCCATCGTGAGATAAAATATAATGTAAACATAAAAAACGATTTTTCGAATAATTCGACGAAAAGTAAGGAAGTAAGTTTTGTAAACAAGAATTAAGAGTTTTTCACCTACAGACATATCGGGAATTTTTTTATTCTTTCACACATACCCCTGATAAAAATAATGGAGGAGAAGAAGTTTCCTTGACAAGAATATTATCAGTGTTTGCAAACCATTCTTTGTGCAAGCGTCTACAGAAAACACGGAGAAAACTCGATATCCAAGAATGTTGTTGACCACACTCATCATTTCCGGTGGGTCCCGAAATAAATAGCTTTGGATGCGTTAATCTTTTTGTATCGCACATTTTCTTACGAAATTAAACTTTTATTTTCGCCTATATGACACATTCAAACATTAACGAACATTGTGTAATTTTTAAATTTTCTCTCTCTCTCGACCACTATTATTTAATATTTTTAATAAAAAAAAAAATATCACTTTTACACTCTTGTCAGTTTATTAATCTTAGTTTCATAATCACTTTTTCTATTTATAAACGCGAAAGTTTAAGAATATGTCCTTCTTTTATTTTTAGCGAAACCATCTTCTGAAAATAGGAAGAATTTTTATTGAAATTCTTTTTTTTGAAATCCACTGATTATAATTATTTCGTGTTTGACAATTTGTGAGCAATTGGAAAGAAATATTCACTTAGATTAGTGAATAGAATAATTTAATTGAATTTAATTTAGTTAACAAATTTAATTTAAGTTTGAATTTGAGAGAAACGGTTATAACTCTTGTTAAAAAGGTGACTGAAACGATACTAATGATCGGTGATAAATAACAATAATTGGATATCAAGATCGTGATCTTGAGCGACTATACATTTTGTTCTTTATCACATTGAAGCGTCGTAGATTTTCAGCATGATTCATATTTTATTTTCATTCATTAAAACACTTTTCGAAGGAAAAATAGTTTTTAATTTTTGTGCTGCGGAAAAATGGCAAAAAGAAACACGAGAAGGATTTTTTTTTAATTAAAAAAATTACATGAAAAATAAAAATATTTATAAGTCACAACTTTTGTCTTTGTCGACAACGAAAAATGTGTTTTTGATCTAGAAATCACAGTGCATAGAATTTAAATTTAAACATTGTTTTTATAACAAATAGAAAAATAAACAAATAAAAATTAAATTACGAAAATGATGTACCTTTAGATTCCCAAAACAAAATTGCAAGAGTCGAATATGAAACTGAAGAAATTATTCGAAAAAATATTTCTGACAGGTGAGATGGAGAAAAATTTGCCGGAGCTTCACGGAGAGATCGTGTCTATAGAACGTCTATAGAATGTCCTCTAGGGAAGGGATGAAAAAAAAGAAGGGGTATACCTATAATTTCCCATCCATTATGCAATTTATAATTCATCCCTTTTGTACAACTTCGAAACTAATTAAACCTACATTCGCATATTTAACTAAATTTCTATTTGTTCAGTCGCAACTTATTTCTTTTTCCTAAAATATACCCTTTACCTTCTCACTATATACTTTTTTAACCCGATGCTAAAAAAAGCGATAATTTTTTCATAAACTTTGTGGTGGATTTACATAATTTTTTTTTTCATCCTTGTCCACCTGTTTATTCTCCCACGAATGTGAATTTTACAATTCAAAATATAAACTATCGATATTGCGAAGACTTTGTATATATGGAAAATATTTTTATTCTTCAAAACAAACTTTATGATCAGTTGAAAAACAAAAAAAAAATTACAGCAGAATATTAAATGATGTAACGCTATTAAACTTGGGCACAAAAAAAAATTATACTATTTCAAGAAATTGCACACAAGTTTTAGATAATGAAAAAAACACTATGTTGCGGTTTGGAAAAACAATTTTTCCATGAATTGAAAATTAGAAAATTGAAAAAAGATTGACAAACTTTTTTTTTGTGGAGAAATAAGTGGAAAAATTATTTTTCTTTGAAAAATTGTTGAGAAACTCTTTTAGTTTGTATTGCGACAAATCGATTAATTGATTTAACTGTGATGGGTTTTACAATAATCGAAATTTAATGATGGAAAAAAATTTAAAGTTTAAAATAGTTGTTTTTTTTGTCTATAGAATTTAAATATTAATTTATTAAAAAACAGTCCATTTTGCTAATAAATGGTAAATTTTACTAATAAATAGTCAATTTTACTAATAGCTAGTCAACTTTATTAAAAAACAGTCCATTTTACTAATGAATAGTAGATTTTACTAATAAATAGTCAGTTTCAATAATAAATAGTCAGTTTCACTAATAAATAGTCAACTTTAATAATAACTAGTAAATTTTACTAATAAATAGTCCATTGAACAAATAAATAGTCAACTTTACTAATAACTAGTAAAGTTTACAAAATAAAAAGTCAATTTTACTAATAAATAGTAATTTCTAATAATTACTACTTTACTAATTACTATTTACTAATTCAAAAGCAAAATTACAGTCACTGATAACTGAAATTAGAAGAAATTTTTTCTGATTAAAATTTAGAGAGTGTGATTAAAGAAAAAGGGCTTGTCTGACCTCAAACAGACTTATACTACTTATAATAATATGGAAAAATGTATAATTTTTTTACCCCGCGGTAGGTATAAAAATTACCTACAACTAAATTTATCCTAGACGAGGGCGCCACCGTCTATGATTGAAAATTATTTTCCTAGATTCCTGTTTGACTCTGATTTTTTTTAAAATACCTCTCTACAAAACTTTTTTGAAATTTTTTTCTGATTTAACAGTACTTTTTACTATTTAAATTATAAATATAATTAAGAATTTATTTTTACTTACAACTGGACATTCCAATTCATCCTCGTCAATAATATCCTCCCAACCATTGCTGTCTGTTTGAATATCACTTTCATCAGCCTCTTTAAAACAAAGAGAATAATCTGTATAAAAGATTTTCATCAAATTACTGCGATTTTCCAAAATAATTGAAAAATACTATAAATCTCTTTGAATACATTTGTAATACATTTTGAATACATTTTTAATACACTTTTAATGTTTTAATACATTTTGAATTAAAATGACTAATTTTCAAATATTGAAAACTTTTATATAAATCTCTTTTGAAAAATGTTGAAAATAAAAACTTTATTTTATTCAAATAATAACGATTATTATCGAATAATTATTTATTCTGAAATTTAATTTTTATAATATGAAATAAATTGTATATTTAAATTTAAAACAATAATTTGGGCACTTGAGGCAAATACTACACCTGAAAAAAAAATTATTAGATTGAAAATAACCGATTATTTGACTATTATCAAATAAATATTCACTTGAATCAAATAAATTGTATTTTAATCAAATATTTCAGTATTTGAAGCAAATATTATTTAATTGATTAAAATAAAAAATATTTAGAAATAAATAAATAAACGTGACGCGATCTGAAGAAAGGGACCTTAGAAGCAAAAAATTATAGGTTATGTTTGCAATTTTTGAAATGAAAATACAAAAAAATGATCAACTGTTAATGTTAATTTAACAGTTTATAGTTTTTATTTTAACTGAAATATTTAATAAACACTGATTTTAATTTGCAAAAAGTAAAAAGAAACTTTTAATCAACAAAAAAGTAGCACTAACATAACCTTAAAGTGATTTGCTTCTAAGGTTTGCTTCTTCAGATGGCATCACAAATATTAATAAATATATACTGAAATTATAAAAATAAATATAAATAAATATTTATAAATATTAATAAATATAAATAAATATTCATAAATATTTATTAATATTTATCCTCTAAGTAAATATTTATTTGATAATAGTCAAATAATCGATTATTTGATTCAAATAAATTTTTTTTCATGATTATTTGAATAAAATGAATTGTTTTCAGTGAACAACATTTTTATTTCAATGTCCTAGGCAAATAGAGAATTCAAGCGATATAAAAAAAATGTTCATAATATTTTCTAAATATCATTTTGTACGGTACGCAATTATTTGTATATATATACATTTATAAACAAACTAATAATAATATTGTATAGTAAAATTTGTTTCATAGAAGAAAATAATTCATGACCTTAATTTGAATCATTTGCGACCACTAAACATAACTGCTGCTCAATTCAGGTCGGCTGAATTGATGAGAGCAATTTAATAGCTCTATACTTGTAATAAGAAAGTTATTGCAAAATTAAAAGTCTATTTTTAGAATTATAAAAGTTTCAAATTTTTACTGTAAATTTAAAGAAAACAAATTCTAAAATTATTCTTTTTTTTAATTTTTTTTCTTTTCTTTTTTTTATTATTTGAGTAAAAAGAATGATTATAGTATATAATATTATGTTATCAAATTCAAACATAAATAACAGCATTTATCATTTAACATTGAACTTCATCGTAATAATGTGTTTTCCGCTGAAGATTATTGCTTTCAAATTAAAAAATAAGTGATAGTAGAAAAATAAATAACGAACCATTTGAAGTCCTTTTGATTTTTCTCTTCAGGCCAAGTAGATTATTGTAAAGTTCACTATCGAGCTCATTGAAATTGTCAGACACATCTGGAAATAAGGATAATCTGCAAATCAAAGAAGCCTACAATTAACAATTAAATTTTCTTTATATTTAATTTAAATTTCTTTATATAAACAATTAAAAATCAATTTTAAGGATTAGAGTAAAAAAAACGATTTCTTATAGAAAATTTATAATTTCAACTATGAATTTAAGAATATTTTTCCTAGCAGTTTCTTTAAATAAATCTACAAATTACAAATTCTCTATCTCCAAATTTATCTGTTTAAAAATGTTCAAAAATATTTTAAAGTATTTTAAAATGTTTTTGAAATGTTTAAAAAATTTTTTTAATGTTTTAAAAATGTTTTAAAAATGTTTTTTAATGTTTTAAAAATGTTTTAAAAATGGTTTTTAAGAAAAGTAAAAAACAATCAAAATGTGTCAACTTACCACTGTCAACAAATCGAATGTGCAATTTCTCATTTCCGTTTTCTGCATTTTGAAATTTTTTCTTATTCTTAATCCTCTCCAATGGGCTACTCGATGAGCATCCCATTTTATTTTATTATTATCAGCAGGCTTTTCATTTACTGATAAAAATTATTCTTTCAAATACAACTTTTTACAGCTGATATAGTGAAGTTTTGTTCAAATCCATTAAAAAAAACTGTAAAAACAAAATCCAATTTCTTGATAAATAAAAAACATCAGAGAAGTAAAAAATTAATCTCTATGAATGAGAGTAAGATATGATTTCTTTTTTTGCCTGATGCTATTTTTTTACAAATACAAACTAGTAAACATATTTCTTATAACACTTGAAACGTCATAGAAACTTCTTATTTCTTATCTTATCGAAATATTCGCGTATAAAATTAATTATCTTTCGTGATTATAAATTTTTTAATTGACAAGAGTATTACACTAATTTTTTTCTTCTTCTTCTATTATATAAATTACAATTGTAAATAAATTCGAATAATGATGCGCATAAACGTCAGTTATTGATGGAAAAATATTCTATTTTCAGAGAAAAATGAAGATAAATTTGAAATTAATAATTAATACGAAATTAATAATTAATAATTAATAATTAATAAATAATATTTAATAATTACTATTGCAATAATTGGAGAATAGGAAAAATTTGAGTATGACACACTTTTTTTGGGTGAATTAAAAACAATTTGTCGATAAGGGTTTAAAAAAAAAGATACTTTGGGATGGAATAGGGATTTTATCGACTTGGATAAAATCACAATCTAATGGCTGGATGACTACTGATTAAAGTAAGCGATCCTTTCAGGCCGAGAGGAGGCTGCTTAACAAGCCCAAAGAAACGCAATTGTATTAGTTTTTTTTTTCTTACGTGTATGTCCTCGAACATATTTACAAATTATTACACACACTAGTGTGCGGATATTTTTAAAGGCACGTACAGCACATAATATTCTCAGCACGACATGTAGTTACCAACTCTAAGAATTAATAATACTCAAAAAAAAAAGAAAATCTCGTACCAATTTCCCTCTTTTTTCAAAAAAAAATTTTTTACTAAACAACAATATACTAAAAATAATGAAAGAGCAAAAATTTGCAATTAATAACACGTAGACTATGCGCATCTCATTGGATGCTAATGCTCATTATCTTCCCTAAGGGTAAATATTTTAGCCTTAAAAAGTAATTTAAAAAAAAAAATTTTTTTAATCATCTAGGACGTTTTTTTTCTCTACAAAAGAGAAAAGGATCATGGTCAAATTGAAGAAACACGAAATGAAAGATTCAATATAGGATATATCCTTGAGAATCTCATTATAATTGAAAGTCAAATCTCAATACGTTTATAGAATCAATAAACGACCTTTTTATATAACGAGGAACATAATTATATAATTATAAATACAATTAAATTAGTTTAATAGACGAGAAATTCTACTATTTATTCGCACTCCTAGATTCAAGTGTGTGACATAAATTATTATCTTTGTTTAGCTTTATCTTTGCTGCTATTTGCTTCATTCGTTTGCTTATCAATTCTTTTTTATTCGAGTAAATATTTAATATTTTATTTACGAAAAAAAGTTCTTTAAACACAAATTTTGTTATAGTATAACAAATAGTAGAAAATTATATTTATTATTTCTAAAAATGCTACGATTTCAAGAAGTCGATTCACTTTTTACAATAATTTCAAATAGATCCTATCTTTTCAGATCGACTGTCCGAATACCAAAATAAAGTATAGTTTTTACACCAAAAAATCTTTCATTCGCCATAAAAATAAAAAAATCTAACTAAAAAATTTCAGATTAGAAAAAAATGCTTTAAATAATTTTCGATTTAGTAAATAGATTATTTAAACGATTATTCTAAACTAAACGCTTTAAAATAATTTAAAATCAATAAGAACATTATTTACACCTTTCAGTCCCGTTGTCATAGCTTCCGGATCAACAAAAGTCATCATCAGAATTTGCTGAACTGTGAAAACAAAAGTTGTTAGAATTAGAAAGTATAAATAGACTCTATGGACACTAAAATTGAAACAAATAAAAAAATTGCGATTTCGAAAATAAATCCGAATTACAATATTAAAAAAATAAATTCTCCCCAAAAAAATGAGCACCTAAAGGCATTGGTAAAATTGAAACAGGAAGAATACGTGATAGAGAGGACAATAAATAACTATTTGGAGAATGTGAAAATTGATTCGAAAATTCTTAACGAACTTCAGAAGGACTACATCAATCTTTCAAACCAAAGGTGCGAACATTTTTTTTTTTAATTTAATATTTATTCCAATATTTTATTAAATATTATCAAAATATTTTATTCTTTGCAGACAAAAAGTGGAGAAAACTTTGCGAACTTCGGTAAATGATATTAATGAATGCTGGAACGAGATAAAAAGCGTAATTAAGGAAAATAATTTCGGAAATTTGGGTAATTATTTATTTATCTCAATAATCTGCTTTTTGATCGAAATTGAAAATTCAATAAAAAATTCAATATAAAATTCAATGTAAAATTCAGTGTGAAATTTAATGTAAAATTCAATGTAAAATTCAATATAAAAATTGATAATATAAATATATTCAAGATATAGACAATTATAAGGCAAAATTATACAAACTCTGGGAAAAAATTCAAGAGTTCTACAAAAATGACTGTATGGATTCGTTAAGGGAAGAAGAATCGTCTCTTGATTTGAGTTTACAGGAGTTCAATTCAACACTGCCCCGATATGAAAATTGTGATCTTGCCAACATTTTACAATCGAAAAATCAGTATCGAAAAAATTCCGCAAACATACAAGATTTTGAAGAAGTGGAAAACTTCACTGGTTTAGTAGCGAAAACAGGTGCGATTTAAAATCAACTCAATAATTTGTTTACTTATAGTTATTATCATTATTATTATTTTTATTATTGTTTTTTTATTATTATTATTACCATTATTTTTATCCAATTTTGTTTTTATTTACTCCTTAAATATTTCTTTTTCTAAACAGGCCACACTCAAAATTGGAGTAACGAGGACCATTTACTATTTCTGAAACTGAGAAAAAAGCATAAAACAATTCCCTCTTTGGTTTATGCAATTCAAACTAAATGTCCAGATTTAACAACCAAAAGCATCATAAATCACGAAGCGTGGTACAAGTTTTATTTGAAGCTCCAAGGCGAACAAAAAACGGCCATAAAAGATTGGCGGCAACAAAAAAAATCTGAGCAAACTACTCAACTAGTGGAAAAAACAGAAATTCATCACCTTTCCGACAAAGAAAACCCAAAAGAAATTACAACCAAATTCAAAATTTCGACAAACGACAATGAGAAATTGAAATTGAAATTAAAATCAAAGTCAAAAGAGTTAATTAAAAAATGGAAGGAGGAAAAAGAAAACGAGCGATTAATGCACGAGGAGCAAATAAAATTACAAAAGCAAACAAGACTTGTTTTGGAGAATCGTCAGAAATTAAGAGCACAACGTTTGAAACTTGCAATCGAGGAGTACAAGAAAAGAAAAACACTAGAGACGAATTTCGAGAAAAATGAATGCAAATCGGAAAAAATAATTAAATCCCCAGTTTTAATCAAGTCGTTCAGGTAATAATATAAAAGTATGTAGAAATTCTCTTGTTTAGAAAAAAATAATACTAAATGAAAAATATACACTACAGAAAGCAGGATAATTACTACATAGAAAAACGGAAATATCCGAAAAGTGAGAATGCAACCCAGGTAATAAAAAATAGAAACAAAACAACGTCAACGCAAATTTCCACACTACTGAAATATACCAAAGTTTGGAAAGAAAAATGTAAAAATATTAAAAAGGACCCAAATCAAAAATCTCTCTACATAAAGGACATACCAAAAATGTAAGTTTTTTCAGTAACAAAAAATAGAATAAATGGAATAAATAGAATGAATAAAATAAATAAAATAAATTTGTAAAATAATATTTCAGGTCCATGGGAAGACGTAATTTTGAATCATTATGAAAAAAGGATTTTTATGGTGGAGTCACGGCTCGAAGCAGTGAAATTATTTAAAAATACGGACTTTACGGACCAAAAATTGAAAATTACGGACCAACTAACAAAAATAGAAGCAGGCCGAATCAAATATAATTTCTTCATGTTTTATAATAATTACTATTAATTATTAATAAAAAATAATTTATAATAATTAAAATCATTATGAATTCAATTATCATTTTTCAGAATTTTTATCTAAAATTCTTCTATTATATCGATTATTTTTCAGAATTTTCGAAAAAGGAGTGAAAAAGTTCTTTGACAATTTTCAAATTCATTTCTTTACAATATTTCATTTTACGAAATTTCAATTATTAGTTAAATACTGTTATTAAATAAATATTAGAAAATAGAAACTCAAAATAGTATTAAAAAAACTCAATTAAACTTTTTCAAAAAAATTAACTACAAAATTCAATTATTTTTTAAAATTCACGCTATATTGCTTTTAATATTCAATGATTATCTAAAATTTTAACTAAAATTTATTTTTAAGAAAGAAAATTCAATTTTTATTAGAATATTCTACTAGAACTCAATTATTTAAATAAAAATAAAAAAGCAATTAAATAATTTATTGAAGAATTGAACGATTCTTAAAATTCAATTCCCATAAAAGATTGTTATCAACAAATTATCAAATACTTGAATTCTATTAACGAATTTTAATAACATTTTTAAGAATAATTACATTTTTAGAGAAATTCGATTAAAATTCTATTAAAAATAATTTAAATTCTGCATTGAATTTGATAATTTATGAAAATAATTGAATTCTTGCGAAGAATTTTATTAAAATTTTCAAAAATAATTCAATTCTTGTAAAAAATTAACAGCAATTCAATTATTTTTAATAATTTTAATAAAATTCTTGCCATAAATTAAGAATAACAAAATTCTTCGCAGATCTTTAATTACTTTTAGAAATTTTAATAAAATTATTCTCAAGAATTTAAATATTTTCGGAAAATAATAAAAATCTTTGCAGGGAATCAATTATTTTCAATAGTCTTAAAAAAATTCTTCGCAAGAATTCAATTATTTTTAAAAATATTAGAATTTTAGCAGAAAATCAAACATTTTAAAAAGTTTTGATAAATTTTTTTTTGCTAGAAATTCAATTATTTTAAAAACAATTTTTAAAAAATTTCTCAAATTCAATTATTTTTAAAATTTAAATGAAATTATTCAAAAGAATTCAATTATTATAATCTACAATTTTAACTGAAATCTATTTTTAAATCAATGTTTATCAGAAAATTCTACGAGAATTAAATTATTTAAATACAAAAATAATTAATTTTTGAATAATTTAATGTTTTTTGAAATTCAATTTCTATTAAAAATGTTATCAACAAATTTTTAAATAATTAAATTCTTTGGACATGTTTTAATAAAAACAATAATTGAATTTAAAAAGAATTTTATTATTTATGAAAATAAGTGAATCCCGGTAAAATTTTATTAATTTTGAAAATAGTTGAATGATTGCGAAGAAATTTATTTAAAAAAATTGTTATTAATGAAATTCTTGTGAAAGTTTTATTGTTTACAAAAAAAATTAAAATTTTTTGTGGGATTTTATTAAATTTGTTTTAATAATTCAATTCTTTTGGTAAATTTTATAAAAATAGTAGATATTGAACAATATTTAAATTTTGCGAAGAATTTTATTACTATAGAAAATAATTGAATTCGTGTGATAAATATTGTTAATTATTAAAATAATTGAATTGTTTTAATGAATTGTAATAAAAATTTTTGAAAATGATTGAATTTTGTTGAAGAATTTTGCTATTTATTTATACAAATAATTGAAATGTTGACAATGTTTTCTATTTTTTTTTAATAATGAATTTCGGAGAAGAATTTTAATATTTCTAAAGATAATTGAAATTTTGACGAGAATTTAAAATAATTGTTGAACATAATTGAATTTTTGTGAAGAATTTTATTACTTTTAAAAATAATTGAATTTCTGCAATGATTTGTAATTTCTCTAAAATTCTCCAAATTATATCGTACAATTTACGAACTTTTCATCCTTTTTGAATGAATTTACGGACTTTACGGATCTTTTTTCAAAAAAACGGACTTGAAGCAAAGTTACGGACTTTTTCAGGATCCCTGTGGTGGAGTAATTAAAGACTTTAATTATATATACTTAGTTTATTTTCCTTACGAACGTATTCCGACGATGTACATTATGAGTAGCGTTACATCTTATCCAGAACAATAGTCACCCTATTCCTTTTTTAGTTTTACAACGTTGTAATTTTAGGGATCGCTATGGATAACATTAACACTAAACAATTTTTACTCAAATATATATTTCTATTAACCTTTTTCTCGTCAAATTGATATATTACCAAATACAAAAATTGTATCTTACTTGACACGATATTTCAACACCTCATGGAAATACTTATTAATAAGAGTTCTTATAATAATTTTAAACTATAAGTAGAAATATAATTATTTGAAATTAAAATTCTATAGATTTTTATTACAATGAACAGAGTAACGTCTAAAATGAAACGTATTCTTGAAAAAACTGTATTCGTTCTTTTTTTTTGTATTTTTTACTTTCCAAATTTTTTCTTTAAAATTAAAAAAAAACAGTTGAGGCTCCCCTTCTGCTTTTTTTTGTATAATTGGTAATAATAAATATTTACACACGTAAAATTTGTACAATGCAATTTCTCACACACTGCGTATTTACTCTATTATTGTTTTTTTTACGCCACTGTACGGATTATCGAGCGAATTTGACGGAATTAAAAGTTTTCTATTTCAACTTTCGGAATTCCGTTTAGAAAACTCGAACAATCTCATATATAAGAAAAGAAGCATTTTTTTCTATTATTATACTACCATTGCACGCTAGAAAGGACGGTGAGGCTCAGATTAACGATCTTAACCGCTTTTATTTTATCAAAAAATTTCACGCACTCTTTTTTACACACTGTTAAAACAAAACCTCACGAGATCGCCAAGTCATGAATGTCTCTAGAATAATTTAAATTATATTCGGCGCTTTTACGTTTATAAGAAAAACGTCTTCTAAAATCACAGCTCTTAACAGTGTAATAAGCCATTCATTCCATTAAAAAAAAAAAAATTGAAAGTTAGTCCATAAAGACTAACGATTTTACGTATATAAAAATCAAGAAGAAATCAAGTCCAAGTAAATTTCTTCTCAAGCAATTGTCACGGATTTTCTCTAAATTTTTAAAAACTAACATTTTTTGATCAAAAGACGAGGACACAACATTTTTTTTTGTTTAAATATAATTTCTCAACGGCAAGAGACATTTTATCGCAAATCATTGAACATTCATCTATGTACTGTATATTGCGTGCACTGGTTAATTACATGTAAATAGACCTTTTTTTTAAAAACAAAATCTTAAAAATTCTATTTTCAGATTTTTAATTATTCGACTATATTATCGAAATTTATGAATTACTCGGTAATCCGCAAAGTGGGATACTTTGTCGTTTTTTTTTATAAATTAGCTACACAGCGTTTTAAAACTGATAGAAAATTTGTATTTTTTTTTATTCTCGTCAAATCCCTCTGAACATAAATAAAGAATTCAGGAGTCTATAATGCAGTTCAAGATCTAGTTTGAAAGAAAATCTCAAAAAAAAAATAATAATGTCTAACTTCGCTTAGATGAAACTATATTTCTAGCAACAAATTTCAGAATAAATACCTAAGATTGTAACAAAAATTTTAAGTATTCTTCATTACGAAAATAAGATTTTCACTTGAAGTTCTTTTTTTATGTACACATATTACAACGTTTTTTTTTCATATAATGTATATTATTCTACCACATTGTTCCTTTTTTTTCTTAATATACACGTTGAGAATAATATTGTAATCCGAATTTTCAAAAGCACAAAAATTTAACGACAAAAGTTCCCTGTTTTTTCTTTTTTCTTTTTAAATCACTAATTTTGTATATTTAAGACAATGGTCCTTGTGATTGAAATGACATTTTTTTCTTACAATTTGATTAAAAAAAAAAAAAAAAAAGAAAAATTAAACAATGCAAGAATTCTTATAACGTTATTTATGTACAAATGATTTTGTTCGAGTGAAACTTGATTAACTATTAGCGCTCTATTGTACTACAATGTTTAAACTTCCTATTCGATCTTGATTTAAAATGTCCAGAGAAAGTTTCAAAGATTAAAGAGCAAGATCAACCTGCACTTAACAATTTTATAACCATCTTTTGAAGGGCAACATCAAACTTTCCTATGATTTTATCATTTCCTTTCAACTGACCAACTAGGATGGAGCAAAAAAAAAAGAAGTTAAATTATCTTGCATATCGAACAATTTCAAAATAGTTTCTCTAAAATCATTCACTATTTCACGAATTAAATTTTTCACTTATCTAATTTAAAAGCAATTTAAAATATACATAACAATAATAGGAATATTTCTGTAGTAAAATCTTCTTTTTCAAAAGTCTGGAATTCATTTTATTTCATTTTTTTCCCCATTTACAGTAACTTACAAGAGTTACACAAACAGTAGTTTTCTTTAATAGAAAATATTTCGATTTTCTATACAAAAAAAAACGTTTCTCTACATACAAAAAGACTATATCACTAACAAAAAAAATAATGAATAATTAGAAAAAATAATTAAAAAAAAATGAATTAAAAATAATGAATTAAAAAAAATTACAAATGAAGCAATTCAAGATACGAAAAATGTAAACATTTTTTGTTTTCACCTAAATGAAGATGCAATTTACATAAAGGATTCTACTATCCTAGAGAATATATAAAAAAAAATTTTTTTTTTGATCTAGAGCCAATACTAATACAAAATCATGCGGAGAGGAATAAAATAAATTAGGCAGTCGTGGAATTAGTAACAATGAAAATTTACTAATCGCTCCACCCTAATTTCAGTGATTGTTTTTCTTTTGACGAGTTAACGTGACCTTCTTATAATTGCGCAAAGAGCGTCCACCACCGGTATCGACGATTTGCACGAGAGACTCTTTTTTTTTTAGATTACATACAACCTTAAACAACTACGAGAAGTGTACTCATATTTTTTTCTTTTTCGAAGGTAATACACATATTTACACGTCACTTACACCTGAAAATCAGGATCACTGCAATCGTCGCCACTATCACTACTGTCGGAGATTCTTCTTCGCTTCTTCTTTTTGTGTTTTTTCACTTTTTCCGTTTTGTGCTGACGCTGCTTCCTGTGCTCCTTCATTTCCGGATTGGCGTGAATTGTGATTTTCGGAACTCGCGGCGGCATTGGATTTACCGTATTGTTCGAATGATCCGTTGAATTGAGATTCGGAGCGACTGGCTCGTGAATCGTGACAGTGCCGCCGGTGAATTTATTTGAATCGGCGTTCATTCCGTGGAGAGTTATGGTCTCGCGCTTGCCCTCGCCGTCGCCCTCCTCGTCGGGATCGTCGGGGTCGAACTTCAACATCAATTGCTTGAAGTCCAAGTAAGCTTTGACCATTTTTCGCCGGCCCTCCTCATCCAGCTCCTCGTTGCTCTCGCCCTCTTTTAGTTTCTGCAGCGTCGCTTTTGGTTTGAATTGCAAGCTGCACTTTCGATTGACGGCCTTCTCGTAGACCTTGGCGGCTTCTGAGGGTGAATACTGACCGATTTTCGCGTCGGAGAAGCCGTAGAGATCCTTGAGGTGCTGTCTTAGCGTGAGGAGGAGGAGGAAACCTTGACTCGCGGTTATGAGTTCTCGGAGGATTCGGGTGTCTTGTGGCAGCCTGGCCATGACTGACTCCTCGTCCTCCTCGTCGTCTTCCTCGTCCTCGAGAGTCGAGAGCAGTTGATCGGCTCTGGGTTGACCGTCGGGACCGATCATGATTGTCTGCTCGGCGGGGAAATTCGGCAACTTCGAACTGCCCTCTTTTGGTAGCAAGTTTTCCCTGAAGGACTGCACGACGTTCGTTCCGGACATGGAGATAATGATGTCGATGTGGTGAATGATGAAGAGCGGCTCGTCCTGAACTTGATAGGCGAAGTATGCCAAGTTGTCAGCGAGGTACAACATCTGGGAGAGACATGTCTTGGCCGTCTCGTCGAATTGCTTCAGAAACGAGAGGACAATGGCTCGTCTTTGCTGCTTCGTGCTCCTGAGGATCGTGTAGAGGAATCCGTTTAGACCCGAAGGGTACTCGCCCTCCTTGGTTCTCATCCCACGGACCGTGGTGTCATTCTGCAGAATACTCTGCAATCGATAGCTGAGCTTGATTCCGAACTGCGCTCGCATGTGAATGAAGCCCGGGTACTTCTTCTCGATGTCCTGGAGTTGCTTGTCAGCGCTATGGCTCACCATTTTCTCGCAGTCCGTGCTCATGCAGACGAGGTAGGGTACAATTTGAACAGGATGCACCAGACCCTGGGCGAGAATCAATTGAATGACTTTCAAGGACGCGTGCCTCACGTTCACATTCTGATGAAGGAAGGACTCGAGAATCTGCTTGAGGTAAAGTTGAATGACCGTGCTGGCCATTCCCGAAGAGACGTCGCCCATTTCCTTGAGATTTTCGTGCTTCGATAGTTTCGCCCACGCTTGATCCTGCTTAATCATTCTGGTCTCCTCCTCCTGCAGGTAGATTTCGATGTTGTTGAGAACCTGAATTCGCATGTTGTCTGAGGCGACGTCGGACGTCATCAAGTAGTGATACAACTCTTTGATTTCATCGAGCATCATGAATTCGTAATGCCTTATGCAGAGAGATCCAATTGACTTGAGAGTGAATAGTTTGATGTCCTCGTTGTCCACGTGAACAAAGTAACTCAGAGTTTCGAAAACTTGATCCTTGATGTTCTCGGGTAGACCTTGTATGACTTCGCCGTCAGTGAAGTCAAAGTGTCTCAGCAGCAAGCCGACTGTGAAGAGTGCACGTCGGAAGAAGGGTCTGTACTTGAGTAGAATCGGATGATCGGGATCCTTCTCGTACTTTGATTTGTAGTCGGTCAGGTGCCCGTAGTACTTGTTGAAGCAATCTCGGATCAATTTGAAGTTTCTCGTGACATTGTTGACGATGGAACCGAGGCAGGAGAGACAACTTGCCACCACAGACTTGTCATGCTGTAGAATTAATTTCACCGAATCTTCCTCGAGTTGAGCCAAGAATGTCTCGCTGGGATGTTCGATGAGCGGAACGACGAGTTCGAGAGTGTGCGCCACGCTGCTTATGATCTGATAATCACCCTGTGTTTGCATTTTCAGACTCAAATAGGGTTGAAGTGTTATGGCGTGATTGACAAGCAGCTGCGGTCGAATCTTGGCGAATAAATGCAGAGTCGTGAGACAGGCAACCAATCGTTGTGACGATCCCTTCTTCTCCGAATGTTCCGCTCCGTCGAGAGGCGTTTCTTCGAGACGCAAAATGTTCTCGATCAAGCACTCGACAATCTGCTTACAGGCTGTCAGCAAAATCTTTGGAGGCTCAGTCTGCATTTTCGTGCTGTCTTCCTTGTCTTCCTTTGGCTTAAATAAACTAACCAGAAGCTGTTCGAACCACTCCAGTCCCATGTCCTTGCTGGCTGCAACCACGTCCGTGATGTTCATCACCTTCCGCAGCAGTGCCTCGGAATCAACCGAAGGTCGCTCTCGAACTGGAGTGAACCACATGTTCTGAAAGACTTCCATAACGAGCTTTCGAATTCCCTCCTCGTCATTTACTCTTCTTATCATCTTGACGCAAATCTCGGGTATTTTGGGAAAAGTGGGACACTCCATGCAAACATCCTTGAGGATCTTAATCACCCTCTTTCTCACACTGACTCCAGTGTCCAGGATTCTCGATGACAGCATATCGTAATATTTATCGATCAGTTCGGGCCTACTGAGAATGAACTTTCCCACCAGATCGACCGCAGCTTCTCGTACAGACGTCGAATGATCGAGGAACGAATGTTTCACTCCCATCTGCATTTCGTTCCTACCAAGAACACTGGGATCTGCCTCCACAATCATCGTCAGACACTTCATCGCCTTGGTTCGAATCGCGATCGAAGATTCCGTCAACACCTGAAGAATCTGCATCAGATACCTGTCGAAGCTCTGCGAAAACGATCGTTTCGATGCGAGATATTGGGAAATCAATTCCGCCGAATTGTAATCAATGTAAGTTTGAAGAATGTCAGGCTTCGTTCCCGAACTATAGGGACGAACTTTCGACACTATCAGCTTCTTCTTATCCTCAATGATTCTGTATGTCTCCGAATTCTTCTGCTCATTATTATCATTCTCGTCGGGATCGATTTCCTCAATGTCTGAATCACTGTCCTCTTCACTGTGATGCTTGTTTTTCTTTTTCGTCCTCTTCTTGTGCGACTTTTTACTCGGACTGTGCTTTGGCTGATGACCGACGCGACTCTTCTCGTCAGCACAGTCTCTGTACCACTGGACCAAGTAAAAGTGCCTGGCATATCCCAGCGAAGCGTCTTTCGTTCCATTAACGGCCAAGTAGTCCAGGAGTACTTTCTGCAAAAATACCGTTCTCTCCTCGTCTTCAGTGAGACCCTTGATGTCCTTGTCGTGCACTCTGTCGTAGTCGGAATCCTTTTGCTGTTCAGCCTTAATGTCCTTGATGATTTGATCGATGGTCGAAAGTTTGCAGGCGGAATTAACGGCGTCTTTTCTCAATCTGGCGGCAACGACTCCCAGATAGTCGATGGACGCGACTCTCAACGACATGTCTGAACTCTTATTCGAAAAATGCCCGGCTAATAATTTGCCCAGCAAGCTGAGAAGTAGTTCGGCAGCAGGCCATTCTGGTTTGTTGACCGTCGCCAGGAGATCTTGAATGAAATTTTCAAACAGAGGTCTATAGTCCACTTCGTCGCCTTTGCTTCCACATTTGTTGAGGAATACTCGTAAAAAATTTGCCGCCGTTCTCGTTGCATTATCGTATTTATTGATGATTAGAAGATCGGCATCGACGTGACCCGATTTCTTCTCCTCCTTTTTGTCCTCGTCGTCGTCTTTTTTCGTCACCTTGTCCTGACCGATATTTTCTGGAAGAACAACGACGCACTGAATGAGCTGCAGCACGAGGGCGGTCAGCATCTGAATATGATCTTCGGAATTGAGTCTATAGGACCTTAGGCTTCGCTTGCTGCTCGGAAGTCTCGCTATTGACGCCAGAATGTCATCCAACAGGAGTCTCCTGTGCTTTTCGTATTTCGTGAAAATGACAGTCACTAGTTTCAACGCACTCAGCTGTAGATCGCTGACAGACTCGACGAAAAACGGCGAGACTCCCAATGTTGATGCGTGAAGTACACTTGTATCGGTGAGAACTTGAATGTTGAAGAGCTCCGACAAAAGTCCCACGAGTTCGGTCATTTTGTTGTAGATTTGAAGAATGCTCTTCTCCCTCACCTCCTTGGTGTGGCCTCTCTTCTTTCGACCACTTGAATTAAAATTGTCAGTCTTGCTTTTTGAGTCTATTCTGTAGACGGGATCGAAAGAGGGATAAATGGTGTTTTGTAATTGAAATTTCATGAAGACGATTATTCGGTCGATTACGTCCTCTAGGTAGACGGTTTTCGGCATGTTGGTGGACGTCATGATGTGTAGGGAGACGAGGGAGGCGTCGACGGCTCGTTGTACTCGCTCCATGACGAGGTTCGACCATCGTCGACTCGCCGCGACGTCGTCATCGGGATCTGCGAGGGGAGAGACACTAGCACCATCTCTTATGTTTTTCTCCAGGATATTCAACAGTCTGACGAGTCTATCGGTGGGAATTGACTCCATTGCTCCTAGAGCCTTCAGTTTCGCGGCTTCTGTGCACAATTCCTGGAGGTGGTATTTTTGGATGAGCAATTCTTGGGGAACGTTGCCGTCGTCCTCCTCGTCGGTCATATTTGCCGCGTCTTCGGTGTTTTCGAATATCGTGTCCATGGTTGAATTGAATCGCTGATAAGTGTTCGTTTCCATGAGTTCCTCGACGCTTAGCTTGGCGAGTACGGGCACGAGTTTCTTCTCGTACTTTCTAATTTTTGGCTTCGGCGGCGACAGGCTGTTTTCTTTCTCCTTCTTCTCGTCAATGTCACCAGCATCGAAATCTTCGTCGTCGTCTTCTATGGTCCTCTTTCGTCGCCTTGACTTGATGTCCTCCTTCTTCCTTTCGGCTCGTTCCTTTTCCCTCTTCTCTTGACGCTCCTTGGCTCTTGCCTTGAAGTGTTTATTGTTTTTCTCGATTTCCTCCTCACTTTCGGACTCTGATTTGGCGGCGTCACTGTTCATGAGACCCATTTTCGCGGCGCGAGTCGGCGCCTTCTCGACGAAAGCACTGAGACTTTTCTGCATTAGAGCCTGATCGGCGAGGGACAGCCTGTTCAGCATCACAACCGGCTCCTTCATTGGCAACTTCTGATCTTTCTCGGCACAATTTTGCTGAATACTGTCAAATGCAGTGGTTTCGGCGGTTATGGTGCTGGTTGCAGTGGTGTCAGTGATTGGACATGCGGAACTGATACCGGCTAAATTCGCCGGTATCACGTTGTCCAAGACATCGGGGGCTTGCTTCGACTCGAGACTGTCGAGTGTTAAGGCGATATCGGAGATATTTGTGGTCGGATCCAGGACAAACGGTGGATTACTTTGCAGGGCGTTGTCGAAAACCATGCTCTGATTGTCCATTGGATGTTGCATGTGTTGATTGATGACGGGTTCGAAGATGTTTTGTTGTAAATTGACATTCTGATGTTGGGCAACGTCGGTGTGCATGGGAGATGGAGCTTGAAGGGGTGACGTCATTTGCATCGGAGAAGCCACATGCATTGGAGAGGTAACTTGCATCGGAGAAGTCATGTGGATGTTTTGTCTCGGTGTCATGCTCGACATGTTGTGAGTCTGATTGGCGAGAGGTGCGTTCGGTGAGGTCATATGCGCTGGGGAGTACATATTCGGTTGGCGATTTACATTCGACATTGCACAGGCGGAGTCTTCCGTCATGTGCTGCGGAGTCGTAGAAGTTCTTGTTTGTTCCGTTATAACGCTCGCTCTGGGCGAAGGAGAAGGCACAGCAAACGGAGACATCTGCGATATTTCCGCATAGTTTTGAGGCGTGAGTGGCATTCTTGGATGCTGAGCATGGGAGATGCCACTTGCGGGAGGAGGAGGTAGGACCGACTTTGCGGCGGCAGAATGAGCGGGACTGCTTTGTGGTGTCTGCCTGGATCCAGAAGAATTCGAGTACGATGGTGAAAATCGACCACAACTTGCAGGTGATTGATTTGCATGCAACACATTCGAACCTTGGGACCAATTTCGCGGGGAGTTGTACTGTGGTCCTTTGAAGACGTGCGGGTTTATTTCAAGTATAGCTTTCAGGAGTTCGGGCGTATTTTGCTCGGAGTCGAGCGACTGCTCCGTGTTGGCATAGTGATCCTTGAGTTCTATGTGATCCGAGGACGTCTGCGATAACGAGGATATTAGCTGTGGAACTAAATTGTCGTCCCGGACACTCAACAATATTTGTGCTTCTTCCGCGACTCGAGGATGAAAGAGGAGAGACTTATTGGTCAAAGAGGTTTGTTGTAATGGCGTAGGCAGGGGCATTTCTGATAACAAATCAGAAAGACTCGCAATACCTGCGAGGGTTGTTATTGGTACACTCGGAATTACCCCATTCATTTTGACTTTGATTTGTTCTGGCATTACAGCCCGACCTAAAAATTATCTTACAGATGATTCCTTAGGATGACAATCTTTTAAAATCAAGAAAAATCACTGAAAATATTTATGAGAACAATTTTACCCTCGCGAACCCATGGATTTTGGTTTAAGGGAAATAAAATGTTTTTTGTCGCACCATCGGCAGAAAAATTGAAAATAATCATCACTAAACCTCAACGTTTTGGATAATCCACTATTACTACTTTTTTTGTTAACCTATTTGCCCTAATAATACGTACGAGTAACACTAACACTAATGTTAATTGTGGGAACTTAACGCAGTCTCTTTTAAGTTCCCATTGTTCACTTTTTATAATTCATCCACATTTTGATGATGCTCTTGGATCTTGCAGTAAACGATCCATGATTCGCTCCTTTAGAATGATTACCCTAAAACATACAACCTATTAATTTTTTTATACCTACATTCATTTTTCAATTTGTAAAATTACAAATTTATAAATTTTAATTAAATTAATATTCTAACAAATCTGAAAATGTAGAAAAAAACGTACCAGGAGAAAGTTTTTATAGTATCATAATAACGATGTAAAATAAATACTAAAAATTTTAATGGTAAGCATTTTCAATATTGATAAAATATTTACAAATTTTTTAAAAGTATTAAAATATTAAAATAATTTTTTTTTAAGTTTTTTAAAAATAGTTTTTAATAATGGTAATGATATAGTAAATATTAACAATGACATGAGAGAAATATTTGCCAATTGACAAATAAAGAACGTATATACATGGTTGGAAGTTTAAAAAAAATATTATAATTGATGTTTTTTCTAATTATGCTTACAATTATAAAATAATAGTTTGTATATATAATTAACAAAGATTTACTTTTATCTAATCTATAATTTGTTTTATTGTTAAAGAAACTTTTTATACTTTTAACCTTATATATTTTTGTAGTCTTATCATGTTTTACTATTTTAACATAGCAGAATGACATTTATGTATCGATAAACACAACAATTATGTTATTCGCCAGTCAGAAAAAGTAGTTGAAAAAATTAATCTCAATAAGTTTATATTAAAAAAATAGTTTATAAAAATAATTGAAAATAAAGAATAACTACGTTTCTAACATACTAAATGTTTTCAAATTCACAAATATAAACAAACATAAAATCGTATTTAAAAATTCTGCATTTTCCTTTTTTTACATAACTTTTTCAAATTTACTAATTAAAAATTATTAATTATTGTTTTTCATTTCTCTGAAACTTAAATATTTGAAATATGTTTGATTGTAAACAAAACTTTCTAATTGATTTCTAACAAGTAAACTATTGACGTTTAAAAAATTTGCAAAAAATACGTTCTCAATACTCTTTTATACATATTAACGACAAAACGGGCACATAGTCGAAAAATGCATATAAACAAAGCAGTGTAAGCTAAAGCTGATACGAAAAATTATTTTAAATATTGGAAAATTACATATTAACGTTAAATTTGACAATATGAGAAAACATTTAGGTGAAATATTGATAAAAAATGTGAAGAAAATGTTATTTTCACAACATTTTGTGTTATTTACCTTCAGTTAACTGATCCTAATGATTATTTATGCTGGACGATTTAATAAGCAAAGAAATGTTTTTAACTTGATATTTTCCTTCCACTTCAGTTAGCGACTTATCAATTAAAATAATGCAACGATTATTTTTTATCCTGGATAACTGTAGCAGTCCTCCATCAGCAATTTTCTTCTCAAACTCTTCTTCTCAAGAAATCCATTCAATTGTCATCTGTGGCTGTGGCCTACTTGATAGGAGTCAAATAAGATCGATCAAAATGTGAAACAAACAACACTATTGCAAAATAGAACTTTCACTTACATCATTTGCTAAATCTTGTAAACATCATACTTTCAGATGTGATTGATCGCGAGAAAAGCACTATTTATAGTATGAATTTAACGAAAACAGACACAAAGGCGTCCATTTTGCTCAATGCTCAGCAGCGAGTTCGCGGAAGTTGCGTACTTGATTCCGGGCGTCGGATTTCAAATCACTTTTAAGCTCTATTCACAGGGCACGTGAAAATGTTTTTCATTATTTTTTTAAATAAAAAAGGCAAAAGTTTACTAAATTAGAAAGAAATAAATAAATTTTATTGGAAAACTTGCATCTAGTGTACGTATACTTTATTTTTACTTTTGAAAACTAATAATTTTTAATTTTAAAAAAATATATATTTAACAATTGTTTTAATATAGTTTTAAAATAATTATTTACTTTTTTCTATATTTATTTTTTAAACAATACAGGTGTTAATTATTCATAAATTAAATTCATATTTTAAATTAATTATTTCGAATTAATTATTTTAAAAAAAGATAGACTGTCTTAAAAACAAATTGCATTTTTTACATGTATAGAATAAAAAAAACAAATTTTATTTAAGTTCGACTAAGTAAGTTGGAGTAATTTACATAAATTGAATTTTAAATTGTAAAAAAATTGTTTGAGTTTTCTTTCATTAATTTCGTACTACATGTTTTAATTGGACTACTTAAATATGTAAATAACCAATTAAAATTGTTTTCATGTAAAATACAAGTTTTTATTGGCGTATGCAACTCGCGCTGTCGCGCAACAATTTGAACTTGACTTTAAACCTAATTTTTTGAATTTCTCCTCTAAATACTAACTTTACGTATGGGATATTCTTGATATTGAAATAAAATTTACTTATTCTTTGAAAATGACAAGATTCGTGACTAGTTTGGTGAACTTAAGTGCATCGATTTATTCCTTTTCGACAATTTTTGACGTTTCACTCTCGACTAACTTCAAGAAACTGCCACCAGACAGAGCAACTATCGCGGCTTTCTTCACACTCGTCAAGAGAAAAAGTGTCAAACTCCAAAATGGCGCATTTCGACAGTGTAAACACCCAGTTTTTGTTAGTGAATGAGAAGAAAAATTAAAGAATTCTGGCTGGACAGTTAATTGCTATCTTCTTTTTATTGTTTCTTTACGCTTCGGGGAAATAAATTGAATGTTTATCCAAATGTCCGCAATCACCCACTCTATGCCAGGTAAGCTTACACAATACATTGATAATTGACATCGGAAGCGTTTTATAATTTCTATTGAATTTGTTCTTATTTCTGTAAAAAATATTCAATGGTAGAATTTATTATGGGTTTTTTTTACTTTGGCTGTATACTTGAATCATTAGTTTTAAAAGGTGTTCGTTTTTCAAGTTATAGAGAATATTTTAAATTTTCACAATTATACAATTCTACTTTTTGTAATAAAACCTTATACATAGGGGAAATTTTCTTACTGCTTATTTTTTTCATATTTAACTTTTTTTTATATTTTGTTTTTTTAGAAAAACGAAGTTAAATTGTATTATAGATAAAGAATGTTAACACTAATGTTAACAGTACGTTACAACTTGATTCATTGTTAATTCGAATGTTGTTTTTAATTTATATCTGCAAATAATTGCACGCTAAATATATATAATTCAAGAAATTAAAATACTGTAAACATTTTAGGAATCGATCCATGCAAGATGGCTCAGAAGCGAAGCATTGACAGTATAGGGTATGTAAATCATATTACATAACTATAACAAATATTTTTAAATGATGTAAATTAAACTGCATGATTACTTCTAAATACTTCTCTCTCTCTCGACACTTTACACAATTTATTTCTTCGTTTACGTCATTAAAAGTGTCATTTGAAAATTCTCTTTCTCTAAATTACAAGAAATAGAAAAATTATCTGACTTTTCACTATTTGGAATTTTTTTTATTTTCTTTCTCAATTAGAATTTTAGAAATTTGTTTTCAACAAGAATTCTATTGTATTTTGATGGAAAACTTAGAAATTTATAACTTTTTTGTTTTCAATCTAACACTTTTTTTTTTGAAAACATTTAATTATTTTCGTGAAACTCTTTTAACATGAGAAATTGAAAAGATTTCTTTTGCCTGGACAAACACACAAGAAGAATCGTTAATCTCAAAGACGACACACGAATTTCGAGAAAAAGCCTCAATACGCCTCTGCGTAAGTGAATAGAATTTTAATGTCACTTCTCGAAGGAAACGTAACATTAATTCAGACGTGATTTCGTAAAGTGATCGTTATTCGACCAGGTGTTTAAAATATAAAGTCCGAAAAGGATGTTCTTTTTGATATAAAATTCTAAACGTGATTGAATTTGTGAATCTATAATTATCATATTGTAAATTTTACAAATTATAAATATACAAACTTTATAAATTATAAATCATAAATTGTAAATTGTAAATTATAAATTATAAATTTAGAAACTTTACAAAATGTACTAAAAACATGTTTCAAAAAATAGTACGCGTAAGAACAGTTTTTTTTTGTTGAAAAATTGAAATTTTGTACATTCAGGTATTCCTTTCGAACAGGTTTTCAAATTTTCTCTTTTATATACATTTGTCATGGGGTTGGGACCCTACATTACAATTTACAGGTGTAAGGTTCCATTTAAATTACTGCCATCTTTTTCCTTCGCTTTAAGTGTAGAGAATTTATGATCCTTCTGTCAAACTGTCCGCCCTTTTAAATCCCGAGTGAAATTGAAAAGATCTCTCACTTATTTTTTCCTTCTAGGCTTCAAACATTTTTTTTAACACATCAAACCGATTTTTCTATTTATTATAATATATTTTTATTCCACTCTTATTATTATTTTCCCTTAATTTCTAACAAAGACAAGAAATTTTAATATTTCAAAAAGCGAACCTTGTGAAATACTTTAACATCTGGAAATAATTTTCTTTCACAAAAATTCAGGTACCTAGATTGTCCATTCGGAACGAAACAACTAATTCTAACATTTTTACCAAATTATCTTGTTTGTTGAAAATGTATTTTATTTAAATTAGATTTCGTTATGAGGGGGAATTGTTTTTTCGCTCTTATTTCAGAAAATAAAAAATAAACTTAAGTGAAACTGTAGACGCGAATACTTAACAAATGATGCAAACTGTGGGTAACGGTAATTCTTGTGGACTTTGTTGACGAGAATTCGACCGATTGCGATTGCATTGTTCGAAAAATGAACGAGTAAGAATTCTCACATGATGGCTAAAGTGCGCCAGGGAGATTTCAATGCCTTGCTCACAATTCTCGAAGGTTTTGTGAAATTGTATCATTTTTAGAAAAGTCGATTCTTGGCGAAATTGATAAATGAGGAATAAATGGAAATAGGATTAAAAATGGTTGAAATTTAAGAACGGTGGGGGAGAAGAATTGAATTTTGAAACAATATAAACAATGTGTGTTTGTGTATAATAGAAAAGTTTGAATAAATTTTCTCCCCGGATTAGATTATTGTGTACAAGTGTGCAACATGCACAAATGCGAGACGATGCATCGTGGTTAAAAGTTGTGCTTTATACGGTGGCTGTCTCGTTTACTGGTGGGAGAAGTGATAGTCTTTACCGGGGTACCACTAAGGCACATTATGCGGCTATGGTGGAATCAGTCACTGGCAAGTTGTGGGTGGTGACTAGTCGTCGAACGACTGGTCTCTTTAAATTTCTTTCTCGAATTATATATCCATTACTCGAATCGTGCGGCTAATGTCTTAATGAAGTTATTTAAATGTCATCAGAGAAAAGGGAACCTTAAATTCCAATTTATCTCATTGGATACCTGCTGTATGAAAATTTTCTTCTAACCAAGTGGAATATTTTTAGTGTTTACAGACATTTTCGTACTGAAAGGAAGAGTTCGTCAAAACAAGGAGAAACAGACTGGAAGACAAGTGTTGATGCATTTCAATTCAGTGTCAATTCCGATAGGAAAGAAAAATGTCCCTCTGCTTTGTGGCTCGCCAGAAACGCAAAGCTCATTAGTCGCACAATAGGATTCGATCCGTGAAAGTGACATCCGTACAATTGATTCAAAAATCTCTTTTCCAAATGTTAACAAAAGGTACATATGAAAATAGAAGCAAATGTCCAGCGATTATCGTCCCAAGAAAAGTGTTCTCGAAATCTTCACTGGACAGAAGGACAAATATAGTTGAAGAACAAGGAGCAGTTTTTGATGATGAAAATTTTCCGAAACGAAGAATTTTGAAGATGTAGATTATTCGGGAGGAATTGAAGAATATTTTATTGTGATTGGTGCGGGAAAGTGACAATCTTTGCAAAAGTGACGATCAAGTTCGCCAAAATAGAGTATCCTGGTGGTAGTGGAATGTACGGGGGTGGTACGGGAGGTGCAGGGTACGGTTTAGGTCCCAGCCCCGGTCCCTCTCACTATGGGGTCCCACCGGCACCACCCATGGGTTATCAATTGGGACCACCTCCCCCTCCACCTCCCGCGGGACCTTCTTCCGGAAGTCAGCTTCTTTCTTACGGACCTACCCTATCGCCCCACCAGATGCAACAAGTTCAAAATGATTCGCAACCCAAGAAAAGACGGAGGTAAATTTCCCTATATCTCCAGATATAATAGAAAAAAAAAGCAGAGAGAATTCTATCTGTAAAATAGATAAATAAATATATAAACAAAAATATAGAAGTAAATATGTAAACAAAAATATAGAAATAAATATGTAAACACAAAAATATAGAAATAAATATGTAAACATAAATATATATCTATGATGTATAAATATAAATTTATCAAAATTCAAAATAGCTTTTCCGATTTAATGAAAAATTTCTCTCTGCTTTTAAAAAATACTAAACCTGCAATAGGAAGATTATAAAATATGCGTCTCGAAATTTTCTATTGAGGCACAATTTTTATTATAATCTTAAATGTTTTGTGAGAAATGTTTTGCGTATTAATGTGTGAGAGTATAATATTATCGCAACACGTGGTCAAAACATCCGTGTACCGAGAATCGCACTAAGTAAATGAAGATAAAGTCAATGCTTTTTAGTGGAGGTTACATCAAAAAATCGAATTATTATCTTTAATTTTAATAGACTAACTGTATATACATGCTATCAGTTTTTTTCTTTTTGGGAAAATTGGCAAAAAAAAGAAGCTTATACGCTTCTCCTTAAATCTTATCTTATTTTCTATTTTTATCAATTTGTAAAGTGCTCATGTAAATGCGTTTTTCTTTCGTTTTATTGTTATTTTTGTTTTTATTCTCTTCATTTTAACGGCGGAGGAATATTTTTATCAATTATATAATTTAAACATATTGAAAAATGTTTATTTCATCAAATTTCTTAAGTCTGTAATTATTTTTATTATATTTGTCAATTAGGAAAGAACATTCTCAAATCGTATATACTTTGAATAAAAAAGATCTTAAGTTCAATAAAAAAAGTAATATTAAGATAAATAAGATTAAAATAATAATTAAGATATTAATCTTTCTTACTATTTTCGTTATATTGATTCATTTCTCATTTTGTCAATTGCTCGGTACAAGTAAATATTGATGCAAACAATCGTTCTTTACTCAAATCAAATAAATTTCTTGCAAGAATCGTTTCCAACCGAATTTTTAACTTAATAAAATGAAATGTTTCTTTTTTAACTCATCGTCAGCATCTTTCGAATAAAAATATTTTGAGTTAATAAAAACATACATATGTAGTTGCTTGACACTTCCTTGTAACTTATTATATTCCACTGTACAATATTCTGGGAAATCCGAATTGTTTTTAAAGCAGTATTTATACAATAATACAATTTTTTTTCCTTCCAATTAACACTATAAGTCGAAATTAATTAACATATAATTAATTTAAAACCATTTTTCCAAATTTGATATACATATCTTTAGAGAAACTAATTCAATTTGTCATAAAAAGTGAATTAGAAAATTTTGTTTTGATTTAACTGCCTTCTTTTTTTCCTCCTCTAAAGTGAGAATTTTTTTCCCCGCAATGAGATTGCAGAAAAAAAAGTGATCTTTCTGTTAAAAGAATTGTTTACGTGGCTGTTCCCCTGTTGTTACCGCGTGCAACACACGCAACTTCTAACAAAACCCACTCGTTGCCGAACTCGTCACGTAGCAGAGATTTGTGGTCATTCATATATAGCCGATTACCAGATCGTTATTACATAATCTACACCTTCAATATACTTCAAAACTCGAACATATCTCGAAAAAATTGTATCTGTCACTTTTCACCTATTTCTCCACATGTCTATTGTTTGCTACAAAAAAAAGTTTGACACACAAACATTTAAAAAAAACGTTCTCATTTAAACGTATATCATTTATTTCACCAAAAAAATACTGAATTATGTCAATTTATGAAAAAAAACATCTATTCAAAAAATTTGTAGTAAACAAGTGTAATGTCAAGATTAGGAAACAGTCTCATATATAATAGAAAAAGTGTTCATGCTATTTATTCAAATATTTGGAAATTCTTCTATCTAATGTTCCAAATTGGCTTTTTGAAGACCTCGTGAAACAGATTTTAATTCAATGAAAACTCACTTTGCGTAATGAATAAAACATTCCTCCTTAATAAGAAAGTCTTTATGTGTAATTTTATTGATAACTGGATTAAAAAAAAATTTTCCAAACTTACGATGAGGAACGATAAATACGCATCGTTTCCAAGTCGTTAAATGTGATGATACGGTGGTGAGGAAACAATTTGCAGTGTTCAGTATGCTAAAACATTTTATAATTATGAGTCGATTAGTAATGCTGTGTGCATCTAACAATGCATATTTATGTCAAAAGTCGAAATTTGTCTTTTCTAGATCGACTTTCTTTGGATTGTAAAATTTAAAAGGAATTCCTCAACATTCCAAAAGAGAGAGCATATATAGATGAAATATGTTTCAAGTGCGGAAAAAATTGATCGACAACGATCATGGACACTTAATTATCGAAAATTA
This sequence comes from Leptopilina myrica (nomen nudum), assembly GCA_032872475.1. Classification (NCBI taxonomy): domain Eukaryota; kingdom Metazoa; phylum Arthropoda; class Insecta; order Hymenoptera; family Figitidae; genus Leptopilina; species Leptopilina myrica (nomen nudum). The sequence continues at coordinate 2,179,390 of CM065459.1, read as the reverse complement.
AGCTTTAAAGTATAATCTTATTAGTAGAAAATTATAGTTCTCGGACTAGGTTTTTAATTAAGTCGTTACGGTCTCAACACTGCGCTTCGCATGTAGGACTTCTTAGAAAGCAATTTTATTTTACCTCAAATCTGGACTCTCGTTTTTCTTATAAGAGTTTTTTTTACACATTTGGGAAGGTTGATGTAAAAAATTAAAAGGGCTTTAATTTCCTTTTTTGAATCCAAGTTTTTTGTTTGAAGCTCAGGCATGGGATATTATGACTTCTTCGACTATTTTCGCCTATTTTTAAATAATGCGACGACTTTTATCGACTTTTATGAAAAAATTACGACCTTTTCGACTTTTCTTCCAAATTTTGCGCCAAAATACAATATTTTTGGTATATAAAATGCAACTTATTTCGATTTTTATACCATGCAAAGTATAACTTATTATAGACAAAATTTTGGACGTTTATTTTTCAATCAATTTTCTAATTAAATGTTTCAAAATATTACAATTAAAAAAAATGGTGAATAATTAAAATTCTGTAAAATTTAATTAAAACTAAATCATCTTTTCAAGTGTTTTATTCCAATTTTTGAAAATTAGCTTTTTACAATATTTATAAAAAATTAATTCTTACAATTGTTTTATTACAATTTTTTAAGATTCGATTACCTTCGAGTAAAGTAGATAAAACTTTTTTTAAATTCACTGCTTTAGAATTTTTCAGAAATAATTTATTTATAATTACAATGTTTTGAAAAATTTGATTAATTTTTTTATATTTTTAAAAGATTTAGGCAAATTTTGAATTATCTTTAAATGTTTTACTAAATTTAAATTTGTTTTGAAAAGATTTGACCAAATTTCAGATTTTTAAACATTTTTTAATTAAAAAAAATTGTTAATTGTATTTAATTGTAAAACTTTTTTTGTATTTTTAATAAATTATTTAGAAATATTTCTTTATTAAAATTTTCGAAAATGTTCTACCTTAATAAATATTTTTAAATAGAAAAATGTAAGGTTTAAATTATTATAAAAAATTGTATTTTTTGCACTACTTGGTAATTTTTCAGAAATAATTTATTTATAATTAAAATTCTTTGAAAAATTTCATTAAGTTTTTTATGTTTTAAAAAAATCAATTATTTTTCGTAAGTTTTTGACAAATTTTGAATTATTTTTTAAATGTTTTACTAAATTTAAATCAGCTTTGAAAAGATTTGACTAAATTTCCATTTTTTAGACATTTTTTAATGGTATTTAATTGTAAAACTTTTTGTATTTTCAATAAATCATTTAGAAATATTTTTAAAAAGTTAATTTTTACGAATTTCTTCATTAAAAATTTTGAAAATGTTCTACCTTAATTAGTATCTTTAAATAGAAAAATGGACGGTTTAAATTATTATAAAAAATTTGATTTTTTTTTTCTTTAAATAATTGAATATTAATTAAATATTTAAAAATTGAATTTTTGAAGAAATTGCAAAAAATAATTAAAAATTCATATAGATAATTGATTTAGAGATGAAGTTTAGTTAAAAATTGTAGAAAATAATTAAATTTCTAAAAGGGTTATAGTTTTAATTTTTATAAATTATTAAATTGGAAAAGTTGAAATTTAAAAAATTTTATTTTCTGTGAATAAAGAAGTAAGAAGTATTTGAATATTTATTTAGCAAAATTTTACAAGTTTCGATTAATTTGAATGTTTGTGACAGCACTGAATTAAATAATCGACTTTTTTCCATTTTTAATCGACTAAAGCAACTTTTTTTGTTCTTTAAATTCGATCCGCGTACTGGAAGCTCTAATTTTAATTTAAAACTCTTAGTGAAATTTAGCTCTTAGCTCTATTAGTTTAATATTTAAACTCTTTGGGAAATTTTAGTGAAAAATAATTTTCAATGTACTTGCGGGGAATTGGGGAAAAGAAAATGCCCTGCTTCTGAGAGTTGATCAAAATCATTTGCGAGCAAACGGTTGGTGACCAATAAGGTCGCTGGAGAGTGGATTAAGGCAAAGAATAAGAACCGCCTCTTATTGCAAACTCGATTTTAGAGCCGCCAATAGCGAGCTGTCGCTTAATATGCCTGTTCACTTTACCGCATAACGCAATGAAAAATTACGCCAGAAATCAGCATTAGATTTCTAATCACTACATTTGTTTTTCTGCTTTTCCGCATATTTGGATTAAACCAATCTGTCACTATATAAAAGATTTGCAAAAATCGTCTTTTTCCTCCGCAATTTTATAATTGCAGAAATATTAAAAATATTAATGATTTTTAATTTTTTTCTAGCGTCTGTTTTATACTATATAGTTTGTGCACTTTTTTCCATTGACAACCATACGTTAATTTATTCTTCATTATTCTTTTTATTAATTTAAGCAAAGTAAACTTTATACATATTTACTCGGCAGAAAAATGGAATTTTTTTGTAAGTCAATACTCTTATTTGCTCATCAACTTCACGAATGCAACGAAGCTTACTTATCTTGCGATCGCACTCATTCTTTAAGAAAGATTAATTATGTTAGGACAACTGTAAATTTTTTTACAATCGTGGTATTATTCCATAAAGAAATTTCTTGTCGACTTATTGTTTTCTGCTGGCTTTGAATATATACATAATGTGTTGTAAAATTGTATGTATAAACAAATGTTTCTATATTTTCAAATTTCTAGTCAAATTGCAAGGAAAGAAGAAGGGACTTTTTCGAAAATGCATTTTCGATCGGGAGAAAAACGATCGCCATAAGTATGTATCAGGATGACTATCAAATGCGCGACTGGGGAGAATGGAGGCCAAATCGTGATCCTTGGAGCGAATGGAAAAATGAAAAAAGGCGCCATCGTAACGTAAATATTCTTTACGTCGATATAAATCGAGATTTTGATCTAAGGACATTGGAGCACAGCTTCTGGAGTTGAGGAAATATTTAGTCATTCCCGCAAATTGGATATGAGAGGAATGAGAATTAAAAAGTACGATTCAAAATGTTATGAAATTGAATATTTTTGTTTTACAGTTTCATTAAAATTTGGATGAAATTTCTTTCTCACACGGTCAACGAAAGGTCGAGTAACCGTAGAGATTTCGATGAAGCATCTACCCTAGAAAGTTGGCGTACTGGTCCAAGGTCAAGCCCTCTTGCTCTGCGCCGAGAGGGAGAGAGAGGGAATGAGTACGTCGAATGCAAATTGCGAATTCACCGGAGAAGGAAGGATAAAAAGATAAACATCAGCAGATGCAGGGTGAATTACTGAAATTTGAGAAGCGAGTGCTTCCACAAGCATTGTCGGACATTGTAATTATACGTTTGCTAGGCGAAAATTTATCGAAGTGAAATATTTGGAATAGCGCGGTGGTGGAAATTTCCATAAAACGTGTAGCAGTGTCAACTCGGCGGACGCGTCATTATAAATCGTGTCCTCTTCTTCTCTAACAACAATTCTAGGTATCTATCCTTTTCTCTTATCTCACGTAAGGTCCCTAAAGGAAAAAAAAAAGAAAAAGGGAAGAGAACATAAAGAGAAGAGTCTCTTACCAGTAAAGCTCAGCTCTGTGTACGATACCCGGATACGGGGCCCTTACACCCCCACTTCGACTATGATTCCTCGGTCCTATGGCCACGAGACCGGGAGAAGGGATAGCGGGAGAGTTTTTACTCAGGGTCAAAACCGTACATCACCCGCACACAGCCTAGACTACACCAAAGATCACTGGCCCGGATTTCTATGCTCTTTTATATTTCCTCCATCCAGTTGGATTCACTTAAATTTCTCGACAAGAAACGTTTCGACGATATAATGAGCGCACACGGTGACGGATTTACAGCTCAGTCTGTGTCTATATCTTTCCATCTATTTTCGTTTCTTCATTTTAACTTTCCTTTCGCCAACTCTTTTATTTCCCTTCACTCTCTCTTTGTCTGTGAGGCAAATGAAATCAGAAAAGATAAAAGAAATTACCCGTTCGATGGGCATCGATTTTCGCGCAGGGGACGTGTGTGCAGGCGCTTAAATTACACTGCGGCATCGACATAAGTTCAGACCAACATTTCTTTCTCAGATGAAACAATCGGATAAAATTATTTAAGACCCTCTTTAAGTAAATTAGGTATAAAAATTATTGTATAAAAGTTACGTCACAAAATCAAAATCTGTATACATAGAATAATTCCTCTAGTCGGTCTAAAACTTGACAAGCTCTCATTATTTACTACATCCTTATCATAAAGAGAAAAAATCTAGTTCAATTGCTTTATATTTTTTGAAATTTCTGATAAATTTTCTTTTTTCAAGAATTAAATAATATATTCACGAGGACATATCTAATTTTGTTTCTTCTTATGATAGGAAACTGTAAACGCGGATTGTCCGTAAAAGTAGCTTTTATATGGGAGCTTCGTTTACGTGTAAGACGACTACATTGGAAATCGGCCAGGTGACGATGTATGATGACCAATCTTGGATTCAGACGCGTTTGATAAGCCGGAAGTTACGCTTAATGTATCGGTGACGCAACATTTATTTACAACGATTTATAGACTCCTTCACTTCTTGCATTTTATGGTACGTGTCCGTTTAGGATCCATCCTTTCATTATCAAAAAAAAAAACACACACCGCAACATGCCCATGTGCTATACAAACATAAGGAGTGATGAGAAAAAAAGTCTTTTTTAAAACGAATTTTTTTTATTCATGTTCTTCTTCTTTTTCTTTACAGATCCGATGAGGACGATCCAAGTGGAGCAAAATATCGAAGAATGGAGGACGACAATATGCAGGACAAAGAGAGATTTGCCAGGTGAGTATCGGATTTGAGATTGTAACAAAAAAATAAGGTCTGAGTTTGGAATTTTTTGGGAATTTTATCAAACGTACTGAAAGTACTTGAAATTATTTCAAGACGGAGAAAATTCAGACGCAAAAAGAAACGCAGACGTTAAAAAAAAGAAAAGTTGGGTCAGAGAAAAATTGAAAATCACGGGAAAAAGAAAAAGTGGCTTAAATTAAAGTATAATGTATATGTCGAGACTGGGACTTGATTATAAGTTTTGATTTGCTTTGCGAATAAACACCCTGCGTATATATCTCTTGAAGATACGTACATATATTACGTACTACATGATATGTACTCACTAATGTGAGCCAATGGCGGAATGGGTAGCCCTCGCGGCTGCTCCAGCGTGGGAACATATGAGATATATACGTACAGCATCTTTACAGTTCATTCACGATAAGAGGAATCTTAAGGGTGCTCTGCAATTTCAAAAAAATAAATTAAAATTAAAAATATTCTCCATTCTCTATTTAAAATTCAAAATTCAATTCTCTCGTTACAGGGCTCGAAGTGAATCTGTAAATTCTGAAAAAGTCCGTAACTTTGCTTCAAGTCTGTAAAAGTTCGTTTAAAAAAAAATCCGTAAAGTCCGTAATTTCATTCAAAAAGGATGAAAAGTTCGTAAATTGTACGATATAATTTGGAGAATTTTAGAGAAGATACAAATGATTTGCAGAAATTCAATTATTTTTAAAAGTAATAAAATTCTTCGCAAAAATTCAATTATGTTCAAACATTTTTTAAATTCTCGTCAAAATTTAAATTATCTTTAGAAATATTAAAATTCTTCTCCGAAATTCATATGTTTTCAAAAAAACTAAAAAAAAACGGCAACATTTCAATTATCTGTATAAATAAATAGCAAAATTCTTCAACAACATTCAATTATTTTCTAAAATTTTATTAAAATTCATTAAAAAATTTCAATTATTTTTATAAATAATAATATTTATCAAACTAATTCTGTAATTATTTTCTACAGTAATAACATTCAATTATTTTCAAAAATTTTAATAAAATCCATTGCAAAATTTGAATTATTTTCAATTTTCAAAATTATTTTTGAATATTCTTGGCAAAAATTAAATATTGTTCAATATCTACTATTTTTATAAAATTTATCAAAGGAATTTAATTATTTAAAAACAAAATTTAATAAAATTCTACAAAAACTCTTAATTATTTTCAAAAAATAAAAATTTCACAAGAATTTTATAATTAACAATTATTTTTTATAAATTTCTTCGCAATCATTTAACTATTTTCATAATTAATAAAATTTTACCAGGAGTCAATTATTTTCGTAAATAAAAAAATTCTTTTTAGGAATTCAATTATTTTTAATAGAATTTTAATCGAATTTCTTAAAAAAATTCTTCAAAATTTTATTAAAATTCGTCCAAAGAATTTAATTGCTTAAAAAATTGTTGATAACATTTTTAATAGGAATTGAATTCCAATAAACATTCAATTATTCAATAAATTATTTATTTTTGTATTTAAATAATTTAATTCTCGTAGAATTTTCTGATAAACATTGATTTAAAAATACATTTCAGTTAAAATCTTAGATTATAATAATTGAATTCTTTTGAAGAATTTCATTAAAATTTTAAAAATAATTGAATTTGGGAATTTTTTTTTAAATTCGTCTTAAAAATAATTGAATTTCTGTCAAAAAAATTTTTATCAAAACTTTTAAAAATGTTTGAATTTCTGCTAAAATTCTAATGTTTTTTTAAAACAATTGGATTCTTGCGAAGAATTTTATTAAGACTGTTGAAAATAATTGATTCCCTGCAAAGATTTTTATTATTTTACGAAAATATTTAAATTCTTGCGAATAATTTTATTAAAATTTCTGAAAGTAATTAAAGATCTACCAAGAATTTTATTAAAATTTTTAAAAATAATTGAATTCCTGTTAATTTTTTACAAGAATTTAATTATTTTTGAAAATGTTAATAAAATTTTTCGCAAGAATTTAATTATTTTCATAAATAATTAAATAATTAAAATTTAATGCAGAATTTCAAGTATTTTTAATACAATTTTAATCGAATTTCTCTAAAAATATAATTATTCTTAAAAATTTTATAAAAATTCGTTAATAGAATTCAATTATTGTCATAAATAATCAAATAATTAAAATTCAATGCAGAATTTCAATTATTTTTAATACAATTTTAATCGAATTTCTCTAAAAATGTAATTATTTTTGAAAATTTTAATAAAATTCTTCGGAAGAATTCAAATATTTGAAAATTTGTTGATAACAATTTTGTATGGGAATTGAATTTTAAGAAACGTTCAATTCTTCAATAAATTATTTAATTGCGTTTTATTTTTATTCAAATAATTGAATTCTAGTAGAATATTCTAATAAAAATTGAATTTTATTTTATAAAAATGAATTTCAGTTAAAATTTTAGATAATCATTGAATATTAAAAGCAATTTAGCGTGAATTTAAAAAAATAATTGAATTTTGTAATTAATTTTTTTTAAATAGGTTAAATTTAGTTTTTTAATACTATTTTCAGTTTCTATTGTTTAATATTTATTTAATAAAAGAATTTAACTAATAATTGAAATTTCGTAAAATTAAATGTTGTAATGAAATGAATTTGAATATTGTCAAAGAACTTTTTCTAAAATTCTGAAAAATAATCGATATAAAGAAGAAGTTATCAATTTCTTCATGTTTTAAAGTTATGAAAAATTGAATTTCTAGTTTTAAGTAAAATGTTCTTTTTTATTTAATTCGGCCTGATTTTATTTTTGTCAGTAGGTCCGTAATTTTGAATTTTTGGTCCGTAAAGTCCGTATTCTTCAATTGTTTCACTGCTTCGAGCCCTGTCGTTAGAATTGAGAAACAGTTCTCATAGCTGTAAATAAAAAAAAGTTTGTTCAATTTTAAACGGAAAATTAAAGAAAAATTAAACATATTAAGCTGAGAAGGGGGCAAAAAATGAAGGAAGCGGTCGTACACCGATGTCGCGAGCAAGAACCTTAATAACGCAATTACCACCGACCACCGCAAACCTCCCCCTTTCTTCGCAGATCGTATTTTGTTTCCAAGGATTCTTCCAACATCTCTCAACATTAATCTCTACATTTTTGGCTTAACTATTAAACGCGTTCCGCAGACGACAGTGAAATAATAACATACTTCCTTACATTCCAGTGGTATCCATTATAAAGAAAATTTTAGGTTCGATATAAAAAAAAAACTTGTTTGTTAAACAAAAAAAAATGTTAAATGTTGAATTTTAATGTTCGATGTTACAAAGAAATAGTTGCTCGTGTATATATGAAACTTTGCAGCAATGATTAATAAATTAATTTCCAAAGGCATAATAAAATGCTCGCTGATATTTTCCTTATGGTGAATTTATTCTAAATGATTTATACGGATTCTTTGCTTGAGTGCTCTGTATATTGCAAGTTTTTCGACCGTTCTTAAACCGTAAGTAAGCGGACGTGGAGTATACTTATACCAACACAATTGCACTAGGGTAAGCATAAAACCTATAGCGGATACACTCGATGGGCCCAAAGGAGCGAGCGGCTGACCGAGCGAGCAACTTCAGAGCGCCTGACCTCTGACCTAGGAGTTCTCTCTATCCTACTCGAATCGCGTTTCTTCTCCTCTCCCTTCGCTATACACTGTCTTATACATGAGATTTAACGTTGACCCTTTTTAAATAGTGCAACATACGTAACTGTTGCCTTGGAATAATGTCCTAAACGAAAATCGAATTCAACTTTTGCGAGAGTTGAATTTATTCATCTCGCCATACAGAATCGAAAAGTTGATATTTTACTACAAAATATTATTCTTTTTTTTTGCCAACTAGATAATTTTTTGGAAAAATTTGCCCGCGTGGTTGAAATTCAAGTGTCATGAATAATCAAAAGCCATCAGTCGGTGAAAAAAAATAAATGACAATATTTCCGATTAGTCGAGGAATTAATAATATTTATCCTGACAATAAACATATTCTCTCAAACGGAATCGAGTGAGACCATAATTTGACGTCTAACATTACACAAGCTGTGAGAGTATAACTTCGTGAGTAATAGCAGACTTCTCTATACTTTGGCGGTAAACTACGTAATTATCTGCGTACAATCGTAAATTTAATGGCATTTAATTCGTAATTATTATTTAAGAACTTTACAAGGGCTCACTCAGTAGTGTACAAGCAATTATGGAAATTTTAATAAATTTCTATTAAGACCATTTATTATTATAGACGCGATATAAAATGAATCATAGGAATTTTTTCATTCATTCTTTTTCTATTTTACAAAAGAGTAGAAGATAATCACTATTGTAGAGTTTAAAAAAAAAGAGTGAATATTTTTTTTGCGCCTTTGAGTTTCGATTCTTATTGAGATTGCGTGCCTGCTCTCTTTTCCCTTTGTAAAGAAATAGTAAAACTCTCGATAAAATAAAGATACCATAACGAGGCGTAAACTTTGCTCCACCATCTGGGTGGTTTGTGATTTTCGTTTTCTTCTGCGAGAAAATCAGATTTTATTGGTTAAGTTAAGAATTATGTTTTATTAGTTATCTTAAAAATTATATTGTTTGGGTATTTTTTCAACACTCTTTATTTTTGAAATTATAAATACAAATAATGAAGCTAAAAGTGACAGAGGCAAGATTTTGGAAAATAAATTTTAAAATTAAATATTTTTCATAAAGCTTTATTGCTTCATGGAGAATACTTAACTTTATAGAAATTAATTTTTTTAAACTAATAAGAAAAAAAATATAGAAAATTAAAAAAATATATAGAAGCAAAAATAAAAAATTTTGATATTTTCAATTATTAATTTTTTTGTAGGTACAATTTAATTAATATTTTCTTCAAACGCTGTATTTTTTAATTATTAAAAATTACTGTCAGTTTCATTAAACAAATCTATATTAATAATAGTTTTAATAATTTTTCTTTTTCAATTAATTTCATTTTGAAATTAATGTCTTTTGAGAACAATGAAATTCTTGCGAGGGATTTTATCACATTTTTTGAAAATAATAACATTCCTTTGAAAAATTTATTATTTTTCAAAGTAATTAAATTTTTTTGCAAAATTTTACAGAAATTTTTAAAAATAATTGACTTTCTTCGAAAAAATTTATAATTTATAAAAATAATTGAAATCTTACAAAAGATGTTATTAAATTAATGAAAAAACATGAATTCCTTTAAAGAAATTTATTATTTATGTAAATAATTTAATTCTCGACAGAAATTTTATAACAAAAAATTTAAAAATAATTAAATTCTGGTAAAGAATTTTATCTAAATTTTTAAAACTCTTGATTAAGTTTGTTTGAAAAATCTGTTAAAAAATTTTTTAAGTTATTTTTTTTAAGTTCATTTTTTAAAAATAATTGTAAATAATTTAAATATTAAATTTTATTAAAATTATTAACATAAAATAGATTTTAGTTTGAAATAATTGTTTTAGAGTTTTTGAAAATAAAAATAGTTTTTGTAATTTTTTCGAACAATAAGTAAAATTCTTTGAAGATTTTTTTTTAAAGTGTTTTAAAAATAATGTAATTTATCAATCATTTTAATTGAAAATTTTCAAAATAATTTTAATAAACAAAGAAGTTTTCAATTGTTTAAAATAATTGTGTCTCCTAATAAATTCAATTATTGAATTTCATTAAAATTGTATTGAAAATAATTGAATTTCTGCAAAAAATTTTACTGTTTATAAAAATAATTGAATTCTTCCGAAGAATGTTTATAAATTAAATTTTAAAATTAATTATTATTACATTATCTTGAAGAATAAAATTTTAATTTTTATATTTATATATTAATTTATGGAAATAATTGAATTTTTCAGAAAGATTTTAAAAAGTCCTCGAAAAAACTAAACGAGAGTAGTGAATTATGTTCTAAATAAATGAACTTTTTAGGATTTTAATCTCAAAGTTATTGAAAAAATTATATTTGAAAATAAAATTACTTATTTGCACAATAATGAAAGCAATAATAAATTTAATTTTCTATGTCGCGGGTAATATTTTCTATTATCTGTTTGTGTACAATAAATAATATAATAAAATTCAATATTACTTTGAATATTATTTGTAATAATATACAATAAATTTTTGAAATTTCGAATTTCAAATTTCAAAAAGCAAAATTCAAAATCACTTCACCTATTATTTAAATTAACTTTTATTAATTAATTCACTTTATAAAAAATCAGTTTCTGATAATAGAGAGAAAAAAAGGAAATAAATTAATTTTTATCATACATTAAGGGAGAAGAATATATAACTGAAGAAAGGTATTTTCATCTTTGACAGTACCAATCTTAACAATCTTCACCCCATTCCCAGCCCTTAATCTCAGACTTAAGAACCGTCAATTTCCAGAGTATCTCTTGAACTATGCAATTACCTTGGTTTTGTCTTACGTCTAACTGTAGGGAGAATCATTGCGAGATTGAGCGACGACGGCGGAACAAGATGACCGCCTACATCACCGAGTTATCGGACATGGTTCCGACATGTTCAGCTCTAGCACGGAAGCCGGACAAATTGACAATTCTTCGGATGGCCGTCGCTCACATGAAAAATTTAAGGGGTAAGTTTATTTCACTACTACTATTTATCTACATAAATTATAAATCCAACCAATTGTCTTCTATATATTTATTCTCTAAATGCGCAGGTATTTCAATTACATCCGGTTGTAGAACTTTTTTTCCACCTTCAACATTGAACTGACTGCGATAGAAGAAAAGGCCTATTATCGGCCGGCTCCGCTTTTTTCTCGCTATAAAATATAGTTGCTTTCTGATTTCTTTCATCCAAGGGCAGATTTGTGGGATCGTATCGCGTGTACCGAAGACAAGATTGGTGTAGTTAACGGTACCAAGCTATCTTCCGGGTCGGTCCTAAGATGACGAAATATCATGTTAGCGCATCCTGATAAATCCGTTATACATTAGTCGTCGTGTGCTTGATTTAAAATATGTTGCAAACTATTACAGCTGACATGGGCAATTCAAAGTCGCTGACAACTTTCAATATTCCCAAGGCATTGAATTTAATGATGACTCGAAACCTTTCTTTGAACTCTGCTCAATTATTATTATTTACTTTTCGTTACAAAATAACAATTCTTTTTTTTTTATTAAATTACTTTATATTGGAAAGACGGAAAAATATTTTAAATTACATTCTTTTCGAAAGTCTCTTGATAAGATTAAAATGAAATACTGAGCAATCTAACTCAAATGAGTTTAACTGTAGGATAATTTTCAAGGACTCAACTCTTCGAGTCATAACTCGAGTGCAATATAACTTTATTTTGTTGCAATTGTTTACGTGAATCGTGACAAATTTTCAAACAAATGAATCGTTTAATCATCACGTACGAAGTAAAGCTGGGAAAAAGAGATTAAAAAAAAAAAGAAAGAAAAGTGTGAGACATATGTTTTTCGGTTAAGAGATTTGTGGTTATTTCGTCGAGGTAAAGTGGCGTTATCCCGAACGTCCAACGTCGAGAGTCTAGATGGTCATATCGAATGCAGAATGTGGGATCTATGCTTCCGGTGTGTGGTTGGAAAGGGACACGCGTGTACTCACGCACTTACAAATACATCCATTCCGGTCAAGATAGGCTCTCCTCGTATTGGAGAAACGTCACATTGTTTATAGCCACTTCTCCTCTTTCCCGACAAGAGCTCACTTGAATACAAATTGCTCCAAGAGAAAACTTCTATCTCTCTTCTTCTCTACCTGGCCATGAGTCCGTCATGGGATATGTCGCTATTCCAGCGAAACTTCGACAACGGCAAATTTACACCGATTGCGAAAAATAAAACTCGAATTCTTTCAAGCGACTTTCTTTTCTTTAATAAAATTAACAAATCTCTTGTCAGGAAATGAAAAGAAAATTATTTTTTTGTTAGGGCAATTCACCAGGTTTCCAAATCCTTTCTCACAATGTAAAAAGCAGGCTTAATCTTGATAATGCGATTTGCTCGAGTGAGCGTATGTATAAATAATATTCGAAACAACCGCGCGCAGTCTTTGGCGATTACCACCTAAATTTTCCCTACTCACTGGGATTTGTGAGATCCGAGCATTATTGAATTAAACTCCGGATTCCAGTTTTCAGGCAAAATGTCTACTGAAAATGAAGTCAAGAGAGCTCAATACTCCTGAGGTCTCTTAGAAAGTAATGGTAACGAAGGTCACAAGGGTCTTTCATAGATCTTGTTTGGAAGTCGTTAAAGTTCCTCTTCCCGGAATTTCTCGTATATCGGGGTAAAGATCGCATCGCACCGCGCTTACCGCCTCCCGCAGTATCCTGTCCTCTTTGCAATTCCGATCTTGCACCTCGATAGTTACCTTCGCTCCACCGACGCTCATTTTTGGTACCACCGTTTACTTGTTTAGAGGACCCAATATCATTTTCATCGAGATCTTATCTTTACAAGGTACCAACAAATTGAAAAAAAACGCAACAAGAGCTTTACATCCTCGAGAATAGAATAGAGTCAATATGCGAGAAAGAAATGTACTAATTAATTCGCAAACATGAAATTATTGTCCAAAGGATTTTTCTAACTTTTTTCTAATTTTACCGATTTTTTTCAGGTACTGGAAACACAAGTGCTGATGGAACTTACAAACCCTCTTTCTTGACTGATCAAGAATTGAAACACTTGATTCTTGAAGCCGCGGATGGATTCCTCTTCGTCGTTAGTTGTGATACGGGCAGAATCATATACGTTTCCGATTCTGTTGCACCTGTTTTAAATTATTCCCAAAGCGATTGGTACGGAACTAGTCTGTATTCCCAGGTTCATCCGGATGACACAGAAAAAGTGCGGGAACAACTCAGCACTGCGGAACCTCAACACGCTGGCAGAGTTCTTGATCTGAAGACAGGAACCGTAAAAAAGGAGGGTCATCAATGTGAGTATAGGGAAAACTAAAAGTTACCGAATTTTATCAAAAGAAGAGAAAAAAAACTTAAAATTAATTAATTAAATTGTCAGGGTTGCCATGCAACCTGGGAAACATGGAAATGTCAGGGAATTTTGTAAAAAATTGAAAAAACCTGGTAAAGTCAAGGAACTTTGATCGAAATCCTAGAAAATAGTTTTCTTATTCTTAAAATCTAATTTTACTTTAATATTTCAAAATTAATTCAATATTAGAAGATTTGCGTTTGTGATTTTCAGAATTAAATGAACAAACCAAGATTTTCATATGAAATTTTGTAAAATTTCATTTTTAAAAAAATTCGATTAAAAATTTTAAAAAATCTAGAATTGAAAAAAAATTCTAATAACTAAAATTGTTCTCAAGTAAATAAATAAAAACTGTTAATTTTATCTAAAATTTTAACTGAAATTCAATTTAAAAATCAATTATTATAAAAAAAAATTCAATTCCTTTAATGAAATTTTATAAAATTTGATTTTTAAATAAATTTGCTTCGACATTGAAAAAAAATTCTAAAACCTAAAATTGTTCTCAAGTAAATAAATAAAAACTTTCAATTCTACCTAAAATTTTAACTGAAATTCTTTTTAATAATCAATTATTATAAAAAAAAACTGAATTCCTTTAATGAAATTTTATAAAATTTGATTTTTAAATAAATTTGATTCGAAATTGAAAAAAAAATTCTAAAACCTAAAATTGTTCTCAAGTAAATAAATAAAAACTAAATTTTATCTAAAATTGTAACTGAAATTCATTTTAAAAATTAATTATTATAAAAAAATTGAATTCCTTTAATGAAAATTTGTAAAATTTCATTTTTAAATAAATTTGATGAGAAATTGAAAAAAATTCTAAAAACTAAAATTGTTCTCAAGTAAATAAATAAAAACTGTTAATTTTATCTAAAATTTTAACTGAAATTCATTTTAAAAATCAATTATTATAAAAAAATTGAATTCCTTTAATGAAATTTTGTAAAATTTGATTTTTAAATAAATTTGATTCGAAATTGAAGCAAAATTCTAAAACCTTAAATTGTTCTTAAGTAAATAAATGAAAACTGTAAATTTTGTCTAAAATTTTAACTGAAATTCATTTTAAAAATCAATTATTATCAAAAAATTTTACGAGAATTCAATTACTTAAATACAAAGATAATTTATTGAATATAATTCACTTTTTCTTAAAATTTAATCCTGGTAAAGAATTTTATCAACAATTTTTTTAAAGTAATAGAATTCTTTCGACGAATTTTATTAAAGTTCTGAAAAATAATTACATTTTTTTCAGAAATTCGATTAATATTTGTATTAAAAATAATCGAAATTCTTCAATTAGCTTTTAAAATTAAAAATTTTTATTTGTTTGTAAAAAAATTATTTAATTAATTGAATTCTCTTAGCAAATTTTAATAAAATTGTATACATATATTAAAAATAATTTAAATTCTGCCAAGAAGTTTATGAAAATTTTTCAGAAACGTTTGAATGTCGGAGAAAAATGTTATATTTTTTAAAAGTAATTCAAAATTGGCAAACATTTTTGTCAATTTTTCAACATAAATGAATTTTGGCTAAGAATTATACTTTTTATACTTTTTTAATAATTACTTTTGAAAATAATTGAATTTTTGAGGCGAGTTTTATTAAAATTTCTTTTGAAATAATTCTCTTAAATTTTAAATAATTTTCTTAAAATTTTTTGAAATAGTAAGACATTGGAAATAATTGAATTTTGACAAATTATTTTGAAAAAAGGTGAATAAAAGTTTTATTGTAAATAATTTTAATTTTATTGAAGAATAGATTTAAAAAATCGAATTTTTGAAAATCCTAATTTCTATATGAAAAAATAATGATTAAATATTTATTTAAAAATAAAGTTATTGATGTTTTCGAATAAGTTTCTAATTTATAATAAATGTACCTAGTTTTAAAAACCTGGAAGAATTACATTTTTTAACGTGGATAACCTGAAAAAGTCATGGAATTTGATAAGAGAAAAAGCGTGGCAACCATGACTCTCATGGAAAAATGATTAAATATTTTTAAAAAACCTACTGATTGGATTAATTGTACAATTAAAAAACAAATTATTACAATTTTGCCATGTATTTAATTATATTTAGAGTCAATCAGAATTTAGGAATGGAAAAAAGTGAAAATAAGAGAAAGTTAAATTTTTAATGTTCAATTTTTAGGCGAAATCATAAATTGAGATTCATTTACTTTACAGCCTCGGTGAGACTATGCATGGGATCTAGACGAGGCTTCATTTGCCGCATGAAGGTTGGAAATTTGCAAACTACTGGCGATATGGCTGCAGCACATGGTCTTCATCGCATGAAACAAAGAAATTCTCTTGGCCCCGCAAGAGACGGGCAAAGTTACGCTGTTGTCCACTGTACGGGGTATATTAAAAATTGGCCCCCCTCCGGTGAGTTTGGTATGGTCTTACGTTCTACTTCTCATGGCATTTTAAAATGCATGCAAAGTAGATTGAAAGAAATCGAAATCAAAAAGGAATTGTTCTTCATACAAAATTTAATTGCATAGTTTGTTCTTTTTGTATTTTGTGAATTTTTTTTTGTAGTCATTTAAAAAGAATTATATAACTTTATTGAATGTTTAAAAAATATTCATATTGCTCATATATTCATATTGTCAGTATGAATTTTAGAAACACTTGCTTTGAAAAACTTTGCACTCTTTTTTTAATTATCTGTGACGAAGAATGAACTGACATATTATTTTGCGCTGTAGGTGATTTTGTTCCTCAATGTGTACCAGGTGTGGGGTTAGGTGACAGGGGCGTTCAACCGGGACCAGACGGTGGTGTCGGTGATGATAATTCGACACATTATTGTCTTGTTGCTATTGGAAGATTACAAGTTACTAGTACCCCGAATACAAGTGACTTGGCTGGCTCCAATAGTAATAGTGGTGGGTCTTTTTCTTTTACGCGAAAAGAAAACATTTTTTTTATGAAACAAATGTGAAATTATTTTTTTCCCTTTTAAAGAATTCATCTCTCGTCACACTGAGGAAGGGAAATTTACTTTTGTGGATCAGAGGGTTGGTGGAATTTTGGGATATTCACCGTCTGAACTTTTGGGTCATCCTTGCTACGAGTTCTTTCATCCGGATGATCTTCCTCATATGCGAGGCAATTTCGAAGAAGGTAAGAAGAATTTTTCAACTTTCATTTGAACCTAATTTGACTAATCGAATTTCTTCTTACAGTTATCAAAATGAAGGGACAAGTTTATGCATGGAATTATCGGTTTCGAGCCAAAAATCGCGATTGGGTATTTTTAAGGACATCTGCTTATTCTTTCGTAAATCCGTTCACCAATGATGTGGAGTATATCGTTTGTACAAATCAATTACTTAAGTAAGTAGTTTATTTGATTTAATGGAAGAGAGAGGAAGGCGAAACTATAATTGGAATTTAATTTTTCTAGACATTTCCATCCTGGAAGTGAAGGACAACCGGAGAATGAAAGTGTGGCTTATGGTCAACCTGGATTAGACTATTCTCTTCAGAGACATCCAACTCGTGATGCAATTTATCCAACGCAGCATATGATGCAGCATCCAGCAGCCGTAGCCACTGCTGGTATGTTTCATTCGATATTGAAATAGTTCACGTTAAGATAGTGGTAAATGGAAGAAAATTTAGTTACAGGTCCGCAACAAGCCAGACCATCAAGCACACAGAATGTTTATCAAGGATATGAAACCACACAATCTCCAATTGCTTATGGTTCTCCAGGTCAGCAGAGTGCATCGTCTTCGGTTTTGAATCGAATACAGAAACCAACCAACACTTCTCCGACACCAGTTCAACAATCTTGGGCTATTGGTCGACAGGTAATTTTTTCCCCACTTATTTCTTCAATTTACTTTACAAGAGTTGACATAATTTTATTTTTACAGCAACCTGTGACGGAAGGTTATCAGTATAGTCAATTAAGTCCCTCTAGATCTCCGAGTGGTCCGACGTACACTCAACTGAGCAGTGGTGCGAGAACTCCTGCTACACAATATCATGCTGTTACAACTGTGCCTAACAATCCAGGTAACGAGATTGAATTCAATTTTTAAAAAAATACAATCGCAAGTAAAAAGTTTTTACAAAGTTTTTACAATGAATTTTCAGGAATGTGGGGATGGCAAGGACAACAGCATCAACCACAACAGCAAGATAATGGTCAGAATTCCGCTCAAGTAACTGGACAAGCTCAACAGTCTCACGCCACAGCAAATGCACCCGGTCCCCAACCTCAAGAGTTGTCTGATATGTTGCAAATGCTCCAGGATCAAGGTGGTGCTTCTGGATTTGAAGATCTGACCATGTTCAATGCCAGTTTTTAGTAGCAGGTAAATAATTAAAGTGCAAAAAAGCTCCTGTTCAATAGAAGTTCCAATCTTTAATTCATCAGCGAATAATTTGCAAATCACTTCTTATAAAATTAGTTAGTGAATCACCAGCTCTAAGTTTTACGCTGCAGTCCAAGCAAAATGCAAATTAACATTGCACAATTTTTTCTGTTTTCCAAAATATTTACAATGCTCGACAATTTATCGAGGAAACCGATTTTTTATACGTATCGCATAAAAATATAAATAATGTCTTGTAGTAAATATTGTCTGCTCGTGAACTTTGGTAAACGATTATTTACGAAAAAAAAAGTGAACGAACGTACGAGTGTGTTGAAATTTCTGTAAAAGTGCCATTAGTAGTATGGACTGGAAATATCGCTTAAGATTTGATAATTCAAACATGTGTCGATTTAAAGTAGTCATGATTTATAGCAAACATGGATGATCGGAGCCTTTAAATATTGTTATATTTATAGATAAGTCGGTAGCCACTTTTAACGCTGCATAGGCACCATCTGTGAATGACATTGACTATTATATATAAATATATATAATTCCTATTACATTCGTAATTACAAGTACATAGTTAAACATTAGTAAGTAATTCTGAAATTTTTGAGCGACATTTTATCGTCTCAAGTTTCAAACAAAATTTTGCAAATGTGTCACGCAAAAGTTTTTTTTTTAATTAGTTGTATTGACTCGCAAAGGAAGACGATAAATCAAAATCAAACCAGAAAAATCCTATTGATTTATTGAAATTTCTTTTATATTTTTAATTAATTGTCGATTTCGAAGAAAATTTCGAAAAAATGTGAATGAATTTCGTATGTAATTAGTTGGTATTATAATATAGTTTTATCAATGAGCATTATTCATCTGCGCTTATTATAAGTGAAATCATAAAATTATAAATTTGACAACGTCAGAATATGTGGAAGTATAATTTCTCCCTTCCCACTCGATGGAATTATAATTTATTTATAAATATAGAAAACATTTTTTTTTTATGCTCGCGATTACTAGCGTTCATTGCTTAGAAATAAGTTTAATAATTTTAAATTAAAAAAAACCTGACTGTAAGCAGTGCAATCGTTAAAAAATACATATTATAAATATATTTCCAATTGTTCAAAGGAATGTACAAAATTATGCAAACTTTCTCACCAAGATATTTAACGTCTTACGTTGTAAGATTTATTTTTTTTAATTCTCGAAATTTTTTATTTTTTATTGTAACTATAAATTCCCGAGATATCTTGGAAATGTTTCAAAAACAACACATATAGAATATTTGTAAGTCTTGAATAGTTTGGAAAGATTAACATTCGATAACATATCACAGGAAATAAAAAATAAAACCTTTGTCGCAAACTAGGACTTTTACTTATTCCAAATTTACAAAAGAGACAAAATACAAAATATGATGTATTTTATTTTTCAAATGTCTGTATTTACAATTTGAGCTTTATAGCCGAGATTCTAGATTTGTCCTTCTTTTCAGGCTTTTTGCTCGATTTTATCTTAATTAAACTCTGAACTTCATCTTGTAATTGATTGAAGAAAGCTGTCGAAGATTTTGTCGTCTTATGGTCTTTTTCGTCCATTTTTATAACATTTCGGCTCTTTGTTAATTTCTCTACCGCCTTGGCAGATTGTTTGTTTCGTTTTTTACGAACTTCGGACACAGCTTTAAGTTTCTCCTTCGCTTCTTTAGCTTCTTGAATTTCGCGTTGTTTCTTTTTTCTTTTTCGAACTTCACGTTTCTTGTCTGTTTTTGTTCTCTCGCCTTTTCCAAGATAATCTCCACGTTTTTTGGCTGTAAGAAGAAGAAGAAGAAGAAGATAATTAAATAAATTAAAATATTAAATATTTAAATATATGGAGAGTTTTTGAAATAAGTAAACAATGTTACCATGAACTTCTTCGGGAGCAAGCAATGTTGCGTCACTTGTCGATACTGGAGCTACTTCTTCCATGCTGACAGCAGGTACATTACTGACAATCTTAAGTTCCGGTTTGGCCTGAAATTTAATTGAAAATTATTTTTTTGTAAAAAGGCTATTAAATAAAATAAGAAGAAATAAATTATTTTACTCACCGGTATGGGAGTGTAATGATAATTAGAAAGCGCGTCCAACTTTTTCATCACTGAATGCATCATTTCCTTTATTTCAATGTGCTCCTTAGGTTCAGCCTCTTCGGTATTTTGCTCTGGATCCAAAGCTTGCTTTTGCTTAACGTATTCCTTCTCGTAAATTTCCGCTAAACTCAATTTACTCTTCTCCTGATCCATTATTAACTTCTTTTTATATTCAGTTGGTGTTTCGACTGGTTTGATTTTTTTTTCTACATCATCCCAGGCTTTGTCTTTTATTCTCTGTCGAATAATATCCTCCAAGTCGAGAGTACATTGTTCAGTGATAATTGGCGGTGGTCTAGAAACAACGTCAACTTCTACAAAGTCTTCGAGAAGTGAATTTTGCGGTCGATTCGAGGCACTGACTTCTCCCTTTAATTGCCATGGTTTCTCGGATATAGCTTCCTCTTCTAATACTTTAATTTTTTTATTAATTCGTTCCTGTCGTTCCTCAAGCGAGGATTTCAGTTTCTGCTTCTCTAGCTTTTCGGAATTATCGTCTGACTCGTTTGACTCCTCGGAATCGAGAGGTAAGTTAAACTTGACTCGTTTTGCTGCTGGAGATGTTTGTTCTTCGGAATTCTCCATGAACTCACCATGGTTTGATTCTAATTCTTCTTCTTCTTCATTGGAAATATTTCCTTCTTGCTGCGATTGTTCGTGATTATTTTCTCCTTCGCCGTCTGATTCAGGACTATCGAAGAAATCGGCATATTTCACGAGTCTTGCATTCTGTGTTTCTTCGTTCTCATCCTCGTCATCGGAGAAATCATTAAATAAATCAACAAACTCATCGTCCGAGGTTACCTTCGTTTTACTCAAACTCTTCGATTCTTTTCTATCTTCTGTGTTTAAATATTCATTTAATTCTTGTATTTTGAAAAATTTATCATCCACTATGGAAGGTTCTTGTTTTCGTTTTGTTGTTCTCATTTTACTCTTGGTATTTGCACTTTCAGATTCACTGGCGGAATTTTCTTCTGCACTATTTAATTTATCGTCAAATTCTTCATCACTCATTTCTGCTTCATCGTCATCATCATCATCATCATCATTTTCGTCTCCTTCAGACATTTTTTTCGATTGCAAATCATCCGAGAATTCCAGAGGTTGTGTTAATTGTTTATTTGATAACAATTTTGATATGTCGGCTATTAATGTTGGAATTACATGATCATTTTGTAATTCGATTTGCTGCCATATTTGTTCTTCGTCAAATCCATCAATTATTAACTCCGGAAGAGATTGTGCTTTATTGTCTGTTTTTTTCTTTGTAAAATCATAAAGAATTTTTGTTGTTCGTTTGAAGGATTTTGCTGCTTTATCCTGAACGCTGAAATTTAAAATCAACGTTCGTTCATTTATAGAACAATAAACATTTATAAAAATAACTAGACTTAAAATTTTTAATTTCGAGATGATTTATTTATTTTAAAGAAAACTGATCTATTTTACATTTAAAACCTTGAAAAATATAGAAAAATATCAAAAACCTAACCTATTAATAACAAAAAATTACGTTTTTCGAAAACTTACTTAAAAAATAATGTTGGGTCTGAAGTATTATCTTCAATTATAGATAAAATACTGTTTATAAAACTCTCACTGGTCATTTTGAAAAGTTCATTTAGTTTACAAGACAGTTATTAGTATTTTACAATAAATAAATGTTGTAACTTGACGTTCGACACGTGCTGCAAAATCGGAAAACATGGAAAACATATATTGCGCATGCGGTTAGTTTGTTAGCAGACGACACAAAATTTAAAGGATTTAAAGATTGTTTTGTGTTTTCTTACAAAAATTTAAAAGAAAATATCCGAAAAACAAAATCTTGTATGAAAATTAATTATAAATTAAAAATTTTAAAAGTAATGTAAGTAATGAATCATTGGTACGTAATAAAGTTGCGAATAACTTTGTTTAAGTGATACGACTCATCGGATGACAAGTGGCGATAAATAACAATTATTAAATTTATTCTCTTTTCACCAATGATTTTAAGGACTTTAAGTAAGTCTAATCTAAACTAATTAGTTTACTATTCAAATACTTCAATATACAAGAAAAAATTTACATTTATCTCAATTTTACAATTCTTTGGATATTTTGTCAGGTTAATTTGTGATCGACATTTTTTCATATATCTCAGTTTTTAATTAATTTTTGACAATGATTGGAATGCGAATGAATGCATTTAATGATGCGGGTATTGGAGAACCGGAACAAGATGCAAATTCAGCTCTCATAGAGCTTGACAAAGGTATAAATTTGATTTTAATTTCTAACCTCTACAAGATAATGTTATATATCATTTTCAGGACTACGGTCTAACAAAATCGGAGAACAATGTGAAGCAATAGTTCGCTTCCCTAGACTTTTTGAAAAATACCCTTTTCCAATTTTAATAAACTCCCTGCTCTTGAAATTGGCCGATGTATTTCGCATGGGAAGTAACTTTTTGAGAGTTTGGGTTCTAAGAGTCTGTCAGCAGAGTGAAAAGCATTTAGACAAAATTCTAAATGTTGACGAATTTGTCAGACGGATATACAGCGTTATACACTCCAATGATCCAGTTGCCAGAGCACTGACTCTTCGGACTTTGGGCAGCATCGCAGGCATAATTCCCGAACGCCAACAGGTTTGAGAACAAAAATATTTTTATTATTTGAGAACTAAATATGAGAAAGAAGAAGAAGAAGATTCAATGGCAATTTTTTCACAGGTTCATCACAGTATTCGTAGATCTTTGGACTCTCATGACTCTGTTGAAGTTGAGGCTGCAATCTATGCAGCTCAAATGTTCGCTGCGCAATCTAAATTATTTGCCGTTTCAATGTGCAGCAAGATCTCTGACATGATTCGAGGACAAGCGACGCCCGCTTCTATGAAACTGCAACTTATACCAATTTTGCAATATATGCATCACGACACTTCCACTGCTTCAATGGTAAATTATTTATCAAAATAGAATTCGGGTTTTAAGCTGTGTAAACGAAATTAATTTTTAGGTAAACGAATTATGTATGGAACTCCTGGGAAGTTATCCAGCAGTGGAATTTGTGAGAGTAACTCTCAGTGCATTGACGACTCTGGCTTCGGCAACTTTAATTGACGTTCCTGGTCAAGTGGCTCTGCTTTTGAAATATTTGCATGACGATCCACGATTATCCATTAAACGACACGCGCTTCATCAACTGCATTCTTTGGCTCAGAAAGGAGCTCATCTTTGGCCACAAGGCGCTCTTACGAATTTAGTCGGTATGTCGAATATCATTTCATATTCGAGAAATGTAATATAATTTAATATTAAATATTAAAATTAAAATAAAATATTTAACTAAATATTAAAATTGAAATTAAATATTTAACTAAATATTAAAAAAATTTAATTATTTACAGATAGTACAACAATACTTTTACAAGAAGGAACAGCGAATTCCGATCTTTTGGTCAGAACGTTAGATGTAATAGAGGTAAATTACTAAATCAAGTACGATCGCATTGTTTACTTTTTGGAAAATGATAAAGTTGAAAAATTTCAATTTAGGTTTTAAGCCAGAGCGCAATAACTTGTGATGCGAACAGACTAGAAGACAGTCCTCTGTTATCTCTTTGCCTGAACGCTTGTTATTCACCGGATCCTATTGTTGCCGTCAAAGCGGTCACAATTCTCGCTAGAATTGCTTGTTACTGGTATGAATAACAAATTGACCAACAAAAATTTTTTTGTACATTTTTAATAAAATTATGTATTTTAATTCTCGTTTTTTGTTATTTTCAGCTATGAAGAAGATTTGCAGGATTCAACAGCACTTTCAAATACAAGAATAGAGGAAGTAATTTCATGTCTCGAGTCCCTAATTATGCTATTGGCGCTCGATGATAAATACCTGTATCAATTGAAAGTTTGTCTACACTCAACGGTGAAACTTTGTCAAGCGCATCGGAATCATTGTCCCGAATTTGTCGATGCAATTGGCTCTACGTTGATTAGTGAGAATTCGGAAAATCGACAAAGTGATAATCAAACCATTGCATTGTGTGAAGCTCTCGGTGCGATTGGCAGTCTTGGAGAAAATATTCTTCTTCCTCTTCTTCCGGATATCTTGGTGAAATTGAGGCAAACCACACACGCTCACATAAAGGTAAGGTATATTTGTTTTTGTGTCTAGTAAGATAATAATTACTTGTTTTCTGCTTTAGTCAATGCTTTGCACTCTCCTTTTCCAAATAATCGCCTGCGGTCACGAGTGGAATGTCGAGTGTTTAGAGGAAATAGAAAACGTCATAAAGAGCGTCGATGGGTGGACAAAGTATCGAATTGGACGAAGTGCTGCAAGATATGGACATCATCAAATTGCCACTCGTATTTTTAAAGAATTGAAAGAAGCCGTCGCCTCCGAGCAATTGCATTTTTGGCTCTCTGGATTGGAACTTGTGACAAGTGCCGAAGCTCATTTAATGTAAATTCACTTTTATATTTTACTATTTGTTCTATTTTTCTGTTTCTGATTTTAATTTCTTTGTAACTAGGGAAGAACTTGGCGAAAGTGAATCCAAAAGTGGTATTGTGGAAAAACTGAACGGAGCGATTTCACGATATGCGAGTGCTTGCGCTTCTTTGAAAGCTGCCAGTACTCCTCTTCGAAGTCTTCATTTTCGAAGCGAATATGCAAAACTTCGCTGCGAATTTCTCCAGGCTCTAGTGCAACTGTTGCATGCTTGCAGGCAAGAGCACTTTAGTTTTGAATATTTGTAATCACTATTCTCGATAGAAAAATAAAATTTGACATTTCCTTTTTTTGTAGATGTTTGTGCACTGCGCCTCCATACGCAATCGCAGGTCATGAAGCTTTAACGATTAAGGACGATCTCCAAAGATATGGTCGAGTTACCTTCCAAGTACGTGAAAATTAAAAATAAATTTTCGTCATTTATTTTACTTGTTTTTAAACAATTTCTTTCTTTTAGCTTAGAAAATCTGTTCAAGAATTCAAGACCTGTGCCGAAAATTATCAGAAACTTTACGAATCTGCTTTCGATGCTGATCCGGAATCTCTCGACAACATTCGAGCGTATCCTTTTATACTATTTTTTTTTATTTTTTATCCTATTCAGGTTGTTTATATTTTATCACTCTTTAGCAAATATTTTCCTCAACTTTTTTTTTGGCAGTCTTCAAGATATGTGTCAATTGATGGCAAATAGTGTGGAGCGTGTTTGTGGGAAACCTACCGTATTCAACATCTATCAACAGAATGAGGGTGAATTTAATTTTGGCACTACTGTGGAAATGCAACAGCTTTCCCGATGCTGCTCAAAACTGAGACAATTGGCGCCCTCGAATGAAATGAATGATGTGGCGGGAATAACTCACTTGAGAGTGAATTGTCTTATATCCCAAGTGTCTCTATTGGCTGTGGGAAAAATGAGACTTCCAATACCTCGATACTTTTTCCAGTCTCTACAAACGACAAGTGTCAAATTGTCCGTGTCGCCACAACCTCGTGTTTTAGGCGAACCAGTTTCTGTTCCCCAGGGAAGTCAATTGGCTCTCAAAGTGGAGGGTGTATTAAGACATGGACCGAAACCCTATTTGTTTCGTTCCGTCAGCGCTGTTCGTATTTCAATTTCATCAACGCCTCCCTCGAAAATTAATTCTGACCAGAAGGTAATATTAATTCATCTCAGAAATGAAGGGGATGATTTCATAATTTTTTGACTAAATTTCTAAATTTTCAGGATTCAAATATCAATGAGTTGCAACAAACGGTAATACCGCACAGAGATTTCTTCGCCTGTGAATTTCTCCTATCGCTCGGTAGTCCCGCTGCAAATGCAAATAGTTGTACGAGCAATTTAGGAGGCGGGGGAAATTACCAAGTGACAGCGAGTGCAAGTTTGATTGACAAAAGTGGCAACATTTGGAAATGTGGACCCCGATCGACACTTCAAGTTAGAGTTCACGAAGAGCCGACGAAACGAAAGATACCTTGACTCCGAGGTTTAAATCACTTTGGATTCGGCATATGATAAAAAACAGTAGATAGGTATGAGTTATCAAATAAAAATATTAGAACGATTGATACTGAAATGAAATTAAAAATCACGTTCTTTTCAGTAATGTCGAAAATCTATTCGTGTCACTTGACAATAAAAAAGTTTATCTGAATTTAGTTTAAAAATAAAAAAACATTTTAATCTTGGTAATTGATAACGCCTTTTAGTTTTTAAATTTTATTCGTATAAAATATTTATATTTCTATACAATATAACAAAATGGAATGTATATGAATGTGAAATTCAACTTGTGCTTTGTACAAATAGACTGAAATTCACAATTCCGAATTTTAATACTAACTTCTGTATTTACAATTTACATATCTATAAAAAATTGAATATTTTGGACAATTTGTACAAATTTTCTATTAAAATTTAATTTTGAGATTCATTACAGGAATTTTCTTTAAAAAAGTCTTTCTTGCCGCCGACTTTGGAAAGCAGTTCTATTCCCGAAATTTTCATGGTATTTGGTGGTGCAGCAGCTTTACACATGTCATAAATGGTGAGGGCTGCTACGCTCACTGCAGTGAGAGCTTCCATTTCGACTCCAGTTTTACCTATGCATCTAACTTCAGATAAAATTTCGACTCTCTCCAGATCATCATTTAATGTTAACCACACATTCGCATAAGTTATCGATAAGGTGTGACACAGGGGAATTAGATCTGCGGTTTTTTTAGTAGCCATTATACCTGCCAATTGAGCAACAGCAAGTACATTTCCCTTTTTTATACTATTTTCATTTATCAATTTCCTTATTGTTGGGCCAACGTAAATATATCCTTGAGCTTGAGCAATTCGTTTAGTTATCTCTTTAGATCCCACGTCCACCATGTTACACTTTCCACTCTCATCAACATGTGATAAAGTCGAATAGCCTCTTGAAATTGTGTGAAAATCTAGGAAATTTTTCTTTACGTTTGTACTAAAAATGTCATTATGCAATTCGATTGGATATGAATTAGTTTCTAGTTTACTAAGTGACTCGGTTTTTATCTTTTTTTGCACTTTCTTATTACGCTTCCGAAGTTCTCTTCTGAGAAAAGCTGCAAAATAAATGTTTATCAATAATTTGTCATTTTCTGATGGTAAATCAAATTAATGAATTTTTATCTAATTAACCACCGATGAGAATCATTGGCCGATTTTCCATTTTGCTGAGGTTAAACATTCCTGTAAGAAGAGTTGATTAATTACTTTTTTTTCTTTTTTATATCACTTTTTTATAGACAAATGTTTGTAGATGATTTACCAGCATGTTGTTTCTTCTTTTGCATAACACTTGATTTTATCAAGTCTTTCAACTCGCTCTTGGACATGCAGTTTCGAAGAGCATCTCTTAATGAAACTTCACCTTTTCCTTCGAACAAACAAACTTTCAAATTCCCATCAGCTGTGATTCTTAAACGATTGCACGATGAGCAGAAATTCTGACTCATGGAAGTGATAAATCCGATTTGTCCTTTGAAACCTTGAACTTTAAATGCCTGAAAAAATTTATTTTTTACCAATGTTTAAAATTTTTAATTCGAGTTTTTGGTTTTCGGAAATTACCTTTGAGGTGTCGTTAGGTTTGTCGGAAATTTTCTCCAGTTCAGGAAACTCTTTCCTTATATTCCCCAACATTTCGTCAAAGGGAACCATTTTATTCTCCTTCCATTCGTTCCCGGAAAATGGCATGTACTCGATAAATCGAACATCCACTGGTTTATCTTTAGTAAAATTAACAAAGTCCACCAGTTCATCTTCATTGAATCCTCTCATTATGACGCAATTCACCTGAATTCAATATTTACGTTAAAACTCCGAAAATGACTGAGGAATTGAATTTTAAAGTAAATTACTTTGACTGGATTGTATCCCAACTGAACTGCCAAGTCAATAGCAGCTAACACTCTGGACCAACCTCGTCTTCGAGTGAATTTCTCAAATCGAGTTTCCTTAAGGGTGTCTAACGAAATATTCAGACCATCTAATCCAGCTCTTTGAAGTGACGGCAGCTGACGTGTTAATGTCAAACCGTTTGTTGTCATTGCTATACTCTTCAAACCTTCAAACTGCTTTAAACCAGCTAAAAATAATACACTATAAATATTTTTTCCCTCTCATTTTTTTCAAACATTTTCATTAAATTTACCAATAATATCTACAATGTCTCGACGAACAGTGGGCTCTCCTCCAGTCAAACGAATCTTTTTAACACCCTCTTCAATAAAAATATCCGCTATCTTAAGTATTTCATCGGTCGTAAGAATATTATTTCTAGCCGATAGTTTCACACCCTCAGCAGGCATGCAATACAAACCTAAAACAAAATTTAAAAAATAAACCATAGTGTTGTAAAATTATAAATTTTAGTAGTTTCCAAAATTCCCATTACATCGAAGATTACACCGTTCAGTCAGTGATATTCTCAAGTAATCATGATGTCGACCAAAGGAATCATTCAGTACATTTTGTTCGACATTTTCTTTTAACTTTTCCCTGAATTCTTGAATCTAGAAAATAAAAGGACTCAAGTTTTTAAATCATGAATTTAGTAAATATAACGTTTACTGTAAATATACAATTAAAAAGTATTCTTACTCTAGGTGATACACCAGCGACAGTAGCAAATTCAGAAGCACATATTGTTGCAAGCTTTTTGGTAATAAAAATTGACCGAAACATCTAAAGATCCAATAAATAGAAGAAAAACAGATTCGTTACATTATTCGCCAAAAGACGTAAAAATAAGGAAATAGGAAACTCACCTTATACTCGTATTTTGTATACGGCGCAGAAAAGAAACATATCTTTTTATAAATATATATATAGAATCTCGTTAAACTAAAAACAACAAAATAATACAAGAAAATTAAAACTGACACGTGAAATAGTGAACACGTGTTTTTAGAAAGTAAAACTTGTCCATTAACGCGTTTTTTGTATTACTCAATTATTTGAAATTTATCTCTGAAGAAAATCTTACAGGACTGACAAATAAAAGCTGATAACGCCTATTAGACATATCTAAAATTTATTTACTCGTGCAATCAGAAGCAAAATAAAAAAAAAATTATCATATTATGCTTTCTAAAGATAAAGGTGCAACTGACATAAATTCTACAACTGTCAAAGTTTGTAAATGATAATTCTGTTCGTTTCATAAAATAATTTTGTTTAGCTTTTATTACATAATTTACTAAAATGCAAAAATCACAACAACAATGCAGAAGTAAATATATTTTAATTTGGTTATGTCGGTCAGTTTAAAAAATTAGGCGTTTCTTTATCTAAGGTTGTCAATACTGCTGGTTTAAAAATTTACCGCTTGTGGACTCAACCTAAAGGTACATTTCACAACCTGCTGTGAAGTTACTTTCTTGCGAGAGAGAAAAAGACAAGAATAGTTTTATCCAAAAGTCGTGTGATCGCACTCTTAGAACGCAATCGGCAATACTGTGAACATGCCTTTATCCATGGCGTCAATGTTTCAAAATATTTCAATTTAACAACAACAGTTTTAATAAAAAAAATAGAAATGAGTTTAGATAATTGAGAAATATAAACAAGTTTAATTTAGTATAAAGCGTTATTACAATTATAATACATTTCCGTAAAAAGAAAAGTCTCTTTTAAACGGTTCATGAGTGAAGCAGTTACTTGTAGATAATAGTAATAAACTAAAAATACTTTACTTTTATTTAAAGTAATACATTAACATTTTTCTTTATAAAGTATATCTTAACATTATAGTGTAACCAGTAAATAGTAAAAATTCTTGTCAGTCATACAATATTTAAATTGACAAATTTTTGTTAAAAAAATATAAATGTATATAAAATTTTATTGTAAATGTGATATTTTTTTTTTACATTTTTAACACTTGTTCTCAATTTTGTTCCATTTTGTTTTTGTAGTCAAATTGTTTCTTTAATACATGTACACATAAGCGTATAAGGTCGATTAATTTTTATATTTTATTTAAATTTAAATTATAGACAAAATACGCTTGAAGAAATTGTATAGATGATATGAAGAATAAATGTATTTTTATATATAATATAAAATTTAACTGGGGACAAACAAAGCAGCTTACGCGAAAAACAATTTTTTATTTAAAATTTTTAATTTCTTTTAAAATTGTTTTTAAAGAAAAATAGTAGCCAGGAGCGATGATATTTTTCACGCAAGTTCTTTTGATTGTCGTCGGTTTACTTTGTAACAAGTTATAACTACAATAAAAAAAGGCACAATGCAATATTCACTTTTCGTTGTAAATTCAAATTAAGATATTAAAATCGATGCAATTTCTGCATAGAGCTTAAATAGAAAACATGAATAGAATCAAATAACATTGATTCAATTTATTTAAATATTTATTTTCGCCTTAAAAAGATAAAAATCAATTTATTTCGAAACACAAAATTCATTTCTATTTAAAATTGATAGTCTAAATATAAACGAGAACAATAAATTTCTATAAATGTAAAATAAATATTTTTATCAATTGGAATGAATAGAAAGTTTCTTGAATGACAATCTCGAGATCAAAAGTGCAAAAGTTTCTCAGCTTGATATTATTTATAAATGAAAAACTACTAGCTTACATAGAAATTAAAAAAAAAATACATAGTACATACAAAAAATTTCCTCCACCAACTTAACAAATAAATTATCTAAACGACCATACATGGGATTAAAAACATGTTTACGCACCAAATTATAATTTTTTCAACGAATTGAAACAGTCAAATTATTAACTTTTCTTACATTTTAAGAATATGTTATTTTTTTCTGTTTCGAATTGAAATAATGAGAAAGTATACAATTCGATCTATAAAAGAAAAGCTTCAACAAATACTAATAGACTTTCTTTCTTCTTTTAATCCATTTTTTCAATTTGTAAAAATTTAATAAATATTTCTTTAAAACTTGTGAATTAAAATTCAAAATAGGTTTATCAGGCAATGATCGTTTCAAAACGTTTTATAATACATCATGACGATTATAATTAGCATTGAGTAATTGACTAATGTAAAACGAACAAAAGAAACTGCATATAAAAAATATGTTTGTTTTTTTGTAATCCAAAATATATAGTTTCTCTGTTTAGAGAAAAAAAAAGGTAAGGCAATACTGTAGTGGAATAAGTCCAGAATTGGATAAAGCAATTCTCATTTCTCATATCTAATTTTAGACTGGTATGGCTGTTAACATTTTTTAGTAATTTACCTCTGTACATCTAAGAGTAAAATTTTTACAGTTAGTCTCTCTTTCTGGTTCAACATTATCATATAATGTTATATATTTATGTATATATAAAATGATTTAAAAAAAAAGCTTTGTAAAACTTTGATATTTCCTTTTTATAAGTACGATTATTTTTTTTTCTGCATCTGCGTTTAAAAAAAATAATGCATTTTTCACACCTACATTACAAATCATTGTCAGCAAAATTAAACAAATAAAATTTGTTTCCAATAATACGTGTATCTTGTTTGCCCAAAAGTGAACAAAATATTTCTTAAAATTAAATACTACCAGGATGAAGAAAAACGGCTATATATGAACAGTTATAAATCGGAATAATACAAGCAATATTATTGCACAAAGTCGTGATTTTTAAACAATTTTCAAAATCACCGTTTCTTTTTTTAAAAACTGTTTTTAATTTGTAATTTTTTAAAATACTTTCTATGTATACTTAAAATAAAATCTTATCTTGGTAAAATCCTGGCTTTTTTTTGCAGTCAATCACGGTAAAATTTTGAAAATTAACTTTTTCAAAATTTTTGTATCCTACTTAGTCAAATGCGGATTATTATTTTGAATACACTGGTGAATATTAAAAAAAATTGTTAATTCGCTTGCTTTTACTATAAAATTGTGTTTGTGTACAGTGAATATTAAAAATATAATGGGAAGATTCTACTTTTAATATTATTATTATACTTTCAGTTTAGATAAGATACTTAATTATTAGAAAAGTTATTTCAAAGTTTAATCTTCAGAATGTTTATAACTCGTTAAGTTAGTGAATTTAAAAAATTCTGGAGTTGCTAAAATTGTCCATATAGGAATATTTTTAAAAAGAACAACAACGTCACTGTACACTTTTTGTTAAGTAAAGGCACTTAACTTCATTTCATCGATTGATAAAAAAATATTGAACAATTATTAAACTTTGCTTTTAGGAAATAACTAAGAATTAACTTCTTCTGGTCTTGCAAGAGGGGCCTTTGATTTTTCAGTAGTAACTGTGGTTGTGGTCACTTCTAACTTCGCAAGTTCTGCAGCACTAAGCTGTAATGTAAATTATTCATATAAATTAGATTCAAATATTTTTTCTCTTGAGTAATATTTTAATATTCAAAAAATAGTAAAGCAAAAGAAAGAAAAAATAATCTATATATTGACATGGTCTCTTTTATATTATGATTTTTGTGATAAATTTGTAAGCTACATAGAAGAGATTTGTTAGTATGATAATAAGCAACATAAATATGCTAAGCGTTTGTTAGTTTTATTTTTAAAAAGCTAGTTAAGTTTCCTCCCCGTCAAAATTTTTGGGAAGTATAATAAGAGTCAAATTCTGACCTCAACATCAGGAGGTAGAGTGATTGTGGCGTGCGTCGTTGTTGTTTCTATTCCGCTACTAATTTCTCGTTCCACTGTAGTGCCTAGAAAACACAATTACATTTTCAAAAACAAATTTTCTGAATTTAGAATTGTGCATAAAACTTTTGCCATTCTTTTAATTTTGCTCGAAAAATAACAATGAGGCAAACTTACTGTTGACATGTGAGCCTTCACTCGCTTGAATGGTCTCAACTTCTCCGTTAGTTGTTCCGTTAGTAGTAGATTGTGATATGACAGTCGTGGTTTTCACAACAATCGTTTGATTTTGAGTCGCTGATTCTGACGTTCTTGAAGTTATGTCCATTTTAAGTCCAGCTAATCGATTGTGAAGGTCCTCTGATGAAGTCGCATTTTTAAAAAGCGAACTATTACTGAAAAAAAATAAAATAACCAATATTTTAAAAATTAAAAGTTGTATAAATATTCATAATTTCGAAAAATGACTTACAGCAAATGATCTTTAACACTGTCGATAGTAATATCCCCGACGGAATTTTGATCTTGACGATCGTCGTCTCCATTAACATCTGTAGTACTTGCAGCTGGCTTCAGTGAGGGCTCCTTTGGAGAATCTTCACCACAAGCTAAAATTAATGTGTGAGAATTCGAAACTATAATTTTATTTGACATCAACGACATAAACTTGATAAAGCAAACAGAAACGATTGGACAAAACTAAATTCAGTGATTCGTTATGAAACAGCAAAGCAAATTTTCGAAAAACAAAATTTTAAGACGAAACATGAGAATTGTAAACTGTGATTGATGGGATTATTTTAAGAATTATTATTCGGTATTTACTTACTTGACCCAGTTATTCCATTCTCTGCAATATTTTTCGTAGCGACGTCCGACTGATCGTCTTTAGCTTCATCCTCCGTTCCATCCTCTGTACTCTCCTGCTCTATGCTCTCCTCCTTCGTTTCCGTCGACAACGATCTTGCATTCGGTGGTAAGCTCAACGCACAATACGCTCTAACTCCTTTTGAAGGTGTCAGAGAAATTCTCTGAAGCTCCGAACTCGAATGTAAATATAAAGCTTCAGCAGATCTTGTAAATGACAACGAGGAAATTCCACTGAAAAAGGACACATAAATTTCAGATTAAAAATAAAACAACCCCCAAGCGATACAACTGTCAATTTATATCATTTTAATTGCTAGATTGGTAAATTGATAGATTGAAAGATTGGTTTACACGTACTTGATATCTTCTCTCTTAATAGCTGCCGTATTGACTTGTCTTCTCAATTCCGGAACACTGAGCACCAGACATTCTCCTAAATTTGTAAGGCAAAGAAGGCACGTTTCTTCATGGTGACCCGTGGGTTCTATTGAACAAGAAAATTTAGCAAATCCTGTTTTTCTAACGCGTGAACCCTCGTGTGCTGTCAATTTATATTTGCAGAATGGTTTCAAAGATGGAAGATTGAAGATTTTAAATTGCTCCTCACTGGCAATGACAACTCTGTGTGGAGAATTCATGTCCGGTCCTGAACTAACGCCCTTTTCAACTTCAAAAGCTTCTGGCAATGGAATACTGGACCCGTCGAGAATGGTAATTGCGATTACAGGAGCTCGATGTTTGAGTTGAATCTCTTTACCCAAGGTACAATTGACATCTTCTTCTTTACGTCTTGCACCAGCGGGAATTGCTAAAGTGAAAACGTACACCGTTCCGTTATTCGTACCGGCCCAAAGTGTGGGCGTCGTGTTTTGCACTGCAATAAAAAGAACAGTATTAATAATATGAATAAAAAATAATTAAAAAAAAAGAAAAAATAATAATCAGGAATAAAAGATTTAATTTGTGGTAAAATATAAAACATTGAGTAATACTTACTGCTTATAATATAACTTCTGGCAAAATAAAGACAGCGAACCATGGAACCAAGAGCGTCATCAACGGGTCTTGCTTCAACTTGTCTCTCAACGGATTTTATCACTTCCCCTGGTGAGAGTTCTGCACTTGGCGACGATGTAATGGTAGGTCTGAAATAAAATTATTAGATTATAAATTTGTGTGTCAATTTTTCCTTTTCAGTTTCATCATCGAACACTTACGTTTCTTTCTTTTTTTCTGGAACAGTATTTCGAGTCGGACTACTCGCATTTCCACGACGTTGTGATCTACCTTTTCTCAATCTTCTGAATGATTCTCTTAATGACTTTTTAAATGATTTTCTTCTAGAAATCGGAGTATCTCCAGAACCAGATAGATCTAAAGAAAAAATTTAATATTGAATAACGGAATAATTTTTTAGCTGATATCAAATTTCCCTTTGATGAAGGAAAGAAACTTACCATTAGGATTGAGGGTGCATTTGACAGTAACAGCTTTTGCTCTTACATAGTCAAACAGAGCTAATCCGTGAGCGGTTCCAGCCGCAAGGAGTCCCCATTCGCTTTGCAGAGCCAATGCCGTTATCGCGGCTGGAGGATACAACTGAAGCAGAGTTTGCGGTTGGAATCCAACAGCAAAGGAAATACTGGTTGTTCTTGGTGGCAAGTGATCGTGACCCTTCCATGCAAAGCCATCTCTATCATTTACCAAATTCATGGTGATTGCTTTAATTTCTTTATTAATTGCCTCCGCTGCAATGCGAGCCGTAATTACATGACCCGCTGTTCCGGCAATGACTAAAGTCGACGACAGTGGACAGAGAAGAATTTTCTTCACAGCCAGTCGTGGATCATCAGAGTAAGGATCGAAGGTGCCCACCTTTCTGAAACGTGGCCACTCATCTTCATCATCCTCTGGAGCCTGTTCCAATACATCTAAATGCTCCCCAGTGAACAAAAGCGATGAATTGTATTTATAAAGCGGAGTCAAGGCAACATTCGAAGCGTCCCAAAAACGTACGGTGCCATCTTCATGACCTGTCAGTAATAATTCTCTCATTGTTTCCTCAGTCTCGTCAATTTTCTTAGTCAATACAACACCTCCATCAATCGGCCATTCTTTGTCTGAATAAAGATGTTCTGTTTGCAATTTTCCAGCTGATAAAATTGCATTCCATAAATCTTGTTGAACATTCGGAACATGCTGCGAGCAAGTGACCTGAAAATTACCAAAAACTCGATTTATACTGAAATACTTTTTTCAAAACCAAACTTTTTACAAGACTCAGGTCTCGGATTGACTTTAACGAACAAAAAAAGTTGCTTCAGTCGAATAAAAATAGAAAAAAGTCGATTATTTAATTCAGTATTGTCACAAAAAAACCAAATTAACAAATCCATTTCTTTACAATATTCGATTTTTCAATTATTTGAAAATTCTTCAATTAAATATGTATTAGAAAATAAAAACTTCAAATAATATAAAAAAAATCGCAATTAAAATTGCTCAAAAAAATTAATTCCACAGAATTGTTACTTAGTTAAAAATATAAAAAATTCAAATTTTCAAAGATTTGAATCTGAAACCTTTTCAAAATTTAATTATTTCTAAAACTTTACGCTCTAATACTTTTAATATTCAATTTTAATCTAAAATTTTAACTGAAATCCATTTTTAAATCAATTTTTATGAGAAAATTCTACGTGAATTTCATTATTTAAATACAAAAAAACAATTTATTGAATAATTACATATGTTTCTTAAAATTGAATTCTTTTAAAGAATTGTATCAATCAATTTTCAAATAATTTGAATTCTTTTGCAAAATTTTATTAAAATAGATATTAAAAATAATTAAATTTGGGAAAATTTTTGAAAATAATTGAAATTTTGCCAAGAAATTTATTAAACTTTTTGAAAATAATTCAATTTTAGAGAAGAATTTTATAATTTATAAAGATAATTGATAATTTACGCAAAGAATTGCATTAAATATTTTGAATGAAATAATTTTATTCTTTAAAGAAATTTAATCAAAAATTTATTCAAAATAATATTTAAATTCTAATAAATAAATTGTAGCAAAGGTTATTAAAATAATTAAATTTCTTTGATAAATTTTAATAAAATTTTTTAAGAATAATTACATTTTTCAAGGAATTCGATTAAAATTGTATTAAACATAATTGAAATTCTGCAATTAGCTTTATTAATCATCAAAATAATTGAATTCTTAATAAGAATTTTATTATTTGCCAAAAAAAATTCAATACCTATGAAAATTTTATTATTTATGAAAATAGTTGAATATTGCGAAGAAATTTATAAAAAAAATTTGTAAATAATGAAATTCCTGTAAAATTGTTATTATTTTTTGAAAATAATTAAAGGTTTGTGTAGAATTTTAGCAAATTTTTTAAAAATAATTGAATTCTTTTAGAAAATTTTATTAGAATTGCATAGATACCTATTAAAAATCAATGAATTGAGGAAAATTTTTGAAATTTTTTAAAGTATTTTATTAAAATTTTTAAAAATAATTAATATTTCGAAGAAGAATTTAATTATTTCTAAAGATAATTGAAATGTTGACGAGAATTTAAAAATTTTTTTGAACATAATTGAATTTTTGCAAAGAATTTTATTACTTTTGAAAATAATTGAATTCCTTCAATCATTTGTAATTTCTCTAAAATTATCCAACTAATATCGTATAATTTACGTACTTTACGGATCTTTTTCAACCGAATTACGGACTTTACGGACCTTTTTTCAAAAAAACGGACTTTTACGGACTTCAAGCAAAGTTACGTACTTTTACAAGATTTACGGACCTAGTTCGAGCCCTGCAAATTAATCAAAACTTGTATAATTTGCGATAAAAGTCGCATT
This sequence comes from Leptopilina myrica (nomen nudum), assembly GCA_032872475.1. Taxonomy (NCBI): domain Eukaryota; kingdom Metazoa; phylum Arthropoda; class Insecta; order Hymenoptera; family Figitidae; genus Leptopilina; species Leptopilina myrica (nomen nudum). The sequence continues at coordinate 2,141,588 of CM065459.1, read as the reverse complement.
ATTTGAAAATAGTCGAGAAAGTCATAATATCCGAGGCCTGAAGACTAAAAAAATAATAAATATTTTCCAGCAGATAAAATTGATAAATAATTTTTATTGAAAACTAGAGAAACTTACTGCACTGGCGTGAAGTGATACCAAATATGGTAAAGACATCATTTTCCACTCGGGATGTGTTAAATCAATTGCAATTAATTCCTCTTCAGCAAGAACAATGAGAGCTTCCGGGCATCCCAACGCTGTATTATTTTCCTTCTCCTCTTCAGATTGCTTCGGCACGACAGCAAAGAAATCAATGACTTTCGAAGTAAAGTCAAAAGCCACTTGCTTGCTGTTCGTCATCACAGTTATCGTGTGTCTGTCGCCATAGCTCGCTCGTGGCATTCCACCAGAAAATATAATCATCTCTCCGTCACTTAAATTGTCGATAAATTAATTAACGTGTCAAATGAATAACAACTAATAATAACTAATTAATATAATATTAATAATAAAAATAATAATTCAAAAACTTACTCTGCAGTGGGATAAACGACTATTTTCGAAATCGATTTACAAGGTAGAGGGCCATAATGAGTTTTCGGCTCCATAATTTCCTCACTTCCTGGACTCCAGAAGGAATAAGAGCCATCATTGTGAGACGAAATAAATCTGTCCTCTGTGATCCAATAAATCGACTCCAGTTGATTCTTTGAGATGAAGGTCTGTGCACGCGAAAATAAACCCATCAGCTGCGTACACACGTTCGCCAAAACCACCAAAGACACAAACAACAACAACAACAATAACAACAGTCAGAAGAAGAGATAATACCAACTTTTTCAACATTTGTGAAATTGTACATCCACCATTTTTTTTCGTAAATTCTCGGACAACACAAAAGCATAAATCTTGATATAAAAAATTCTAATTTTTGACTTTTTTAAAACTGAAAAAATTAAAGCGTAAGTAACTTTAAATCAAATTAGTGTTTTTTAATTAGAGCAAAATTTATTATTATAATTTATATATGATGTTGGTAATGTAAAGAAAAAGAATGACTCTTGCAATGTGGTTGTTCTTTTCAACCGAAGATTAGAATATTTATGAAATAAATGTCAGTCATGAGTATGCGTGGTTTATTTTTTAAACTGGTGGTCAATAGAAAGAAATGCAAAAAAAAAAAAATTCAAAACATACCTGTTGAGCACCTGGAGTTGCTTTATTCCAAAGAACCATTAAACCACGATTGTACCCTATTAAAATATTGTCAGGATGGCCAGGTTGCTCGGCAATTGCTTCTACTGCTCCAGGATTAATTTTATAATCTGCTGGAACACTAAAATTAAAAAAAAATTCGTAAATAAAATTATTTCCCCTACAATTAGACAACATTGTAAAAAAACTTTTTCAAACTCACTTCTGCATCACAACATCTTGATAAATCATTGTTTCTGATATTGTGAATGTTTTCAATTTCAATAAATAGATATTTCCGCCTTCCGTTCCCAAAAGAAGATGTTCATTCGATGATTCCAGGCAGATGGCTGAAATTTTCTTTAATTTACCTTCCAAACATAAACTTGTTGTTTCCACAACGGAGTTGTTATTAATTTCCCATAAATGAAGAGAATTCTCATCGCAAAGTGAAACCAAACGTCCCTAAAAATTAAAAAACAAAATTTTTTTCGACCATTGGTATGACAAAAATCAGGTTGTATTTTTTATAAAGTAATTTCAATACATTCTTAAAAAGTATAAAAAAATAATATAACATTACTTTATTATTATCTTATCGTATTAAGCCTGTGCTGAAAACAAGACGCTGATAAAAATATTCTCAATGAAATATAAAAAAAAACTGTATATAGGTCGTCAAATACATTTACTTTAGAGAAACGTTTACCTTTTTTTTATTTTATTTAATAGATAGAAAACGCGCACATATTCAAGGTAAAGAGACTTTGAGTGGCCTAATTTAAATTAAATTCAAATCGCCTTCCCTTATCGACTCGCTAAGTGTTTCTGTGAAAAATTGTTTAGGAGTAGAAATATTCGAATCAATGGGATATTTAATATTGTACATTAGACTGAATAGATTTTAGTTACTAATAGATTTTAAGTTACTTATAAACATCTTTTTGGAAAAAGAAGATTATTTTCAGAAACCTGAGCATAAATCAAAGGGAAGACACGTTTATTATTTGCATTATATTTGTGACGTCAGGTGTAAAAAAAATATTTTATCTTACTCGTTATTCTTACATACAAAATTGAAAAATGGAATAGATATTTTCTAACATTGATGTAACAATGAACTTACCTCATTTGGAACGGCAATAATTTTAGTAACTGCATTTTTTTCTCCACTCTCGTTTTTATGATGTCCATAAAATTCTACACCTGGTCTTCCAAAACTGTTTTTTTCAATTAATTTTTTATTGTTAAGGAAATTTATTATCAGTATAAAAATGTTTCAAATGTTTAAGTTCATAGATACGATAAAGTTATTAATGTAACTATGAAACTATGAAAAGTGTCAAGACTTTAGTGAAGTTTAATTTAAGATTATAATTAATTAATTTAAACAATATTATGTTGTAAATTTGTATTTTATTCGCAGTGTTCATTTTTCAAGAAGAACAAATTCCCGAAATCAACAGAACTCTATCGATTTACAATGGAAAAGCATACACATTGCATGAGGAAATTAACTCAATTTTTACTTTAATTAACCAATAGTCTTTAATTGTTGCTGATAATCAAAACCTGACATTATCCTGACTTATTATTTTGGAAGTAAACATAAGAAATCAATTCTGAAAAAAGACGAATAATTTTAACAAAAAGGATACACTTTTATAGCTCCAGATGCAGTTCCTATGATCATGAGTCGTAGACTTGAGTCCCAAGCAAAAGCTGTTGGTTTATTCGGAAAGCCATGTTCCACAGTCTGAAAAAAAGAAAAACAAATTTAAATCGCAAAATAAATTTTGTTAAGTAGAAAAAATTTTATTTTTTATTTTCATAACTTCGATTTCAATTCCCTTTCGTCGAGTAATGGAAAATAATTCAAAATCGGATTTTTTGATTATCATTTTTCGTGCAAAATAACTAAAGCAACTAATATTTATACAAAAAACAATGTATTTAGTGATAGAGATTACTAATTTCCCGTTACTTCAATCACTTAAAACGAACACTTTTTTATTTATCTGTAGACAAATCTCAATTATTAAAAATAGACACGCTCATCACACTCATGACTCATCGATAAATCGTCATCAATATAGAATATATTTAATAGCCTGTTATATTATATATGTAAGTTATTGCCTTAATTAGTCATTAGGAAAATGACTATTTTTACAGAAACATTCGTTATCTTTAAGATAGCAACAAAATATAACACTAATAAAACAAAAATAGTTTAAAATAAACAAATAAGAATAATTCATTTTTTTATACATTTCTTTTACATTTTTTTATACTTTCTAAGTAATTTTTTTTAATTCTAAAGAAAAAAAATTCCATTTTTCATTCTAAATTTCATGAGGTAAAAATCAATGGAACAATAATCTGGAGATTTAAACAAATCTCAAACCATCACATGAAGCAGTGAAAGTTTTACATACTATAGAAACGTATACAGTATTCCTTTCGGTTAAATTAGAATCTGTCGCCATCATACTATTGATAAGTAAAAAATTACTTTCAATATTTTTAAATAAATAATTCGTAAGAATTTTTCTGCTAATATAACAAATTTTGCCACACGAATAAACTAATATGAACTCAGTAAGAAGATTCGTCTCCTCTCTTCCAAAGAGTAATTAACTTTTTATTAAACTATATTCAAAGAAAATATAAATATTTATCTTTAAATTTCAAAAAAAAAAAATCTTTGACATGACTTAGTTTTACTTTAATTATATAAGTTAAAAAATCATAATTGAAATGAAAAAATTGCTAATCAACGTGGAGAAAGACAATTTTTGTTTCTAGTATTTTCAATAAATCCCTAACAAGTCTCGGATAAAAGTCAATAACATTTGTCAGTATTGGACATGAATTGTGTTTTACTTTCGTTATGACATACTTCAACGATCGGAATTAAATCATTGCTAAGGTTTCAAGAATAATAAATCGTGTCAACGCATACTGCACTGTCAGAGGAATGTAAGTGTAAAGAAGAAAATATGATTAAGAAATTTCTCACTGTTGCTCTTTGAAATAAAAATTAATATTACTTAATACCCACACTCGTCAAACTCCTTTTTACTTTTTTTAAGTCGATATAAAATTGAATGTCTATTTTTCTTCAAGCCTATTTTTTAACTATAGTTTTCTTTAATAATGACTATTTTTTATATTACAAAAAATTTTATATATAACAAAAAAGTGAATCTACTTTAATAAAAATTAATTAATATAAAACAAAGTACATCTTTTATTTCGAAAAAACACAAAATCCACACACAACAAAAAAAAAGAATGTATATTTGTCACGCAAGCGGTGTTTTTGTGGCATAGATTACTTGAAACGCTTCTTGAGCATGGAATAAAATGTGAGAAGTTAACGGTTTATGGTTATAGTATAAGAAGGCGTTTTATAATTTTATTGGTTTTTAAAACCTAATTTGTAAAATTGGTTTATTTCGGATGCTGCGTAAAGTTTCAGACATTTTAAAACATTCAGAATATAGAAAACATTTTCATACAAATCTTGAGAAAGATTTCCACAGGCATCCATCAAACTATCTTACTTTACAAAAAATTAGTATTTTTATATAGAATTAAAAGTATTTATTCTCTTTATTCAATAATAAATTAATTTTTAAGTTAACTAGAATCGATTAAACTTTATTGTTTCTTTAATCATTCTGAAAATTGTAACTAAATTTGTTAATTTTACTTTCTTTGGAAATGTAAAATTTATACATATATATAGGTAAATTAAAAAATATTGTCTGGTTTAGAGGTTAGAATGTATAATGTTTCATTTTAAAAAGGACTTATGTTTAGCCGAAAGCCAAGACAAAGTGAGTTTAATCTTCTTTTCACAATTAAAAAAGATGAGATAATCATGATGATTTTTTCTAACATTGTTGCATACCTTACGAAATCCAAAGAGATCCTTTTGCAGCTTCTGACGTTCTGCCGTGGGTTGCTGACCCTTCCCTCTGATAAATTTAAGCATCCTGCCTGCAGTTTATTGCTGTCAACTAAAATAACTTTACGTTTCCTCGTAAATTTTTCGACGATATCTTCTTCTTCTTTACACTTTCAAATGAATTATGATACGCGTTTAGAGGAAATAAAAAATTTAATTAAAACATTATCAAAGTGAACAGAAAACCACATGAAGCCAATTTTTTGTGTAGTCGGTGTTTGGCCTGAAACACGTTTGACACGCCTGCCTCTCTTGCAAGTACAGACAACACACGTCGTTCACCTCTTTCTTTTTTCCAATGTGTTAATTTTTTTCGTTTCGTGGATTATTGTAAAAAAACAGGATGGAAAACAGTCACTCTAAGTTTTAAAACTTTTTTCACTAAAATAAACAGACGTCCCGCGAAATTCGCAAGTAGCGAAATTCTGTAAAACCATGGAAGAACTTAGCGTAAACTAAAATTCATTCCAGACACACATATGACCTGATGGCTGGTTGACAATAGGCGTAGCGTAGGTATGTATAGCGTACAGGCCTAAAGAATGTTTCAGGAAACTGCCACTAGATAGTATTACTATTAAAGGCCTAAGCAAGGCGACAAACACCTAGCGACCGCAAACTAAGCTGAGTCCACAATGTACAATTCCTACATCGAAGATTCACAAACGCATCAGCAAGAAAATAATATTAAATTAAATATTTGTCTCACAGCCAATGAAATTTAGTGATACAACCATAAAAATCTATTACACAATCGAATTTCTAGGCTAAAGCCCGTGGTGTGAAAGCACCTTAAAAGCATGCGTTGCGTTTATTTTGACATTGGTTACCATAGTAACCAGCTTGCTCTTTGAATCCTATTGGAGACCCGGCCTTAAAATCAATCGAAAACTTTTAAATTAGAAAAGAATAGAATTATTCCGTGAAGAGGATTTTTAAAAATAATTCATATTTCGTAAAGTTTTTATATTTACAAGTAAAATATTACAATAGAAATTGTATACAATTGCGAAAATTCACTTATTTACAAATAATAACTTGTGTATTCACATGTATTGTGCATAAATAAAAATTTTAATCTATTGCTTTTTAAAAATTATTTACAAATACACATTAGAAACTAATGAAGAAAAAGTATCACACACTTTGATATAAAGTTTAATTTATAAAATAAAACACACATCCAATAATTTAATTTTAATTTTAACTTTAATTTAAGTAATTTTAACTTTAATTTAAGTAATTTCAATTTCATTTAAGTAATTTAAATTGAATTTAAGTATTTTAAATTTAATTTCCTGTTATTGAAGATAAACTTTGTCGTATTTTTTTTAAAAAGAGTAAAATTTTTTAAAATTGTTTGCCTCGTTTGGGCAAAAAGTTCTACACTACTCTTTCAAGTGTAGTTTTAAATAATTTTAATTTATATTATAACTGTTTTTTAAAATTCTCTGCTGATAAATCTCTCAATTGTCAACATGAAATAAACATGAATAAAGAAGAAAAATATTTAAACATTAATATGTAAATATGATGCTATAAATAAACGAAGAATTTTGTTGATATTTTCAGTTGCTTGTAAATCAATATTTTCTCTATTGTCGTCCTCAGTGTGCCAGCTATCTGGGAAGGAGTAAGGTATGATGTGAAGAACTGGTACATCTAAAGTAAAAAAAAAATTATTAACATGATAAAATTAAAAATATCTTCTCATGTGACAAGAATGTAAAAAGAAATGCTTTAATTATTAATATACTTCGTTTTAGGAATGGAATATGATCATCCTCAATATAAGACGGTGTGGAGTACTCCTCAAAATACTTTTGGTATCCATAAGAATAGTTTTCGAATAATTTCATACTAGCTAGATAAGCTTCAGCTGATAATAGAAGCTCGTACCATCGCTTTTTATTCGTAGAGTAGTTGCGAAATTTAGAATTTGTATCTCCTATTAGATCCAGTAAAACTAGTAGATCCTGAAAACGTATTGAGATACAGTTTTTCTTTGTTAAAACAATGGTCAAATATTATTTAAAACTAGCAAAATTTTCTCTTCCATTGTTACTTTCAAATTGGTTTTTCCGAATTTAATATATGAAAATTCTTAATTTCTTAAAAAATATACTTTTTCTCACGGCCTTTCATTAAATGCAATTATTTGAAAATCTCGTATAGTAAATGCCAAAATATTTCAAACAGCAGCTTGAAATAAAAATCAAAATTTATTTCAATAAAAGTTGATAAAATTTCCAATTGTTTCATTTTTTAAAAATATTTTCGAAAAATTGTTTCTTGGAAAAATTTTAGTTTCATTTTTTCAAGAAACAATTTTTCGAAATTTCTGAATTAAATTTTTATCAAAACTTCAATACTTTTTGTTGAATAAAAATTTTAAAACTTATTCATATTTATTTTTCCCTTCGGAATTAAAACTTCAAATAATTTCAATAGAAACCCTCATTAAATATAATTATTTCTAAAATTTGCAACTCTAATTCATCCAAAAATTCAAGTATTTCTTTACAATTTTTAAATAAAATTATTGAAAAACTAATAATTTTTAAAGAAGAATAATGTTTTTAATAGTTTTTTAAAATAAAAATTTTAATATTTTTAAAATTTAGCTTCCCTAAAGTTTTTCTAGGAATTTAATTAAAATACCTTTTCAAATTTAATTAATTGCTAAAATTCCTGTTCTAACGGTTTGAATATTCAATTATTTTTTTAAATTTTAACTGAAATTTTTGTTAAATCAATTTGTCGATTATTGTAATTTATAATAAATTTAAATAAAATTGAAAATATTTACTATTTTGTCAAGTTCGGAAATATTATTGCCCAAATGTTGTAAAGTAGGCGTTTTACTCCATTTTTTGGCTAAATGTCTTGCTCCATAAATTGAATCTCTTGGTCCCCAAGTTTCGAATGCTTCTTCACCATCAAAGAAAATGAACATTAGACTCACGTCTTGCTGATTAAAAAAAAAATGAAGTCAATTATTTAATTGTTAATGTTGCAAACGGTCAAGTATTAAATTTTCTCACTTACATTCTTGACGGAATTGAAATACTTCTTCATGACTTTAGCTGTATTAATTAATTGAGCACATGGTACAGCACTGTCTATGGCTCCAACGAATTTCATTCCAAACATATATTTCGAATCATAGTGACAAGCTATCGTCAAATACCTTGTGGCTTGCGGATTAAGTTTTGCGATCACATTGCTGAACCTCAAATTTCCGAATATTGGCGTCTCATCATGAAATTCGTCAATTTCCACTGACCATCCGAGATTTTTCATCGAATTATATATGTACTGTAAAAAATTAAACATTATTTTATTAATAAATTTTCCCGTATTCTGATTATGTCGAATAAATATTTTAAAAAAACCTACTTCTTTTACTTCTTCATGTTGTTGTGTCCCTACAACTCTTTCGATACAAATATTATCTAAAATTTCATCCATATGAGTCAAATTTGACAGCTGAGCAAGAGTATTTATTTGATTTTCATTTAATTCACCAGGTTGATGCAAATTCTGAAAAAAAGAACGTGTCGCAAAAGTAAATAAAAAAACCAGATAAAGCACAAGGATAATCAATAAAATATTTAAATGATTCGTAAACAATACGTCACTTCTTCTTGTTTACTTAACGAAAGAACTTAGATTGCAGAACGGTTGCAAAAAAAATCGTCTAATTGATAGAAAAAAAAGCTTATCAAAGAAATATATTTTTTAACACATAGTTTATGTTGCAATAAAAAATGTTGTGATTAATTTATTTATAAACTCACAATATTGTTGTCTTACTTTTTGATTCCTGAAACCTTTTCCTTCGCCAGTTTTCCATATTGTCGAAATTAAAAGGAACGTAATTATCACAAACATTTTTGCTAATCTGTTTTTGTAATAAAATAGGAGAATAAAAATTGTAAAATATGTACCGTTAAGAAACTATCGAATCTATTAAAATAATATTAGTTTATAATATACTTATTTGACACATGATAAACAAACTGTTTCAAAAAAATATTACATTTGGTGTTAAAAAATAGTATTTAGGAACTTGTCAACTATTAATTGATTGTATTTAACAATCTAAATATCAATATGTAAATATTGTTTGAAATTAGTGTATAAAATTTAAACAAGACAAGTTTTAGATTGGAAGAACTAAAAACACCTGTTAACGTATGACACGGTTCTTATAGACAGGTATGACGATAAATGAAAATGAGTTTAAGCTGCAATCCATAAAGGCCAGCGCACAATTGTTGGGGAACGAAATGAATGAGATGGACAATGACAGGTGCATAATTGTGTCCTTTTCTGTCTCATGCAAGTCGTTCGCGACTTTATTGTGTTTAGAGCTTAATTTACACGAATTTTCCCTTTGATTATCAATGGAATTTTCCATTTTTCAGAAAAGAAGAAAATATATGGCACTTTTTTATGAGAGAGAAAGTTGAGAATAGTTTTTTCAAGACGTGTGACTGTACCCTAAGAGTGCAACAGAGTTGTGAGCATACCTTTATCATTTTTACATTAGAGAGAAAAGGACAGAAGTAATAATTCTTTCTCGAGAAAAAGGCAAACGATAGTTCTATTCTTCTTTATCTCATATAATAAAGATAAAAAATTAAATGTTTTATTTTCTTTTTAATTATAATAATTTAAATAAATTAAACTATACCTTCAAACGTTAATAAAATTATAATTTAATTCTAAATTAGAAGAATTAAATAATAAAGTAAAAGTAGTTAAAGTCCTCGTTTTCAGTGTTCAGTAAAAAGTTTATTTTTTATTATAATTTACACTATTAAGTAATATTATTATATATACTTCAATTCACACTTCTCTTCTTAACATAATAAAAACTAAATTATTACATTAGAGTATTTCACAATTTTTTTACTTGTATAAAATTTTTATTTTATTCGTTTCAAAGTTTTTTTTTTGTAAAAAAACGAAAATATGAGTATTTAATATAGTAAAACTTTGAACTAAAAGGTAATAATTATTAATAAACGTTCGTGTGTATTTCGATCAGTAACTGAAGTTTTACGACGATATAATGAATTCTCCTGATTTTTTGCTATACGTTAATTTTCCTTGAATTTCTATCGGATGAGCTTTCGATTTGCGCGCATCAAAAACATGTTTTTTTCCGTTTTTGAATATTGAATATTAATTGCAATTTATACATAAGATCAATAAGAAAAATTAATATAGTCTGAAAGTGACTATAATTTATTGAACTCTCTGTATATGATGTTGTTATTATATACTAAACTTTTACGTTTTTATTTGAGTTTATACCGATTTTAGATACGTTTACAAAACAGGCAAAATAATGTAATTAATATACATTACTCTCAGTGAGCTCTCAATTTTGGATGGATTCAGTTTTAAACGAATTATACAATATATTCCTTTCTTTTCTTCATTGCACTTGAAACACTTGAAAATTTTTCTTTTCAATAATTATAAGGTCCATATTGCGAACCATGATAATAGGGTCCTGGGTATGCTGCCGCTGGAGCTGGATATCCAGCATAGGCATACTGTTGCTTTTGAGGGTAAACTGAAAAACAAAAAAAATTAAATTACTTTCTAATATATAAAGGATAAATACAACATTCCGGAATCAGTCTACAGGGTTGCCACAGGTCAGGGAATTCAGGGAAAAGTCAGGGATTTTTACTAAAAGTACTGGAAAAAATTGAATTTTTAAAATTCATGAGAAAACTGAATATTTTTCTTTTTGCCTCGTAAACTATGAAATTACCACAAATTTCAATACAAAACCTTTAATTTTTTCTTTTTCTGACAATAATTTCTTTTTAAATAACTTAAATTTTCAAAAACTATCATAAAATTAATAATTAATAATAAATAATAAATAAATAATAATTAAATAAAATTAATAATAACTATAATAAATTATGACTTATAAATTATTTTATAAATAATTTTTACAATTTTCATAAATACTAGATTGATAAAAGAATTTTAGTTAAAAATATACTAAAAAAAATTAGATTTTGTAAAAGTTACAAATAATTACAGAAATTCAATTATTTTCAAAAGTTACAAAAATTCTTCGCAGAATTTAAATTATGTTCAAAAATTTTAATAAATTCTCGTCAAAATTACAATTATTTTTATAAATAATAAAATACTTTATTAAAATTCAATTATTTTTAAAAGTTTTAATAAAATTCTTGACAAAATTCCACAAGAATTCAATTATTCAATTTTTAATCAATTTCTTCAAAATAATTCAATTATTTTCATAAGTAGAAATAAAAATTTTTCACAGGAATTCAATTATTTAAAATACAAAATTTCATCAAATTTTTCGAAAAATATTAATTATGGAAAAATATTTTTATAAATAATAAAATTCATCACCGAAAATCAATTACTTTTATAAACTTGAATAAAATTCGTTAGAAGAATTAAATTATTTTTAAAATGTAATAAAATTCTTCGCAGAAATCCAAGTGTGTTCGAAAATTAAAAAAAAAAATTTTTTTGTTAAAATTCCAAGTAACTTTATAAATAATAAAATTCTTCTCCAAAATTCAATTATTTTATGGTAATTTTAAGAAAATTTAAATTATTTTCATAAGTAATAAAACTCATCGCAAAATTTTAATGATTTTTTGTACAATATATATTTTTATCAAATTGCTCGAAAAATGTAAATTATTCTTAAAAATGTTATTAAAATTTATCAAATTAAATTCATATATTTAAAAATTTATTGATAAAATTCTTTACGAGAATTAAATTTTAACAAAGAACATTCTATTATTCAATAAATTATTTATGTTTTAATTTAAATAATTTAATTTTTCTAGAATTTTCTAATAAAAATTTATTTAAAATATGAATTAACGGATAATCGATTTATTATTATTTATAAAAGTAATTGAATTATTGACACGAATTTTATTACATTTTTTTAATAGAATTTAATTTTTTTGATAAATTTTACTGCTTGGAAAAATAATTGAATTCTTGTGAAGGATTTTTTTAGGATTTTTGTAAATAATTAAACTATTCTGAAAAATGTTTTGTAATAATATTCTTATAACTTGTTCAATTTAAAAAGGTTTGAATTTGAATGTCTAAGAATTTTAATTCCCACGGGAAAATAATAATGATTAAATATTTATTTAAAAAAGAAGTTATCGATATTTTTGAATAATTTTACAATTAATGAAATTTGTAAATATAAATGTAATAGAACATTTTTTCTTGATTATCTTATAATTTTTAGAGTGAATCAGAATATTCTTTAGGTTCAGGGAAAAAATGAAAATTTTGTCAGGAAATCAGGGAAAAGTCAGGGGAAAATAAAATTAAATTTATGTGGCAAGCGTGGTCTAAACATGCATTTTAGAATTTAAAATGTTGAAATATTTTAAATATTGTGAAATATTTGAAACTTTAACTTTAACTTTATGACGAAATGTGGAAAATTATAATTGAATATAATTTGAAAAAGTTGTAACGTTTGAAAAGTTGTGACCGACTACCTGTACGTCTTCTACCCTATATAATATACATAAAGAATTTTTAACCGTTAGCGTACACACATCAATATTCCGTAACGCAGCGACCATATCAGATAATTAAGAGAAGAAAGAAAAAATTCTGTTCGTTTTTGAAATTTACAATTTATTACAGACACGAAAAGACGCTTTTTATTTATATTTTTTTCTTGATTATTAGAATTTACTTGAGATTTAGTAGATTACGGAAAGAACAATCACTTTTCGTGGAAATAAAAAATCTTCCAATTCCCGTTTTTTTGTATTTGAAATAATTTTTTCAATTTTTATAGTTTAGATAATAATTTTCAACTAATAACAACCGGTGTAGATTAGAGTTGCACGTATGTACCGCTCAATTATTTCCTATATAAATAGGCTTTATATTCTACTTTACCTTGGAGAGAAAATTATTGCAAGCATCTGGAAAGATTTTTTTTTTAATTCTAAGAGTTAGTAAAAGCAGTAAGATGTTACGAATATTATGTACCAGGCATGAGGTACTGCATGTTCATCGCTTCTTCACGCATTCTCTCGCCCCGCAAGCAAATCGCCGCTGCGCTAAACAAGATAGCGCTGACCAAAGACCAACCGACGCCGACCCAAGCCACCACGTATGACCAGTCATACGAGATTAGTGAATTGTCCTTCAGGACCTAGAATTGGGTTAACGAAAAAAAAAAGCTGGGATTAGTTTTATGTTCTCATAATTAAAGTTCACCTGGCATTATGTATTGGATATTCTGAGTTTGCTCCCGAATACGCTCCTTGCGTAAACAAGACGCTGCTATCAGAAATAGGGTCATTGCTGCTAGACATGTTGCTACTCCTAACCAGGCTAGGTAAAAAGACCAATCGTACCATTGAACTGCGTTATCCTTCAGAACCTACGATTTTCAAAATCAATGAGATCGTATATTTTTATATACGGTTCCTGTTTTTTCTCAAATCTAACGAGAAAATCTTGATCGAAATTTTTTCGGATGTTTTCTGCTGATGGAACTGTTCGTCTTTTTTCCTATATTAACTTTGTTGTTATTTTATTCCTTATTCCTCTTTTATGTAAATCATGTATAATTATTTTGTTTGCTACAGTAATGTTTAAAGACGAATTTTTTTTTCTTTGCTTTTCTGACCTTGTTCTACACACGTAGAGGACAGAAGAGTAAAAGAGTAAAATTAAACATTCCTGTGCATATTTGAAAGAAAAAGTAGAAATCTGCACTATGATGAAGAAAGTGAAAATTTATATTTTGTTTCTTGTAAAAAAGGTTTGATACCTATTTCTCGTTATTATTAAATACTCACATTGCTCCACTGTTGGAAATATTCTTCTCCAATCATTTTTTCCTTTTCGTAGTATTCAACGCCATGCCAAAGACCCATTCCTGCAGCGCTCAGCAAACCTAGCAAAAATGGGTTTTTACTACTTTCTTTCGAAAATATTAAATACATTACAAGAAAATATTAAATATTAAATATAATACATAGAAATATATTAAATATATTGCAACTGTGACGGCATTAAAAGCTAATTGATTCATTTGCACTGTACGAGTGTCTTTTCTGTAGTTTTAATTGAAATATTAATTTTTGACCTAAAAACACAACGTATACTTTAGTTTTTAAATTTTTTTCCTCATCAAATTTAGGAATGAAATTTTAAAAATTCGATAAACAACTAACAGGCACACAACATTAGTATGGCAGTTGCAGTGATGTTTCCTGGTGACCTACGCCAGCAGCCCACTATTCCTGTCCAGAAAGCTGAGAATATAGCCAGAAAAGCCACGATGAAGACAGCTATTACCGAACGTCCCATGTCTGCAAAAAAAGTGTCTTATTTAAAATATTTGCCTTAAAAATGTAATGTAAGGATTTTTTTTAGTAAAACAGTAACACAAATAGTAAATAAATACAGGCCTCGGATATTATGATTATTTCGAATTTTTTCGACTATTTTGAAATAATGCGACTTTAATCGACTTTTATTAAAAAATTGCGCCTTTTTAGACTTTTCTTCCAAATTTTGCGACAAAATACAATATTTTTGGTATAAACTGCAACTTATTTGGACTTTTATGCCGCGTAAAATATAACTTATAGACAAACTTTTAGAACTTTAATTTTCAGTTTTCTAATTAAATGTTTCAAAATATTACAATTAGAAAGATTTTGAATAATTCAAATTCTGTAAAATTTAATTAAAACTAAATCATCTTTTCAAGTGCGTTTTATTCCAATTTTTGAAAATTAACTTTTAAAGAATTTTAAATAAAAATTTTTGAAATAATATTAAATTATCAAAAATTATAGTAAATAATCTTCAAGTGTAGATTCAATAAAAATAAAAATTAATAAAAAATAGGTTTTAAAAATAATATTAAAATAGTTTAGAAAAGAATAATTCTCTAAATTATTAAGATTCTATTTTTTTAAAATTCAATTATTTTCAATATTTCGGAAAATTAAAATTCATACACAAAATAATAAAATTAAAAGTGTTCAAAATTATTTTCAATATTTTGGAGAAAATAACCATATATTCCAAATTTTCAATTAGAATTCTTAAAAAAAATTTAAAAACAATTTTGTTTTAAATTTAAAAAAAACCTTCAAATATTTTTGAAAAATTGTACATTACAATATTTATAAAAAATTAATTCTTACAATTGTCTTGTTACAATTTTTTAAGATTCAATTACTTTCGAGTAAAGTAAATAAAATTTTCTTTAAATTCACTGCTTTTGAATTTTGCAGAAATAATTTATTTTTAATTAAAATTCTTTAAAAAATTTCATTAATTTTTTTATATTTAAAAAAAATTCAAATATTTTCCGTAAGATTTTGACAAATTTTGAATTATTATTTAATCGTTTTACTAAATTTAAATCAGCTTTGAAAAGATTTGACCAAATTTCAATTTTTTTAGACATTTTTTAATTATATTTAATTGTAAAACTTTTTGTATTTTCAATAAATCATTTAGAAATATTTTTAAAAAGTTAATTTTTACGAATTTCTTGATTAAATTTTTTGAAAATGTTCTACCTTAATTATTATCTTTAAATAGAAAAATAGACGGTTTAAATTATTATAAAGAATTTGGTTCTTTTTATTTAAATAATTGAATTTTTGAAGAAATTGCAAAAAATGATTAAAAATTTATATAGATAATTGATTTAGAGATGAAGTTTAGTTCAAAATTGTACAAAGTAATCCGAGGCCTGTAAATAGAATAGAATAGCTCCGGCTATTTTGTGTTTACACATAAATTCTCTAATATCAGAAATTGTAAATAAAAATGCCTTACGAAGTCTTGTCATGGCATCTTCCGTAAAGCTTCTTGTTTCGTTCTCTTCATCAGGAATAAAGTAGTTGACATTTGTGCAATGAGTCTCTACTGGACTTAAATACGTTTCCACTGAAACAAGAAAATAAAAAATTTCTTAAACTGACATATTACTCAATTCATTTTTAATTTCGCATGTGAAATTATCAGAAATCCTCTTTTTAACCAGAATTTCGTGTTAGATATGCCCTACACAGATTTTTTCTACTTATAAGTTAACAAGAATTCTATCCAAAATTCTGGTTCCTTTAACTAGAATATCGTATAACCGCAGAACATTTTTTCAGTCTCTGTATAAAATATATAGGTTCGTTTGTGCAAAGAATAAAAATTCCTTTTCAATATTTACACAATACGAATTAGTCTTTTTTTTTTGGAAGAAAACTGAATTATGCGTTTTATTTATTCGAGAATTTGACCTTCTTTGAAATCCAGTTTTAATTTAAACTATCTACCACTAAAGATCGTTGACTCGAGAATAACTGTACTCATAATGCTCTTTCTTAAGCTGGTAACTGTGTTCTTTTATTGACTTAAAGTTTTTCATAAAATTTCCTCCGTACAGCATAACACAATCAACAAATTATTTACAAAACAACAAAAAAAATGTTTATTTTAATATTATTATATTATACCCAAATAAAGATCAGTGCAAGAAAAAAAAGATTTTTTAACAATTTTATATTTTTTTTATAACTAAATTTTTCACGTTAAGATTAAGTTTCTATTTTTATTTCTTGATTATAAATTATTCGACGTCGCGTCCATATTGATGTCTCGTCACCGGAAACGCAATAATGAATGTCGAAACCGATTAGGAACTCTTGGTCAAAGAACGGTAAATAATTTATATTATACATGTCATTGCATTTTATTTATGTGTAATCTTGGTATTGTTTTCAAGTTATTAAGACGTTATACATATATTAAAGAAAAAATGCTACTAAAATTGATAATATTTCTATGATACAAAGCTATGACACGTATTTCATACTTTTATATAGCGGAAATTCCACATATATTTTTATGTCGATTTAAAAAAAAACGTCATCTTATATATATATGATATATACTTGGTAGGGAAATATCAACTCTTTCATCACCTTTTTCTTTGAAGAATGAGGAAACGAAAAAATAAAAACATTTTCTACCGAGACAGTCGTCTTTAGTCATTTTCTCTTCTCCGATGAAAATTTCTCATATAATGTATATATACGTATATACCTTTCTTTACTTCTGCTTTGCTCATTCAACTTCCCTCTCTTATACCATTCAAGTAAAAGTACATTTTCTCATAAGAAACTTTGTACTTTATTTCTACGCAAAATTTCACTCATTTTATTTTAATTTTATGTTCACTTGACGTACCATAATAAATAATAATAATAATAATAATAATAAATAATAATAACAAAACTTTATATATTTAAGAATTTTCCGAACCTATTGACAATTTTCTTCAATCATCGCGATAAGTTATTTCGTAAAGCACTAAAAAAAGTCTATAGTTAAAATAACTAAACTTCTGGTTATTAGTAGTGAAGACTCAAACATTAATGAATCCAATTGTTGATCCTTTTTTTGTATTTTTATTTACAAAATTTCAAATTTTTTGCTTCTCTTTCTTCAGAGATTGAGTCACGTATTTAACAGTAAACTAATGTCAAATAAAAGTGTTAACAATTTAATTCTTTGTAGACCTTACTACTTTTTTCCGGCTGGTCAAAAGATATTAGAATTACGGTTGAAAATTGTTGATAAAAACTAGAATTAACCAAATGCATTTAGTTACTCTAACCAGAACTTTTTTTCCAGTGAATGATTCCAGAAACCTACTTTATCGATTTTTAGAAGTTTGTAGAACAAAATCACTGTTTTCTTATTTTGTAACACTAAAAATAAATAAATTTTGTTTTTATTTAAACTTACCCGTAGGTGGCCGATCTTTGGGAAAGCATATCCTGAAGAGACCCTGCGTTCTCGTATAGTAGTAATACTTATTCATAGGTCCAATTACATTGCTCTGCTCTGGATGTTTATGAACAAATTGCTGCAACAAGAGATAATAATGAAGAAGAAAGGTCAGACTGCATCATAAAAAAATAAGCATAATCTAAAGAAAATGATGATAACATCATCAAAATAAGTTCCTCACATACGAGAGTTTGGTTAGGACTTTATTTCGGATTATTCCATTTGGTATAGTAATTATTGCCGTAAAACTTTGTATATAGCCGTTTCTCACATCATCATCAAGAACATAGTCATCATTATATACAGTATAATAGTTAATATATGTACGCGCGTACTATAAAGTATTGTTTTTAAAAAGAGAGTTTCGGAAACATGCATGAGAGTCATTTGGCACTGCTTTCACATTGTCGTTTCGCCACATGATTGTAATCACATGGTATTATCACTGAACAGAAGGAAATTTCTTTGACATAGAAACAAACAAAACAAAAACCCTTTCTCTTATCTATTCTTTATAGATTATGAGAAGGACACCATGTAAGGTGAGGATTTGCTTTCATCGTTTACTAACATAGTCGCATTGTTGACAGCAATATTCTTACTGTTGCAATTTTCTCACTCCATATGACCATGTCACATAACTGCCATCATGAAAATAAAAACAATGTTTAAAAGAGACATTATTTTTGAGAACATTGCTTCAATATTACCATAACCATTGCCTCAATGTTGTCATTTTGTGCTACTGGGGAATTGATTGACGTTAAATTATATATTATGTTTAAAAATTGTTAAAGCTTTATTTCGATGACTATATGACTAAACTTGATTAAAATTTTAACTTTGGTGCAAGTCTTAGAATTTTACTTTTGAATGCGACACTGCGAACATTTCTCTACAATAATTTTATGCAATTTCAAAATGAATTCATAGTTTATAGCGATTTTACATTGTATAGAAACTAGGAAATGATACTAAATACAAGATAGTTAACTATAAAGTTGTAGTTGGGTATAAACTAACATATACTTTTATTAATATACGACATTACAGTATAATGTCATAGAAATAAAGATCGCAAACTTCCGTATATGAATTTTATGAATCTTCCATACACTAATATTACTGACGCATTATTGTATAAACAATAAAAAGTCATTTTTGAAGGCATCAAAATTTTAATTTGGGTGCAAGTTTCAAAAACACCTAGTGCTACGTTTGATTATATTTTTCAAATTGTAGCACATTTTTGTTTGTAGCACATATTTTGTTAATTTCACCATTTAAAATCCTTTTTCAGTTTTATTTGACAAACTTTCATTTTAACTTGATATCAATATAAGATAGGAGAAAAGGAATGCTACTTCAGTTCAAATTTGCCGTTCAAAATGGCCTTAATTGCTTGTTTTTTATATTTTTAACATTAATTTTTCCCAACTAGAGGCATTCAATATTTATATATTTTGAATTCTTCTTGTGTTATTGAATTTAAGTCAACGTATAGACTAACAGTCAACGTGCTAGAAAATGGGTGCGGCGCAGTTTGGTATGTCAAGAAACGATGGAATGCCGTTCTTATAATTTTATACCTAAAGAAGATTTAATAAAAATCTCATCATATTATTTTGTCCATAATTCTTATCGTTAAATAATAAAGACATTTTTAAATACTGAAAATCAAAATTAGGTCTCTTAAGGTAGCTATATATAAGTGTATCGAGGAATCAGTGAAATTTTCACAGATTTAGATTCACTCAGAATGCGATCCTACAGGGTTGCCGCACTAACCGACAAGAAAGCATCGGAAGATTTAAAAAAAAACGAGTTGCTTGAGGCCTTCATAAATCAATTGATTTTTAAAGTGAAATGTCACTTATAATTAATGAATACAAAAAAATATAATCATGAAATACAAAAGTTGGGATCTATTTTATATTTTCTACTAAAACCTATTTTAATGTTCTTATTTTCTTTAATGTTATTATTTTCACATTACAATTTAGTGTATTGTCAGAGTAATGAAAATTCTGGTCAGGAAGGTCCATTAAAGTTCTAGTCATTTTAGATAGAGAGATTTTAATTTAACAATAATTAAACATGAAAAACCGCTTTTTGGTCTACTTTTTAAAACAAGTTTGTTTTTATTGAAAAATTATTCCAAATAACAAGTAGCAATGTAAATTAAACTAATTTTCAGTAGACTGGTGACATTCCTGATTTTAAAGAAAACTCGGAACATTCCTGTTTAGTAGCGTTTACTGTTAAAGACAAACTCTTGGATTGAGAACCAGAATGTATATAAAGGACTCGACCGTTCACAATGAAAGAGAAAGATAAATAGCTGATCCATTGAAGAATTCACCCGAACCGAATGTAATGAAACTATCCATGTGTTTCATATTCAAAGACATTGTCGCTTAATTACACAAATTAGATACACATTCTATTCTATAAATAATAATAATTCTAGCAACCTGAATTTGGGCCCGTTTGACCTCCGTATATAGCCAGTTGTCCGTAGAGAAGGCAATTGCCAGAAGAGCTGTAGCAATAATACCAGTTATGGTAGCCAAAGAGAGCGTTACAGCAGAGCAAGGCATTTTCGATATAAATATATATATATATATATATTATTTAAAAACTAACGATAATTTTCACTTGGCACAAAATCAAGAACAAATTGACTATATTAACAATTTAGCACTAATGATGTCGTTTAAAGTCGACACTCATACACACGAAAAAAAACACATACACTTCACATTCACCTTAAAACAATACGCCTTTCACCACTTTTGATTTCATTTGTAATAAATTATTTAAATTCAATAATAATTAGTTTCTTTCTCTTTATCACTAGAAGTGGAAAAATTGTTCAAATGTGACAATCGACGGAGACAGAGGTTGCAAAACACGGAGCACATTACACCAATATTCCTTCAGTAACACCACTAACGGCTCAACTTATGCTTTGGAGAAAAGCAGAACCTGACCAAGTCGAAAGAACCGGTGAAGTTAGATCAGGTGGGGATGAGGTAGAAATACAGCCTCAGACATGTATATTACCTGTGTTTCACCTGAAAAGGTGCTCAACTTGAAACGCCACAAGCTCGAGTTTTCTAAAGTATATATTATACATTCAAGCCTAAGATGCTGGATGTACAACATATTTACAAATTTTATAATTTTTTCTACACAAGTATACAATTTACGATTTTTCAAAATATATAATTAAATCTAAATTATTAAAAAAAAGTAATAAACTAATGTATATTCTAAAACATTTTTTTCAACAAAAAAATAAATATTTAGTTTTTAACTTCTTTTTTTTCATGAAAATAACGGGGAAATGGAAAGTTAAACAAGAGAAATTATTGACAAGAGTAATTTCATTTTGTCGTTAAATGCGGGTTGTATATGTATATACTTATATATAATGCAATTAACGAATCATTTTTTCTGAAAAAAAATTTTTTAACGTAAAATAGATAAGTTCAGAAATTTTTCAATGGCATCAAGTTTCACTATTATTATAAATTATTATATTCATAAATATAAATAAGAACGTTTGGTTTTCAGTAAAGTAAAGTAAATAAATTTTAGTATAGTAAAGTAAAAAATAATAACTCAATTCGTTCGAATAATATATTATTTATAGAATATATATATTTATTTAGAGCAAGCCTCGGATATTGAGACTTTTTCGACTTTTTTCCACTATTGTCAATAATAATGCGACTTTTTCAACTTTTCTTACAAATTTTGCGCCAAAAGACAATATTTTTGGTATAAAATGCAACTTATTTCGATTTTTATACCGTGTATTGAAAAAAAATTTATTTGATTCAAATAACCGCGATTATTTGACTATTATCAAATAAATATTTACTTAAAACAAATAATTTTTATTTGAATCAAATAAATTGTATTTGAATCAAATATTTCAGTATTTTAGACAAACTTTTGGAAGTTTATTTTTCAATCAGTTTTCTAATTAAATGTTTCAAAATATTACATTTAAAAAGATTTTAAATAATTAAAATTCTGTAAAATTTAATTAAAACTAAATCATCTTTTCAAGTGAATATTCTAATTTTTGAAAATTAACTTTTTAAGAATTATAATTGAAATTTTTCAAAATAATATTAAATTATCAAAAATTGTAATAAATAATCTTCAAGTGTAGATTCAATAAAAATGAAAATTAATGAAAAATAGGTTTTAAAAATAATATTAAAATAGTTTAGAAAAGAATAATTCTCTGAATTATTACCTTCTAATGTTTTTATATTCAATTATTTTCAATATTTCCGAAATTTAAAATTCATACACAAAATAATAAAATTAAAATTGTTCAAAATTATTTTCAACATTTTAGAGAAAATAACCATATATTCCAAATTTTAAATTAAAATTTTTGAAAGCAATTTTGTTTCAAAATAAAAAAAAACCTTCAATTATTTTTGAAAAATTGTACATTACAATGTTTATAAAAAATTAATTCTTATAATTGTCTTGTTACAATTTTTTAAGATTCGATTACCTTCGAGTAAAGTAAATAAATTTTTTTTTAAATTCACTGCTTTTGAATTTTGCAGAAATAATTTATTTATAATTACAAGTTTTTGAAAAATTTGATTTATTTTTTTATATTTTTAAAAAACTTAATTATTTTTCAAAAGATTTTGACATATTTTGAATTATTTTTTAATCGTTTTACTAAATTTAAATCAGCTTTGAAAAGATTTGACCAAATTTCAATTTTTTAGACATTTTTTAATTATATTTCATAGTGAAACTTTTTTTATTTTCAATAAATCATTTAGAAATATTTTTAAAAAGTTAATTTTTACGAATTTCTTTATTAAAATTTTTGAAAATGTCATACCTTATAATTAATATCTTTAAATAGAAAAATTTAAGGTTTAAATTATTATATATTTTTTAAATTTTTTAAAAACTCAATTATTTATCGTAGGATTTTGACAAATTTGGAATATTTTTAAAATGTTTTACTAAATTTAAATCAGCTTTGGAATGATTTGACCAAATATCAATTTTTGTAGAAATTTTCTAATTGTATTTAATTGTAAAACTTTTTTGTATTTTCGATAAATCATTTAGAAATATTTTTAAAAAGTTTATTTTTACGAATTTCTTTATTGAAATTTTTGAAAATGTCCACTTTAATTAATATCTTTTAATTGAAAAATGGACGGTTTAAATTATTATAAAAAATTTAATTTTTTTATTTAAATAATTGAATTTTTGAAGAAATTGCAAAAAATGATTAAAAATTCATATAAATAATTGATATAGAGTTGAAGTTTAGTTAAAAATTGTAGAAAGTAATTTAGTTTACAAAACGGTTATAGTTTGAATTTTTAGAAATTATTAAATTTGAAAAGTTGAAATTTTTAAATTTTTATTTCCTGTGAATTAAGAAGTAGGAAGTATTTGCATATTTATTTAGCAAAATTATACAATTTTTGATTAATTTGAATTTTTCTGACAGCACTGAATTAAATAATCGACTTTTTTTTCTTTTTTTAATCGACTAAAGCGACTTTTCTTGTTCGTTAAAGTCGATCCGAGGCCTGTTATAGCAAAAATATATTAGAAAAAGATTAATAATTAGAAAAATTAAAAAAAAATCGCTTTTCTGTATTATTTCAGGTTCCCCTGAATGAGAACTATTGTACCTGTTGCTTCCTTTTCCCATATATTCAATATCACGCCATTCAGCCAGTTCAAAAAATTGTTTTATTTAGTAGTATTTACTTTTTTTAATTACATTATTAAAAAAGTATATCTGCAGTTTAATTTAAAAACAATAGTTCTATACACGATCTTCTTAATCCCAAGGCTTGAAAATATTTTCTTTTCTCTTTAATCAAAAAGTATATTATCAATGTTAGAGATTTATTTTCATTAAATAAATAAATCTGGAACATATATATATATAGGAAAAACATACTATTTCTTCCGCGGTTGGTTTTTCGATCAACTTTCGCTGATGATTCCATATCAATTCCTCTAATTTCATTTGTTCAGCGGCGCCCAATTCATCTAAATTTCGTGAACAATCAATTTTCGCCAAGTCAATTTTTTCTTCTCCCACGAGTAGAGCTTCCCACCAACGTTCCACGGTTTTCTCTAGATGAATCTATTAATGCAATGTATGAAAAGTCATGTGAAAAGAGTCATCCCCTTTTTTAGGAACGCTTCACATATTTTACTCACTATTACTTGTCCAGGAACAAAGCTCCAATATGATTCATCTTTTCGAATTTTAAAGTAAAATTGTCCACTTATAAAAGTATTCCACGTTTCAAATTCACCATTCTTGATGTCAATAACGAGAACTGGTGCTAAACTAATTCTGAGTTGATCGACTGATTTCAAGTTTACTGGAATTTTTACAATGACACTTAAATCGCAAATAGTTTGAGACCAGGTATAATGTTCGCGAACAGCTCCATTGTAACTGTCTGATGATTGTTCTGTAACTACGGAAATTTTACTAAGCTTGTTTTGTACTTGTTGCGAATTAGTCTCTTTATTGTCGATTTTCGAAGGGATTTGCTCAAAGCTAGAACGAATTTCTCCAGCAAGTATTTTATACGACTTGTTTCTCCATTTTGCAAAATATTCATTTAATAAAGATTCCACCATTCCGGGCAGGAAACCAATTTGATTTTCAGCATTGGATTCGACGTAAAAATCAGTACTGAAAATTTTTTTTTATTATTAATATTTTATTTTATTATTAATATTTTAACTAAAAAAACAAATATCTTTCTTTCCAAATACCAACTCTATGGTAATAATAATGTCGAAATGAATAGAAACGAATACATACCATCTGAATAAAAAACCAAAAAATGCATCTAAAAAATTAGCAATGTTCTTTTCCTCACTTAAAATTTGTAGGAAAGCCGGATCGTGTTGTCCATCCATTTAATAACAGAACAAACTAGTGTCGAAATTGTAACTACTATAAAAAAATTGGCGCCATCTTTCGGAATTGTTTGGAACAGCTGAGGGGAAAAGTATTTATCAATGGTGTCACAGTTGTCTGTCTGCTCTGCTCTGCAATTGACGGTTATGTTTTTTATTTTGTTTAAGTAACTTCTAAATACTATACGAATTATATATGTTATTCTAGATATTGTTACCGCAGGCTGTGATTTAATAGACATTGTTACTAATTAGGAATAAATAGGAGAATTTAAACAATTTAAAAGGTAAAATATTCTCGATTCATACAGACATTATTTTTTAATCACTTCAATAATAATAAACTTTTATTAGTGTTAATAAGTACTGTAATTGTTTTATAAAGATCCAAAAACAAGAAGGCAGTCTAATGGAAAATAAAGAACGCGAAGTGGATTTATATCGCGAAACTCCCTTACGGTACCTGGGTAATGATTAATTAGATAATTTTTCATCAAATCATTTACTCTCCAAGTTTTTAGGTTAGAAAAGGGGAAAGCACTTTTTTTGAGATAACATCTAGTTTGATAATTGTTTTCATTTCTATACCAGCGTCACAAAAATTATTTTGCAATTTGCAAATGATATTCATTTTTTTTCAACCGCCAGCTTCTAAATTCGATCTGCGCGAAATTGCGTTAAATTTCTAATTTAAGAAGTAAGTATTCTTTCTGTTTTAGGTTACACGAATGAAGTCGGAGAAGCATTCAGAAATGTGGTGCGAAAACAAATTGTATGGTCTTCTTACATACTAGCTTCTGGATACGTTATTGCCGACACATTTCACAAAGCATCCAAAGTTTACAAGGTGTTTTCATAATGTTTTTTTTTTCTTCAAAACCAAACCCCAATGAGAACGCGCGAATTGTTTTTTAAACACGTCTCTCGAAAGCTGCGCGTATTACATATGACATATGATACGGACAAATTTAGACGTTGAAAGGAAACACGGTTCCACAAAAAAAGTTTTCAAAAACAATGGAGTGTTGAAAACCAATATTTCAATATTTCATTTTATGCAAAAAATAACTTGTTCTATAATTGTTTTTTTTACTTCATAGGTGGACAGTTCGATAGATAAGGGGAAAAAGATACTTCTTTCTGCAACGGATACTTTATTGTGGCAGGGATTGGCATCGATTGTTATTCCCGGATTCACGATAAATAGGATATGCGCTGGAGTTGGATTTCTTCAGAGGAAAAATATGATTTTCAATTTAAAGAGTCCTTGGATTTCAACTGCAGTTGGTCTTGCCTCAATACCATTGATAATTCGACCGATTGATATGTCAGTCGAAAGTATGATGGACTCCACTTATCGCAAGTGGACGGGTTACCATCCTAATAGTAAATCGGTGGAAAATAAAAAGAACTAAATTTTGCATTTATAGTGATAAGTAGTACAAATTAGAATTTAATTATATAGCTTTATAAACGCAAATACAGTACAATCAAAATTAAAAGATCTCTTTCTTTTAGTTATTAAACGTTACCTCTGTGAATAGATCTGTCATACATATGCTTCAAGAATTCTATTTTATATTCTTTTACAAATTTTTACAGTTTTTTTGACATTCTTTTTCTCTTAATTTTCTGTGTCATTTTTTTAAAATCGTAAATAAAAAATGGCTAATATAAACGATAAAATCTATCGACTATTCGAGTTTGCCTTTAGTGTAACAACAACCAGTAAATCGAGACGTCATTTCCTAACTTATCCTTGTTACTTGTTGTAGGTAAGGCAGATTTCTCTCTCTACTGTTCCTGATATAGTAGAACCAACAGCCTCGAAGTTAAAAGTCGTTAAAGTCAATTCAAGTTTCATTAGAGGAAAATATTTGCCACCGTAATTTAAAAAGATACGAGTATAGAAGAGGAAATATATTTTTAAATTGAGAAATCGTGATTGAGTTGCAGTAAATAAGTGGACTTTTCGTCTCTTGATGACAATTAGAGAGAAACAAACGTCAAGCAGTAAAAGTATAATTTCAAAACGGTGTGTTTTCTTTACAGATTTTTCTTATACAGTATTCTGTCAAATTTATAAGAAAATTAAGTATATCTAATTAGCGTTTATACGAAGCCTGAGTGAATCTCGCTATCAAAATCTTAATTCAATTCAATTCGCGCACCTAAATCGCAGTTTTCGTTAAATGAAAAGGTTTTTAATGCTCACACAATTTTTCAAAAATTGGCAATTTTCTTTGTTTATTTTATAGGTAAGTATATGAAATATATTAAAACTAAAAAGAAATGTCACGTTTTTCAAATCTTAATAGAAATGGCATCATTCTATACCATCAAGCGCGACGATCTTATCTATTATATTTTTAAACATGAAACACTTTTCGCACTCATGCAGATTTGAATTAGAATTGATTTGTTTTTTGCCCTAATTTGACATTCGTATAAAAATTGTGGTTTCTTAATATAATCGTTTTTAGTAAAGTTATGCGGGTTGAATGAAAAATTATATACTAAAAATTATTCTATCAGAAATGTTTATATACACAAATTGGCCTAATTTTTTCTACACAAACGCAGAGAAAAAGGATTTTTGCTAACTTAATTTACTGTAAAAATAAATCTTATATATACTTTTAGTCACTTAATGACTTAATCTAGTTTTCAACTTAATAATACAGTAGGTTATTTTTCAATTTTTGTGTTTTCAATGTGTATATAAACGGTTTCAGACTTTCTTTTTTCGGTGCGCGTTTATTTTCATAAGATAAAAAATTAGTCAAAATTGTTTATATCTTTTATGCGGTTAACGATAAATGAGTTTTGCTTTTTACATTCAACTCAGAAGAATACTTGCAATCAAGAGTATAATAAACATATTTAAAATATTTGGCTAATTAATAAATAAAGTTACATACGTATTTAAATAAAAAAGATTATTTTTATAGCTTTGTGAATTTATAGTTAAATGACTTAAAGTTAAAAATATTCCTAAGTTCCTAACTTTCTTTGATTTCAATCAATAAGTTTAATAAATTGTTGTAAATGGTTTGACTTAGCAGTTAAAAAGTTGTTTCTGCATTCATACCGCGGTTACTAAATTTAAATGACACCAGATTCTCACTGATTCTTTTACTGATTATTTACACTGAAAGAAAATGTATATTGAATTTTGTAAAAGTATTTTACAATTTTGGGAAAAAAGAGCAGCAAACCGAAATTTTGATACAAAATATACTAAACATTAAAAAAAAATTATGTGAAATTTAATATAATTATATCAAATTATATCAAGAATTTTAATTCAATTTTCATAATAATATATTAGAGAGTTATAACAACTTTTTTTAAGATTCAATAATGCCTTTGAATAAAGTATAAATAAATTTTTTTTAAATTCACTGCTTTAGAATTTTCCAGAAATAATTTATTTATAATTACAATTTTATTGAAAAATTTCATTAATTTTTTTATATTTTTAAAAAACTCAATCACTTTTCATAAGATTTTAAGAAATTTTGAATTATTTTTTAAATGTTTTACTAAATTTGAATCAGCTTTGAAAAGATTTGACCAAATTTCAATTTTTTTGACATTCTTTAATTAAATTTAATTGTACTTTCATAAATCATTTAGAAATATTTTTAAAAAGTTAATTTTTACGAATTTCTTTATTAAAATTTTTTAAATGTTCTGCCTTAATTAATATCTTTAAATAGAAAAATGGACGGTTTAAATTATTATAAAAAATTGGATTTTTTTTATTTAAATAATTGAATTTTTGAAGAAATTGCAAAAAATGATTAAAAATTCATATCGATAATTGATTTAGAGATGAAGTTTAGTTCAAAATTGTAGAAAGTAATTAAATTTCTAAAAGGGTTTGTAGTTTTAATTTTTAGAAATTATTAAATTTGAAAAGTTGAAATTTAAAAATTTTTCTTTCCTGCAAATAAAGAAGTAAGAAGTATTTGAATATTTTATTTAGCAAAATTATCAAGTTTTTAATAATTTGAATTTTCATGACATCAATGATTTACAGCCGCAGAGAAATGGTATATATATATTTGTCTCAGAACCAACTAGACTTTTTATTTGTTTCAAATAAATTTTATTTAGTTTAAATAAAATGTTATTTAACTCTTATATATGTTTTATTTACGTCAAATATAAATTTTATTGAAAAGAAATAAAATGTCTAGTTGGTTGTGAGATAAATATACGTTTATTTAAGTCAAATATAAAATATATTTGGTTTAAATATCTCTGGGTGTAAAAAATCGACTTTTTTACATTTTTAATCTACTACAGCGACTTTTTTTGTTCGTTAAAGTCGATCCAAGGCTTGGAGTATATGGAAAAGTCAAATTATTAACATATCATATATATTATTTTCTCTCTTTTCGTCTACCAAATTTTATAGATTTTAGAAGATAATAACGTTTTTCAGTATAAAAAGGAAGCATTAAAGAAGTTAGGCCCTAATAGCCTTATGGTAGTTTTCTCTTATATATTGTCCATATTGTCAAAAATGATCAGCAAAAATTTGCACACAAGTCTAAAGTGCGCCAGTATGTACACTTCGTGTAACAAGCCGCTGGTTGTGCTTGAGAATAAAATATAAACAAAGGAGTATAAAGTTTGACGAAAAGAGAGACGAAGGTAGGTATATATTGGCACTCAGATTAAACTCGCAACGATCCCTTGAAACCTGTGGCATTTGAAGAGGGAAGTGCGAGGATCGATAGGTAGTCGGCCGAGTCGCGAGAAAACCATTTCAGCATCGGCAGCCGCAACAACAGCAGCAGCAGCGGCGGCAGCGGCAGCGGCAGCAGTAACAACGACAACAGAAACAAGCAACAGAAGCGCCTGAGCAAGTTTCGCAGCCATTCTGCGGCCATGTCTGCTTTCGAAAGGGGGTTGGGAACGCCCATTCTTGGAGATTTTGTCCAATAAGAATTGAGAGTGCGGGGGTGCTGAGCAGTGGGAGTGACAGTCTCCTCTATCAGTGGACGTGGCCTTATGATATTGAAACGCTGGTGGGGTCTCTGGTATCCTTCCGCAGGTGCAGCCAGTTTACTGACAGACTTGTAGCGAGTATGCTCGTATTCCTGTCAGACTTTATTTTTCTAAAATTTCGCGATATATTCGGCAGTTGAATGTCACACGACTCGATATCCTATGTATAAAGGAAGGATTTTTTTAAACAAATGATGATGATGATGAAAAGTGTGTTTTTTTGTTAAATTATGAGAAGACATAGAAGTCAGTTTTCAAGTAAAAGACGTATTAGAAAAATAATTATTAATCATAATGTTGAACACTATTTTTTTAAGAGATCTTTTTGTCGATGATTCGATTTGATATTTAAAAATCTAACGATTTAGTTCAATATTCTGTAAATACATGTCGAAACTTTCTATACTCACAATTCTTTTGTATATTTGAATTGAATCCTGATGATTCCGTCCTTTTCGATGTTTTTGTGTCTTAATAAAAGGTAATTAAGAGATTTTTCGACGAAGAACAATTGCAATGTGGATAAGTGATCGGAAATACTGTGAAGTGCTTTTTTTCGTATAGGAAATATTAATAGCTTAGAAATCTATATATGTAAAATAGAAGGACTTTTGGTGGGAAGAATTATTTGAAGGAATTGGATGCAGGAAGAAACATTTGGTGCAAATAGAAGAGGGAATCTGTTGAAAGTGATTTGATTGATTAAGTGCGACGGTTAGTGCAATAGCCGGCTTCTGGGATTAAAACGGCAGTAAAAGTGGGTGCACTGGGGCCCTCGGGACCTTTCGGCCGATACGGGCCTGTGGAGGGTGGGCCTGGTTGTGCTTCTGGGCCCGTCGACGCAGTAGTGGGGATAGGGGTGGCCGCAGCAGCGGCAGGGGAGGTGGAGGGCTACGGTGGCGCCGTTGGAGCGGGTGGGGGTGGTGGGAACCCTGGAGGGATAGTGGCTGGTACCCCCCGAATAAGGGTTGCGACCCTCGGGGGGTCTTGTTGCGCGCCCCTGCCCGTCACCCAATCCCACAACATAGGTGAGCAAATTCGTCATCTGTCAACAATTATCTTATCGCATCAAATTGCATGTTCGGTCCAGTCAAGATCAAAACATATATCTAAATCAGTGGAATTTTCACGAATGATGATAAAAATTCACAGTTTTCTTGAAAGTATCAAATTAATACTAAAGTGGGTCAAATTAATGCCAAAAATCTGGATCCATTTTTTTTTTGATCCACATTTTTGATACTTCCCATTTGATACCTTTAAAACTTAACAGTGTTCGTATGTTTTTCTTTCAAGAACTTTAAACAAGTGACATTTCACACATTTCTATATAAGCACACAGTTTTCTTAATAGTATCATATTCATACTAAAGTGGTTCAAATTAATACCAAAAGTGTGGATCAATTTTTTATTTGATCCACATTTTTGGTATTAATTCGTTGCCATTTGATACTTTTAAGTTAACAGTGGCATAGCACGTGTATACTGAAAAAAATCTTCGCAGTATAAATTCAAATTTGCTATCCAAAACTATTTTTTTGATAGAAATCTATTTTATACAAATCTATTTATAGAAATCTATTTTCAATGAGAAATCATCGACATTTTTTGTTGTTACTTCAAATAGTCCTTAGTATCGTAAAATTACTGATCCGAAACATTTTTGAAGAAATAACAAGAAAAAATGTAATAGCAACTTTTATGACCGAGTCTTATTGACTCATTTGTAATACGTTATTACGAAAACTTTAAACTTTTTCTCAAGAACACATTTTTAAAAATGGGGAGACACTTTTCTTGAAATTTACTGCACTGATATTAAAAGTCAAAAGCCATTAAATTCTTTATCTATAAAACGAGACAGCAAAACCTGTATTTCATATTTTTGATCCCTCTGCTATTTTGTAGGGGCACTGGAGTGAGCATAAAATTTAATTTGTATAACAAGTTAATAGTTTTATTTTCTAAGGGGACTTATTTTTGATAAGCGCAAAATTAGATGCGATCAGTTGCGAAAAGGAACTAAAAATATTGAAAATAGTTTTTTATTCTCTTGTTCTAATGCATAATAATATCCAAAAGGAATTTTTGCAACAACTATTGTACGGTTTTTTAGAACAAAAGTTTTCAAAACAGTGTATTTTTTTACCAATTTTGCGTCCGAATCAAAAATAAGTCCCCTTAGAAAATAAAACTTAACTTATGTAATACAAATTAAATTTTATGGTCTCAATAAACACTTCTAATGATCAAAGTGTTTTGAATTTTTATCTAAAGTTCCAGTGGAATGTTAATAAGAATTAAGACTTAAATTTTGTATACAGGAAATAAAAACTTTGCTAACTATGTCGCTAGGGACATGATTCTCATAACACGATTGGCGAAAACCAACCTTAGCGACATAATATTTGTTTCGCCTGAGACAGTATAATTTAATAGGAAATCTATTTGATTCTGAATTATTAAAACTTACTAATTAAACTATTCACAGATGACTAGCAATTACTGTAATCAAAATTAAAAGGAAGAATCCGAAAAACAATTAGAACAAAAGTTATAGTCCAAGTTCGTTTTATTTTTTGAAAAGTCAAATTAAATTTCAAATACCTTTTGACAGAAACGTAATAATAAGCAACATTTTGAACGCATTTTAAAGTTATATATTTAAAGAAAAATTACAACTTTTTGTCAATAACAAATGATTTAATTGACATAACCTAAAATTTAATAGAATGTTTCTCATTCACGCAAAAAATTGTAATTTTTATCCAAATGGAACTTTGAATCGTTTTAAATATTCTAAATTCAATTTTTCATCTTTGCATCAAGATGAATTTAATCTTTAATTTGTGTTTTTTTTTGTTAAATTATATATACGCGAAATTATGACATCAGGCTAACTATTTTGATTTTACTGAAGAAAGTTAAAAAAGTTGTCAGATTCTTCCTTAAAAAATTAGTCATATTTTGCTTATAAAAATAGAAAAAAGTTGTTCATGGGAAATAGCAATAATATAACAATTTTATAGATGAAACTTTACTGTACTGTTAGTAGTTTTTACTATATATAATTGAGGTTAAGAGGGAAACTTACAATACTTTAAATTAAAATGTTGTCTAAAAGAAATTGACGTTTCAAAAAATATATTGCACCTTTATCTTTAAGTTGACTTGGCAAAATATTTTTTTGATAAAATGCACACTTACTAATTACGCATTCAAAATTTGTTAACAAAACTGTTTTAGTCATGTATATATAATCACTTATATATCATGCACAATTTGTATAATACACTCTGAGGCTCAACGCCCGAAAAAAAATATATATGTCCTGGCAACCAGAAAAGAGTATTAATGAGGGCGTGTTAGCGTGTTTAGATTTCAGCATCGTTACATAATTTTGAAAAATTTGAATTTTATAGCTTCAAATATTATTTTGCTTCCAAATAAATAATCAAAGAAATATCAAGATGATTTAAGAAAAAATTTCTTTGCACGCAGTTTTCTTGAAAAGTATCAAACAGATATACTAAAGTGGATAATATGCCAAAAATTTGGATCAATTTATTATTTGATTCAAATTTTTGGTATCAATTCGTTGCATTTTGATATACTTTTATGTTAATAGTGTGATAATTTCAGTTTCAAGTGAGAAGAAAGAATCTTCTGAGAGATTAAAATTAACCATAATTATAAGTTATTATTGCTACTTATAAATTGAACAAAGATCTGCTCGAGTTTTTTCTCAATTCGATTTTAAGTTATTGACAGCTACGCGGTATTAATTTTTTTATTCTTCTTGCGCTTAAAATTTCGGAAATTTTAAGCGCAGGAAGAATAAAAAAATTAAAATTTTTGTAAATTAGAAATATTTTTAATTTAACAAATTACAAAACTTAACATTTGCTTCTATTACCATCTGACCCTAATATTAATTATTATTGTTAAATATGTCAGCAATTACACCTTCGTCTTAATGATCTTCGGTTATGAAAAAGTCAAACTTTTTTCCTTAATCTTTGCTTAGTAAAAAGAAATATCTTATACTTTAAGACCATCACTTTCTTTAAAATTTAAAATGTACGGTTATAATATATTAATGATTAATGATGATGATGATGAAGGGGGAAGAGTTTAAAATTTCAAAAAGAAGCATAGTTTATGACCCTTTACCATATAATGATTGATATAAACAAATCTTGGTTCGTTTCGATAAAAATTTTTGTTCAAATTGATCAATAATTCTATTTTGAACATCGCAGTTTTTTTTACACAACTTACAAAATTTTCTTACATTTATAAGAATATTTATTGTCTTATATTTTATATAGAATAATATAATATTCAATACACTGAAGAATACTTGAGACGAAATTTAAAGTTTGACAACAATCAGTAGAATTAGGCATTTTAGTTTCGTTTTGACTTTAAAAAAATCCGGCTCAAAATTCATATTCTATTGCATTCCAGAAATTGAAAACTGGTTTTGTGCTTATGATAATTAGTGTGACAAGTTATATTATAGTAGTAGATAATTACTCTCGTTTAAACATATGTAAAATGATGGTCGGATCGCAATTATTATATAGTTACAATGTAAATAATTAGTGACGTTATAATTAAATTCAATAATCAATCAACTCTCATATTAATATCGTAAGCGCTAATAGCAATGAACTAATATAATAAAATTAACATAAGTTTAATTATTATTGAAGAATATTTTGATTTATAATCTGTGGGAATACGTGTTTTATAAATCAAAATAATTTTTTTTTTGTAAAAGCGCATTTTTCTACTGAATATATATAGCAGCACGTGATCACTGCAACTATTAAGATCTACTATTTTTCCCTTTTTTGGTTGTATTTGCAACATTTAAAAAAAATTTATGCTGAATTTATATATAGTAGTTTTCTGTGATTCTGCCTCAATTATTCACCCGCGATGCAAATCATTTTTATTCAAATGAAAAAAAACTGTAAATATTTATTTAATAGTCATTACTTGTGATGTGACATTTGACATATATAATTAATTACAAAATGAAGTATTATTTCTTACGGGATTAGCTATAAAAATCACTTGACAGAATTATCACATCATTCTTACGAAATTTGTTTGTTTAAATTATTATATTCAACACAAAAGATTCATTTCGAATTAAGAGTTTTCATGCGGATGTATGGACGGATTTTAATTTATTTTAATTATTACTCGTTTTTATTATAATTAGTATAAGTTAGAAGTTGAAGAACTTAAAATAACTAAATTTTATATTTAGTACGAATTTCTGCCAAAAAGAAATCAATTGTAGAACTTTTTACACTATTTTGACGCAGAATATTTATCAGAAACAACTTTTATTATTTTTTTATTTAAACAAACAACAAATTTCCAAGAATTTTTATTTGATAACGAAAAAAGTAATTGTCAAAAATAAATTGTACGGATGTTAATATCATTTCAACAAATTATAAGATTTTTTTAAAAATATAAGCCGTGCAATAATGACTTTAGGTGAAATATAATATAGAATGACTCTATAAATTCAAACTCAAATATTGTAATAATTGTAATTCATCTATATATTTATACACAAATTCTATAATTCGAAGTGACGAAAATTCGAATTTCTTGAAGTATAAATTTTTTCTGTTAAATATTAATTTGAAATAACTTTTGAAATTCTGCACTGAGAAAAGAATATATTTGAATCAAACACAATTATGTTTGATTAATCTTATAATAATTATAATTATATTTATAATCTTTTGTTATGTCAACCAAAAATTATATGTTTGATTTAAACATATAATAATTTTGATTCAATACATATAGTATAAAGTTTGGTTCAATAAAAATTAAGTTTAATTCAATAATAAAACATGCGTTTAAATTAAAAATATTTTTTTGGTTGACTGATCATGTTTGGTTTAACATTACAAAAGTTAATGATAATATTATATCCACAAACAAATAAAACTTTATATATAGACAATATTTTTGGTTATTACCAATAACATGAACAAAATTTATGTATTGATTCCTGAAATTAAAATTTCCTTGTAATGATTGACTTTAATGCAGTCAGTAATTTTTGAAAACATGAACAAAAATAATTTCGTATATTCATTTGAACATATTCAGAACTTATGGATCGAAGGTATACGAGATATATATGTTAATATGTTTATATTTATTTATATTTAAAAGAATAAAAATTGATGTAATAATAAATGTTTCCAGGGAGGTGCGGTTTGGCGATGCTCCTATCATGCGCAGGATGCGAGAAACCAATTTTGGATAAATTTCTGCTTAATGTTTTGGATCGAGCTTGGCACGCAGATTGTGTTCGGTGTTGCGTTTGCGGGAGTGCACTTCAGGACAAATGTTTTTCCAGAGAAGGCAAATTATTTTGTAGAAACGACTTTTTCAGGTATTTCTTCTTCATTAGATCAATTATTATTAGTTGTGACGCGATCTGAAGAAAGGGACCTTTAAAGCAAACAATTATAGGTTATGTTTGCAATCTTTTAAATGTATTTACAAAAAAAGTATTAACCTGTTAATGTGAATCATTAGTGTTAAAGTTTTTATTGTAACTGAAATATTTAATAAACACTGATTTTAATTTGCAAAAAGTACAAAGAAACTTTTAATCAACAAAAAAGTAACACTAACGTAACCTTAAAGTGATTTGCTTATCTAAGATCCTTTTTTTCAGATCGCGTCACAGTTATTAATTATTAATTATTAATTACTAATTATTAATACTCTACAATAATTTCTAATATCAATCAAGTGATTTTAAAATAGTTCTAAAACATATAGTTAACTTTCGAACTTTCAAAATAAGTTTTAGTTATAGTTATAAAATTAAAATATAGTTAATAGAAATCTGAGCTTTGGGCGCAATCTTTATTTTATATTTTTCAAAAAGTAGGTACTAACAAACGGAACATAAAGCGAAAACGTAAATTAGACATTTTGAAATTTGGTTGTGTTGCAATATTATATTTATAATAAAATTTCCACTCGGAGGTGAATAAATATTTGAAAAACGTTTAGAATGTACGCGAATCATAAACTCGAGGTGGATTGTCGTAAAATGCTGAACGGTTGAAACGATTACTGTATCTTAATTTACAGATCAAAAAGACATGTGTTTTATTTTGAAAAGAGTGTAAACAAAACTTGAAACTGAGGTGATATACACTAATATAGATATACGAAGAACGTGCTTGAAAACAATACCTCGAACAAAGCCTCATCTATGTATTCAATCTTGCGTTCTACATGACTATTTAAACATTTTTTTCTAATTACAATAAGTTGCAAAATCTGAAAAAAGGCTAAATTGCCTCAAATCATAAAAGACTATATATATGTTAGACCTAATGTTTAATTTATTAATTCAACTAATGTTTAATTCACTACTTTAAAATTTGGTTTCATGTAAAAATCTGTCTTTTTTCATTGTTTGACAAGAATTAAAAAACTCTTGGAAATTTCAGTCGAGCGTATTAAAAATTTCATATAGCTAATGTAGTATATATTGATAGTATAACTATATCAGTCAGTAAATAATGATTGGTATTTAAATCATCTTCAACTATATGATTTTCATCAGTCAAGTTTCACAGATTCAGAATCGTGTGAACAGTCACTAAAAATCATTGAAATTCAAATTCAGTTTTAGAGAGTGTATTTTCCAAATGAGATTTTTCAGATGAAATCCACTTGCAATCTTTGTAATAACGAATCATAAAAATCCTTGACATTTTGCGAGATCATGCGCCTCAACCACGAAGACCGCAATGAGTAGTGTGTTATAGGTCATATCGTGTCATTCAAGTTTTTCATCTTGTTTTAAAAAAAAGTTTCGCGTAAAGAGGCAAAAATTTACAGCCAAGAAAATATTAACTGAAATTAGCAACATTTTAAGGAACACGAAGCAGTTCTTTTTACTGGGTATAATATAGGGACTTGCTGGGACGTAATCCGAATATATCATTTTGAATGGGGATTATTGGCATTGGCGCCTCTTATATGTGTGACGTTCCACGATAAAAGGGACCTATTAGCTGCATACAATTTTAGGTTGTATGTTTAGAGAAGTTTTAGCTTTATTTAAACTTTATTATTTCATTATTAAACATCAGAAACATATTTTACTGAAAATATTGCATATAATAAAGAATAAAATATGAATAGTTTGTATAAAGAAAATTGATAACTTTTATTAAATTATATACTACCAATTTTAGTTTTGTCAAAAACAGCTAAGGTCTTGTTTCGGTCATTAGCACTTACACAAAATAATTCAGAAAATAAACTGTAGAAAATTTCAGACTTCGCACTCGATGATTAATTTTAAAAAAGTAGCAAAAAGTAGCTTTCAGACTAAAAAAAGTAGTAAAAAAGTAGCTACAGAAAAATTAAACGTCACGACCAAAAAAAAACTCGTGTTAGAAATTTTATAAAACTGACGAAACTTCCGTATTCTATATATTTTATTTTCCTGACTTTTTTCTAATTTTTATAAAAAATATTTATTTCTTATTCTAATGTTATAATAAATAGAATTCACGCAACGAATTTTTTTAAATAATTCATTTCTTTCGACTAATTTTATACAAATTCTTATTTAAATAAATAAATTCCTGAGAAATTGTTATATTATTCGTGAAAAAATTGAATTCTTACAAAGATTCTTACAAAATTTTTCAATAATTGAATTCTGTTTGCAAATTTTCTTAAAATATTGAAAATCATTGAATTCAGAAAAGTTTTTGAAAATGATTCAATTTTACAAAGAATTCTACTGAAATATTTCAGAACAATTAAATATCTATGTGGGATTTTATTAAAATTTAATAAAAAAAAATTTAATTTCTAAAAAACTATTTATTATTTGCAAAAATACAAAAATAATTGAATTCTTGCAAAAGGTTTTATTAGAATTTTTCAAAATAATTCAATTAACAAGAAGAAATTTCAAAAATATTTGAATTCTTGTGATGGATATTATTTTTTTATGAAAATAATTGAATTTTGCAAAGAATTTTTAAAAGTTCCTCTAAATAATTGTATTTTCGGGAATAAGTTTGTTATTTTTTTTACATTTGAATTATTTCATAAAAATTTAAATGAAATTATGTATAAAATAAGTGATTTCTTTCGAACAATTTTATTAAAATATTTTAAAATAATGGAATTCTGAAAATAATTAAATTTTGTCGAAGAATTTTGCATTTATGAAGATAATTGAAATGTTTACAATTCTTTTTAGATTTTTTGAACATAATTGAATTTCTATGAAGAATTCTGACAATGATTTTATTTACCAAAATTATTAAATCCTTGAAAAGAATTTTAAAATTTATAAAAATAATCGAATTATTTTAAATAATTCAATTCCTGTGAAATTTTTATTTTTTTCGGGAAAATAATTGAATGTTCGTGTCGAATATTATCAAAATTTATGTCTTTTATAATTGAATTATTTTGGAAAATTTTATTAAAATAGTAGAATATTGAAAATTATTGAATTATATAAGAATAACTTTTTAATATAATTGAAATTTTACCATAAATTTTATTGTTATTTAAAAAAAAATTAACTTCTAAGAAGAATTTTGTTTCTTATGAAAATAATTGAATTGTGAAAAATTTTATTAAAGTTTTTAAAAATGAATTGAATTTCTGTGAAAATTTTTTGTTAATTATGAAAAAAATTGAATTTTTCATAAGAATTTTATAAATATTGTTTTAAAGAATTAATTTTTTCGAAATATGGTAAATATTATGAAAATTTTATTTCAAAAAATGGATTTTTTGGAAATTTTTTTTGAAAATATTTTAAATTAATTAAATCCTTGTGAAATTTTTATTATTTATAAAAATAATTGAATTTTGGATGAATTTTATTAATTTTTTTTTGTTAAATAATTGAATTTTGAAGGCAAAATTTGATGAAAATAATTGAATTTCGAATATTTTTTTAAAATACTATTCTAAATTAATTATAAAAATAATTGAATTTTGGATGAGTTTTATCAATTTTTTGTTAAATAATAAAATTTTGAACGCGAAATTTGATGGAAATAATTGAATTTCGAATATTTTTTTAAAATACTATTTTAAATTATAATTATAAAAGTAATTGAATTTTGGGTTAATTTTATCAATTTTTTTTCAAATAATTTAATTTCGAAGGCGAAATTTGATGAAAGTAATTGAATTTCGGAAATTTTTTGAAAATAATTAAATTGCTTGAAAGAATCTGATTATAATTTTTGAAAATAGTTCTTTGTTTTCTAGTATTAGCGAAGTTAAAGTAGTGAAAATGTATTACAAAAAACAGAAATAGTAGCTTTTAGTGATAATTTATTGCGAAGCCTAAAATTTGTTAAAAATGTGTTAAAATTAAAATCAAGAAATAAATAAAAGTGTTTGGAACAAAGCTTAACCCGCACTGCAAAGTAAATTTCACAATGTTTTATAAGAATTTAAGAAAACAATAAATTTTTCTAGGTTAATAATGTTGATCAAGGTTCGACTCATCGTCTTTACAGCCTATATTATTTAAAGCACTCTCCTTAATAATAATATTCTATCTGAAATTCAGTAGAGACAATGTTCTTCTTCATAATCCTCAGTATATAGGAATATATTTATCGAAATATAAATACATGAATATTAATGATCTATATGTTCAAATGCTTCGCTCGTCGCTAATTATGCGTATCAATATTATTGTCGACTTTTGACTCGTCATTTTGGGAAAAAGAGAAGATATACGAATTTGTTATAAAACTTTATTATCTCTTCGTGTGACTTCTAAAAATGATCCGTATATGCATAAACAGAGAGGAGGAGAAGAAGAAGAAGCTGTAGCGAAGGAATATAAGCTCTTTGATACTTATACCAACGAGTGTATAACGAACGTTGTATATATACTTTACGAGCCACTTTGCATCTCAATGAAAAATTCATTAGCTTGAATCAAGAGGAAACTTGAAACATTATCGGACGCAGCCCCGATTGGCAGGCCAATTGGTTGTCTAAAGTTTTTAAGGACCGATTCACCTTTGATCAGTGTGTTCAAACAAAATCAATTACTACAATTGTTCCATTGCATCACGAGAAATGTAAACATTAAGTTCAGATTTCCTTCTGGGACCCTAAATCGTCGAAATTCAACGAAATTATACAAGAATTCGCAAGTGATTCTGTAGAAACTTTTTTTTATTTTATTCACATGTGTTGTCGATAGATTATAATTTTACGCGCTCGTACCTTAAAAATTGACACTACGTAAAATGTTGTTCGTTTGCTTTTTTTTTTGCCCCTGCCTCCTTTGCGGTCTTTTCTTTCGTTATTATTATATAGTATTTTTTTTAAGAAGTTGGCGGCTCATTGCCTGCCTCGGACTCGTTCGACTTTGATATTACACAGTTTATCGCCGTCTACTAGACTATTATACGACGACGAACCGGAACCCTCCGAGTATCCAGTGAAAGAAACGGTATAAGCGATTATGGTAACCGGCCCCGTGACTCGCGGGAAGGCCCTTGAAGGCCGATAATGGTCCATCTCCGAGGCCGGGACTATACAACGAACGATTCACCGCAGTCATCGCGCGGTGGGACTTGGAGGTCGAAACTCGAACTTGAAAATTATTATTAGGGCTTTGGGGAGGAAATGGCCGATTACGGGGACCGAAACCCAAAAAAAATCGATTGCCGACATTTAGGGGACGATAGAAGATAAAGAAAATAAATAGTTTGCGTTTATTACAGACGAGGAGAGTTTAGTTTTATCCACTTCCACTTTTCGAGGAGGGGAACAAGTTAAATAAAATATTTTTGGTTTTTTTTCATGCTTTTTAAACTTATTCGCGGTAATTAAATTCACAACAAAAGTCACGAAAAATCGCATAAAATTTCCGAAAAAGTCGGAAAAAAGTCGAATTAAATTTTAGAAAAAAAACGCCGAAAAGAAAACACGAAATTGTCAAAATTGTAAAAAAAATCACATTTCTCGCCCAAAAAATACTTTAACATCAAACAATCTGGAATAATATTTAATAAAATTTAATAAAATGCATGGCAAACATTTAATTAGGTATTTTTAACATTTTTTATTAAATCTGCGTTCAAAAATTTCAATTATTTTTATAAATAATAAAATTCTTTCCCCAAATTCAATTAATTGCAAAAAATTTTAATAAAACTATCGTCAAAATTTTATAAACAATAAAATTCATCATGAAAATTCAATTATTTTCAAAAGTAATCAAATTCTTCGCAAAATTTCAATTATTTTCAAATTTTTTTTAATTTCTCGTCAAATTATCATTATCCTCATCAATAAAAAAATTCATCATGAAAATTAAATTATTTTCAAAAGTTATGATAAAATTCTTTGCAAAATTCAATAATTTTCAAAAGTAAGAAAATTTTTCGCAAAAATTCAATTATTCTCAAATTTTTTTAAATTCTCCACACAATTTCAACTATTTTTAAAAATATCAAAATTCTTTTTCAAAATTCAATTACTTTTAAACATTTAAAAAAAAAATCTGTTCAAAAATTCAGATATTTTCAAAGAATTTTAATAAAATTCTTTTAATAATTTCAATTATTTATTTATTTATTTCTGTACATTTGTAACTGTCTTTATAAATAATGAAATTCATTCTAGAAATTCATTTATTTTCAAAAGTAATAAAATTCTTTGCAGAAATTCAATTATTTTCAAATATGTTCTTAATTTCTCGTCAAAATTATCATTATCTTTATAAATAATAAAATAATTCATGTAAATTTAATTATTTTCAAAAGTTCTGATAAAATTCTGTGCAAAATTCAATTATCTTAAAAATTTTAAAAATCATTGGAAAAATTCAGTTGTTTTCAAATTTTTTAAAATTCCCCCTACATTTTCAACTATTTTAAAAAATATCAAAATTCTTCTTCAAAATTCAATTATTTTCAAAGAATTTTAATAAAATTCTTGTCACGATTTCAATTATTTATTTTTTTATTTCTGTACATTTGTAAGTATATTTATATAAATAATAAAATTCATCCTAGAAATTCATTTATTTTCAAAAGTAATAATATATTCTTCGCAGAATTTCAATTATTTTCAAAATTTTGTTTTTAATTTCTCGTCAAAATTATCATTATCTTCATAAATAATAAAAGTCATCATGGAAATTTAATTATTTTAAAAGTTCTGATAAAATTCTTTTCAAAATTCATATATCTTAAAAATAAGAAAATTCATCGCAAAAATTCAATTATTAAAAATTTTTTTTTTAATTTTCTCCACACAATTACAACTATTTTTAAAAATACCAAAATTTTTCTTCAAAATTCAATTACTTTTAAATATTTAAAAAAAACTGTTCAAAATTTCAATTATCCTTATAAATAATAAAATTCTTTTCTAAAAATCAATTATTTGCAAAGAATATTAATAAAGTTATTGTCAAAATTTTAATTATCTTTATA
This sequence comes from Leptopilina myrica (nomen nudum), assembly GCA_032872475.1. Lineage (NCBI taxonomy): Eukaryota > Metazoa > Arthropoda > Insecta > Hymenoptera > Figitidae > Leptopilina > Leptopilina myrica (nomen nudum). The sequence goes on along the minus strand of CM065459.1, from coordinate 2,098,033 downwards.
AATAATGAATAAAATTCTTCTCTGAAATTTAATTATTTTAAAATTCTTTTGTTTATAAAATTTTATAACATAAAATAATGATTTTATCACTCGGTCATCTTTTATAACAATTTTTTATATGTAGTTTAACTTTAATTTTCTGAAAATTTTAAAAATTTCAGTCGCATTTTACTAAAAAAAATCTGGATAAAGTGGATTAGTATAGCATCTTTTCACAAAAAAGTCGAAAAAAGCGTTCTCATTTCTTTAAAAAAAGTCGAAAAAAGTCGAAAAAGTCGCACAATCCGAGCCCTGCTTGAATTGTGTCACAGAGGTCATATGGTCAGTAAGAAAAATGTTGGTTTATGTAGTTGAGAGCCTTTAGAAAAATTTTAGAATTCAGGATAAGAACCTTGAACTGTCAAAATGAAACTCAAATTCGAATATATTTCAGCACAAAATGGGCGTGTTTAAACCGCATTTCGAAATTCCCGCCACACGCAAATGTTTAGTTTGTATATGGAAATGAACGTTATTCCGCCTCTTTGAAATAGTATATGACGAAAAAAATTAGATCTAATAAAATTAACATTAACACACATGGAAGGATTTAGTTGTTATTGAAAAGTAGGTTCAAAATTACCCAAAACCAATCACTAAATATTGAACTGGCTATTTTATACAAGAGGCCATTAAAACAAAAGAAGAAGAAGAAGAAGAAGAAAGGTAGCTGTTACTTGCAGCATCAAAGTACAACTTCCAAAGATTCATCATCCCATCATTGTTATTCATTCATCAAGGTCCCACGAATATTTAACGCATCCCACAATCATTTTTTGAAGTATAACATTACATTTTTTGTAAAATAAAAAATTTCCAAGTGTCACGAGAGCAGAAAGTCATTTTGGACCCAGGAAGAGTGCGACTACATCGACATATGCAACTGAGAGAATGTTTATGTGTGTGTGTGAACGACGTCTAGGCCCTTTTTCGAGCGAACTTTACTTGGTTCCTCGAGACGTCGAAACTCGAACGTGGAAATATTATAAATGTGGCATGACCGTTCTTCGAGAGTTGGTTGGGCGTGACGACTGAGCAGTCGGCAGAAGACGGCGCAGGTTCCCTTCTGAGAAGGTTCAGCCATCAGTGAGATTCATAAAGAGGATGTTTTTGCCATAACCACTTCTCTATACAGGCGGTTCTTGCGTCATGTACCTTGGAAGAAGATGTGTACTCTAAATTTGATTCTAATCTCAGAGCAATGACCTGCGACTTGTTAAAATGACTTTTTACTATTGTTAAAGCGCAGATCAAATTTTGTATCAATCAGAAAATATGGATCATGCACAAACACTATAGAAGGAAAATCTCTCAATTTTTTAAGACATGATGTGAGCTCTGCTAGATAAGGATGCAAAATTATGTAAGCTGCTTTCTATTTTCAAGATCGAACTTAGATCTTTAACTTTTGATTCCTTTTACGGAAAAATTACAAGCGTATCCCGTGGAAGATTTTCGACTTGAACTAGAAGAAAATTAGTAGCACAGAGAAGGTTATTAGCAAACTTTGTTGAAAACATTGTTGTGACTTCCAAAATTTTTACTAACGTCGAATGTCCCAGCAAAAAAGTAGTTCAATAGCTAATTTTACTTCTATAGATTTAACACCATCTACATGTTTAGAATGTGAGTAATAATTTGTATATGCAAATTCGATTACTGATACGAATTCCGTTTACCGAAAAAATGGATAAAATTGAAGTCCATCAATGACACGCTGACAGTTTGTATTTGTTGATGTGATGTATATATTTTTATGTATACAAAAAGGTGATACACTTCGAACAAGCATGTGCTTTGTGTAATTTGGTTGTAATTAGAGGGTGAGAAAACAATCCGTTGTAGGTAAAAGGACTAATAACAGGTCTGCTCTAATAACAGGTTCACAAAAATTCTATTTAAAGAATCCATTCAAGCAAAAGGAATCTCTTTTATGTCAAGAGCCAAACATCTGGAACAAACGGAATTCTTTGAATGGAATACTTCGTGTACAGGTTTTGCTAAAGGCTTCAAATTCTTCCTTCCTGTTCAAATAAGATTTTCCAACAGGAAATTATAGCATTTTTCTTTTTCATTTAGAATGTGTCATAGTTTACTGTACTATGTACTTTAGTATGTACTTTACTATGTACTTTACTATGTATTGTACTATGTACTTTACTATGTTCTGTACTATGTTCTGTACTATGTTCTGTACCACGTTCTGTACTATGTTCTGTACTGTATACTATTCATTATAACCGAAAAGAAGAATACTATAAACATTAAAATTTGCTAATCAAATCAAAGTCAAAACTTGTTCAGAAATACACAAGCAAATAATTAAGAGAGACATAACTGTCAATTAGTGACACAATTTAGATAACAATCATTTAACAAAAGAGTTAAAAATTGAATTTCTTATCTTCTTTACTGGTATAAACCCGGCAAACTATACTACAAGGTTCGTTTCTTCTACGTTAGGTCAAAAACTAAAAATTATTCAGAGTGAAATTAAGCATTAAGCATATATTACAAAAACAAGATTAGAATAAAAGTTGAAATATACTCGACACACTACTTCGAATATAGTAAATGTGTCTATTAACATTGAGTACCTGTGGTATACATAAATCCAAAATAGATAGTTTTACAAATCATTTGTCATTTTTTCCCCCGCATGTCTTATATATATATATTTTAGGCCGAAAATTTTCGAGTCAGTGGAAGTTTGTGGTTTTCAAAAGACTTATGACAAAGCAAATTGTGTCGGTCACACTTTCATGCCTAAATTTTGCTCGCGGCTCTTCTATAACTATTTGTATACTTTATGTTTTTTTTTCTTTTCTCCAACGAAATCAATAATTCGTACTTGATGAAAAAAAATCGCGATGATACGAATTATAATTAAACTGAGAAAAATAGTCATATCCGCAACTTTAGGGAACTTTAATTATCTGTAAATTCTGTTTTCGAAAAAAAAATTGTGCTTTCCTTTTTTTGCGTATAGTATTTGTAAAAAAAAAATCCTACCATATACTTTCATTCATGATCAGAAGCGTTGACATTCTTTTGCTTTACGAAAGATTGAGTGTCATTAATATTCATGATCGGAATCATTCAAGTTTTTAGAGATTATAAAGAAGCAATTCAAAGATTAATAGTTCTTGGTAATTATTGAAATTTTTTTCACCGCATCCTCGAGAATTTTATTCGAAGAATGCGAACTAGATTCTAAAATTAGAATCGTTTTTTAGAAATAATTTTGTCTAATGTAATTTTCTTCTGCTGTCTAGTCTTAAAATGTAATATATATATGAAAATCACACCTGTTGACTTATTTCGGATAAATTTTTTTTTGTTACCATTTTACATCTGTTTCGATTTATAGAAGCTGAAAATTTTACACACATAGACATAAAGCGTGAAACTCGGTTTATATACACAACTTGAAAAACGAATGATGACTGTGAAATGCACACTTTTTGGATTATTCAACTTTTTTAATGTGAAACGTGACTCGTAGGATTTTTCAAATGTTTCAATATTATAAAACTTGGATGGTTAATTTAATTTTTTTTGTCTTTGCAGACGTTACGGCACAAAATGTGGCGGCTGTCTAGAAGGAATCAATCCGTCGGACCTTGTAAGAAAGGCGAGAGATAAGGTTTTCCACCTGAATTGTTTCACCTGTTTAGTTTGCCGAAAACAAATGAGCACTGGCGAGGAACTTTACGTCTTGGACGACAATAAGTTTGTCTGTAAAGAAGATTATTTATCGGGAAAGCCCCTACCGGTTGCACATCATGTCCACGGACACCATGGTATGTTTAATAATTAACAAATATTTTAATAATTCCAAATCACAAATAATTATGTCATCAGTTAAAATTTATTTTCGAAAACGGTTGTGATTACATTTATATCAAAATATCAACTTTATAAAGCGGTAAAATAAAAAAAAAACATCTCGATTAACTTATTCTCATTTTACATTTTCTGGAAGGGGTGTCCGTAAATTTCTCTTGTCCGACGGAATGTGAGAAAAGTCGACTTTTTCAAGTCCCAAGATCCTATTTCTTTCTTTTTTATTTTCAAGTAAGGGGCGGGCATCTCGAGAAGATCAGGGGTCGAAGAGGGAGACGAAGAAGAGGGTCACAGTTCAACGCGTTCGACGCGAGAAATTTTACGGACCAGGTCATTCTATTCTCAAGCAGAATTTTCGTTTAAAATTATTTTTCCTATGCATATAAAAAAATAATGAAATAATAGACTCCTTAAGTTTTCTAAAAGCGTAAATTTTTATCTAAAATCCAAATGTGCAAAATTAGAGAAAAGCAATGTTTGAATAACAAACAATTTCTGAAAAGTGTTGACGAGTGTCAAAGAAAAAGTTGTATTGTACATATACATGACAAGAAAATAGAGAAAAGAATAGCAAGCTGTGAAAACATCAGGCTCCCCCTCTTGTTCTAAATTTCGTCGCACAAAAAACCAGTCGCAGTTGTTTTATTTGTTAACAAAAATCTTGAAAATTGAACTAATTCAATTTATTCTAATTATAAAAGATATAGATAGATCAAGAGAAAGGAAGATTCTCTTAAGATCTTTATTCTCAAGAACAGGAATTAAAATGTTGAAAAATTGTTTATAGGTGGAGACTCTTTGATGGGTTCAGGCTCAGAAGACGAGGAGGATGATGGCAGTGGCGTTGGTCATCATCATCATCATGGAGGTGTCGGTGGTACTAATTTAGGATCACATAATTTGGGATCTGGAGGTCCAGGAAGTCATGGCGTTGGTCACGCCGGCGATTTGCCTCTCGGAGCTGACTCTTGCAAACAAGAGGATTCCGAAGATCAAGGTAAGTAATGTTAGTTTGCTTTTCTGTTTCTATTATAAACAATATATACATATAATAAGCTATCGAGAGTGTTAAAATCGTGATTAAAAAATCATCCAATAAGTTAAGGATTAATAAAATTAATTGTTAGGTTGAATTTTTTTTTTTTGAAGAATATATATAAAGTGTGTGTAACAGAGGAGCTGTGTAAACACTGACACGTATATATATACCGCACTGAAGGATTATAAAATATGTAGGTACATGCTTCATATTCACTCCCTGCTCTTTTATCGGCATAACAATGAATTGGTAGGTACTCACATAACTAGTACTACTTGGAGCAGGCTGGGGAGTCTTTGCGGTGCGACACTGTCCAAACATTTTCTTTGTCCCGTGGTTAAGTTCTCCCTAGTATAGATTATCGTTCGCCCTATACATTTCAACGAAGAGCTACAATAATCCGATGGGGTTTCGATGTTTCCGAGGGTGCTGTGCGTTGTTAGTTTGATAAAGTTATAAGAAAACCGTCCGTCCTCGTCTACCTGCTGACACGTTTGTTTGTCCTCTGAAAAAGTCATCGTCTTATCCTTTTCTTTTTTTTGATGCTATGACGATTGACAAAAGTGTGACATTGCAGAAAGTTGATCTTCTTTCACGTGTAGAGGAATCACTTTTATGTTTATGATTTTATTCGAGAGAAAAATCGATTCTTCAATGCGAATAACACTATTTTTATATGTATATATTGAACCGTTCGTTGTACACAGTAAAAGAACGTCTTCATTTTATGATGAAAAATCCAGGGCAGTTTAGCTATAGTCGTCATACTTTAATCTGCAACTGTCGACAAGGATCCCACGGATCCTTATTTTGTGGTGATTCATTCTGATGTGTTTTTTAAATGATTTGCGAATTTCTTGCAACTAAGAAGTAACTTTGACCGCAAAGTTTGCAGATTAAGGTGCGGCGAAATATTTGCTTAGGAATTAAAACTGTCCCGCATGTGTTTTGAGACGAGATTTTCTTTCACTGTGCTGTTAATGCAGCAAGTACAGGGACTTAATTTTTGTGCCATCTGTTATAGGTTCTTTAGACGGTGATCCGGAAACTAGAGATAGTCAAACTGAGAACAAGAGTCCTGACGGAGGAGCTGGAGGCGGTAGCGGAGACGGCGGTGCTGGATCCAAAAGACGAGGGCCGCGGACGACTATAAAGGCGAAGCAGTTGGAAATTTTGAAGACTGCATTCTCGCAAACTCCGAAACCCACGAGACATATTCGAGAGAGCCTTGCGAAAGAAACTGGACTTCCCATGAGGGTGATACAGGTACAAAAAGTAGAAACAATCGTTTTAGCTATACTGCAAACTCAAAAAAAAAGTAAATTGTAAAACGTATTGTTTATTATTCTTGCCTTCCTTCAATAGGTTTGGTTTCAAAATAAGAGGAGTAAAGAGCGTAGACTGAAACAATTGACGTCAATGGGCAGGAGTCCATTCTTCGGTGGCACCAGGAAAATGAGAGGATTCCCCTTGAATTTAAATCACGGGGCGCTAGGCGGCGACGACGGGCCACCCCCGGGATTCCCTTACTTCGCGGCGGAGAAATTCGAGTTCGGCTACGGTGGTCCAGTGACGTTTCATCCCGACTTCTTCGGCGGTCACCCACCACCCCATCCGCATGGACCACCATTCACAGGACCTGGCAATCCAAGTAAGTTCCACATAATCACACAACCCAACCTACGCACAAAAAACACTATATATACTGACAAAAATATATAAAGCGCACCAGTACGGAGATGGACCGATATTCGACGTTCCTTGAAAAGTTGCAAATCTATTTTTGACAGGTTTAGATCCTGCGAGTATAGCGGGCATGGCAGCCGCTGCTGCAGTGGCAGGGGAGTATCCACCAACTGGTGCAGGAGGCGGGCCACCAGAATTTCTCACGGGGCCTCCAGGTCAAGGGCCCCAAGCACCCCCAGGCGGCAGCCCTGGCGAGTTTCTAGCACCTTCAGGTAAAAAAAACAAGAAAAAAAAAATAAAACTCGTAAGAATATATATAGGATGACAGGGGCAAAAAGTCTACCGCACGAGGCGATGAGGGGCAGTCCATAAAAATATGGACCCGATTATTATACGGGAACTTGATTGCCATTGTGACCCTCTGCCGTTTCTCACCGCGGAGAATCGACTTCTTGACGTTTGTTTGCGCTCGGGTTGCACTCAAGCAAATCTCTTAGTGAACTCTATATTTTTTAACGATTTAATTACATCCATTATACTAATGTCAACCATAATGATTCCATCTTTTTTTTCAATGTATATACATAAATATTATTGTGCCCACCTGAAACGATTAGGCGCTTTTATTGAATTAATTCGCTACAAATTATTATTTAAATTATCAAAAACTAGCGAAACAACAAATTTTCTTTTCCTTTCTTTACTTTCAAAATTTGCTTTTCCAAATTAGAAAATTGTTAATTGCTTAAAAAATTTAATTTTTCTCACGGTCTTTCATTAAAATGTAATTATTTAAAAATCTCGTATAGTAAATGCCAAAATATTTCTAACAGCACACTGAAAAAAAAATTTATTTGATTCAAATAACCGATTATTTGACTATTATCAAATAAATATTTACTTAAATCAAATAATTTTTATTTTATAATAGTCAAATAATCGGTTATTTGAATCAAATAAATTTTTTTTTCAGTGCAACTTGCGAAATAAAATTCAAAATTTATTTCAATAAAAGTTGGCAAAATTTTCAATTGTTTCAATTTTTGAAAAATATTTTCGGAAATAGAAGTATTTTTAAAAAAATTTATTTTCATTTTTTCAAGAAACAATTTTACGAAACTCCTGAATTTAATTTTTCAAAACTTCAATACTTTTTGTTAAATAACAATTTTAAAACACTTTCATACATATTTATTTTTCCCTTCGGAATTAAAATTTCAAATAATTTCAATGAAAAACCTCATGAAATATGATTATTTCTAAAATTTGCAACTCTAATTCATCCAAAATTCAAGTATTTCTTTACAATTTTTAAATAAAATTATTGAAAAACTAATAATTTTTAAAGAAGAATAATGTTATTAATAATTTTTTAAAATAAAATTTCTAATATTTCTAAACTTTTGCTTCCCTAAAATTTTTCTAGGAATTTAATTAAAATACCTTTTCAAATTTAATTAATTGATAAAATTCCTGTTCTAAAGGTTTAAATATTCAATTGTTTTTTTAAATTTGAACTGAAATTTTTCTTAAATCAATTTCTATCAGAATTCAACTACGAGAATTGAATTATTTGAGTAGAATAATTTTTGTAAATTCATAACATGATATAATTGGAAAAGTATAATTATATTTAAAGACAATTTTTAAAGGGGAAAAACAAAAATTCTTTAAAATATTAAGATTTTAGAAAATTTCCAATATTGTTTCCATTTGTTAAAATTATTATTGAGAATAATTCAAGTACTTACTTACTTATTTAAATATTCAGGTACTTTTTTCTTTATAAAAATTTTAATTCGTATTTTTCAAAAACCTAATTTTTTAAGAATTTTCAAATTAAATTTTTCAAATTTGAATATCTTTTGTAAAATAAACAATTAACTTATTATTGTTCTTCATTCGCTTAAAATTTTGAAATAATTAAAAATTTCAACTGCAAGTCTTTCAAAATTCAATTAATTTTCTAGAATTTTTGAATAATATTATTCAAAATTTAATTTTTAAGGAAGCTAACAAATTAAGACACTGCACTTTTAACACATTTTTTCACACACAGTCTACAAATTAACTTTTCATCTTTTAATATATCAAATTTAAACTATAAAACAAAATATTATAATAAAATCAACGCTAACTTCAGGTGAGGACAGATTATGTCGATTATTGTAATAATAATTATTCAATTTTTTTCAAATTAAATTCAATCAACTATTGCAAATAAAGAAGAAAAAATCCAAAAAGTGGATCTGAAAATTCTCTCGCGCATTTTCTATATACTATAATAAAATGCCTACAATATAAGATTCTGAGTCAAGAATCTTTAAATGATAAAAAAGAATTTTGTAAAACTTTCCTAATCCCACATGGTTGAATAATGAATCATCAACATTAAGTAGCAGATGGTTTATTAAATCGATACAAGACTTTATTTTGAAGACATAAAAAATAACTGGAACGATGTTTAAAATATAACGAAACTAAATTGATGTAAAACAACTAACAACTTCCAATTTAGTAACAATCGTTCCCAAATTGCCATTTTTTTTTCTCTTCCACAAAATTCTTGGAATTTTCCTATAAAATCTCCAAAGCGGAATATTTTGTCCCGCATATGTTATCGTATTTTAATTATCAGTAAAATCTAAAATCCAATTTCCGAAAAAATAAACTTTTTTCTTTCTTAACTCATTGACAATAAGACACTTTCTTTCTATTGTAGGTGGCGGACAAGGAAATCCCAGTGGGGGTGGCAATGGTGGCGGCCCAGGTGGAGGGGGGGCTGGGAGCGGGTTTCCCGAGCCGCACCAGATGCAAAGCGAAGGCCTTGTCTGGTAGGACGTATATTTTTCGTTAAAGTGTACCATCTCGTTTAAAATATTTTCGCGTAAACATTGTTACGATGACGAACTCAAATTTTTCTCCTTTTTTTGTTAAAAAAAAATTGTTTAATAATAATATTTTTACAAAAAAAAAAAAAAACGCGGATCAATGTCTTTATTTCTGTTTATTGTAAAATAGTTAAACCATTACTATTAAGTACCATAATATATTATTATGAATACATTGAGTTTCATTAATGTAACTATATTATTTCAATTAATTTTCTGTTATTATCATTATCAACATTAATTTTACATAAAATATTATATTAATATTTTGACGTCACTCAAACGGGACGTGTGATATTGATTGGTGATGATGGTAATGATAATTATTATTATTATATTATTATTATTATTATTAATATTATTAATTATATTATTATTGATTATTATTATTATTGATTATTATTATTATTATTGATTATTATTGATTATTATTACTGTCATTATTATTATTGTGTATAAATATTCGAAAAATTTATCATGTAACATTGTACAATCCTTGTTATTTAGTTTGAAACGTCCTTGTAGATAAAAAAAAAATGTTACACGCTATAAAACATCAAATTTATTAACACACACACACACACAAACACGGATAAACGTAAACAAAATTAATTTTATTGGTAAAATATGAATAGGATTGTAACGACAATTCAATAAAGGAAGACTTATTAATGTAAATATATTTGACAAACGTAAAGTCACAAATTGATGAAATGGAATAAAAAAAAACTATATGGAAAAGAGAGAAGTATATATACTGCTGATGAATGTACACAACACACTAAACACTTGGCCACGAAGCACATTGAATATAAATATAATTATAATAAACCACGTATTTCCGTATAAATCAAAGTGTAAGTTTAATTATTTCATACCATATCATATATTTTTTTTTGATATTGCGTCTACAAAAGAAAAAATTAATGTGATGTTGTGTGTTGCAAGGGAAGAAACTTATTTTTTGCTTAAACCTTTTCTTCCAGAGTTCGCATACTGTCAAAAAAAATAGTAATTTTTCAAGTCGTCTTTTAGTATAGAAAGAATTTATTGAACCTTGCAGGAAGCAATTCAAATCATCTATATATTTTACACTGCAAATCACAGAATTGTTACTTAGTTAAAAATATGAAAAATTCAAATTTTCAAAGATTTGAATCTGAAACCTTTTCAAAATTTAATTATTTCTAAAACTTTACGCTCTAATACTTTTAAAATTCAATTATAATCTAAAATTTTAACTGAAATCCGCATTTTTAAATCAATTTTTATGAGAAAATTCTACGAGAATTTCATTATTTAAATACAAAAAAAACAATTTATTGAATAATTACATATGTTTCTTAAAAATGAATTCTTTTAAAGAATGGTATGAATCAATTTTTAAATAATTTGAATTCTTTTGCAAAATTTTATTAAAATAGATATTAAAAATAATTAAATTAGGGAAAATTTTTGAAAATAATTGAAATTTTGTATTTTGCCAAGAAATTTATTAAATTTTTTGAAAATAATTCAATTTTAGAGAAGAATTTTATAATTTACAAATAGATAATTGTTAATTTACGCAAACAATTGCATTAAAAATTTTGAATGCAATAATTTTATTCTTATTAAAGAAATTTAATCGAAAATTTATTTAAAATAATATTTAAATTCTAATAAATAAATTGTAGCAAAGGTTATTAAAATAATTAAATTTCTTTGATAAATTTTAATAAAATTTTTAAGAATAATTACATTTTTTGAGGAATTTGATTAAAATTTTATTAAAAATAATTGAAATTCTGCAAATAGCTGTATTATTCATCAAAATAATTGAATTCCTAATAAGAATTTTATTATTTGCCAAAGAAATTAAATACCTGTGAAAATTTTATTATTTATGAAAATAATTGAATATTGTGAAGAAATTTATAAAAAAAATTTGCAAATAATGAAATTCCTATAAAAATGTTATTATTTTTTGAAAATAATTAAAGGTTTGTGTAGAATTTTAGCAGATTTTTTTTTAAATATTTAAATTCTTTTGGAAAATTTTATTAGAATAGCATAGATGATTAAAAATCATTGAATTGAGGAAAAATTTTGAAAATAATTGAAATTTTTCTAAGTATTTTATTAAAATTTTTGAAAATAATTGATATTTCGAAGAAGAATTTAATTATTTCTAAAGATAATTGAAATGTTGATGAGAATTTAAAAAATTTTTTCAACATAATTGAATTTTTGCGAAGAATTTTATTACTTTTGAAAATAAGTGAATTCCTTCAATCATTTGTAATTTCTCTAAAATTATCCAAATTATATCGTATAATTTACGTACTTTACGGATCTTTTTCAACCGAATTACAAAAACGGACTTTTACGGACTTCAAGCAAAGTTACGGACTTTTACGGGATTTACGGACCTAGTTCGAGCCCTGAACTTGAATAGTTTAAACCAATTTAAACTTGAATTAATAACGTGCTTTAAAACCGGTAACTATATTTGTTAATTTAAGAAAAACAGCATAATATATTAAGATCGTGTCTATACCTTAAAAGGCCACCTTAAACTTGTTTCACAACCTAAATATAAATTTCCATTTGTCCATAATTCTTTCCACGTTACTTTATATAAACTTTTTTGAGTATATAATTTTAAATTTTAGTGTTTCAAAAGTATAATTTTAGTTGTGAAAAAGAAGTATAGTTTCTTTCCCTTTAAGATTATAATTTTCCTAAACTTTGTATAATAATATATGTATATTCTATTTATTTATTCAATAATTAACTATTGAGAAGAAAGATTTATTTCTTAAAAAAAATGAAGAACATTGAGAAAAAAAGAATTTGATTGATAGCCAATAGTATTGAAGAATGAGTGTAATCGCGAATCGAGTGCTACTGTGACGGCGTTCAACGTGGTCTAACATCATTAGACAGACGGGTGTTGTTATAGTCCTGGGATTCGGTTTCTGGACATCTGGTCAATTCGATTTTAATGTGTTTTTGCCAGAGGGTGCAGTTTACGAACGGCTGCGAGGCATATAGACTGCGGGATCAAGGCTTGATACATCCCCATATATTCCCGACGGACTTGCCTTGCCTTGCATCCTTCCATGTCTCTAGGAGATTTTATATACATGTTACATGCGTGATCGATTCTCATATCTTGTCAATGTTTGCACATACTTGTTCTCAACATTTTCAATATACAATTCTCGGTGGGTTTTCTTCAGGAAAAAATTATTTTCATTATAAATATATACTTTCGACAAAGAGTAATCATTAAACATTATATATGAAATTAAAGAAATACCGTATATATGCAAAGTTACAATAATGTTGAATTAATTTTTATACAAATGCGTATGAATAAAATAATGGTTCAGTTCTTTGTTTTCTCGAAAGCATCAAATTGATGCCAAAAATTTGGATCCATTTTTATGATCCAGATTTTTGGTTTTAACTCCTTGCCATTTGATATACTTTTAAGTAAACAGTGAATTTCCAAAAATTAAATTCATCATGAATAATAATAATAATAAAATCCATAGTGTTCATAGAGACAAGATAAGGTTTGTTCACAAATATAAAATTCAAGTTGTAGTACAGAGTGCGACAGATGCGCACCCGCCTCTGAACATAGAATGCTCCTCGTAGTCCCTTGAGGATTCTGCAGAGACAAATCGTCCCGAGGGCTCGTTTGCATTGAGCCTAGAGAGAGAAATCCCCTCAAAAATAGGATAAAATCCTTTCGATCCCACTCACTTAAATCGACCCGTTGGAAAAAGCAAAGCAGAAAATTTTCGAAAATAAAAAAACTGGAGCATCAAGAACTGCGCCTATTATAAAAAGAAGATTCATTTATTGCCTCTCAAAACAAATATTTCTTTGTTTATTTATTTCAATACCAAAAGAGTTACTTTCGGTATTGAAATAAATAAACAGTAATATGTAAATTGATTAAAAATTACCATCCTATTTCGCATTTTCACTATTTCATACTGATTCAAATTGAGACAGTAACAATGTACCTGATTCGAAATTTCGGCCCTATTTGAACCTAAATCGTAAGTTTCATCAGTCGTGTAATACATTTGCGGATCATAGGGTCCACAATACTTTGACTCCAAAATGTGTTCGAAATTCGTGGGGTTTATACTAGAAAGGGGAAGCTAAATTTATTGATAGTTGTGTACCCTTCTGTACCCTACTTTTCCTCTACTCATCCTAAAGCCATTAATTCGAAAGAGAAAATTTGGAAGATTTTCCAACCTTTTCACTGTAAAAACACTGTAAAAATAAGCATCTTCAAATACATTATATAATTACTTTAAGAACGATTAAAACATCTTACTTTTCCATCTTCTATCTTAGAAACCAATGCATTTTAAGATGCTTTGAGAATAACTTTTTGCAACCAACTTAAAAGTGACTAAAACAGTATTTCTACTATACTGAACAGTCTATTTAAAATCAAGTCTCAAAAATTAACATTTATAATCCTCTACACAGAATAATTTACAGAAGCAAGTACATATACTTTACTCCTGCGAGATGAAGAATATATAGTTAGAACGCATCAAAAACATAGATATAGTGTTGAAAAAAGAATTATCAAAAACCCCCATCTCTTATCGCAGCATGCCATAACGATATCTGAAGCCAGTCTCGTGCGCCTAAAAAGGAAGGGGGGCTGAAAGGGAGGCCTGGGGTGTAACTAGGAGGGTTCAAGTGTCACAGTCCGACGCGTTTTGAAACTCACGTGTCGACACACGTGTCGTCCAGCGTCCCTTATACATATATAGTTAACTAACCCCGCTTCTCTCATTATGTAAGGAAGACTTACAAATCACGCCTGTTTAATTCATACGCATTTATAGGATGCTGGTGAGCGAGCGCATATAGCTTATTCTTAATATTAAACAGTAAATTTGCCGCAATTAAACTATATTCCACATGTGGGCTTCTGTTCCCCATTTCATGCTTTCATATATATATATAGAACAAATATATATCGGGAGGAATTCTATAGATTTTTACATTGAACAATTTATAAAATACCTATGTTATGCTACATTCCGAATCTGAATCAGTAAAAATTAAAGACTGCGATTTCAAAGTTTTCAGTTAAAATTCACTGACAATTAGTGATTTCAGTGTCAATCAGTGGTTTTTACTTCGATTCTCAAAGAAAGATGACTGATGAATTAAAGAAAACTGGGCCACACTGTAAAAACACTGCAAAAAACAATCAATCATCATTATAATGTATTATAATCACTTTTAAAACAAATTAAAACATCTTATTTTTCCATCTTCTATCTTAAAAACTAATGCATTTTAAGATGCTTTGGATAACTTTTTGCAACCAACTTAAAAGTGACTACCAAAGTATCTTAAAATAAGATGTCTTCTTTTTACAGTGTTGTTAGTCACTTTTAAGTTGTTTCCAAAAAGTCATCCAAAGCATCTTAAAATGCATTGGTTTCTAAGATAGAAGATGGAAAAATAAGATGTTTTAATCGTTTTAAAAGTGATTATAATGTATTTTAAGATGCTTGTTTCTGCAGTGAAAGTATCTTATAAAATAAGATGCCTCCTTTTTACAGTGCACTAGATTTGAAAACTGAAATTGAAATTTTAACTGATTTATATTTAAACTATATGCCACGCACTTTTCTTAAATGTATTAAATTGACAAGAGGATCGAATTGATGCCAAAAATTAGAAGCACCTTTTTACTTGATTTATCGTTTCAATTTGATACTTTGAAGTCAAACAGTGCATTGAATTATCTACTTGAAAGCTATATGCATTTCGTTACATAGGAACTTCGAAACACTTCGCAACTTTTAGAAGCTAACATTCACAATTACGCAGTATATCAAAATATCAATAAAACAGTTAAAAAATATTAATAGCTCATAACTTTTTTTGTTCCAAATTTGACATCCTTGGAAATAGTGAACATATATATAGGTATACACAAACACACAATAGTTGAAAGTAAAACCCTTTTACATTCATGGACTTTATGCATAAATACAACATGACATGTAGAAGAGAGGATATACAATGGGAATGTCAAGAAGTTGTAACAATAAGAACAACAATCGTGACACTTAGAAATATTTTTTCGGTCCCGTTCTATATATGTATATACACTATGTGTATAGTGCTTCCGCTCTATGCGTCGTGTCATCTGTAATTTTTCTTGCGCGAATGAAACTATATATGTATATTTTATACAAATATGTACATATAAATATAATAAACGAGCAGCAGTCATAGAAACGACTGGAGACCTCCTGGTGTTTCAGCATAGGCTTAAGTTAATCCGAAATCCGGATTATCTCAGTCTCAGCTGGTCCAGTTTTACACATTGGCTTCAAATATATATATACAACCGCATACTGTCAATGTTAATATACATTTGAATATTTCTACACGAGAGGAATATACCTACACGTTTTATAAACATTCTTATAAATGCTTTCGACAAATTTTCAAACTACATCACTGTATGAAAAAAATATAAACATTTGGAGCACTATTATCAAAATGCAACGAATTGATACCAACAATTTGGATCGAATAATAAAATGGATCCAAATTTTTGGCATCAATATTATCACTGAGAAAAATGGATAAGTCAGCTTTAATGTCTAGATATTAAGGGTCAATATCTGTGACAGTCAAATACATGAACATCTTAGATGTTTAAATTTAATATCTACAAATATTGGAAAAGACATGTTCAAACATATCCTCCAATTTGTAGATTATACCTGTTACACTTCAAAAAGAAGTATCTTAATTTAAGAGGTTTTGGTAGTCATTTAATTTAAGATGCTCTAAAAAACTTAAAGAAGTATTTTACTTTTCTAAATTAGAAGAAACATCTTGATCACTGTTGAAACGTATAAAGCATCTTAGAAATGAGTAAGATACTTTAGAAAACATCTTATTTTAAGATATAAGATACCTTTCTATCCATTTTACATTTTATTTTAAGATGTCAACGAAGAGACCTATTTTTGCAGTGTAACATATGAGATACTAAACTTTAACATTTAGATGTTATGAAATACCATCTATTCTTAATATCTCAATTAATCTTGATTAATCTTAATTAATTCTTAATATTAAGATTTTTAATATCCAATTTTCTCAGTGTATCCACTTGAGTGTCAATTTGATACTTGTAAGAAAACTGTGAGATAACTTGCAACCTGTTTTTTTAACTTCGAAATCAAGTATATTTAGTTTAATTTTGCCATTGAAACAACGATTTTTTTGACAAATAAGTTTCGCTTTCGTTACATAATATTTGGATGAATTTAAGAACCCAGGCGTGAAGTTTCCTAGGTAAAAATTTAACTTGTAAAAACTATGTTTATTTATAAACGACTGGTTCATAAGCGATCACTGCGCCTCAGTGAACTTTTGGGGGTATAACCAGTTCGCTCCATCGGGTAGATAAGTATTTGCTATTTAAAATACCAGCACCCTTGAAACCCCCCTAAGGAGTTTAGCATCGTGCTCACATCGTTCAAGATAAACTGTTGAGCAGGGGTTGATTATAAACCGAATGCAGGGTGTGTATACTATACAATGCGTGTGAGAGGTGCCTCTGTATTTGTTATTAAGGCAAAAGGAACCCGGGGATAGTGTTTCTCAGTTGGGGGTCCCGTGTATTGTGAGGGTGTGTGTATACTGTATATAGCACACTACACGATGGTCCACAGGCTGGTTTATGGGGGTGTACGATGCATTGTTGTATAAATAGGTTTGGCAAGTTAGGGGTTGCGAAACTTCCCCAAGGGAACTGCACATGTCCGCATCGATTATACCGCCCCTCCGACCCTAGATTCTACCACTGCCCCCCATTTCTATTGCGGAGTAATCGCACCCTCTTGCTTCACTACCCTTCCTATCGCTCTCATTTCTCTCTCTTCACACTTTCTCTCTTTTTCTCTTTAGATTTCGTGATTCCTTCTCTCTCTCTCTCTCTCTTTCTTCTCATCTCTTTTTACGGTGCCTACGCAACATTCTCTTGTGGTGCCACAGGGCATGCCGCTCGGTTATTTTCAAGCCATTTGCTTTGTAAACGCACGCAATCTCGGCAGAGCCACATTTCTTGTCGAATTTATACTCCCATTCATGAGAATGTCGCGCTGTTTCATTTTTGTCACACTGTTCGACTAAAATTGCTGTTCAATGCTGATGCTGACATTATAAGCTACATTTTTTTTTGATAGTTTCTTTCTTTGACATTTGTTCTTTGCTTCTTTGACAAGTGCCGCATGTTCTACATATTGCACCATTTCTCTTCTATACTGAAAAACTTCAGTTAAAACAATAGAAAAATAATAGAAGAATAATAGAAAAATAATAGAAGAAGAATAGAACAATAATAGAAGAAGAGTACCATCTATGTTCAGTTTCTTTTTTCAAACATTGTTTGGTTCGGTTTTCCGACCACCAAGGGTCTATGTTGTGAAACAGAACAATCGTGTTTCTACTTCGACAATCGAAGAGAGTTAAGTGGCTTTCCTCACAGAAGGCACTTGTATCGAGAAAGACCCCTTACAAACATTAAAACTTGCTGTACGGTTACCCCTCCAGATTGTTTCTCTTGACCCAACTCTCTCTCTCTCTTTCTTCTTTGCTTAGCACCCTCAACCTACATATCTATTCCCAATCAACCCTCACTTCGGTTTATGACCTTTCCATAATTGCACTGGTAGGGAATAAACACATTTCTATACGCATTGTAAATGTCAATGCAATGTCTGGCAAGAATGATTTGCCTTAATCGTATTCAGTGAAATTTTTCAAAGATTATGAAACATCTCAGTTGGCAAAAAAATGATTAAGTTGCTTCTCCTCGTAATATGTTCTCGAACGTAATATGTGGTCATTTGATATTTACCCTACTTTGTGATAAATTATTCCTGTGGTCGATTCTTTGAAAGCAAGTTGTCTATACTTACAACACCTGTTTAGTACAAAATAGGTGCAGTGCTTTGTATAGCATACAAAAATACTGGGAGGTGTAAGCTAATAGTGTAGGATCTCAAATAGCGTATAACCTTTTTGATCCGGTACATTGTATGCCAATTTCTGTAGGGTGCTAGGGTGCGATTTGGTACAAGTTTCTCCAAAGGGAGGACATATGGGAGGCGTATCAATCTTTCGCTCTTTGGTTCAAAGCCTTAAATCCATAGCTACTAAAAAATAATACCCATTATATATTGTTCAGTACACTGATTTCCATTTTCACGTCATTTTTTTCTACTATTTTTAATATTTTTAATATTTTATTACTGTATCGAAGTGACAATGGAAAAAAGAATTTCATACATACGTCACGGGAATGATGTGGAGAGGTATTGTGAAACGGGGACCGGGTTGACCTTACGGCCTAGCACGTATGGAGCTCAGACTGCTGGGTCTGACTTCTGCTCTATACCAGAAGGTAACCCTGAATGAGTGGGACCACAGTCCACAGCTTCACAACCTATACTTATCCTCCTACTAATACCACCACCACCACTACCATCTTCTATTACCTTATACTTATTGCCTCTGGCTGGTCTGCCCTACAGGGTCTGTTATTATTATCTGACATTATCTATAATTCCGAAGCGGGCAGGAAGCCCACTTAGGACTTGTGATAGCCCCCGTGATTAAACTCCCTGTACCAACCTACCTTACGTGTGTATATATACATATAGAGGCGAACAAGTATAGTTTGCTTGAAAAGAGTAGTCGCTTATTCGTCACATGTTACTAATATTGTACTTGATGCTATGAAAAATTACATCCTCATACAAGTTCATGTTGTTTTCATTCTCATTAAATACGTGAACAAACAAGCTAGTTCTTACTATAGTAGGTAAGGAACATTTTTAAGTGTACTATGCGACAGAACTTCAACATTGTTAATCCAGATTCTTTTTCTTTAATGTTTAAATATTTTTGGGATTAACTCCAAACATCCGAATCTTTAGTTGCAAATAAGCATTTTTACGTGTTTGGGATTACGACAGATCTTCAACATTGTCAATCCAGATTCTTTTTCTTTAATGTTGAAGATGAATCAAATATTTTTGGACTTACACCTAAACATCCGAATCTTTAGTTGCAAATAAATGAAACACTCTAAAAGAAAAGTCAAGAACCACAAAGTTAGTATTGAATTAAAATACAAAAGTACGATTCAACACTGTAAAAAGAAGGCATTTTATTTTAAGATACTTTGGTAGTCACTTTTAAGTTGTTGCCAAAAAGTTTATCAAAGCATCTTAAAATGCATTGGTTTCTAAGATGAGATGAGTTTTAATCATTTTAAAACTGATTATAATGTATTTTAAGATGCTTGTTTTTGCAGTGAATACCAAAATTGTTTGTAAACCTTTCTTAAACAATTCTTCAAATATGTCTTAAAATTTTTAAACAATTAATATTTAATGAAGTTCGTAACAAAAAGTTCCGAAGGTTGCAGTCAATTTAATTGCAGCTTACGGGGAACTTTCGGCGCTGGCTATATATAGGTATATATAGAGTGAATAAAGAATAAATAGTAGTCCCTTAATTTCCACTCCTTAAGTCCCCGAGGCACAACAGTAGGCACTCGAGTCGATTCAGGATATGCTCTTTTGGTAATATAATCAAGCGATTATAACTGAAAAACCGGATATTAGTTATGACGAACTATACATCATCAATTTACAGAAGGTATACTTGATAAATAAATATATTTGTCTATTTCATAACGTCAGAAACTTGTTTTCTTTTTATGTCTATAACCACACCCTAACTTAGGTCATTTCTGAGATACTTTTGAATAGATAATAAAATTGTATTTCTGTATACAACATACATATAGTAATGATAAATATCTGTGTGCCATGGACCCCTGTTGTCTGTATATAAGAATATTTTGACTGCGAACTATTCAAAATGCTTTTAACATTAATTCAATATGTTTTTAACAGATTTGTTCCTTTTCAATAAAAAAATTGATTTTCAAAAATTGATCTAAAAGAACGAATAACTAAATACTAGGTAACTAGTAACCTAAATACTGTAACATAATGTTTAGAAAAAAAAATGTTTGTAATTGAAAAGAGAAGTTTTCCTAAAACTTTATATATCTGACACTACGTGATATTCAAAAACAAGCTTTGCAAGCACTTGAGGATTTATCCTCACTTCGAATCGAAATTCAGTTTATATATAAGAAGAACACAAGGGTGCATTTTGGGGTTGCTGCTGCATGAGCACTAAACTCATTGCTGTACACTACTGTGTCGAAAACACGCGAGCCTCGCGGGTACCCACGTGGAAACGTCATCGGCAGCTGGGAGGGCCAAAGACTGTTTTCGGGGTCCCAACGTTTTCACCCTTAAGTCACCCCAAGCTCAACCACTAAAACCCTGCAGAGCTTATTTCACGAGCGAACGACCACCCTCCAACTCACACCCCCCTTTGTACACGCTCTCTGCACGCTACGAAAAAGAGAGATAGATAATGTGCAAGAGAGGAGAGTATAAGGGTGCGCCTTATCTTGACCTGTTCAGAGAGGAGGTTTCGATATCATGCTCATAACTTTTGGAATGTTCATAATAATAATTCTAAATACTTGAAGGAATTGATAAAAAAAAACATCTGCATACAGACATTAAACATTAATTTAATGTTAAAAGTTTGTAAGCATCAATAATGGCAACGAATTGATACCAAAAATGTGGATCTAAGAAAAAGTTGATTCAGATTTTTGACATCAATCAAATGGCAACGAATTGACACCAAAAATGTGGATCGATTGAAAAGTTGATCCAGATTTTTGACATCAATCAAATGGCAACGAATTGATACCAAAAATGTGAAACGAATAAAAAGTTGATCCAGATTTTTGATATCAATCAAATGGCAACGAATTGACACCAAAAATATGGATCGAATAAAGAATTGATCCAGATTTTTGGAATCAAGTTAATCCGCACCTTAGTATCAATTTGGTACTTTTAAGGAAACTGTCTAATGATTATAAGTATGTCAACAAACAATCATCAAACAACAAGAGATAATAATCAATTAATACTGTAAAATTTACCAAAAAGTACAAAACATTAACTTAATTAACTTCATAGTTCTTGTAACTTAATAAGTATATACCAACAAACTTGCATATTTAGTGAAAACGCAATATTACGAAATTTGCCAATTTTGACGTTTTCGACAATATATAAACTTTTGGAAAAAATAAAAAATACATATATACAGCGAAGAATAGCGTTATCTGCAGAGTCCCAGGCTGACAGCGTTCGCCCTTCGGGAATAGAGTCGAGATAAGCACGTCCGAAAGCCCGTTTGTAGGGGGTGAAGCTCACCCCCTTCTGAAATGTAAAGAGATCTTGATACGGGCTACCACCGAGGATTGAGCGCCCCGGCATCCCTGCAGATACGTCTCCCACACGGCCTATGTCCTCCATGTAACTTATGATTTAGATTTATCTCCGACTATAGTGACTGATGGCCCCATTTCTCCCGACATATATGAGTCTCTGCCTAGTAGTAAGTATATAGTTTTTTTCACAAGTAAATATCCTTTAAATAATATATGCGTCTCAAGGTTTTTCGTATAGGTAAATCTTTTCGTGTTGAAATATATTTGTCTTCTGTATATATAGCGTACACTCTAAAAATATATGTAAATATTCAGATTTAGAGAGTTTATATGGTACTTGAATTATTTTACTATTCCTAAGAAAGTTTTCATTGTCATTTGCAATTCTCCTATATTGACTATACACGCAGAAAAAAACCGAAACTCAAAGTGAGTCGCATATGAGACTCATTTTGAACTGCAACAAAAATGATACCCTTTCGGGTCATTCTGAGTTTCTAGAAAAAAGACTCAAAATGATCCTTAAGGGGTATCATTTTGTCTTTAAGATAAAATTACAATCACATTGGAAAAACTAAGAATAATTCATAAGAATACGAATTAAAATAATTGTTTTTAATTAATAAACACTATAGAACATTGTCATTTTACTCATTTTGAGCCACTTGAAGTTGCCGATTACTCATTTCGAGTCACTTGAAGTTGTCGATTACTCATTTCGAGACCGACTTCGAAATGAGTTATTATGCAACAAAAATGAGTCGGGTTTTTTCTGTGTAATTGTGAAACAGTTGAAAAAGAAAAGATTCTATAACCTAATATAACTGGATAAATTTTGGTAAATGTTTATCAAGTCAGAAAAATATTAAAGTATAACCTTTACTGCTTTTACAGCAGAACATATTTCTGGTAAAGCATTTTTGGCAACTTTTACTACTTTCGGAGTAAATTTTGGTACGTTCGAA
Source organism: Leptopilina myrica (nomen nudum) (assembly GCA_032872475.1). Classification (NCBI taxonomy): domain Eukaryota; kingdom Metazoa; phylum Arthropoda; class Insecta; order Hymenoptera; family Figitidae; genus Leptopilina; species Leptopilina myrica (nomen nudum). The sequence goes on along the minus strand of CM065459.1, from coordinate 2,075,158 downwards.
GTGGTCCTTTTAAAAATTTTAGTCACATTAACTTCAAACTTACTAAAATTTACTCCGAAAGTAGTAAAAGTTACCAAAAATGCTTTACCAGAAATGTTTCACTCTAAAAGTAAATAATAAAAGTTATACTTTATTATTTTTCTCCGTACAATAAGAGGTCTTAGGAATCAACATGAAAATCAGTGATAATTTTAACAAAGACAGTAGAAATCATATATTTTTTGTTTTCAAACTCCTTAAGTGAAAAGCCTCCCTGAGTATAAGCATTTTTGCATACTTTTACTATTTTCGGAGTAAATTTTGAAACGTTTGAAGTTATGTTTACTAAAATTTTACAAAAAACACTTTGAACGTAGCAATTTTTACTTCGAAAGTAGTAAAAGTTACCAAAAATTCTTTATCAGAAATATCTTATACTAAGAGTATAAGTATAACACTCTGATGTTATACCACTTTTAATTTATTAAAATATTTTACGAAATGACTAGGTAGATATTAATTTTGTGTTAACTTAATATATTTTACTTTTTTGTAAAAACCTTAAGTTTATTTTACTTGTCAATTTTATATTAAAAAATAATTTTCATTGTTTAATAAAGTGGCCTGATGATGGTGTCAAATCAAGAAACCGAAACTTTGCAAAACTAATGTAACATTGTTTCATTTATCACTCTTCCGATAATCGATTTAAAAAGGATTAACAAACTTCAACAACGGAAGAAAAAATCAACTACATATTAAGATACAGATGTTATAGAACTTTTAATTTATTCCTTTTTTTGGATTAAAAACTAAAAACCGACAGTAAAAATTAATTATAGCAATAATTTTACCTAATTCATGTTTTAGTTGATCATTAATAAACATAATGTTTTCACACCACTGTGATTTGTTTCACAAATAAATTTGGTATAGATTAAACGGAACTGTCTGTTTAATTAACCAAAAGTCACAGCCGTAGACTTGACGTGATGGACAGTTGTTTAAGGAAAACAAGACAGGTGGTGCGGACTTTGGTAGACCACAAAATTTTTTCATCTTTTTATACATAAAATAACATGTAGTATAGTGTGTAAAAAAACACAAGTCCACTACATAGAGAAAAAAGAATTATTAACAAACCTAACAAACAAATTTCCTTTGTTGTTGTTGTTATTACAAAATTGTTTGTTATACCTCAACAGTTTTATTGTTAAAATACTATATTCTACTAACAAAAAACTAAATGAATTAACCAGAATAGATTATTATCGTACATGCATACGTCACTTTGGAATAATAAGGTCAGTGCTTAACTCAGCTCCTATATAGTTGGAAAAAAAAACATGTGGTGTTGTTTTCATGGTTGTTATTAAAGGCTATAAGACTTTCTAGGACTCGAAGACCACATGACAGTTTGTCGAAAAGCAGAAACGATCTCGAGTTTGAAAGAAGTTGATGTGGAATAGATGAAGAAGATCGCAACGTAATGAAGCTAAGTGGGAGGGGTCAGGTTGAAGTACATATACAACTATGACTGGCGATGTTTTCGGGGCAGAGCGGCAAAACATGAAGGATTCGTTCTAGGCCAGAAACACTCGCGGAACCCTAATTATCACTCCAGGGGTTCCCCTTTCGGGCAGGGACCCTTCTGGTACAAAACTGCTCGGCAGGGGTCCAAACTCAATGCTCAATTCGCCTAGCTTCTTTTTCATCTTCTCATCTCCTCGCGACTTGATCTTAATCCGCCCACCAAAAACCTTTATATACGTATATATAAGATCAAACTCGAATTCAAGTTTTCAATAAACTATATTCCTGGTGAAGAAGATTTCCTTCTTCAGTGATTAAACTTTAAAGGTGCCTCAACTTTGCTAGAAAGAAAGAACTTGCAGGTTCTTTAAATACTTTCAACAACAAGCATTTCACAGTTTATTTATTCAAGTGAATGGGCAAATTAGTGTTTTGAGTAATCACGCAGGCAGTGGGACGAGGGGGTGATTGGAGATGGTCGATGTTGTCGTCGTAGACTACCCTCGGGTAGTGGTTTGATCGTTGATGTTTTGCCCATAGGAAGCACACTTTGGGTTCCCACGTGCCACGGATCGCGTGCGCACCTACATACAGCCGTCACTCGAAAGGGAATGGTGATAGTCAGGGGTTGCTACAATGGGATTGGGGTAAGGTATGCGGAGGGGAATAGGCGGCTCAGGCAAGAGGGGCGTGGATGTAAAGGGGGAAGGTGGTAGCTGACGGATCCGTGTAGGATGATTGCAGGGCCGACCGCGTGACGGCAACTACTGGGGCTTGTCTCAGCTTGTCTTGACAGACAGCCTGACTGCGAGAACTCCGGTCACGCGCGTGTCTTCAGTAAACTTGAAACGAATATATAGCATATAACCCCCGTAAAGGTCCCATCATCATCATCATCATCATCGCTCCACGATTAACTTTGTCTAGATTAAATATTCAATACCGCGCAACATCTATTGTTTTATATTTAAATCCTGATTTAAGGCGTGACTATAACACTTAAAAAAATTTCCCACATATATATATATATATGAGTTGTGAATTTATGAAACACCAATTTTTCGACTGCATTTATAAACATACGAAAGGTATAGTTCAAGTTTTGTGTTCTTTTTCATCAACATAGAGTATATATATATAGTCAATGGCTGGTCGAGTGCTGCTGAACGGGGACTTTGGGAGAAGGGGTGGTTGGTTATGGTGCTTTAATGAACCAATTTAAATGCATGCGATGATCAGTTTGGCCTCTGAGCCCCTCTTCTTCTTCTGTGGCTCTCTCGACAACGCGCGGCTACTTTTGCGCTGCGCCCGCTGAACCAGAACTTGGCGAATCGCGAGGAAAGCTTCATCTCCATTTTTTAATCGAAACTAAATCACTGCTTAAAAGCTCTAGAATTTTACAGAATGGGCCCCTCTCTATTCTTTTTGCTATTAGGGGTTGCACACACTTTTCTTATTTCTTTCTTGGAATTGACAAAACCAAACTAGAAATCTGAAATGTTGACTAATATATATGTTTGTTAACAGCCAATTTTCGATGTTGTAAAAATTCTATTTGGCATAATAAGAGAATTTCACAGGAGGCGGAAATGGAAACCACAGATGTCCTTCACAGCATCACACAAGTAGAAATACATATATAGCTATAGCCATCAACATAAATTTGATCAAGCTCCATGGACGAAGGTGTGACTGTGACGCATCCGAATCTACGGGGTGTTTGGACCCCTACTGCACCTGACGGAATCATTGATTCGGGTTACGAGCACTGCAAAGCCTATACATATAAAATAAATGTTGTGACCCCGCCTACTGAGATCTCCTGCCATGAAGTGACACCTTTTGTACTTCTGCGCTATTCAAGACAATCGCTTATAATTACAAAATCCACAGCCTCTTAAAGGACAAAACATGCGTTTTCAACCATCACCTAATTCTTTTTACCAACTTTGTTGATATTCAGTTTTAACTACAGTTTTAACAATAGTTTAAACTTTAGTTTTAACTATAGTTGTAACTATAGTTTCAACTCACATTATACGATCCAGAACATATTATGTAATACACCCATTTTTACCTATTCTCAAAATCTAATGATTCAGAAATGAAGTACACACTTCTTTTTTGTTCAAAAAAATGCTTTAATGCACAAAGTATTTCGAGTCATTCTTGAACGTGGAGAACAAGCGAAAGTGATGAAAAGCCTTTCGATATGCGCCCCTGGAAACTTTTGATTTTCACCCTGGCCTTTTGCAGGTGCTGCATAACAGTCACTGCAGAGTCACGGAGATGAAATTTAGTGGCGAGGCACTAAATTTCTCAGGTATTCCAATATATTCCGCGGTGCGTATCTATACCTGTTCCATACCTCATGGTCCACGGCGAGCACGCTCGACTTAAAAGAAAAGGTATAAAATGAAGGTGGGCGTTACCACCTAAGTTATTAATGGCTTTGACTTGGTTGCTATGGATATCCATAAGTCTTTGGCCCGAGATGCCCGCACATTGCTATGGACTATACGGACTCCTCCTGCAGATAGACAGATGAAAGCAACATCTGAGTCTTATATGGGAATCTAATGATACAATTGCGAAAATTAACAAATTTCCACTGTCAGAATCATCATCCTACAGAAATTCGCTAGGATCCAGCGAGAATTTGTCAAATGTGATCAAAACAACAACTTACAAGTGTTGTTGTAAATAACAAATGACTTCTGTAATGTCGAACACATTTTGCTCCAAAAACTCACTTGGGGAACTTCATTTGTTTCTTTATTAGAGCAGAAAAAATTTACCCCAGACTTGATTACGATATCAGCTTTGTTTTTGCGCAAAGTACCTATTCTCTGCATTTCTGCTCTTTGTTATCGAATTTGTCCAAATGAATGAAGTGAATATAATCCCGATCAGAAATAGTCTCGGGAAAAGGATGAAGCGTAATGAAAGAAAAGAAGAAAAAAAGTACAACAAATTGACCGCTGCCAGCGGGAAGTCCCCTCCCAACAGGGTGCCTCTGCCCAAAAAGCTGGTCTTTTTTATCTTCGCTCTTCCTCTTTTCCAACCTTTTTTTTTTATCTCTAACTTATTCAGTCTTCTTTTTCGCTCTCAGTCCTCGCACTCGTCTCGATGTGAGACAAATGAGCAGCATTCATCTCTGTCACCTGTCCGTCAGTTTGCGTCTAACTTTTTGGCCTAAGGCGTAAAACCATATCATAAAGAAGAAAATACAACTGAACTTGAAACAAATATAAAATTATTTTTTTTTTAATAAAGCACTATGTTTATTATAATAAACTAAGCGTATATTAAGAATATAGATTAAACAAGCAAGAAGGACTAAAGCAAGATGAAGAAGAAGTTAAGAAAAATTTGTGTGTATACAAATAATTTCTGCTCTGAATTGGCAGAAAGTGTATATTTTTGTTTTGAATACATTAAACATAGACTTGACATGAGTGAAAGGGAATCTATCATCAAGAAAACACCTGGACCGTTCGGTCCCTGATGAGGGAATTCCCCGATGAAACCCAAGGAATCATTCGAGGAGACGAGTGTCAAGATGACTTCAAGATTAGTTCTGAATGTATATATTTTCGGGTGTGCCTTTGTCACTTAAAGGCATCCGGAATTTAGATCCGGAATTATTGTCTCGTGAAAAAAAAATTGACTCATGTTGAGAGAAAAACAATAAGAAGCTTATCAGCTTTTCTTTTCTTCTATACAAACCTTATTTTTGGGTTATTCTAAACAGTTCGTTTAAACTGAATAGTATTTGAATTCTCACTTAATTTAAACAACTTTTAATAAAATCATACAAAAAACTAGCATAGTTTTAGCCAATCTTTAGGTACCAATCTTTAGTATGAACCATATTAAAAGTTGATACCTTACGATTGAATAACATACACAAAAACATTGTTTTCCCTATATATGAAATAAAAATTTCACAACGTTTTAAAATTCAAAAACAAAATTTTAAAAATCCTTGAGTATATACAGTAGAAAAAATTGTTTTCTAGCCAAAATAAATACTTATTTTCGTTTGCCTTACGGAGTACAAATTAATATTGCGCATATCTCATCAATTTCCCCAAGATTAAAAAAAAAAAAATTTCCAGCTTTTTCTGATGTTTAGTTTCATAGCTGGTGGTCTCCTCTTTGTTCGTGGACAAGTAAAGATTATTAATATCACTTGGAGCTTTATGCTTAACACCGTAGACCGTCTTACGCAATACAACGGAAATCGATGCTTTCAAAAGAGAAAAAAAAGCGAGTTTTATGACGCTGCTCTGGTTTTTACGATTTCCTTCATTGACTCAAACTGCGCTTAAGTCCCTCATTAAACAAGCTGCGGATGCGCTAAGGCCCTGAAATCGCCAGAAGTTTACCAAAGGTAAAATATAAAGGTTCTAAATTGGTTCTATCCTGCGCGACCTACTATTTATTCTGTGTAGTAAATTAAAATTTCAAAAAATCACTTGGCCTTATGTAACACAAGTTATACAGAAGACTGCACTGCAAAAATAGGTGTCTTTTTTGATATCTTAAAATAAGATGTAAGATGGCAAAATGGTGTCTTACATCTTAAAATAAGATGTTTTCTAAAGCGTCTTACTGATATTTAAGATGCTTTATACGTTTTAGTAGTAATAAAGATATTTCTTCCATCTTAGAAAAGTAAGATACTTTTGTAAGTTCCTTAAAGTATCTTAAATTAAGATGTTTCTGTTGCAATAAGATGTTTAGCGATAAGTTACTTGAGAATCGTAAGATGTGCCATAAGTGTAAGTTACTAAAAATTAAGATACATAAAGTGTTTTCCATAAGAGCCTATAGTTAACCTCAAAACTTTTTGCCCCAAAAATACCACAGAAAATGTGTACGAAGATACTTTTAACATCTTAAATTAAGATGTTTCAAGTAACTGAAAAGTGTCTACCAAAACATCTTAGAAATGACTACCAAAACATCTTAAATTAAGATACTTCTTTTTGCAGTGTGATAGCGATACCTGATTATTATTATAGTGTTTGTTTTATTACCGAACTCCTATTATAAATTTATACGCAGTTCTAATTTTTTAACGAACTCTGATGTTTTGAGAAATGACTTAATTTATAATATACGGGTCGGTATAAATGTTTTACGGGACGAAAATTTTTAAGGTTGGAAAAAGAACAGGAGCCTTAAACTATTAGTCCCGAAGCTAACACAATTTTCTTGATAGTATCAAATTGATACTAAAGTCGATCAAATTTATGTCAAAAATTTTCAAAAAACAAATATTTTATTTGATCCACGTTTCTGGTATCATTTCGTTGCCATTTGATACTTTTACAGTAATTGAAAGTAACTTGAAATAAATTGCTAAATGTATGCTATTTTTCAAAGTTTGCTACGCTAAAGTTGACTAAACATTATTTAAAAATTTTTAATTTATGAAAAATTTTTAAAAGAGGGAAATATTTAATTTTTTAGAAATCATTGAAAAACTGTGGAGACATTGAAAGATTTTTTTCAATTTTCACGAGCCTCGGGACTGAAGATTAAATTTTAGAGTTAAAATTTTTTTTTAATGTTTGAAACGAACGTAAAAGTGGAAAAATTAATTGGGTGCTGATAACATGAGTGTCATTTACAACTTAATTTTTGAAGAGGGAATAAAATATTTATATAATTATAAATATTTATAATTAAATAAATTATAGAAGCCTTAACAAAGTCTTTACAATTTCTCACTGGGGCTTTTCGAATTGACTTCGGTAATAATTATGAAGAGCAACTGACACACAAAATGCTTTTCCTAAGAAATTTCTTCGAAAAAGTAAAAAAAATTCTAAACATTTCGGAAAAATGTTTCAATCTGTCTAAATTTTGACAACATTTTCAGTAAAATAGATCCATAGGAAAAAAAGGGTACGGAAAAAATCATAAAATAGATTTTTGTAGTAAAGGAAAACCCTTGGCTGGTCATCCTGATGTAAACCAGATGTAACAAACCTTTCAAAAACAATTTTTTCAGAAACAATTTTTTTTTGCTTAAAAATGAAAATATGTTATGGTCTGCGTATTGTCAATTTTATAAAATCTTACATATTCTTAACAGAGCTCACTTATTTAAAGAACATTTGAATTTTTAAACTTACATATTGCTTATTTGTCAATAACTTCACGAAGAGAAAGCATTGTTACATTGTCAAGAAGATTGTTAATATAGCACTAACAAATTATTTTGTTAGTTTAAATTATTTTGTTGCCCTAACAATTCAAATTTGTTCTAATAACAATAAATTCGTTGAGGTAACAAATAATTTTGTAACAACAACAACAAAAATTTGTTAGTTCTATATATTAACAATTATTTTGTAAAAGTATTTCACAATTTGGGGAAAAAGTGCAACAAACCGAAATTTTGGTATAAAAAATACTAAACTATAAAAAAACTTATGTGAAATTTAGTAAATTAAAATTGAATTAAAATTATTGATATATTTGATATAATTATACTAAATTCCACATAAGCCTTTTTTAAAGTTTATACTACCGGTTAAAATTGAGAGACCACACATTTTCAGGTGAATGAAAAACGTTTCAAAACACAAAATTTATGGAAACTAAAATTTTTTTCTGCATTTATATTTTGAAAGATGATAAAACTTTGAAAAAAAAGAAGATATTTTAGAAGTAATTTAGCCAATATTTAATTTAGATATTTTTAAAAAATCGTCATTTTCAATGTTTTACAAAAATTCTGAATAAAACTAAATTTTGGAATTCCTATTATTATTTAATTATTCACACAATTAAACAAAAAATTTTAATTGAGTTAAAAATAACGAAATATATAACTTTAATTGTCAGGAAATTTTATAAAATCTCTTTTAGAAAATTGAATTTTTTGTATTTGATCATTAAACCCAAAAATGTCATTGAATTGTTTAAATTTTAAAATACTCGTTTAATTATGAAAAATTCGAAACAAAACTAAATTTTTAAATTCCTTTCATTTTTCATTTTTTGTCTATACTTTAAAATAACTGTGATACACTTCAAAGAAAGATATGTTATTAATAATTTACTTGAAGAAATTTTTTTTTGTCTTATGTAATTAGATAAAAATTTATGAACACAATTTTATTTTTGGTCCTGGAATTTTTTAAAAAGTGGTCTGAAAAACCTAAAGAAGTCATGAAATTTAAAAATCCATGTTTTGTGCGACAACCCTGAAACTTTAAAAAAACTTATGTGAAATTTAGTAAAGTTGTATTAAAATTGAATTAAAATTCTCGATATTTTATATAATTATATACTACACTGAGAAAACGATATATTGGATTCAAACATATTTTGTTTAAATCAAACTTAAAATATTTTTGCCACACAGTCAAACGCATATTTAAGTTTAATTGAAACATATTTTTTTGTTCATTTAAAAGAAATAATATATTTAATTCAAACTTAAGTTGTGGTTGATTTTAAAATATTTGTAACCAACTTTTAAGTTTGAATCGAACATAAAAATTTTTAAACATTTTTTGTTTAAATTAAAACAAAAAATATGTTTAAATTGAATATAATTATTGAAACAAATAATATTTTGTAATCAAAGCAGAAGACATTTTTTATATATTGGGATTAAACTTACAAACTAATTTCAATTAAACGAAATCACTTAAAATTATTTTTCTATTTAAATGAAGTATGTAATGTTTTCTCAGTGTAAATTCCACATGAGTTTTTTTAAAGTTTAGTATTTTTTATAACAAAATTTCGGTTTTGTTGTACTTTTTCCCCCAAACTGTAAAATACTTTTAGAAAATGTAATATACATTTTCTTTCAGTGTACTTGTCAAAAATTTAGCAGTAATAAACGTGTATAGTAATTTAACTTATAATATGCGGTACATGCGCCGAAAACACGCACTTGTTCATAGTGCATGAATTTTTAACTATTTTCAACCGCGTACACTGAAAGAAAATTTATATTAAATTTTGTAAAAGTATTTTTCAACTCAGGGAAAAAGTGCAACAAACCGAAATTTTGATACAAAAAATACTAAACATTAAAAAAACTTTTGTGGAATTTAGTAAAGTTATATTAAAATTCTTGATATTTGATATAATTGTACGAAATTCCACATCATTCTTTTTAAAGTTTGGTATTTTTTAAATAAAAATTTCGGTTTGTCGCACTTTTTCCCCAAATTGTAAAATACTTTTACAAAATATAATATACATTTGCTTTCGCAGTGTAAATAAAATTGTTTTGATAAATTTTGAACTATTTAAGACAAAAAATAAAATAGCCTTTAAGTTTAAATTATTAATAACATAAGTTATCAATTCTGAATTTTACAAATTAATTAAAATTTAAAGTTAAAATTTCGACATTATTTGTGATGCACTCTACCAAAGAAATAAATTACCTAAACGTACGTACCTTAGAAGCTAATCGTTTTAAGTTTAAATTTCTGTTATTTTTAACTAAATAAAAATTGTTTGTTTATAATTTTGTAAAACCATGTTTAATTTTGAATTAATCAAAATTAAATTTGCAATTTTAGTTGCAATGAAGATTTAAAGTTTCTAATATTAGTTGCGCGTTTATATTGGGAGTTAGTCCTCTTATTGTAATAATTAATAATAATTAATTAATCGCAACAATGTTGCAACTGAAAGTAATGATACAGTTACTACTGGAATGATTAAAATTTTATAATTCATTAAAAGTGGAGCAAATAATTTCGAAAAGAAAAGCATCGATTATGGCAGGAAACTATAACGATAAGATGATAATTTTTCCAATTTGCAATAATCAGGTGAAGAATATTTCCACTTATGTGCGACTTTTTAAACGAATAGACAACTAAGCGATAAGAGAAGGAATTAGAAAAGAAAGTGATGGCAAAAGATTTATAAACTATAAGTGTATCGTATATGGGACTGCGTTCGGGAGCAATCTGCGTGAGCCCTCCTCTCTCCTGCCCACTCTCTCTCTCTCTCTCTCTCTCCTAACCACCTTGTTCTTCAATGTGCCGTACCACTTTATTTTTTAATGTTTTTCAGTTCTTTTTTCACTGTTTGCCTTTATTCTTTTTACTGGTCCGGTGCTTCTCATTTCGTAGACTACCAAAAGCCAAGCCAAAGCCAAGGCAAAAGCAAACCGAACGAAACGAGCTCTCTCTCTCTCTCTAGGTTCTCTCATTCGATCTTCGCTCGCTCGCTCACTCCTCCTCCTCCTCCTTCACCAGCACCTTCAGCATGAGCTAAGCCTCTCTTCTTTCTCAGCCACCTCTAGTTCTGTCTCTCTTTTTCTCCCTCACTCTCTTTACTCGTTATCTGCTTGTCTCACTTTTACCAACGAGTTTTCTGAATTTCCTCTTTCTCTCACTCTGCTCGTGTATAACACAGTAATGACTCCATCTCATTCTAATTCTATCTCGTGGACTCCCCTTCTCTCTCACTCGAACAACCTATCAACTCGGAGGGTAGACGTTTGTTCCGGACGACGATTCTCTCATCCCATCGACCCACGTTCTTACACCGATATGGCATGTAGCCTTTTCACTGTGGTCGTATCCCTCAATACATGCACGCCAAGGCACATAGCGGGTGAGCCTCTAATCTCGCACAAGACTCATTTCCAATTTTTCCAAATTTTTCAAACACTGCAATTAGACCAAAAATTTTATTAACATGGTTATTACATTCAGTTGGTATAGTAAATAAATATTTTCCCTTACGAGACTGTTTTTCAAATTTAAAAAAAAAATTATTTTTCATCTAAACCTGAGAGACTTCATACATCTAAACGTAAATCATTTCATACTAAAGACATAAAGATGGGTGTAAAATCATTGACAAACGAAAACAAACCTTTTTTCTTTATTTGCCAAGTGTGCAAAAATTGATGAAAAATTTCCCTCTCTGCCAATTGTCTTTTATTTCCTCCCCTTTCTTGTTCTCTGAATTATCTCTGAATTAGTAAACCATAAATTATGAACCATTATTAAACCAAGTTAAAAAAATTAAAAAAATTAATTTTTTTATTTTTTCCAAACATTGATAAATTAGCACTGGAAAGGTTTCGAGCTACTCGGCTACTCCCTGCTACTCGATACTAATTGTAAGTTATAATATCGAGTCACCCGGTATATTAACGCACATAGAGCCCCGCAGTAGACGGAGCTTTGGGCCGCCGCTAGCTGCGGGCGTCCGGAACCAACGTCTATCCTCTCATTTACCATTTGGTATAGATAGGTACCTATATACATGAGCACTGGGCACAACTCACATATATCTGGTGCCTCCTCTATATATATATATATGTATTATTTTTCTCTACATATAACAAGCAGAAACGCTGTGTACAGATATTCCACATATCCCTTCTCTTTTCTCAGTAGTATATATCCCTCTTCCTCTATCAGTCAAAACATCCTATTTCTCTTCCTCTGTAATTTAAACATTCATCGCCTCTCTTTCTCACATATGAATTTACGCGTATATATTTGTGTGTAATATTTACATACAATTTAGTTGCACATGTTGACACGAAAATAGTAAATGATGTATATAAGAGCGAAGACGCGAAGGTGATAAGAAATCAATCTTCAAAACGCAGTAATTGCAACCAAAGAAGAGAAAAATTGTTTCTCGCGCATTTTTCAAAAAAAAAAAAAAAAAAAAGTTGCACATTGATTAAATGTATCTAATTGTTATTTACTCTACACTGAAAGAAAATGTATATTATATTACAAATTTCTATCATTTTCTTAATTAATTATTATACAAAAAGAGGACTAACTCCCAATATAAACGCGCGCAACTAATATTAGAAACTTTAAATCTTCATTGCAACTAAAATTGCGAATTTAATTTTGATTAATTCAAAATTAAAAATGATTTTAGAAAATTATAAACAAACAATTTTTATTTAGTTAAAAATAACAGAAACTTAAACTTAAAACGATTAGCTTCTAAGGTGCGTTTAGGTAAGTGTGTATCACAAATAATGTCGAAATTTTAACTTTAAATTTTAATTAATTTGTAAAATTCAGAATTGATAACTTATGTTATTAATAATTTAAACTTGAAGGCTCTTTTATTTTTTGTCTTAAATAGCTAAAAATTTATCAAAACAATTTTATTTACACTGAAAGCAAATGTATATTAAATTTTGTAAAAGTATTTTACAATTTGGGGAAAAAAGTGCAACAAACCGAAATTTTGATATCAAAAATACCAAAATTTTAAAAAAATGATGTGGAATTTCGTACAATTATATCAAATATCAAGAATTTCAATATAACTTTACTAAATTCCACAAAAGTTTTTTTTAAAGTTTAGTATTTTTTGTATAAAAATTTCGGTTTGTTGCACTTTTTTCCTGAATTGGAAAATACTTTTACAAAATTTAATATAAATTTTCTTTCAGTGTACGCGGTTGAAAATAGTTAAAAATTCATGCACTATGAACAAGTACGTGTTTTCGGCGCATGTACCGCATATTATAAGTTAAATTACTATACATGTTTATTACTACTAAATTTTTGACAAGTACACTGAAAGAAAATGTATATTACATTTTCTAAAAGTATTTTACAGTTTGGGGGAAAAAGTACAACAAAACCGAAATTTTGATATAAAAAATACTAAACTTTAAAAAAACTTATGTGGAATTTACACTGAAAAACCATTATATACTTAATTTAAATAGAAAAATAATTGTAAGTGATTTCGTTTAATTGAAATTAGTTTGTAAGTTTAATCCCAATATATAAAAAATGTCTTCTGCTTTGATTACAAAATATTATTTGTTTCAATAATTATATTCAATTTAAACATATTTTTGTTTTAATTTAAACAAAAAATGTTTAAAAATTTGTATGTTCGATTTAAACTTAAAAGCTGGTTACAAATAATTTAAAATCAACCACAACTTAAGTTTGAATTGAATATATTATTTCTTTTAAATGAACAAAAAAATATGTTTCAATTAAACTTAAATAATGTTTGACTATATGGCAAAGATATTTAAGTTTGATTTTAACAAAATATGTTTGAATCAAATATATATCGTTTTCTCAGTGTACTATATAATTATATCAAATATCAAGAATTTTAATTCAATTGTAATACAACTTTACCAAATTTGACATAAAATTACAAGTATACACTGAAAAAAATGTATATTAAATTTTGTAAAAGTATTTTACAATCTGTGGAAAAAAGGCAAGAAACCAAAATTGTGATATAAAAAATACTAAACTTTAAAAAAAGTTATGTGAAATTTAGTGAAGTTATTGTATTAAAATTGAATTAAAATTCTTGATATTTGGTATAATTATACTAAATTCCACATAATTTTTTTAAAATTTTGGTATTTTTTATATCAATATTTTATTTTGTTGCACTTTTTCCCAAAATTTTAAAATACTTTTACAAAATTTTATGTACATTTTCTTTCAGTGTACGGATCTGGAATTTTTTTAAAAATGATCTGGAAAAACTGAAAAAGTCATGGAATTTTGAAATCTATGTTTTGTCACAACCCTGTAATAATTTTACTGACAATCAGTGAAGTTTTATTAATTGTTACAGTAAATTTTACTAATTGCTTATAGTGTAGAATTCTACTCATTCAGATTTAGAAAGATAATTGCGCTATATTCATAAACAATTCTTTTAAATGAAAATTTGTTGAAATAAAAACTGTAAAATTATCCTAAGGACTCTTTTTAATAAAATCTATAGGGAAAAATGCGGTCAATTTAAATATTTTACGAAGAATTTGCTGGAAGAATTGTAATTTTTTTTGTGTCGCGGTTCAAAATTTTTTTATAAATTCAGGTTTCTTATTGTCATAATGTTATGTTTTATAAGTTAAGTCTTAATTTAATGTTTATAACAATTAACAAAAAAACTCTTTCGATTTTTTTCTTATACATAAAGATTTTAATAAATTCAGGTTTCTTATTGTCATGTAATGTTATTTTATGTAAATTAATTCTTAATTTAATGTTAATAACTATAACTGTAACTATAACTATATAACTGTCAATAGCGATAACATGAAATTAACAATTTTTTTTATTACATAAAAATTTTGATAAATTCAGGTTTCTCATTGTCATAATATTATAATATTTTATAACTTAATTCTTAACTTAATGTTATTAACATTAACATGTGGTTATTAACATTGAATTAAGAATTAACTTTTATAAAACATACCATTTTGACAATAAGAAACCTGAATTCATCAAAATTTTTATGTAACAAAAAAATTGAAAGAGTTTTTTTGTTAATTTAATATGTTTATGTTTAATTCGGTTCAAAATATTTTTGAGTATATAAGATATAGCCATATGCTATTAAAATTATCGAATACTTTTTTTTGTTACAGATATATTTCATTTGAGTTTTGACTGCATGAAAACAGTACAACATTCCATGACAGATGTTCAAAAATGGACAAAAGAAGAGAAAAATAATGCGAACGATTGAAAATTGAGTTAAAGCTAAAAGCCAAAAATTGTAAATATGGTCCACCTCTCCCGAACACATGTGCGGCCATCTTTTCGGAACATCAGACAACAAATTGAATTTCTAAAAAACCAAATTTCAAGAATCATGACTGTTTATAAAAACCATACCTTGATTTATAATTACACATTTATTTTTAAAGAACCTAATTTTGAAATTTCAACATTAACGCAAAAGAAATATACCCTTTAATAAAGTAATTATAAAGAATACATTCAAGAAATTGATACCATTCCCGACAACACGCGCAGATGCCAGTGTAAAAATGACAATTCTTCATAGTTAGAAAAAAAAGATGACATGACAACACGAAAGAAAACAAGACAAGGCCAATTCTGTGCACGTGTGTATATGTTGTCGGTGCGCAATGGTCCGTGAAACCTGACTGGCTGACGCTGACGCTCAGCTCAGCTCCTCACACTCGAGAGGGATGCAACCATGTCAGCTATGTTAATTAAACGCGTTTCTAGCCCCCACATATAGGAAATGAGAAAAACAAAAGGGGCTGGGATCGAATAAAAAAAAAAAAAAAAAAAAAAAAAACAAGAAGAAAAATGTGGTCTAACTTACGTCCCGTTCGAAGAACGCGCCCGCCACACGTCTGACAGTTGCAACACTTTTCCTTTTCCAGCGGAGCCGAAAGGTCTCTCTCATCATCTGTCCATCAGGAAAAAAGCCAGCTCCTTGACATATGACAGAAGTGGATTATTGCTTCTCATCTACAAAATATCGAGAATTTTAGGTAAAACTCTGACAATCAATGTCTTTATTATATATTTCAGAAAAATTGATCTTAACACTTCACGGAGAAAAAAATTATTTAACTATAACATAAGCAGTCAAATAATTTCAAGTGATTACACTGAGAAAACGATATATTTTATTCAAACAAAATATAAAATATATATAATATATAAATCAAACATAAAATTTTTAAACATATTTTTTCTTTATATCAAAACAGAAAATATGTTTGAATTAAATATAATTATTTAAACAAATAATATTATTGAATCAAAGTAGTAAATATTTTTTATATATTTGGATTAAGCTTACAAACCAATTTCAACTATAAACAAAATCCTTTAAAATTATTTTTCTATTTAAGTTAAGTATAATGTTTTCTCAGTGTATGTTTAATTGAAATTAGTTTGTAAGCTTAATTCTAAATGTATAGAAAATATTTACTGCTTTGATTCAAAAATAATTTTTGTTTCAATAATTATTCAAACAAAAATTATTCATATTATTATTATTCAAACATATTTTTTGCTTTGGTTTAAACAAAAATTATGTTTAAAAACTTTATATGTTTGATTCAAACTTAAAAGTTGATAATAAATAATTTGAAATCAACTATAAATTATGTTTGAATTAAATCTATTATTTCTATAAATGGACCAAAAAATATGTTTGAATTAAACTATATTAAATTAATTTGACTGTATATATAGCAAAGATATTTTAAGTTTGATTTAAACAAAAAATGTTTGAATCAAATAAATTGTTTTCTCAGTATAGATAGAATAAAAATTCAATTAAAATGACAGCTATATAAAAAACTTTCATTTAAGAAAAAAGAATTTCTTCTTTGAAAGAACAAAGTTAAAAATATTTACAAGCAGAAAAAATATACATTTAATTTTGTAAAAGTATTTTACAAATTGGGAAAAAAGTGCGACAAAGCGAAATTTTGATATCAAAAATACTAAGCTTATAGAAAAACATATATGAAATTTGGTATAAAGTTTACATTATAATTTCACTAATATATTTTTGATATTAATTGAAAAAATTAAATTTCACATAAGTTTTTTTTAAAGTTTAGTACTTTTTATATCAAAATTTCGCTTTGTCGCACTTGTTTTCCAATTTGTAAAATACTTTTACAAAATTTAATATTTTCTCTGCTTATAGGAAAAATTTTCTCTGTTTCAAAATGAACTTTTTTCTACAAAAGTTTCAAGTTTACAGTTAAAAAATGTGGAAAATTCCCTAAAATAAAATATTATATATACATAAAGATTGCTACTGTAAAAACTTATAAAAAATAAACAATTATATTAGCTAAAATTTTACTAAAAAAGTAGTAGTAATTAAAAATTAAAGTAGTAATTTCAGAATTAGAACAATTTCACTAAAAAATAGTATTTTTTTACTAATTTCAGAATTAGAACAATTTTACTAAAAAATAGTAGTATTTTACTAATTTCTAGTTTACTTTTTTCCTTTTCGCATTTAGCAAAATATTACTATAATTTTTAGTAAAATTTAACTAAAATGTTTTAGTTCCATTCCATCACTGTATAGTCCTGCTAATTGTTAGTAAATTTCTACTAATAAATTAGTGACAACTATTAATTAGTAAAATTTCACTATTTGTTAGTAAAATGATTTCTAAATCATTTGGTGAAAGACTTTTCGTCATTTCATTAGTAACTAATTCAGATTTAAAAAGTAAAGTGAAGCAGAAATACAGACTAATAAGTCGTACATTTATTGAGATTTTGATTAATATAATTTTTTTTGCTTCATCATAATTTAAAAAAAAATTGGTTAAAAATTAGCGATAAATTAAACATAAATTAATAAATTTAAATAAATTAAATTCAAGTTTCAAAATTTTAAACTTTGGATAAATTGAAAATTGTAGATCAACTGAATTTGAATTTAATAAAAAAAACAAGAAAACTTCAATTTTAAAATGTTATAAATATTGACGAATTAAATTCACAGCCAACTAGGATTTTAATCGATGAAAGTCTTAATAAATAAAAAAAATTTTTAAACAAACTAAAATTAACATTTTTTTGTCCTGCCGTAAACTTTTTTTTTGTTTCAGCGATTCACACTCTGAATTACCATTATTTTTATTCCAAAACCAGAGAGTGGTGCCATCTTAATTCTCAGCGCAAAAGCAGCTGTTTGCTACCAGCTACCGTCGGTAAGTTTTAAGATTACCAATTTATTGCGCATCTAATTGTTCGAATAATTCAACTATCAAATTAAAATTAAAAATCCTTCTCGGAAAAAATTTCAAATTGAATCAGTTTTCTAAAAATTTTTACAAACGTAAAATTATAAAATATAATTTCTAAATTTTAATTAGTAAAAATGTTTACTAATTTGAATTAGTGACTTACTTTTTGCTTTTGAATTAGTAAATTTCACTAAATAAATAGTAATTTTTACTAATTTTTTACTAAACTTCATAAATTTAAAAATCTAAAGGTCAGTCACTAATTCAAATTAGTAAATATTTTTACTAATTCAAATTTAGAGAGTAAATATGTTAAATCGATAAGTCTTTAAAAAAGTTTCTTAATAATCATATCTTAAAAAGTCTTTGTATATAAATAAAAAAGTTTCCTTTTTTATTTAATTTTTTGTTAATTTAATTTTATTTTATTTAATTTAATTTTTTATTTAATTATTTATTAATAAGTTTACTGTTTTAATAATAATAAAAGTCAAAACAATAATAAAAGACGAAATGAAAGTCTTTTACCTAATTTTCCAATAAATTTATTTATTTTACAAAACATTCTGTGTCTAAAACTTTTGAACCTACAGACCTCAAGTCTTCGGCAAGATTATATTCGTCCTGTATTTTCGATTTGCAAATAATGCTATGATAAAAATCATCCATTCGTTTCTTATCCTTTTGATTTAGAATTTTCCACTCCTTTTCCAGTTGTTCAAGTAAAATATTCCTCTCTTCACGGGAGTCTAATTTTTCAGACAGCTCATCTTCGAGGATCCACTGTTTCCAAAGGACTTTCGCTTCTTCGCTAAAAATATCGTGATTCAAATTATAATCATAATAATAATAATTATCATTTGAAAAATAATTATATAAATATAAATAATATATAATTTATAATAAATATAAAGACAATATAGAATAGAAAAAATTTTCAACAATTCTCAAACAATTTATTAATACATTTTTTTATCAGCACAGAAAATTTCGCTAATATAGTGAAATTTGGAGTTGTTCCAGGTGTAAATTTTTTTCGTAAGGGCTTTTTTTATGCCGCAGCTTTTTCGCACAGTAATGAGCGTATTTAGATCTTACAGAGAAAAAATATAACATTTGAGTCATTTGACCCAGAGCCAACTAATGATTTTTTGTTTAAAATAAATTTAAAAAAATAGTTTTATGTCTAATGAAATTTGTATTGAAAAGAAATAAGTAACCTAAAAAGAAAACCTGAGAAGAAACCTTGAAAAGAAATAAATTTGGTTTTATTTAATTTTTTTCTTATTTATTTCATGAAGGTTGATTTTTTTAACAAATTAATGAACAAATGATTTTTTTAAACAGCTACTACCAGATAAATGAAAACAAATATGAATATACTTACTCATAAACGTTTGCACTTTCACATATTTTTTCCCTCTGCGAGATAATTTTCGACCGTTCAGTAATTTTATCTCTTTCAATATTTTTTGTCCTACTATCTCTGTGAGAAAGTAAAGTGTTATACATATTTTGCTCCTTAATTAATTCCAATTTATTCTTCATCTCCCTGAGTCTTAGGGCTTGAGACCACCATTGCTTTCTGCAAGCTTGAAATTCTCTCTTCGATAAATTCATGATTTGTTCTTGTAAATCTTTATTGGCAAGGTAACAAAACATTTGTGTGCTCTGTCTTTTGTATTTGGGGTTTTCTCTCATCAACGCAATATTTATCGAATTCCTTTTACTTTTTTCACTATCGGAAGAATCATCTTGTGGGAAAAATGATACGAAACTTTCATCGCTAGCATTTTTTTTAACGTGGGTATCTTGATTGCTATCGCAATTTTCTTGGGAATTTGTGACACACTCGTTCGAAGCATTAATCTGATTTATTGCTATTTCATTTGAAGGAGCTGACGCCTGAGATTGCGAATGTTCACTAGATTCATGAAATTGGGTTCTTTGAATAGTTCCAAAAGACGGGTTTCGATCTGAATTTCGAATATTTGTTTCCTCGAGACTTTTGCAAGATGATCTGGTAGAGGATCGTGAAGAGTTATAATTGATTTTCTCTCTGGAATTGTCGTATAACGCCTGTTTAACTCCACTTCCCAAAAGTTGTGAATGATATGTCATTTGATGAGTCCTTGCATTCACCGAATTCTGTGAATCCACTGTGCTTGAAACAGTTTTTCGATCAAATTCGATATCATTTATTGGAGATTGATTATTTTCAGGCGAATCATTCTTAGAAGTGAATTCGGAATTGATTTTTTCATTGCCGAATGGTGATTGATTGGGACTTCTGGTGTTGTAAAAATAGGATTGAAATCGACGACAGTCTTTGGGTAAATATAAGCTTTGTTCGGCTTTCTTTTCTTTTAATTTTCGCTTCAGAGCTTCGATGGAGTAGTCTGGTGGTGGATTTTTATGCGACTTTAGCTCCAACAATTCCTTTGCGTACTGATCTTGTTCTTCTTGAAATAATGATTTCAGCTGCGATTGACGTTGACGCAATTGTTCAGCTTTCAATGGCTTGTCAGGAGAAGATGACATTTCTTTCGAGCACCAAGAATTGAATTGCTTGCTATTTACATTTTCACGAGTAAAAAATCTCACCGTCTCCTTGTAATAATTGTATTTCAGATCTGCCTCATGTCGTTTATGAGCTGCCAACTGATATTGTTTCTCCTGCAGGCCTCGCACCCTTGGACAAAAAATTTTCAGGTCAATCATTAAGTTTGACAAAAATTGTTGCATTGTAAAGAAAATCATACGAATCGTGTTCAAGTTAAAAATAATTTCATGCTTTTTCTCCCATATCAGACAGAACCTATAAATATTTATAAATATCAAGAAATTTTAATATTCACAAATATTTCACAATTCAATATTTATTTTTACGCCGATGCATTTTTTTCTACTCATTCAAATTAATCAGAAGAAGCAAAAGGATAAACGGTTCATTCTATAAAGCAGTCACGATCCGTCCTAGAAGATTCAAATCTATTTTCATCCTCTCGACTTGTGACGTCACAAGTCAAAAATATCAACTTTTGAGAGGGAGACGTTCAAAACATTTCTCTACAATTCAGCTCTTGATATTTCCCTAAGTCTCGAAAACCTTTAAACTTTTGAAAGCCAACACAGAAACTTGTTCGATAAATATTTCACTCGAAAAGTGAAGCATCCTTAATTTTCAAAAGAGAATTCACTTGCGGTGTAAGAATTGTAACGATTAACATTTTAATAATTGCAAAATTTTTCTAGATTTAAGGAAATTTGTTGGGAACAAAAAAAAAATCAGTGATGAAAAGTAGGTCATATTTCACCCACGCAAAAGTTCCCCACCGACAAAATTCGCGATAAAATAGTGTCCAGGAGTTGTGTACAGTAACACATCATCTTTGTATGCAACGAGATCTTGAGATTTATTAAGTGATCCTTGATCGATCGATTAATCGGTCGATTAAAGGTACAGTGTCTGGCTGTTTTCATTTAATTCCTACTCTATTTTAATGAAATTAATTATCATTTTTTGTGATGAAGTATAGAATGTACAAGTTATAATCCTACTTTTTGGTGTTGAAAAAGAATAAAAAAATTCAGACTAATAATCAGAAATGATGATGGAGTATTCAAGAGTTCTTAAAAATCGTAATTTGTTGTAGATATTGCAGTAGTAAAGGAAAAATTATTTTGAAGCAAAAGAAGAATTGGTAATTGATAAAATGCCGGGTGCAGGAGGTCAACCGACTCCAAGGACGACCTTCCGACCACCCTGGGTCAAGGATGGACCGAATCCTTTGCCGATGCCCACTGCTCCCTGGACTTTGAACAACAGGCGTGATTCAAGTCAAAAAGCTGACGAAGCACCAGCTTTCACGAAAGTCACTCTCAAGGTAAGATTTCAAGATCCTATAAAAGTATCAAATATATATAGTAAACAGTAAAGATTAATTCAGTTTGAAAAATATTTTTCCTCTTTTACTGAAAAATAGACGTTGAAAGGGGGTGAAGATCCCTTAAAACTGTCGTGCTAAATATTTTCCCTTCGGCTATTATAATTTTTGTTTGCCTCCCAATTTATTAACAATCCTTTTTTCATTCCGAATATTTGACTTATAAATATTTAAGAATACAAGTTTCGATCGAGATACATTTTTTCCTAATGTTTCGTACGATAGTTTATTAACATAAATCGACAAGACTAATTAGAATACATCGTTCGTTCAAGTTATAATAGTTTGCATTTACCAACTTTCATAAACTTTATAAACGAGCTAAGAAACATGACATCCATAATTTCAAATGCTTAATTAAATTAATATAGGGAAGTAAACTTTTGCTATATGGATGGTTGAATCGGAAAGCAAGAAAATTCGCAAATTGCTTAATTGCTTTAATTTCATCTTATACTCGAAATTAAGAAACGGTGTCAATGTTCATAACATAAACTAAATAGTGTAATATCTATTAGGTATTCAACACTTTAAATATAGTCTTCAAAAATAAGCGATCATTTATTTTCCAATACAACTTCTATGTATAACAAACAAGTTTTCGAGTTCTAATATTTATTTTCTCTTTTTAAACTATTGTTGACGTAAAGACACTTTGTCATAACTATTCGCGAATCCTAAAAATTGAAAGACCGAACGAAATGCTTATTTTCCTCCAAGAATCGTGCACGTGGAGAAAATTAAACTATTTTTACAACAAATTGTTTCATCACCCTACAGCTATAATAATTGAGTAAACATTATTTCTTTCCGGTAAATATCAACTGAAATTAGATATTGAAAATAATCGCTATAAAAGAATCGAAAACAAATCCTTTAGAAACATTAATTACGATGAAGCTTTAAAAAAAATCATTGAGGAACTTTGAGTGCAACATGTGCAAGAGAAAGAGAATTAGAAAGAGACTTTTAACTCTAAAGGCGTGTTGCTGCCTCTGGGTCATGTAGTTATTTAAAGACATGCATCTATTTCAAATGGGCAAGCAAGCCAAATGCTTCTTTCTCAAAATTTATTCAATTACTGAAAACGTCATCATGTTTAATTGAAAATTAAGATAATTATTTTTTTCCCCACGACGCTTTTTTTGGTTTCCAAATTTTCAATTATAATTCCCATCGACTTTAATTATATTGGATATATTCTCCACTCTCTCTTAATTCTACTTGAATTAAAAATAAAAAGTCCCGAAGTCGATCTATCGACAAATGTTGATACACACAAAACAGACGAAGTGAATAAGAAAATCTGTTTGTTTCTGGCTTTTAATATTCTTCCAATAAAAACCAAACTTCTTCTGAGCAAATAGATTTTACCACTCTGAAGTTTCGACTATAATTGCAGAATGTTCCAAAGCCTGAGGAAGCGGCATCGCCGGCTAGTCCAGCAAAAAAACAGAGCAAAATCACAATCATCCCTTCGCAAGTGAATAGTGACAAGAAGAATGCAGGTCAATCCCCAGCTCCGTCAAAGGCGATCAAAAGTCAAAAGGAAAATGGACGACCGGAACCAGCATCGAGACCACAACTTGAACGACAAGTTCGCGTCGACAGATCTCGATCACGCGGCGACATTTTGCCAATATCGAAAACAGAAAGCGCTACAGGTAAGAAGAAAACGTTCCTGTAAATTATAAGAAAAAATAATTTTTAAAAACAAATTTGTGAGGTACCACATATTATATTTTTTTATGCTCAACTTAGAATGTTAAAAATTAAAATTTCTCTTCATTTAAATTTGTCCCCATTGTTATTGATTATCAACTTCGAATTTTTGTTGACATTTGTCTAAAATTTATATTCTGCTAGAAAAACAGTTTTAAAAAAAACACTGGAAACAAAAATTAAGTTAACAAAATTATCTTTCGAATAACTATTCGTTATGCAATATATTTACCAAAATACTTGACTTGACTAATAAGCTAATAATTTATTTACCTAAAATTGAATTACCTAAAAACGTTTTAATTATTCTTTTCCTGTATAAATTCTTCATCGAGTGAAAATTGAATATTAGTGAAATTTTGTATGAACAAAGACGACCAATTATTATTCATTTTGTCAGGATTAAAGGAAAATTTTCCCCTTTTCAATTAGGTGCACCTACACTATCCAAGAGTTCATCCAGAGCTGCCATTCCACCTCCTCCGCCTCCAAGACCACCGCCTCCGCCGCCATCGAGAAACATTTTGAAAGATCTTGCACCATTGTCCGAAAAACAGCAAAAAACAATAGAAATGTTAAAATCAAGGCCTAGAAAACGACCCGACTGGGCGTGCATGATGAAGGAGGTCGAGAGCGGCAGGAAACTCAAACATGTCCAATGTAACGATCGAAGTGCGCCCTTGATCGAGAGAGTTAATAAAGTTAAAACCGACCCTACAGGTAACGATAAAATTTCAAAAATTTCACCTTTTAGAAACCTAAATTTAATGATTGAATTTACAATTATTTCCTAAAAAATAGTTATAATAAATAGTTACCAGTTATAATAAAGAAATCAGACCAAACAAGATTCTCTATACTCAAAAAACTTATCCAATAAGTAAATTCACAACTAACAAATAAATTATTCAACTCATAAGATAATTGTTATAATTTAATTCATACCAGCTGCTGTTACAGGTCCAGTACACTTCATCTACGAATCTGAAAAGTCGAACGCTCACAATAAACTGCTCCATCAAATTCAAAAGGGCGTACAATTAAAAAGTGTCAAAACGAATGACCGTTCAAGACCAAATTTAGAAGGTTTAAGGAAATTCAGAAGACAACTGACAATAGAGGAGCAAATTAAAAAGGCTGACGAACCCGTAGAAACAATTTTACCAGACGAAATGGACGACATTGATGCCGTCAGAGACGATCTTCAGAGTACAAAGCAAATGCTCGCTCTTGAGTTGAGAAATAAGGAAGCTCTCGAAAGAGATAACAAACGATTACAGGTGGGATACAATTACTCTAATTACAATAATTTCAAAAATATAAATTATACCGCATATGCACGCAAAAAAACCTTTTCCATATGTCGCAAAAAGTTTTTTCTGCGTGTTTTGAATCGATTTTGTCAAAATTCTGACAACTCTCAATATGAGTTCTCCTAGAATGGAGTCAATATATCAAAAATCAGCTTTTTCAAGTATTATATCAGTATATAATTTTCTCAAACTCATCCCATTTAAATCGAGTTTTTTTTAAAATTTTAATTCAGTTTACTATTTGGTTAAATTAAGTCTGCTTTGTTAATCATTCATCCTTTTAAAGATTTAAAAAAAAACATCTCATGCTGTATAAGTTAAATGCTATAATATTGGAGCTGCTACCTCTCGCTGGTTGCCTCACACGCTAGAGTCATTCTTTAATGATAAGGCAGGTAAATTTTATTCAGTGAAAATAAATAATGGGATGAAGGTAATAGGTTGTAACGAGAGAGAATCGTGTTCGTGGTATTTCAGAAAACGTTTAATTTGAGCCCTGAAACTTCGAAGCTACAATCTCTCCAATTTAAACTGCAGGCAAGAATTCTGAATCTCGAAGCCGAATTGGAGCACCAGAAGTCGCAAAAAAATATTCAAGAATACAAACGACAGGACAGCAAATTGTCCGAATCATTGAAGAAGGAAGCGGAGCAGGCGAGGAAGGATGCCGAAAGATTGGAAAAGGAATATGCGAGTGTCTCTGAAGAGAGAGACAAGACGAAAAACGATCTAGAAGACATGAGGCGAATGTACGCTGCTTTGGAAAGGCGCATGAAGGCTGGTATGTGTATTTCAATTCTTAAATCGCTCCTAATACTTTCTGCCTTAATGCTGCATAAATTAATCACTAATGCTTCTTCTGCTGACTGCGCTTTTTCTTCTTCTTTTCTCGCATTTAGACGATTGCGAAGAATTCAAAGATAACGATGCAGTACTAGAATTATCAGATGAGAGCGAAGAATCGTCATTTTCAGGAATGGCTCTCGCCGGTTGTCCCAGCGCAAAGGACGTTGCGAGAATTGCTTCTCAAAAAAGTATCGATAAATCCCATCAATCAAACACGAGTGAGACTTCTGAAGAAGAGGAGGAAGAGGAAGAAAGTTCCGAAGAAGAATCATCAGACGAGGAAGAAGATCCAAAAGCTGCCGAAGAAAAACGACTTCAGCGGGAATTAAAATTACTGCAATCAAAAATTAAAAGTTTCAAGTAAAGTTATTCCTTCAAAATAATTGTCACTCCCATTCTGTATCTTTTTAGTACAATAATTTATTAACCATTTTTGCAGAGATAAATCCGACAATGCAAGAAAAGAGAGGCACGCACTTAGAGAACAAATTAAACAACAAAATAAATTGCTCAAAGAAGAGAAGAAGAAATTTAAACGTTTGCAAAAGGAAGTGGACAAAATGGCTAAATTAATGGGCGATACTGAGGACGATGATGATGATGATGAAGAAGAGGAGGAACCCGAAGAAGAGGAGGAAAGTAACTCGGAGGACGAATCGGAATCTGAGGAATCTGAAGAAGAGGAGGAGGACGATGCTCAAACTCCTTTGGCAAAGCAAAAGAATAATTTACAGGTAAGCAAAATTGTTATTAACAGGCCTCGGATCGACTTTAACAAAAAAAGTCGCTTTAGATGATTAAAAATAGAAAAAAAGTCGATTATTTAATTCAGTGCAGTCCCAAAAATTCAAATTGATCAAAACTTGTATAATTTTGCTAAATAAATATTCAAGTACTTCTTACTTCTTTATTCACAGGAAAATTTTTTTTTTTAATTTCAACTTTTCAAGTTTAATAATTTCTAAAAATTAAAACTAAAACCCTTTTAGAAATTTAATTACTTTCTACAATTTTTAACTAAACTTCATCTCTAAATCAATTATTTTTATAAATTTTTAATCATTTTTTGCAATTTCTTCAAAAATGCAATTATTTTAATAAAAAAATTATCTAATTTTTTATAATAATTTAAACCGTCCATTTTTCTATTTAAAGATATTAATTAAGGTAGAACATTTTCAATAGTTCTAATAAAGAAATCCGTAAAAATTAACTTTTTAAAAATATTTCTAAATGATTTATTAAAAATACAAAAAATTTTACAATTAAATACAATTAACAATTTTTTTTAATTAAAAAATGTCTAAAAAACTTAAATTTTGTCCAATCTTTTTAAAACTAATTTAAATTTAGTAAAACATTTAAAAAATAATTCTAAAATTTGGCAAAATCTTTTGAAAAATAGTTAAGTTTTTTAAAAATATAAAAACATAAATAAAATGTTTCAAAAAATTGTAATTATAAATAAATTATTTCTGAAAAATTCTAAAGTAGTAAATTAAAAAAAATGTTATTTACTTTATTCGAAGGTAATTGAATCTTAAAAAATTGGATTAAAACAATTGTAAGAATTCATTTTTTATAAATATTTTAAAGTATAATTCGTCAAAAGTAATTGAAGAATTTTTGTATTTATTTAATAATTTAATAATAATTTAATAGAAAATTGTTTTCAAGAATTTTAATTGAAAATTTGGAATATATGATAATTTCCTCCAGAATGTTGAAAATAATTTTAAACAATTTTAATTTTATTATTTTGTGTATGAATTTTAATTTTCGGAAATATTGAAAATAATTGAATTTAAAAAAAAATTAGAGCGTAATAATTCAGAAAATTATTCTTTTCTAAACTATTTTAATATTATGTTTAAAACCTATTTTTCATTAATTTTCATTTTTATTGAATCTACACTTGAAGATTATTATTATTTATAATTCTTGAAAAGTTAATTTTCATAAATTGGAATAATACACTTGAAAAGATGATTTAGTTTTAATTAAATTTTACAGAATTTTAATTGTTCAAAATCTTTTTATTTATAGTATTTTGAAACATTTAATTAGAAAACTTATTGAAAAATAAAGTTCCAAAAGTTTGTCTATAATAAGTTATACTTTGCACGGCATAAAAATCGAAATAAGTTTCATTTTATACCAAAAATATTGTATTTCGGCGCAAAATTTGGGAGAAAAGTCGAAAAAGTCGCAAGATTTTAATAAAAAACGATAAAAGTTGCATTATTTGAAAAAAGTCGAAAAAAGTCATAATATCCGAGGCCTGTAATAAATATTCCTTGAATGGTTTAATAATAAAAATACACATTTTTCTAGGCTCAAACGAAAAGCTACGAAAATCGTCTGGCAGCTCTCAAAAAAGGTAACTACCTCCTAAAAGCTCAAGTAGATCGTCTAAAAGACGATTTAGCGAAACAACGCGAAGAAAGTCTTTCCTTACAAGAAGATCTAGATTCTGTGTTAGCCGAGTTAGGTTAGAGGATAAAAAAATTTCCTCAAAAGTGCCTTTCAATATCTCGATGACCCGTATAAGTGAAACACATAATTTACGAAAATTAGTTTTCCCTAATGTCACAATTTTAATTATTCTTAAAATTCAAACTAGAAAAAAACAAAAATACAAAATTTGATCATTAAAGCTTAATTTACCCTAAATTAAATTTTATTTCTCTTTTTATATGGCTTTTTTTATATTATAGTATGACAAGATTTTTAAAACAGTCTAAAAAAATACTATTCAGATGAATAACATTTTATCTATATTTGTTTTCGAGAGTGTTTTCTTATTACTCCCTTGAATAATGTGTTTCCATTCAGAAGCCATCGACTTTAATAATCACCTTGAACACGATTCATAAAATTAATTGCTAATTTTGAAAATCAATTCTTATTTTACCGAATTATTTATCAATATAATTTAATTGGCTACAAAAGTTGATTCCAAAAGTGTCATTCCTTTCAATATAGATTTTTCCAAATCTTGTTCTTTAATTAATTAATTAATCGGAAACTGCATTCAAAAAGTGTACGAAAAAATAATTTTTTTCCCCAATTGTTTTCCTTTATAGAAAAAAAATATTTTCTCCTACAATGAGAATGTAAAAATAAACACAATAAAACACAAACAACAGTTACACTTAAATTGTGCTTGTTTTATTGAAATTATAATTATACTTTGCGATTTTTTCATCAAAATGGAAAGTTAGCACTTCTGGAACTAACTTTCGTTAATATGATAATTGTCCTCAATGTATGTTATGGAAGAGTTGGTATTATTGAACCACTTTAATTTTTTTTTTGAGAAATGAATAAAATTTTCATAAGGTTTGAAGAATTCTTTTATAGAATTTTTCGAAAAATTTAAGAATTCTGCGCGATAACGAGTGATTTAATAATATCCACTCTTCCCCTACGTACATGATAAAAATACATAAAATACTTGCACATTTGACGGTTAAAATCAGAAACATCCCACATATAGCACTTCATTTTATATATCGAGATTGGTAACAAGATTGCTTCAATACTTTATAATACAGTGGAAATATAATGTAAATTTCATGAGGATTTTACATCAAAAAAAGTTTGTTAAATCTAATTATAAAAAATTAACGTATATTTTAAGAGAACAAAAGAAACACTACTGTATATTGGTTTTGTTATTGAATTGTAAAATATTTTTTAATAAAGGCAATTTTTAACTAATTGTCTATAAATTCAGTTGTAAATATTTTCATTTTTATGTAGGTTATGTTGTTATAACAAATTCAGAAGGTACTTACATATTAAACTTCCTTTGATGCTTATTTTGATATGTAAAGAACAATTTTCAACAATTTAATAATTCCTGCAATTTAGCATTATTTTCAACACAACAACATTCGGTATTTTAATCCTTTTTCGAAGTATGAAATTTCTTTCTTTGTTGATTTTGTTTTTTTACTGGTTTTTTCTTACAAAGTAGCAGCAGAAACTTAGGTAGTCAAGTATTTTTAAATTGTTTAATTATGTTTTCTCAATGTTACGGATGTTTCCAAGGAAACGTGTAAAAATGAAACAGATAACATTTGAGGTTGAATCCACAATAAAGAAGTATGTGCATTGTTTAAATTAAAATATCATAAGGGTGCAATTACACCTTTGTCGGTAAAAAGTATCACGTTGTAACAGTGTTTCTACAATAGAACGTTCGGTAAAAATTGTCCAGAATGGAAAATCTATATTGTGTTCACTTGTGACTGCACCTTTATTCTGCCTTGGCCTTGACAGTTTATTTCATACGTTCATGGTGTGATGAAAAAGGGTTATTGTGCAAGCACCCTAAAGACCTTTGTTTATTTTCTACTTTGCTTTTGTGAATGATTTTTCTACAAAATTCTACCTTTTTCCTTCACGTAAAAATGATTAACAGGTTGAAATTTTGCACATCAAAAACGACATAAACTTCATTATATGTATATAGTTAACTTTTGAAAACTTACTACGAATGAAGTTGTTTATGACAAGAGTAAAATGAAAGTTTGCATTTACTGCAACAGCAAAAATGATGGTGATATTACATTTCATAAGTGAGTATTTCCGTTTATTAAATGTGAATTTCGTTTAAAGAGACATAAAAAAAATTACTTGCAATTATTCTTCAATTGCGAAACTTAAACACATAATATGTCATTTTACTTGATAGTAAAATAGACATAATTTTCAATTATTTACTAAATTATATAATAATTTTTAACAATTTACTAAATAATACAATAATTTTTAATTATTCACTAACTAATTAAAAATTATATCTCGGTTTATAATTTATTTTAAGAATTCCTAGTGATAAAGTACGTCGACAAAAATGGTTGAATGCAATTAAACTACCAGAAGAGAGAATTGATAAAAAAAGTTATTTATGCAGTAAACACTTTGAGGACAATACTTTTTGTTGTCAAGTTGTAAATAAGGTAGTTCATAGATTTTTACACATTGACGCCGTACCTAGTATATTTACAGAAAATCACAGGTAAATTATTAAAAACGATTTCAAAAACTTTGAATTTAACAATGTTTTCCTGTACACTTGAAAATATTGTGCTTCATCATTTTTTATTATAGCGGTACTATGAAGAATGAAAGTGGTTCACCATTATTTTCCATGAGTAATGAAAAAGAAGATGAGAAAGACGAAGAGTAAGTTGAAAATGATCTTCAACAATATCTGATTAATATCGTTCTATCTATTTCTATTCATATTTTAAAAAAAATGTTATTTACAGTTATTATTTCTACAAAATAGAAAATGGATTGATTAAAAGATATTTGAAGAATAATTTAAAGTCTCCAGATTTTGTATCAACAAGGTATTATTTTGGTATTTTTCGATACTTTTGTGGCTTATATCTTTAATTTAAATATTGTATTTAACAAATGTGCTTTTTTAATTCAACACATGACAGCCAAGAAAACATTCATGAATCGACTGAAAACACTTTAAACAAAAATATTAACACCGAGAGTGTAGAATCAAAGACGAAACTATTTATAAAAGACACTCAAGTTTCACCTAATCGAATTGGGTACGTAAAAACAAATTGTGAAACTTTACGAATACAAAGAAATTTAACAAATAAAACCGTTTTCAGAAATGAATATTCAAAAAACGTCACCTGTGATTTAAAATTTAGTGAATTTAACGATCATATCGGTTCAAATATTACGATAGACGCTGAAGAAATACCGTTTGATCAAATTGAATTTTCCAATGTGTAAGTTACTTTAAAAGTACAATTTTAATATTTTTCTCTCCTTTATATTTCATGTGACATTTTTTTCTTCCGTTTATACAGAAATAGAACGAACGAAGTAGAATTTACTGATTGTGAATCAGAATCCTCAAAATTCAATCAAGAGACAACTAGTGATATAGAAAATTTAGAAATAAAAATAAAGGAAGACAAAGTCGACAAATTGTACGTAAATTTTCTGCTTTATAAGCATATTCTTTGAAATCTAGAAATCTATTCTTCTATAAATTGATATATTTTATTTAACTTACAGATGTAACGGTAATATCGTAAACGACTGTATAGAAGAAAGAAATAAAGAGAACGATAATATTGCAACAATAGATCATGATGACAGAAAGAATTCCCAAGTGCAAGACAATTACGTAAAAAGTTTACTTTACGGTTATTTGAAAAAAAATATGAACTGTGAAATAAATTTGAAAAATACAGAATTAAGATTAACTGAACTTTTCAAGAGGATCTTGAATCATATCGAACTTCTTGAAAGGAAATTAGAAGATTCTACTGAGAGAAATAGACAGTACGAAAAACAAATTGAAGAATTAAAGAACTTGTTGAAGTGAGTTATTGACAAAGATAAATTTAAATATTTAGTTCATCATTTATTCTTCTAAGTTGTACATATTGAATAATAACTAAAAAGAATATTTTTTTAAACTCTACCCAATAAGTTTATTTATTATAAAAGTAAAAGAAATTAATCTTTATTAGTCATCGCTGAAAAATGTAAATTTCCACCGACTTATTTGTTATCTTTAACATATTATAATTATGATTTAATTTTTTTACTCTAATTTGTACAATAAAACGAAAGTATTATTTTTTAAATTTTATTTAAAAAATTTATTTTTAAATTAATTAGTAAAATTAATTTGTGAAATTAATTTATAAAATTAATTTGTGAAATTAATTAGTAAAATTAATTTGTAAAGTTAATTTATATACAAAGGACAGTTTATTAACAAACCAATAATTTTATTTCGTAATTTCGGAATATTTATTATAAAATACGTAATTTGAAAAGCTTATCTTACACATATAACAATATTTTATTTACATGAGTATGTTTGAGTTAGTAGAAGTGTCGAGTACTTACAAATAGAAAACCAGTTGTCAATAGTTTTTAAAATAATTCCGAAGCACCATTAAAGCACAAAATAAATAATTGAATACCAAAACAATCACAAAATCATTTTTTTTCAAAAACTTGTTGACTAAAATAAATAAGAACATAAAATTTTTGTTATAAACATGGCTAACAAAGATAAGTCTCAAAAATTGTTTTTTAATGTATTTGCAAAAAACGTTTTTTTCTAAATGTTAAAACGCTTAAAAATGGTAGTAAAAATTTGATGAACGAGTTTCACAACTGCAATTTTGTGTCTCTCAAATGAGATCTAATAATTTAAAAAAACGTTTTTCTCGAGATATTCATAAGAAAATTTTTTTTTACACACATTTGTAAAAAATCGAAAATTTTCGGCAATGCTTCAAAAAGGAAGCAATATTATAATAATAATACTAATAATAATCTTAGAATTTTCGTAACTTATATTTAGGATTTAAATATAGTTTTTAATTTAGCGCTTAAAAATAATTTCGATAATGTCATGAAATTTAAATTTAATAGTCTCTTGTCAATTACTCCTAAATGTAAAAATTAACATAAATATTGATATTTTGACTAGATTCCATTAACTTAGTTTCAATTTTAAATTAACAATAATGCATAGGAGGAAAATTGATTGATTTATTTTAGCCATATAATCACCTGAATTCACATTTTCCTGCTGATTTTCGCTATTGAAACTATTCGGAAGATTGTAACAAATTCTATTGATTTCATTCGGAGGGACATTATGATAAACTATTCTATCTTCCAGAGGTTGAACAGGTCGGAAATTGTGAGTTAATTTTTGCCCTGCCGTACTTCTGATTCTTCGAAATGCATCAACCTGAAAGTGAAGATAATTGCGCGACTTAATACGCTTTTATAAATTTAAATAATAGAGCGCGCACGTTATACACGTAATGAGGAAAAATTCAAAGTTTACTTATGAGTGTTTTTGAAAACAATTATTACTTGATTATGAGATAGTTGTAGAGGTTCTTTGAAGTCAATCCACGTGACCACTTCGGTGCAAGGAGGAGTCGTAAGCGATCCATTGTATGTAAAGTAATTCTGTAAATTTAAATTCCTGGGCTGAAGATAATCTCCCAGATGTAAGGGATATCGGAATCGACCTTTTGAATCTAAATTTTCCACTAGTGGGAGAATGGAAATAATTTGATTATAGGATAAATTTGGTCTAGGAGCAATCTGAAAAAAATAATTCAAATTCAATTTGCAAATCTCAAAGGTTTTGGATGAACACTCTTACCTCGAAGAAGTATGCAAGCACCGCAAGACCGTCAGTATGATGAATAGCTTCGACCATTGTTTTATATTCTTCTTTGAAGAAAACCGCATGAAGTTCCATAGCGAAAGAATGATTATTTATTAAATCTTCAGAGCCCTCAGCGTCATTTTCGCCCCAGTGGAAATGCATTTGTTCAAAAACGTAAATGTCATTTTTCAAAGGTCCCCCGGAGACGCGAGCGGGAACCGTTGCGTTCATCACCAGCATAACTGAAATATAGATTTTTATTTAATATATCTTAATTTTCATTGATATAGCAGAAAATTAATTTTTTTTTACCAGTGTGTCCATTGTTTGTAATCTCAGTGACTCGAGGATGTTGGAGTCCGGAAAATCTCAAGGGAGGAAAACTGATATTTCTCACTTGATGTTCTTCAATATTGATTGGAGATTGATGCTTTCCCACACATGTATGAAAATCTTCGCCCCAATGTGATGGCCCTGCGGGAACGAATTTATTCAAATAATTACAATTACATGTAAAAAAAATTCTAAAACAAATCAAATTTAGTATTTAGTTATAATTCTTTACCATTTATTCCCGAATATCCGAAATCTCGATGACCATAGGTAATATCTACAAAAAGAATTACATGAGGAAAAATATTTCATCGATACTATATATACATTCATAATATATCATAAACGATTTACGATCATCTAATACGCGAAAATCTAAAACTTCTTTTCATTCTGATGAAATTTTCTTCTTTTTTTATTTTAAACTCTTATTGCGAATTATATTTAATATTGGTGATTTCTTAGAAGATAAAAATTACCGCCAGCAACCTTGAATTAGTCATTACATAATTTTTGCAATTCCAAGATAAATAATCAATCAAAATCTGTATTCATTAAACATAATTGACATTTATATAATTAATAAAAGAAGAAAAAAGAATTATTCGAAATTTGAAAAAGGTTAAATACAGTTCATTTTTAAATAATACTATATTTAAAGCTAACTATTTATTCATAGAACTCATTTTACAGTTTAAGTGCAAATGCAAATATTTAGAAACTTTTTCCATACAATAAACGTAATACGATGACTAAAATATTTTTTTTAGCAATTTTAAATGTTTTAAATACAACAAATGGATAAATTAGTCAGCTACTATTTCGTCTATCAATATATATCAGAAAATTTACAAATAATAATAAAAAAGACGCAAAAAGGAAGCAATTATCGTTCGTACGTTAATTTTCCTATTAGTTTTCTTTCTTTAAACTTGTCTCATTTTTTTTTAACATGAAGAAGGTCAATATCATTTTATTACTCGGTTTAAGCAGAACAATGTAAGAATGTGTGTTAGAATTTTTGGAATTTTCTATCAATAGATACGTGCATTCCATCAAATGAAACTTGTTTAAAAAAATCTGTTCTCTACCATGTGTACAATTTATACGACTTTGCAAATTAAATTTTCTAAATATTTACATCTTAATAGCAATTAAAAATTGAGAACATTTTACGCATGCAATTTACTGTACTCATCTTTAAAAAAATATAATTGGTAGACATTTTCTTTTTATTTCTGATTTGCATTCAGTTCAATTTTTATAAAGCAAAATTAAAATTTGAAAAATAAATTATCAAAGCGCAATGAACAATATTTTTATACAATTTTTTGTACCTAAATTTTAAATAAACTAAAAATGGTTCATAACTAATTGGAATTAAAACAAATTTGTTTTTATACATGAGATTTGGAAAAGAATATATTTTTTATTGTTTTAGAGTTTTTTTTTGGTTCTAAACATTTTTCCTTTAACAGAAATAACACAATAATAATATTTAACAGAAATATGCTTCATTTTCTACACAAGTATGAGAGTTTTAATTAATAATTAAAAGGAAAGAAATAATTTAGTGAATCCGTTTCTTTAAAACAAAGATATATGAAGAAAACGTGAATTTAACAGGTCCTTGAGTCTAATTCGTCTGGCTATATGCTTAATTTAATATATACAAAAAAATTCTGTCCATCAAGGCTCACAAGAGGACGTGAACGGACTATGAAAATATTTCATTTAATAATATATTATATTTCTCATTTAAAATTAACATTAAAGTTCATATTTTAAATGTATTTATTTAAGTAAAAGTAAATTTACAATACCAAACGTTATTAAAATTGATAACAATTATTTATTTTCTATTCTGAAAATAGAAACCGCGTATAACAAAAATTTTCATTCTTTGCAAAAAATAGGGGAAGTTTCTAAATCTGCAATCTTCGGCTAAAGCGGCAAGAAAAGAATCAATTCTTTCCTTATTATTATTTAATATAAATTAATTTATTATTTGCAATTTTAATTTTTTTTAAATTCACAGAAAAATTTAGTTTTAACAATAAAATAAAATTTATTTGACCTAAAAGAGACCTTCTAGAGAGCCGGATAAATTATTTATTTTAAATAAAAAATTTTATTCGAAACAAATAAAATATTTAGTAGGCTGTTTATTTGCTTGGTATTGTGCGTACTTCGAGAAATTACACGGTATAACAAAAGTTAATATCACAATACAGAGTTTCACTTTCTTGCGACATTAATAAAAAGATCTTGAAGAGAAAATTCTTATCTTCACAAAATTAATTTATTATTTCATTTTCATTGGCCGAAAAGTATTGTATTTCAAAAAAAAAGAAAAATACCGTTAAAAATCCTTATTCCTTTCAACAAAAAAAATACCGTAAAATAATAACTGAACAAAACTATCAATTTTTATTCAATTTCGTTTTTTTTACTTTAAGAAAATAGTATTATTCCACCAGTTGAAAAAATGTCATCTTAAATCTATTTTACAGAATAAAAATATTTGAAATTTTTTGAATTTTAACTTCTAATAAATATTTGAATTCAAATAAATATTTTTATAATAAAAATACGGAAAACTGAATTAAATACTTGAGTTTAAATAACTATTAAATAATTTTCTTTATTTATTAAATAAATGCATTTATTTTCATAAATAAATGCATTCAGTTATTTAGAAATATTCAAAAAAAAAAAAATTTTTTTTAATTGACTTACGTATAACTGTAATAGCGAGAAGAAAGAGAGCCGAAGAAATCATTATAAACACCAGCGACTGACCATAGACAGAGAGTGACTGAACTATCGTTCAAAAGGTAAAAAGGATATAGTAACTAACAACTATATCTATGTCAGTTATCACAACATCTATTTTATTATTTTACATAAGAGTCAGAAATTTATTTAATTTATTTTTTTTATTTACCTACCTTGTAATAAAATTAATATTTTTTCACAAATAAATGTAGATGAAAAAATTAAAAATAAACAATATTTATACACTTACCTGTGTAATTTATTTTTATAAATTCTAATTATATATTTTGTCCAATCATAACAAAAAGTGTTATATTTATAGATAAAGGCAATTATTACAGGATAATAAGATATAATCTATATTGTCAACTGATATGCCACGCAATATTATAAAAGGAAAACAAATTTTTATTGTGAAAAATCATGTTGCATTCAATTTGACGTGATTATCAAGTTGGATAATACGTAACAGTTTCCGGTTTTTTATTTTGCTGTTTTAAACCTTTTGATTTTTGTAGGATATAGCCATTTTATACAATTGACTTTTCCTTTGATTCAGAAAAAAAAGGAAATCTGTTTCTAAGAATAACTGAATTCAATTTGTAAAACGAGAAGCTGTGTAAATTAATTTACGATAAATTTTTGTCTGAGATGATGCACTTTTTCACCCGATGTTATTTTTTGTCACTTTCACTATCAGCCACTCAATTGAAATATTAATTATAGTTTAATTAATATAAATTATTAATTATAGTATTTTCTGGAAGAACAAATATAAATCACAAATTTTTAAGCTAAGAAAAAAACAATTTGCAAATAATTTAAATTTTCTACCTCATCGTTTGTATCGAATCTTTTAAAAACAATTCGATTTTAACGTCTTATTTTCTCTTCAGAACATTGTTTCTTATAATTTCACCAAACGGATTTTTTTGACACAAACACGCACTTTTGGAAATAAACTTATATGTTTAAAAAAAAATTTTGTAGAAAAGAGACGTAGAAAATTTTCATTAGAAAGACCGTCTAGAATTGATTTATTATTGAGAACGTAAAACTAATCGTAATCACAAGAATGCGAATTAGAATCAAATAACATTTAAGTATCTGTCCAGTTTGTGTTTTTATTTGGACAGTACTCAATGCACGAAGTATAAACGTTTTGGTTTAATTTTTTTCTGACAATTAATATTTCATCTTCTAGAAAAATTAATAATAAAATTTATTCTTTTGAATGTCATTTGATTTTTTTGTCTGCATTTCTTTGCGAGCAAAAGTTGTTAAATAGTTTTAATTTACTTATGTTTAATTTTATTAATATTACTGCTAGCGCAGTAATTATGCGAAATTCAGATTAAGAGTAATTTTCATTTTCATACATAAACTATTTCAGGGGTTATGTTTAAATACATTGTTCGAGATAATTATAAATTAATATAAACAAGTGACAAAATACATACATTGTTTATGAAAAAAGTCGGTGTCATCGTCATGTCCAAGTAAAATTCCGTATAAGGAGATGGATCTGCCTTCCTTCGATATGGTCGCACTTTTTCAAAACTACCTAACACTTCATTTTTTATTACTTCTATTTAAAAAAACAGAAATAAATATTCTTTATAAATGGTTATGTTTATATGTACACAAATATCACGTGTTCTTGAACTTTTAAATCCGCACTTTAAATCGTTTTTTGATCTACAGAGGCGCTGTAGAGAAATGACCATAGATATAAAAAAGTCTAAGAAAGGGCACTAGCTTCTGTAAGGCGGAGTCCACAATGTTTTGCGCTTACGGGTCTTTTTACAACTTCATGGTTGGTGTACAATAGAAATGTTAACAGAAATCGTAATCTACAATCGCAAACGAAAGGAATGAGCTAGAAAAGGATAGATTATAGTTTATCTTTCTCTAATTCATTCTTAAGATTGCGATGTTTTAACATAAAAATTACTATCAACAACTATGCACAATAAATTCGTAAATTTCTTTATTTTTCATAAAATAACAAAGTAAGAAAATAAAAAAAACCTATTGTGGACCCAGCCTTATATTCCTACAGCCATAAAATAAATGCGCAATATTCAAATTCGAAATTACAATTTTTAATATTTACTTTTTCAATAGAACTTGTAGACTGAAAAATAGGCAGACAAATTCTTTTATTTTCATCGAGTGCATCAAATTTCTCAGGGTAGTTGGACATTGATTTTGAAGACATCACTTTAACACTAATGATGAAATAACAGTAAAATAGAAGTTTCAATAATAATATAGAAACCCCCATTTTGTTTTTAGGGGAGTTTGTGTCCTACTTTTCAAAAAAGAGAGACGACGATAAAATAAAGGGATGAAGATGTTATCACTTTATTGTGTGATATATCAATCCTGTAGTACATAATTTACACGTTACGTGTGACATCGCCTTATTCAATATAATTGAATGTTTAATTGTGATTTGTGAATTGTGTTAATATAGCATAAATACAACTCGTGAATTTATGAATTGTTATCTTATTATTATCTTTACTTAAATCGGACAAAAACGAAGAGAAAAAGTATATATGTATATAGTTCTGACAGGTTGTGTCAATAAGAATTTTCCTGAAAAGAGCTAAAAATCAGTTACTATATTGTAAATATTTTTTCTGAAAATATGTTTCTTGATCGCAAAGAATTATCAGGTATGTTAGTTTATGATATACTTTTTTCTATCGTCTATGAAGATGAGTCCAAATGGTTTTAGGTTTTTATTTAGAGAAATATATCTTTTGATAGTAAATAAATAAATAAATAGTCGATTTATGAAAAAAATGGCATGTTTTACATGTTTTTATTTTTAAATCAATTTTTATTATATAAAAATGTTAAAATTTGCTAAGTTTATGAGGTTAACTTTGTGTTATAACGTGCATTTAGATCTTGCTTTATGTCATATGTAGGTTAGTCAAAGTACTGCATTGTAGAAAACAGGTAGATATTATTTTTACTTAACAATTGAGTAATAATTCAATTTTATAATTTATGTATGCGATTTTAAGCAATTTGAGAGATATTAAAGGGAAATTTTCAAGTAATGATGCAAAACAACAAAAAAATGTTTAAATGATCTGCAATAAAATATATTGTAAAATTAACTTTAGTCATGAATTTTGTGTCTTGAAAAATTGTTTTTTATTTACTATTTACAGTTGAATCCAAATATAGCAGTCTGATGAAAACTAATGCATTCGAGGACTTAAATTTCATTTATCATCAGTGGAATGGTTGCAATAAATTGAATGCAATATAATTAAATGCACTTGCTGCGAATCTTTTGAAAGTGATATAATTCTTCAAGGGTGGATACTTATAATATTCGGAAAAATGTAATAATTATATATATATAGATCTACATGTATATGTATAATTACAGTATACATATATTAAAATAAAAGAATAGAATCTTCCTGAATGTATAGGCATGATTGAAAAAAAAATCATTCGAGCGGTATGTATACAATTCGAAAATTTTTAAAATTATTTCCCCTAAAGTTTTGAATGCAAAATAGAACGAAATATGTTTTACTAACACCGAAAATAATGTAAATTCAAAATTATCCTCCAAAATAAAATTTCATTATTTTAATATACAAAATAATGTATAAATTCAAGTAAGAAGAAATATTGTTCATTTAAAGCTTCAAAACTTTAGAATTATTAAATTTGATTAAAAAAAAAAAATTTGTTACATAATTTACTCAATTCATTTCAATCATTAGTTTTATTTTTTTTAAATTAGCACTATAAACGATTTTATTTTATTGTTCAAGAAAATTGGATTTACAAATTTTAGTTTTCTTTTGGTTATCTTTTTTTAGTTTATGAATTGGTTAAAATTAGGGTGAGCACATACTTATCTGTCAACACACGTGAAGATGGCAATCGGAAGCATTATTTGTGGAGCAAATACTCCAAAAGTGAAGCGAAAAAAAATTAAGGTATATTTTTTTTTATCTCTGGTTTTCAGTTATCTCTGGAAAACAGATTTATGATGCTGATAATTAATAGAAACTTGATGAATTTAAAGTATTTCTTAAAACTAAGTATGTGCTGAGTAAACCCTTACTCACAAATTTATTTTAATGTAGAAAAAAGACATTTATTTGAAAATATAATTTAAAAAACAAAAAATACTTAAATATGGAAAAAGAAAGATTTTACAAAAAAACTTAATTTTTTCAGTTTATTTTTATGCACACAGCATTTTTTATTAATTTCTACACAAATTCACGAATTCTTTGTCATCATGAAAATTAGTTTAATTTATTTATTTCTTTAACTATTTTAAGATATTTATTAATATTTGTATAATATTTCAGACAACAGAGCGTAGTTGGATAGAGGCAACCTTTCAAAAAAGAGAATGCACAAAATTTATTCCAAGTGCGAAAGATGAGCACAGGTAACTGAATTTAATTTCATGATTCTCGACGTTTGAAATTAAATTACATTTACGTACAAAGTTATTTAAATGTTAAATTGCGAAAAATATTAGAGTAGCGGAAAAATTTCTATCTCTTTTGAATTTAGTATTCCAAGGATTTTGAATAATGATTCGGATGAAATAAATTTGATGTAGATAAAAAATAATTTATTCAAGTCAAACATTGCAAATTGGTTGTTATTAGCTTGTATTTTTCAAATGAATGTGCTTAAAGAAAAAGTTTATAAAGAATATTCTTGACGAAATGTTTAATTAAAAGCCTTGGTGCAATTTATTTTCTAAACACTAAATTCGAAAAAGTAAGAAAATTTACAAGTATTTACAACAATGTTCAATAAATTGTGTTTATATAAATATTTTATATACAGTATGAATAAAATCGGTCGGATTTTAAAATTTAATCGGCAAGTGTGACGAGGACACTCTTATGCGTTTATCACCTTAGTTGCAACTTCTTCATTAGTTCGCTATTCTTACTGTATATACAATACGTATATTCTATTGTTCAACTCTTTCTTATCTCTGCAACATATTTAGCTTGTATAATAATTGCTTAGAATCACAACGCAACTATTTCGTAATTATCATTTCTATTTTTCATGACTTTCATTTTACTATTAAAATTTTTTAAATATAACAATATTTTGTCATTTTATAATTTAAATGTTTATTTCGAAGTTTTTCAATTTTTTTGCTACTGTCGATTCATTTATTCATTCATTTCTGTTTGATTTACTTTTCTTTTCTTCATTACGTTTATAGGTTTGAAGAAGTACAGGGAGATAAGAATGCAGAATACGACGTGATCACCACTTCCAGGTGAAGTGAACAAATTTCATTCCAAACATACGAATTTTAATTGACATGACTCACTTAAATTATCATTGAAAACTATTCATTTATCAAAGAAAAAATAATAATTTTAAAATAAAATTAAAAAATAAAATTTAAAAATAAATTTATAATTATTATAAAACTTGAAAATTAGATATAAAATTTATAAGCAATTCTAAAAAAAATTTATAATATTAAATTATATTATTAATTTTGATATCAAACATTTTTTGTTAATCTCGTGAAACATTCATTGTCCATCATTTTTTTTCGTAAATCATTTATTCAGTAGTAGCTTCAGATTTTTCTCATTTAAAATTAATTTTTCGATTCAGCTTTCGATAATGTTTCCTTAAATTATTTTAATGGAACATTTTTATTCTTATTAATATTATTCATGAAAATTGCTTTCAATCTGAATCATCTACTGCACGCAATTATATTTTCATTGTTTCCGTATAGAAGAAATAAAAAAGTAATCTTAATTATTGCACTAGATCTACGAAATTGGTGGAATTTTTAAGTTTACTTATTTATTAGAGCCAAAAAAAACTGTGTCTTATTTACAGTGCAGATTTAAAAGATGGTAATAAAACTAATATTTAATATTCAAGTAATCTATAACTTATGTTGAGAACTAATTAACAAATTTATTGGTTTGCTTTCTAATTTTTGAATCAGTGTACAATTCATTGATTTTTCAGATGCTGTTGTGGACATTCTTATACTCACCACTGTGGAAATGGAGCGGATGTTCAATCTTACTCAAACAGCATTGCCACCGAACAGGAACGAGAGCAATGGATTCCAGGAAAGAACACTCGTTCTTCAGCAACAGATGCATATGGCACTATTGAATTTCAAGGGCTTCCTCATCCGACAAAAGCACAAGTAAATTTTATGTTTAATTTTCCTTGCACTCAAAAGTTAGAAAATAAAGCATTATTTTAAGAGCTAATTGTTTTAGCTATTGTTTAGATATTAAAAATGAAGAAATGAAAATTAAATTTCCTTTGCACTCAAAATTCAAAAAATAATGCATTTTTATTAAGAGAACAAAAGAAAATTGTTTTATTAAAAATGAATTTTTATTAGTATGTCAGATTGGCACACGACACTCGACCGGAGCCTATAGTTCAGTTATTATGCCGTGAATGGAATTTAGGCTTGCCGAAACTTTTAATCACTGTTCATGGTGGTCGATCGAATTTCGATCTTCAACCAACTTTGAAAAAAGTTCTCCGCAAAGGTCTTTTGAAAGCGGCTAAAACAACTGGAGCTTGGATATTTACCGGAGGAACTAATACAGGTGATTATTTGTCTTCGTCACGTATAAACAAAAATTAATATATTTAAAAAGTTTTTTATTGTTATTCATTTTCAATAATTGTCAAATTCAAGGAGTTACGAGGCAAGTGGGAGATGCTTTATTATTGGAAAGAGCGCAGAGACAGGGCCGGGTAGTGAGTATTGGAATTGCTCCTTGGGGTGTTTTGGAAAAGAGTCATGAACTTGTGGGTCGTGGAAGAGAAATTCCTTACGATTCGCTTTCTTCTCCCTGGTAAGACTGTTATTTTTTACTCTTCTCTGAATT
This sequence comes from Leptopilina myrica (nomen nudum), assembly GCA_032872475.1. Lineage (NCBI taxonomy): Eukaryota > Metazoa > Arthropoda > Insecta > Hymenoptera > Figitidae > Leptopilina > Leptopilina myrica (nomen nudum). The sequence goes on along the minus strand of CM065459.1, from coordinate 2,031,062 downwards.
TGAATTAAATACAAATAATTCATTTAACTGATTTAAAAAATCAATCACTTGTTCAAATATAGAATAAATAAAAAATTGTCGAATTCAACTTCAAGTTGTTAAAGAATTGCTTTTTAATTACTCTTCATTTACTCTTTAATTACTCCTTTTAGTCAGGAGTCATCGACAAGATTTTTATTTTTCAAAGAGATAAAACTATATTTACAGGTCTAAGTATGCAGTTTTGAACAATCGGCATTCTTATTTTCTCCTTGTCGACAATGGCACTGGTGGAAGATACGGTGCTGAAATTATACTTAGAAGAAAACTCGAAAAATATATATCCAATTTAAAACTTCAGCCTTGTAAGCAAAAATTACAATATCCTAATTTACCATTAACACTAATTTTCTAAAAAAATTTGTAATATTTTCGATATTATTTAAAGATACACACAGTAGTATTCCCGTTGTTGCACTAGTAATAGAGGGAGGTACAAACACAATAAGATCAGTTTTGGAATATGTAACTGACGATCCTCCTGTTCCTGTCGTAGTTTGCGATGGATCCGGTCGAGCAGCCGATCTCATTGCTTTCATGCACAAGTAAAACTTGATTGACTATAATCGTGAAAAATAAATACACATTTTTTCATTGCTTGCATAAAATATAAAAATAAATAATAATTAAAGCAAATTGATAAGTAGTAACAAAGTCTATTTAAATAGATATGCATCGGAGGAGGAAACAGAAGATGGAGAAGGCCCATTGGAGAGTATGAGGGAACATTTACTGGAGACAATTAAACGAACGTTCAAGGTTTCTGCAGAACAAGCAAATCAGCTTTATCTAGAGTTATTACAATGTGTTCGCAAAAAGAATTTGGTGAGAAATTTCATTTAAAATTGTCTTGTTTTTAAAGAAAATAGTCGTTTTTAAGGAGTATTTAAAATTATTTTTTATTGTTTTGTTAGATCACAGTGTTTAGGATATCACAGGACCGATCTCAAGAATTAGACCAGACAATACTAACAGCCTTATTTAAATCAAAACAATTATCGCCTGCCGAACAATTATCTCTTTCGTTAATATGGAACAGGGTGGATATTGCTCGCAGTGAAATTTTCGTCTACGGCCAAAAATGGCCTCCCGGTGCATTGGAGCAAGCCATGATGCAGGCCCTACAGCACGATAGGATTGATTTTGTCAAATTGCTTTTAGAAAATGGAGTTTCAATGCGCAAATTTTTATCCATCCCACGCCTTGAAGAATTGTATAACACAGTAAGTTTTTTATTGTTCCTTCTTTTGGTTAAATTTAAACAATTCTTCATTATTCAAAAAACATTCATCACTAAAATAAAAATGTAAAAATAATTAAAAATGTTTATATCTTCTGAAAATTTTCTTTTCTTTGCAGAAAGAGGGCCCGTCAAATACGTTGGGCTACATTCTTCGGGACGTGAGACCGCACATACCTCGAGGGTACATGTACACTCTTCACGACATTGGCCTCGTGATAAATAAACTAATGGGCGGTGCTTATCGTTCTCAGTATACGAGAAAGGAATTTCGAATTCTTTACACGAGAGTAATGAAACGATCTGGAGGGTATCAGCAGCATGCGCATCGTAATAGTTGTGCTTTAACTGGTCGATCTTTTTCCAGCTCTGGAGGAAAGTCGGGCGGATTAACAATGAGTCTGCTGGCAGAAACTCTACCAGCAACTCAAGACACTGCTCTTTTTGATTATCCTTTTAACGAATTGCTAATTTGGGCTGTGCTCACGAAACGTCAGCAAATGGCCCTGCTTATGTGGCAGCATGGCGAAGAAGCTTTGGCAAAGGCTTTGGTCGCTTTGAAATTGTACAAAGCCATGGCACATGAAGCCGCTGAGGACGATTTGGAAACTGAAGTTTATGACGAACTTCGAGGCTATGGCAAGGAGTTTGAAAATATAGGTAGTCATAATAATCATAAAATTGCTACTGTATAATATTTATTCAAAATAGGTATTGATATTTAAGGGCAAAATTACATAAATGTTTTCTACTTTTAAGCTGTGGAGCTGTTAGATTTTTGCTATCGGCAAGATGACGATCAAACGCAGCAGCTTCTAACTTCTGAATTGAAAAATTGGTCTGGCCAAACATGTCTTTCTCTGGCCGTGACGGCAAATCACAGAGCTTTATTAGCTCATCCATGTAGTCAAATTATATTAGCCGACCTGTGGATGGGTGGTCTTCGTACTCGTAAAAATACAAACTTGAAGGTTTTTTTTACTGATTCTTTTTTTATTTACTATCAATAAAGATGCAAAAAGCTAATTTCATCTTCTTTGTCGAAAGGTTGTTTTAGGATTGATGTGTCCCGTGTACATTACTAGATTGGAATTTAAAAGTCGCGAGGAATTGCAATTGATGCCCCAAACGGAAGAAGAACATCTCATTGCTCTTGAAGATGAAAATGAGGACAGTGAATCTGAACATGGAACACCAGTTGGACCTGATGTTGAGGTAATTTCTTTACATTTTTCCTTAAAAACGTGAATATGTGAGAATACCAGAAATTTAAAGATTTAATCCAATTTTATTATTAATTGTATTAATAGTACAAAAAAATACGTTTAATTATTCATTACGTCTATTTTGTACGCACTTTTTTTTGCAAATAGAGTCTCAAGGGAAAATACAATTCTAAAATGTTCTCGAAAGCAGCTAATGCAACTACATTTATTCACTCTCATTTAAGAGGATTAATTTCATTGTCTATCCGAATAGAAAATTGACCATAATTTTTAACTATTTCGAATAACGGTTCATAAATTTTAACGAATAAAATACAAAAATTTAGTAATAATAGAGAAAACTGACAAAATTGTAGTCGTATTGACAAAAATACATTTTCAGAGGGTTCAAGTAGAAAACGTGATTAAATTTTATTTTTGAGAAAAACACATCACATTTACTTTATGAGGATATAATATAGTGAAAGAAACACGAGAACATGCGAATTGATTATTTTTTTAGAAACGCCCACGCAGAAGCCTGAGTATTCGCTACAAAACCACTGCCCCCAATGGTCTGCAGGGCGTAAAGGTATATTTAATAATCCCTCGTCTGAAAACAAAACATGTTCGTCACGTCCTTTTTTATCGCACATTCAATTTTTTTACTGTCTCATTGTTTTCTTTGTATTTAATTTGTTACATGATTCAGGTATTAATCAACACAGTAACTACTGTGTTATTTGAACCTCAAAATAATAATTCTAATTTATGAAAATGTCACATTTGATTAGTAGGAAGCTTTATTTTTTATTTTTTCTTTCTTGAAGGGTACCTCGAAACATTGAAAAAGATCATGCTTTTTGAGAATAAATAATATTTATATAAAAATGTAACTTTATTATAATACCGAAAGAAAGTGTTTTTAGATGGAAAAATTGAATTTCTAGATTGCTGAATTAAGTTTTCTTATAAGAATACAATATTTTTATGTCTGTGATTGTCTGTTTAATATTCGCAAAACAAAATCTCACTATACTTCTGATGATATTGTTATTTATTTATATTTTTTAGGCTTTAATTAGTCACGAGCATAATACAAATGTTATAAAAGAGACAATTGTTCAGGAAAATGGGAAAGTATTAACAGACACGGACGATGGGAATCATAGATCGTATGGAATTTTATCTGAATACTATGACAATAAAAGCAGTAGACCTCTTCGCTTAAAGAAAAAACTTTACGAATTTTATACTGCACCAATTACGAAATTCTGGGGAAATGCTGTAAGTTTCTTGAAATAAAACATTAAATTAAAAATTAAATTTTAAAAAGTATGAAACTTTATAAACTTTTTTGTGTTGAAACAGATTGCCTATGTGACGTTTTTGGTTCTGTTTTCCTATACGATTCTCGTGAGAATGAGCGACCAACCTTCCTTGCCGGAATATTTTTCGATATTTTATGTAATTACAATGGGCTGTGAGAAGATTCGCGAAATTGTCACTTCGGAACCTGTGGCACTTTCTCATAAATTCAGCGTTTGGGCCTGGAATATGTGGAATCCGTGCGATGCTGCAGCTATTATGTTCTTCATGATCGGTCTCGTTCTTCGCATGAGAAAATCAACGTTCGACAATGGCCGAGTTATATACTGCGTTGACTGCATGTATTGGTACCTGAGGATGTTGAATATTTTGGGAGTTAACAAATATCTTGGTAAGAGAGTGTACTATGCAAATACACGAGAAAAAGAACAGTAGAAATTATATTTTCAAAACAAGAACGTTCCTTTTCTCGTGAAGCGTCACAACGAGTAGTTAACGATATTAATATCGTAAAAATTATGTTTAATTAGGTCCGTTGGTAACAATGATGGGTAAAATGATTAAGAACATGATCTATTTCGTGGTTCTATTACTCGTAGTGTTGATGAGTTTTGGAGTAACGAGACAAGCTATACTTAAGCCAAATACAGAACCAACGTGGCGAATTGTTCGTGATGTACGTATTTATTCTTTTTTAGTTTTTTTTTAAGTATTTGATATTTAATTCTATCTTTGTAGGTTTTTATGGAGCCATATTTTATGCTCTACGGTGAAGTTTATGCCGATCACATCGACCCGGAGTGTGGAGCAGATCCAGGAATGCCTGACTGTCTCCCAGGCCGTTGGATTACTCCATTTGTAATGGCAATTTATCTCTTAGTTGCAAACATATTACTTATTAATTTGCTAATTGCTGTATTTAATAATATATTTATTGAAGTAAATGGCATCTCCCATCAAGTGTGGATGTTCCAACGATTCACTGTTGTTATGGAGTATGAGCAGAAACCTGTCTTGCCGCCTCCTCTTATTGCCGTTTCTCATGCGTATTTATTAGTAAAATACATAATACGTTATATTACACATGGTCAAAAGGTTTCCGGCGAATCGGGTGACAATGGATTGAAGCTCTTTCTCGAGGCTGACGACAAAGAACGCTTGTACGATTTCGAGGAGGACTGTGTCGAAGGCTACTTCCGTGAACAGGAACTCAAGCTCCAGATGTCAACCGAAGAGCGTGTAAAAGTAACCAACGAACGCGTGGAAAACATGCAGCAAAAAATGGAAGACATTGAGAAAAAGGAAAACAGTCAGAATACTTCCCTTCAGGTATGTTTTTACTTGAACTAAATTAACTAAATAGTAAATTAAATTAAACAAACTTAATTTTCAGGCTGTGGAATTTCGAATTAGAAAACTAGAGGAACTTAACGAACAAACGTTGGCACACCTTGGAGTTATTCATCGATTCATGGCAACGCACATGTCAGACGACGGTCTTCAAGCTCTCGACGTAGATTTCCGTCCACGCAGAGTCTCGGAGCGCTCGGAAGCGTACTCCGAGGTCGATTCACATTCACACTTTACCACTTTTTCTTTGAGGAAGAAGAAACTTTTGCGATCTCTCACCGATGCGGCATTTATGCAAATGGCACCACCAACTGATGATAATGTTTCCAAACAATCGGAGGTGAATGTCTCCCGTGAAAATCTCAGCAGGAATGATTCATCAGTTAGTGGCGAGCAACAAGCGGCTCAAGAAGATTCCAAAGTAGTGACAAGTCAGGAAGAGAGCGATGAAAATAAAGTATCCACCGACGAGAAAGTGGCAAAAGGCAGTCAAGAGGAGAAGGCAAGTAGTGAAATTCCCACAATTTGCGAGTCGAGGCAAAACTCGGGAGAGCGAGCCAGTCGGCAAAACAGTAGGACGCGATCAGAATCAGAGGATATGGTGTACCTTGCACCGCCAGGAACACAGAGAGTAACGTGGGCTGAACCGAGGCACTCCGTCATTCAACCCTCGAATCCAAGATCTCTTTTGCTGGCGATGCGCGCAGAATACACAAGTATCACCGACGAACTCGAAAGTTACTGTGGACTCTTGAGTCCCCCAAGATCTCCCCCAATGTCCCCGCCACCAGGACGAGGAAGATCCATCTCAGGAATGTCTAATCCAGAAATCGCCTGGCAAATTGAGAACGAACATTTGAGAGATGCGGAAGAATGTGATTATCAGCAAATGAAAGATCTAATTCAGAGGTAAGGATTTTTTTTTTATTTTTATATAGATGTTTATCCGGTTAATGATGTTTGATTTTCTACAGACGATACATGGAGGGGAATAATAGCAGTAATAATAATGATGATGAGGATGACGATGAGGAACGTGAACGTGATGATAATGGTTTCACACCATTCTTCATAGCAAGCGAGCATCGTCAATTGCGACGAGTATCTGCAATAGATGAAGATTCAAGGAGACCGCCACCACCAACAATAAGCGTAACAAGAGAAATTGAGCAAACATTATCGAGACCGCCAGCGATTCGAGACAGTAGCGAGGAACCCGATCCAAACGAAACTGAGGAACCAGCTCCAGCTTCTGAAACAATGTGTTGATTTTATTTTTATTTACTTTCACAATCAACACCAAGGGAAGTACATATTTTTAATGTATACATATAATTTCAGTTTTAATTATGCAAGATTTTATAGTATTTCAGTCAAATAACGAATTTCAACACAGTCGGCCAGGAAAATACATCGAAGTTTTTAAATTTGATTATTCACTCATTACCAGTTATAAATAAATCATTCGTTTTAATCTTAAATTACTACTTGAAATACGTAATTTTTTCAATTTTTACTTTCTAGTAGTTTGCATAATTACTACTTCAAAAAAAAAATCATAACATATAGTTTTGATAATAAGTGCAGTCCATATTCTTCTTGTCTTCAGTTTTGGTAATAATTCTAATTCACTGAAAAAAGTGATTCAATTATTTCGACTTGCGGCGGATAATTATTATCAGACAGATGTAAAACAAAAATCTATCTTATAATAATTGTCATTAATTACATTTTTCTCAAAAACTAAAAAGCTCAAGTGTACATGTGTGCAACACATAATCTAAACTGACGATAATTTAAGAACAATATCTATAAAAACTATAATATTCCATATTGAGCGGTTTTGTCAAAGTCGTTTCTTATTTCCACACGAAGCTCCAGTGGAAAAATCGCTTCCATATTATTTGAAACAGAAATTAAATTCTGAAATAATTTATTGATGAAATCAAGTCTGTTTTAAAGAAAAAATTACACTACTATTATAAAGAATATTGAATTTGTTCCAAGAGCGAACATTTATAATAATAGGACCACAACGAGTAAACCATATCATCGAGGTTTGACTTATTATAAGAAACTCTGCCGAATCTGCGTTAGTACAATTTCCTGATAGAAACATTTTGTATAAAAGAAATATTAATGCTAAACTAAAACTAAAATTCGCTTCTCAAAAAAAGAGAAACAATGAAAATTCACTCGAACATTTACGAACGATATTTAATAATTAAAAAAATCAAATTTAAATGTGATTTCCAATATCAAGATTTCTAAAAGAATTCTTCTTCCTTCGAAAAACAATTATTAATTGCCTCAGGACTTTCGAATAGTTAAACTTTCAAAAAAAGAGAATCAAGAAGAATATCTGTAAAAATTCAAAATAATTTAAAACTCTCTTAATTCAAATTGCGAACACGAACCGAATTTTCGACAAATATCTTTACATAATTTTGAAAATAGTGCATATTTTTAAAAAGAATTTTTTTTTAATTAAACAATTTTTTACTGAATGAACTACAGTCAATTCCTGTAGCTTCTATATGAACTGCATTATAATTCTAAATTTTACTGTAACTGACTAAATATGTCGTTTATATATATATTTGAAAACGGAACTGAATAAATACCAGTCTTATATATAATAAATTAACATCGGATAAACTATATTTATCTAATAATTAAAAAATATTTCTTATGATCTCTATACTTGTTTCTATTTTCGAAACCGACTAGATCGACAAAAAAAAAATTTTTTAACTGTCTAAAGCCTTTGGACTATTTTCAAGAGCTTTCTGCTCTCATTAAAATTACAAGGATCCTTTATGGAAATTTTCAATAAAATATCCTCCAATATAAAGTAGTCTTTGTAAACTTTAATAGTACGTAAAATCATTTCCAAAAATTTTTGTTGTATTTTCTGCATAAACCCTTAAGTAAAAAATTTTTTTTTGTAATGTCATGTCTAAGTTTCAATTTAGACCGTTAAAAAGAATTAAAACTTTCTAGTTGCAGTGAATTCAAACAATATATTTATTTCATCAATAATATTACTGTACGAATTTTAAAAAAAACTAAAAGCTTGGATTCTTTACGCACAATGAATGAAAAATCAAAAAACCATATTTTTCCAATCTATTCCATTAACGTAGAATATTTCATTTACATAAAATTTATATTGCACAATTTTCACTCTATATGAAAAAACAAATAAAATGCTTCTTGTGGATTGCTTCCTTATAGAGGAAGTATTTTTATTAATAATACTATACACATTAAATGCTGCATTTAAAATAAACAGCAATATCCAAAAACTTGAGATTTTTTTCAAATAAAATAAAACGAAAAAATAATCTTATTTCAGAAAATATATTTTAATGAAAAATTTGTATTTTTGTCGGAATATATTAAAGATGCGCTTAAAGTTGGCTCAAATATCCTGTAAAAAAATAGTGCTTGAAAATTAGAAAAATAATTAAAAAAATTCTAGCTTTAGGAAACATAATCACAATACAGAATATGTCAAAAGAAAAAGAAATCAAATTTTACTTATTGTATATTTAGAAATATTTATTTTTGTGAGAAATTGTACATTTTACTTAAGAAGGTAAACCAATTATTGTAAATAATGTTCCTTCATTTATCGACTTATAATATAAGTGATTTTAGGTTTATTTGTAAAATATCTGATTATCGACTTTATTTCATAGTGATTATAAAATGTTTTCATTAATCTATCGTCATCCATCTAAATGTATAATACAAAGATTGCATAATTAAAGAGATTGAATTTTTAAACATATCAAGTTTATATTATTGAATTTTTTATTCTTTTCGTAGACTCTACTTTTTGGGAAAAAGGAATGAATAAAATTATTAATTAATTAATTTTTGAAATTATGTTTATAATACTTTAATACTTATTGTATTTTTACAGTAAATAGAATAAAAAAAATAATTATATTCTAACTAGAAAAAAATACTTATGGAATAGACTTCCCCAATTTTTGCAGACTTTCAAGCAATTTTTTCCCTAGGTCTTCATCAACTTGACTGAAATTCGAAATTGCTCGTTGGATTATAAAGGGTGAGGCATTTTTCAAACTGTCGACTAAATTATTAATAAGTCGTGTTCTTTCATTTGGTTTGAGGACATTTCTCCAAAATGTTGTTACTTGACTAAAATTATCTTCATTTACAGGTGTAAATCGATCTACTTCACCAGAAACCGGATATGGTGGATCTTTTACAGAAGGATTCTCTATTGGTCCTTTGAAACTGTTTGGGAAATAATTTGGAGCTCCTCCTTGATGGGAAATTGTCATCGATCCATCTCTTTGGTAATTTATTGTTGATAATATCTGTTTTTCAAGTTATAAGAGAAGAAATTATTAATTATAAAATATCAGAATTAGGAAAATTAATTAGATTAGTGGAATTAAATTATTAATTAATTATTGATTAAATATTAGTTGATAATGGAAAAAATGTAATAACAATGTAATAACCTTATAAGGACAGTTGACGGGAAGTTGAAGATGATTGGGACCGAGACGATGTCTTTGAGTGTCTCCATAAGCGAATAAACGACCTTGAAGCATTTTATCTGCAGTCGGCGCTATTCCAGGTACTATATGTGCCACGTTGAATGCTATTTGCTCCACATCGGCAAAATAATTTTCCGGATTTTTGTCCAACACTATTTTTCCCACAGGCATGAGAGGAAACTCTTTTTGGGGCCAAACCTAAATAAAGGAATTTAATAAAGTCTCGATAGGCAAAGATAAAGATTTTGTCAAAAATTACCTTCGTGACATCAAAAATATTCCATTTGAAAACTTTAGCTTCTTCAGGAGTCATCACCTGAATGTAAAGTGTCCAACTTGGAATATCTTTCCTAGCAATTGAATTGTACAAATCTCGAAGTGAATAATCAGGATCAGTGCCACTTAATTCAACTGCTCTGTTCACTGGAATATTTCTAATTCCCTGATCAGTCTGCGTGTGAAAAATCATTTTTAAATTACTCGCGCGGTATGGTCAAACAAAAATAATGTTGTAGGCAATTTTACCCTGTAGTGAAATTTGCAGTAGACAAATTCATTTTTTGCATTGATGAGTTTAAATGTATGCGATCCATAGCCATGCATGTGACGATAACCATCAGGAATTCCTCGATCACTGAAAAGGAACATTACTTGATGTGTTGATTCAGGACGAAGGGATAAAAAATCCCAAAACATATCAGCATCCTGTAAATAATGGAATGATTACTAATGTAAATAAATCTCTATAGAAGAAATAGTAGAAATTGCTATAAAAATAGACCCTTAAATGAGTGACTGGATTTCTTTTCTGCGTGTGAATGAAACTCGGAAAAAGTAATGGATCCTTGATAAAGAATATTGGTGTATTATTGCCAACAAGGTCCCAAATGCCCTCTTCAGTATAAAATTTTATAGCAAACCCTCGAGGATCTCTGTGAACAAAACAAAATATATACACACCTAAGCACATGAAGAAACTAATTTTCAATTATACGCAGTTATACAAATATAAAGTTAAATAAACCATGAGAAGTTTCATTAATTAATTTTCAGGAAGTAAAAGGAATGTTTTATACCTAACAGTATCTGCTGAACCACTTTCTCCGCCAACTTGAGAAAATCTTACGGCAATTGGCGTTCTTTTTAGAATGTGGGAAAAAAGTTTTGCTTTTGTATATTTTGTTATATCATGAGTGACTTCGAAATAGCCAAATGCTCCTGAAATCCACAATTACGGAATAAAATATAAAATTAGACCAAAATACAATTCTAATTTTTAATTAAAAGTTCAAAATAAAGATGAAAGATAATAAATTTGTCAGGTAATAGGAAGTGATACACGATAACTTGTATGTAAATGTAAATTTGCATCGATATCGCCTCTATTTAAATTCGTCGAATATTCATTATTACGTAAAGCTTAAAAAAATTTTTTTTTAAATAAAACTAATTGTACAGAATGAATTCTAGTAAACTTCCAACTATTGCTTATTACCTGCTCCTTTCGCGTGGACAACACGTTCTGGTATTCTCTCTCTGTCAAAATGAGACATTTCATCTAATAAAACCGCATCTTCCAAAAGCGTTGGTCCAAATCTGCCTGCAGTTAAAGTATCGTTTTTATTTGCAATCGGCTGTCCATTTCCAGTTAGAAGAAGTGGTGTTATCTTTAAAAAAATTTACGATTTCCGTTTTATATTTACACTTTTAAGTTTACCTTTTCCAAACTAAAAAAAAAATACTTACAGTAACAGTGTTTTTATAAATATTCAGCTGCTCTGCCGCAGGTTCCCTCTCGTTTTTCAGCTCCATTTTTGTTTTGTTTTAAAGAAACAAATTTTATACACTACAATAAAAACAAGAATCTTTTCCAAGTTGTTCACTTGCTTTGTTATCAACGCAGAATAACACTTGCTCGCAGAAAGCACAGACCTTTATAGATTTTGTAACGTAATAATTGTCAGGAGAAGGGAAAGTCTTCTAATTCACAAGTATAAATTCTATATTCATATCAAGTTTATATATAAACTATCAAAATTGGTAAAATAACATTTACCTTTCTTTAAATTTTTTAATACTGAAACAAACTTTTTTTGTATCGTTATCAGTAGAAAATGTTTAACTACATAATTATCGAAAAATAAAACTAAACTTTACATCGAAAGATTAAAAAACTATAAATTTTGTTGTTGACAATGTGAATTCTATTGAAAAAAAACTATAAACATCAAAAATAGATCATTCGATGCGTTTTTCAAATTTCAAGAAATAAAAATTATCTTTTTCCAAAATTTCAATTTTTTAAATTATGGAAGTCCAGATATTTATGAGAAAATGTAATTTTTAGACAATGACAATTATTTCACAATATTTAAATTAAAAAAGTGACTTTTCAATTCCTGATGTCAGAGAACGTTACGTTTTCGATAAACAGTGTAATAAACTTTTAAATTTAAAACAAAATTAATATATTTATTAAAAGAGCTTAAAATGTATTTTTACAGAAGAATTTAAGAAAAAAAGGAGTTCATTAATTTTTAATTAACTTTTTTCTGAACAATTACAATCTTCATCATCATCATCATCATCACTAGAATCTAAGTCAGAAATACAGTCATCTAAACTTTCCTTTACAGTCAAGGACTTTAACTTATCCATTAAGTTTTTATGCATTGTTTCACTTTCTTCCTTTTCAGTTTTTCTTTCAATAGAAATGTTGCTCTTGTCACTCGACTCAGTTTTTTCTTCAGTTGAAACAGATATACTCCCGGCTGTAATTGAAAACAAAAAAAAATTTAACTCCAAGGAAAGGAGTTCAAAATGTGCCCCATAACAAAATGTTACAAGGCCAGAAAATTACATTTAAAAAAAAAACAAAAAAGCTATGAAAAAATGGGAAAATTTAAATACATTTTTTTAATTACTTCTTTTTTGAAAAACTACAGAAAAATAGATAAAAAATGAGTATAATTTGTTCTTAAAATAGTGAATGAATTTACCTTTTTGATTCATGTAACGAATAAATGTTCTTCGCTTTCTTTCAGGCAGTTCCTTAAGCATTGCTTGCAACTCAGCATCTAATTTCAATTGCTCCATGGGATTGGGATGAGCTTCGATTAATTCTGCTTTTAATCCACATTTTGGACAAGCATTTCTTTCTCTAGCACAACTTTGACACATTATGTGATACGCGTGTTTCACAACTTTTTGTTCACATTTCGCACATTTTGCCGGAGCTTTCAGGGGCTTAAACTTCTTATACTTTATTTTCCATTCAATTATTTTCTTACACTTCTCACAGACATTTGCAACTTGTATGTTATTTATGGCTTTCATTTTGTGGGATTTATCGTGAAGATCATTTTTGAATACAAAACGATTCTGATATTTCTGCGGCCTCGTGCGTTGAGTGTTTCCCCTTTGAGAACTCATTTTTGATTAATTATACTCTGTTTAAAAAAAGGCATTACTTTAGTTTTTTTCATGCGAGTATGGTATTTATTGTTAAATTCAGTCGGAAAAATTATTGACATAAATATTTGATACTTTTTTTTACATAAATACTACATGTAACTTATTATTTATAAGGTGAATTCCAAAATACAAAAAATACAAACGGTAAAAGCAATGCATTCAGAAGTTCTACTTTTAGGTTATTTTAATTCTTCTTTAAAAGGTTAAAAAGTAAACATTTATGTCAACTTTGAAAATATGCAATTGATATTATTTTAAAATCCGTTTATGAAAAATAACCTACTATTCGTATTCAATGTGATATTAATTTTCAATGTTGGAATACTTTCATTAGTAATAAATACAAAATATTAAATTTACTCGATACTTACGGATTATATTACGTGCATTTGGTTTATTAATTATTTAAATTCTAATCAGTTTTGCAAAAGGATTAATAATGTCTCTGACCATGTGATTCAATCAAAAACAAAACCAAAGAATAATAATAAATACCATAAAATATAAATATAGATGGTAGACTCAATGTTTACTGTGCTGCCATCTATTTTTCTGGACAAAAAAATTAAAATCCCGTTTTCATTAATTTCTTTTAAAACCACTTTTGTTACGATTTTAATTTTAAGTAAAAATTATAAATATGAATAAATTTAAAATTATAAATAATGAATATAGAAGGACGCTTCGGGTTAGAAAATAGAAAAGAAATAAAATAGTTGGAAAACAGTACAGAATATTTATTCGTCATCTTGTACAACTGTCGTTTTTTCCGAAACATATAAACCATCCAAGAACTTTCTGATATCCTTGTTTTTGACTGTTGTCGATTGCTGGATCAAAGCAGCTGTAAAAAATACAAATATAGAGTTAATTAAATATAGAGCTGCTTTTTCTAAAGAAACTTGATGAATTAAACAAAATTTTAATAATTTTTAAAGTTTAACAAAATGAAAAAGTGTTAAATTAGGAAAAATTGATTAAAAGAAGTGTTAGGTGAATATTTAGAAAATAAAAATATCTTCAAACTCACCTGATCTGGATACATCCTCTAAAGAGTTTCCTTCAAGAATTAACTCATCCTTTTGTTTGGCAGAATTACATACAGTAACACCAGGTGCCATCTTCACTCTACGGATGAATTTTTCACCCAAGAAATTACGAATTTCGATAACAGAATTGTTCTCGGTGGTTACACAATTAATCGGAAAATGAGCATATACAGATCTCATTTTATATTGATATCCCTTAGTTACACCCTTCAACATATTCTCGATGTGAGAACATACTGTGCGAACGGCAGCCAATTCTTTCTTAGTTCCAAACCATTTTTCGACTTTTAATAACTTTGGATTGACCATCTAGAAACAAACAACAAATTTTATTTATCAAATTATTCGAAACACTGAAAAATTATTAAATTCCCATTTTTTTTAAAATCAGTAAAGGATTACTCATTTATAATTAAAATGAAGGGGAATCCACTGTCTCATCATAAATTTTTTTTATATCTCAAAATAACTAAAACAAATACTTTAATAACTAAATTCAACTAAAAACAAAAGTTTCCTGAATTAAAAGATTACTTACACGAATGTCCAAAGCAAGATGTTTGAAAGACCTCTTTAATACTCCTCGAGGTCCTTTGACTGTAATCATTCGAGATTTAACAGAAACTGTTAATCCCTCCGGGATTTTTACAGTCTGATTCGTAACAATCTGTTTCATCGTGTAATATCTGAAAAAAAGTATTTCGTTAATTGTTATCAGTATAAATTACTATAAACCAATATAAAGCCATTATTAAAAAATCTTTTAATTAAAATGTTTGATAAACACTACATAACCAAAACAATGTCAAAAATAACCGAAACACAACACTACAAAAAAATCCTATTTTTAAACTTTCAAAAATGACTATCCTCCTTATTAAACAATTGAATGCTAATTGAAACAAAATAACATATAGTTCATTCAATGAAAATAACTAAGATTCATGTTACAGAAAGACATGACAGAAGAAAGGTTAGAATTCTTTTTTGTCACAAAAAAGTGTGAATTTGAAAAAAATAATCATCGGGAAACACGGAATATAAATAAGTGAAACATCCTTGCAGAAAAAAAGGGGAAAATCTACATTCTTCACACGGATTAAAAGAAATATAAAAATTGACAATTATTCGTATACCTTTTACACGTTACGACCGAACAGGAAAAGGGATTGGGAAGACGACCATAGACTAAGGAAGATAGATCGTCAACTCAGTATAGGTACGCCAATGTATTTTAATTTTCTATTATCTGTTAGCTCAATTTTATCAAAATTATTAAGATATTTTGGAAAATGTAAAGAGAAAAGTAACATTTTTCCAAATAATTTTACATTAATCAATTTATTTCTTTTGTATTACGAGATTTTTCATGTAAAACACATTCAATGTAATTTTCCTTTTTAAAAATCCCGCCAAATGTAAAATACTTCCAAATAAAAATGTTTTGAAATTTTCAAACAATATTATTATTATTTTCAATTATTGATAAATTATAAAAAATATTTAGTTTGTTTATTTACTTAATAAATTCGACTACAGATTGATATTGGAAATTAAAAAAAGAAAGTAGCGTAACATAGAAATCAGCCTTGAAATGATAGATGTCACTGTAGTCGCCTTAAAGAATCCTATACTTGAATGTCATATCTAGTAAATTTATTGAGTTAATCTTTGAGATTTTAGAGAAAATAGATTTTTCAGGTTTAAAAGACCTACATAATAATGGCATCAATTTGCGGTCGGCTTCTTGTAAGAAATACACGTCGAGAATTTTCGACTAAAACACCATGTCTTTCTGGCTGGTTCTGGGGACCTAAGTATTGTAATTATATTTTGATTTAATTTAGTTTTAGTCCATCGTCAAAAGACAAGTATTTTCTTTCAGTTTCTCATTACGTAATGAATTTTAACGTTTTTCGATTATTTATCCAAAATATTTATCAATGGTGTTTCAATTTGTTAATTGCACATAAATTTTTCATTAGTGCCTGATCCTGTTGAACACGCCCAGGGTTTGGAAAAGAAAGAATTGCTGGCCCATCTATCCGGCAACGATGTGAGTTTTTTGGAGTAAAAAAAATATTTCGCACAATTGATCCAAGTTTTTATTATTTAAAAAAAAAGGTTTAAAAACTCGACACAATTATTTTTTCTTTATTTATTTCTGAATAATGTGCAGAAATTTTTTGAAAATAACAAAAGTTATTAACGTAGAATTTAATTATACGTTTGTAATTAAATTCTGTGTTAAATATTGTGTATTTTTTTCAAGGATCCTTTCATGTCGAAAGCTCTAGTAAGACACGAGAATTCTAAGGATCGTCCAATTATGGTTCCAAGTGCTTTTGATAGTCGTATGATCGGATGTATTTGTGAAGAGGATCAAACTTACATTTGTTGGATGTGGGTGCATGCTGGAAATCCAAGACGTTGTGAATGTGGACATTGGTTTAAATTACAAAAGAAAACGCCAATTACAGTGATTGATGATTAAAATTGATAAGATAGTAGATCGCTTAAAAATTCACCTTGAATTTAGTTTAACTTTATTCACATGTATTCAAATCGAAAGAAGTAATAAGTCAAATAAGTCCTGATGTGAATGTATAGTAAGTAAAGTTAAACTTTATTTTTGAATCAAGTTGCATTATCTTTATTCGTACCGTACCGGTTGCAAGCAAAGAAAATAAAGTTACTCATCGTTAATAGTAATGTATATAATTTTTCCTATAAATAAAACCAATCGAAGGATAATTTAGTTATTGTATTTTTTTATTTTTTATTCATTGCATGTAGATGTCTGTTTATAAGTACTTTACAAAAAGGTACAAATTTGGTTTTATCTTTATATTTAGAAACGAGGCACGTTTTTTTAATTGAATAAAATTAAAAACTTGACCTCAGTTTATTCAATGATTTATATTTTCATAATATAATTGATATTTTTACGATTACTTGTAAACTTTGTAATTCTTGTGATCCTTGTGATGCTTGTGATCCTTGTGATACTTGAGATCCTTGAGATTTTTGTAATTTATAGGAATGTACTGAATGTTACAAAAATTTAAAAATAATACGTGCCCTAAACAATTTTCAGTCAATTAGCTACCAAATTACAGTAAAAAAAGGGTATTTTCTCACAACTTCGGAAAAAAAATTCTCTTTGATTTTTTTAAACCCAAAATATACTAATTATAAAATACATAAATTAAATCAATTTCACAGATTCGGGATTAACCATCAGTCGTTCTTTTTTTTCTTTAAAGCTTTTTGTTGGCTTCAGTAATAATCTAAACTGTTGTATTTACAAATTCTTCGCCATTTGATTATTGTTAGAAAATCTCATCATTGGTATCTTGACATTCTTCTCTCTTACTGGACCGATCATTATACGCTTCTTCGAGATTGTACTTGAAATTTGTTTCTTTGGAAGTAAGTTTTGAATTTGTCGCATTTTCTTCGGGTAAAGATTGATTTATACTGGAATTTGTTTCTGGTTTCTTCTTCAATTGTCCAACTATCGTTACGTAAGATGAAGGAATTAGACCGACGTTGATGCTGTCAGTTGCCTTCCACCATCCTGGTAAAGCTTTTGGATGTAGAGATTGTGGAGCAAGCCAGAGCTTTTGTCCAGTCTTGAAACTCAATTCATCACTCGATGCTGCGTTAAAATCGTACAAAGTTGTCGCTATATAAATTGGTTCGTTATATTTTACCCAATCTTTAGGATTATTTTCTGCAAAAGAAAGTAAATTTTAATTGCCTTTTTCCAAATTTAGATCGATGTTACACTATATTTTGAAAAGCTTACCTTCGATACTTGTACTCTTAACATTATTGACTAATTTATGGACCATATAAGGAGCTGCGACTAGTAAACTTAGGAACATGAAAATTGGCCAAGTGGAAGGACCATTTTGAGAAACGGTCTCATGCATTACTTCGGATACAGTTTGTTGCCATGCAGATTCACTACTCGGGTCATGGCCCCTCAAACCTATGTAAAATTAGTTATTTTGTCAACTTAAATATACGAAAACAATTGATAACGGGGTTTGCAAACATACCGAGCAAGTGTCGTGTTTTCCAGTACAACCATTTCAGAATCCTCACCAAAGCAAAGCTGTTCAAAAATTGGCCAAATATTAATCGTAATCTGCCCATATTTTCAGCAACGCCCAAGATTGCCCTGAAGGAGCTGGTCATAGCAAAAAATGTCGACTCCAACATCATTGTGACGGATGAAAACGTGTGAACCATAGTCTCTATTGATTGAAAAGCAGGTCTCGTACTTTCTTCCGCATATTGTACGAACCTTAAAAACAATTTATTGTATAAAAAAAGGACGCACTTTTAAAAAATAATTCTTAAAATCACCTGTTCTCAACGTCACCACTGGGTCCTCCAAACTGTCCATTACCGTATGGAGAATATCCATAACTCCCATACCTTCCACTAGACATCCCATAGCCACCATATCCACCATAGCCCCCATAACCTCCATATCCACTATAATTTAAACTACTCCCCATTCCATAACTTCCAAAATAATTCCCCAATCCTGGATAATTATTATAATTCTGATACGACGACACTGACCGGCGGGGAGGAAGAGGCGGTGGAATTGTATTTGGAACACCTGATCCAACAATTTGAGGACCGGAGCCACTAAACAAAAATAAAAATTCTCTTATAAATACAAAACATTGAGATTAGGAAAAATAAGACAAAAATTTAAATACCTTGCTAAAATGGAGGTGGAATTTCTTAAATTATTCGAATTAATTATATTTGGTCGTTGTTGATTCATTTTTTTACACACATTAAATTCGCAGAATGAAATTGCACAAATTTAATTATTGGAAAACAATTGCAGCTGCAATTTTAAACAAACTATTTACTGTTAAAAGCTATTATCTATAACGGTTCAAAGGTCAATACTGGTTTTTTTTATAATAATTTATGACATATTCCTTACGGATATTACTGCAAAAATTTATGAGTAGAACTGTCAAAAATAAAGCAGACGATTTTTTTTTCTTTTGAAGCTGCACTCTGATTTGTTAACTTTGGAAATTAGGTTAAGTTTCTTTTTACATTTCATATATTTAATCAAAAGTCTTTAAATTTCAATAGTAAAAAAAGTATCAATTGAAAAGTAAATTAGATCATTTTTTGCTTTCTTTTCTCTTGTTTGCTATGGAAAAATCTATAAATTTAGATCTTTAATTATTAATTTGACTCATGGAGTATTTCGCGCGAACTTTTTAAATAAACTATACTCCAAATCTGATTTTTCTCTGATTTTTTTTTTTAATTAGGTTAATTTAATTACAAATTTTTTTATAGAAATAGTTGCAAAATATAATATAAAATATTCAATTAAATAAATATTCAATAAAATAAGGTTCTTCATATTCTCTCTCTCTCTCTATTTTTTTCGAAATTTCTATTTGTATAAAAATATTTAATCTTTCTAATCAGTTAAATAGTAAATAACGGAAGAGAACATAAATTATAATAATTTAAGTTTGTGAAAAATTAACATGTATTAACATATTATTATCATTTTTATCTACTTGACGTTTGCGACAGATGGCGCTTTCTGGAAACGAAGCGCTTGTTATAATCGAGTAGCATTTTTGGATGAAAGAAAAAATATTTTTGTGTGCTACTGTTTGTTTGTCGGAAATAGTTTAATTGCTTAACAGTTTACTTAACGATTGACTTAATTGTTGAATAATATTATCAAACAATATTATTCAACAACTACAGCGAAGGAAGCTGATTTCCTCCGCCTAGCATCGTTTTTGTTCTCCTGTAAATACTTTGGTAAGTTTTTTTAGAATATCCGGAATATCCTGCGTGTATGTAAGTGCCTGTAGTCATTTAATTTTTAACTTTTTGAAAATAAAAGAAACATATGAATGTATGGTAAAATTGGTTTATTACTTGTATTTCGAGAAACGTGTTAATAATTTGAAAAATTTGTTTTTTATAATTAAAAACCTATTTATATATAAGTACATGCATATCTCGAGGAATATTCCAAATTTTATTTTTATACTCCGATTACATATATATTCTATTTACGCAATGGATAAAATATTTACGAAGAAAATTTTTACATTCTCTTTTTTTTAATGGATTGCGTAAATTTTTGTTTTTGTAATCTTTTGTCATTAAAATAGTTTTTATCCGTAGTCATCAATAACAAAAGATGTAAAAACTATGACTAAATGGACTTTTTTTATTGTTGTTTTCTTTATTCCTTCCTTGTTTTTGTCATTTTTTAAATTTATTTTCTAACGTTAATTGTTAATTTTTTTCAAAGTTTAAAAAAATAGAAGTTTGCTTTTATTTCATCAGTTAATGGATGAAAAAATATTCTTGAGAATGGTGCAAATTAAAAATTGGTTCTTCATACCTGGTTCATGATTCATGTTAAGGTATTTCAATAATGGAAGGAGGAGGTGTGTTGACCGCGGAACGTAGTCCTGCCCGCGCTAATTTACACGTTGCTTTTACTGAGAAAGGGGAAGTAAAGGAACGTCGAGAAAAATTTCTCACGGCAAAGTATGGTTCTCATCAAATGTCTCTTATTAGAAAGAGGTTGGCCGTGGAAATGTGGTTGTTTGACGAGCTTCAAAAACTCTACGAAACTGTGGTAAGGAAATTTTTTTTATTAAAATTTATCAAAGATAATTTTTCACCCACCCACTGGAAATAAAAATATAATTTTAATTCGTTGCCCTTTTGTGACGTAAATGGAAATAATAAAAAGATTTTCTGAAAAATTTACAGAACGACACGGGAAAGAGTCGAGAAGTCGAAGTCGATATTGACGAACTTCTTGATATGGATAGCGATGATCATAGACGAAGTTTTCTACAGGTTTGATTAATTATTATTATTATTATTAATTTTACAAAACATTTTTTTATACACGAAAATTAATGAAAAAAAAAAATTCTTCCAGGAACTTCTTGTTGATGCGAAGAAACCACCGCATGATGTTAAAGTAAGTTTTCCCAACATCTCAATATTTTCCAAAATAAATAAATAATTTTTAATCTAATTTCTTTTCGTTTCTTTAGAAATTCATCAACGATTTGCTGGAGAAGGCAAAAACTCTGTGAGGAGTTGACATTGACTACGGGGTGTATCTTTATAACGAATTTCAAAATTTACGCACATTCCAAATGCCAAGGCCTTTCAAAACAAGTTTCGGATTTTTACTTCAAAAAAAAGCGGACCTTCTGGAAGTCAGTAATCGTTAATTTTAATTTTAATCTTAATCCGAAATTTGAATATCAGTATGTAATTTGACAAAGAATTGAATTGTTTCATATTGAAAACAAAGGTCAGTACTTGTGGTGAACCATCGAAATATTTAGTGATGATTTTTAGATATAATTTTTGTGCGCATCGCACAATATACACCGCAGCTACTAGTAGTGAAAAAAAAACTGCCTAATCGCTGAACTTGAAAAGTGAATTTTTCGTAGAATAGTAGACTGTCATTTAGGGAGAAATTAAGGCCAGTAACCCCAAGAAACGGTTTTGTTTTCACCATTTTTGGATAAAAAAAGATCGCCTTTCGTCGAAAATATAAAATGTGTACTTGAGATTAAATACTATTTATGTAATTATTCTCGACACATACTTGCCAATTCGTTATAATTGAAGGTACAAAACAAAAATCATGACGAACAAAACAAGTTAGTTTTAATTCGTACACTATCATATTAAGTGTTCTCTTAGGTATGTTAATGAATCAAAACTAGTTTTTTGACAGAAGTAAATTTAATTTACTTTAGTGGCACTTTAGTTTTTTTTATTCATCATTCACCAAGAAGACAGTCGTTCTCTTTTTTTTTATTTTAATGAACATTAGTTACTTCCAGATTTTTAGATAATTCAGTGCGAATGAAGTGCCAAATAGCTCATATTTATCGTGCAACAAAACACCAGATTTTTCGACTGTCTCAGCAAAAAAAAAAAAGAATTTTATTACAAGATTCTTAGAATTGTCATTATCTTATATCATTTTCATATCATCCAAATAAAAAATTTATATGGTGTTGAAATTAAAAACCATCGTCGCCGCATTCCCGAAGAAAAGATCTCAAAGGTTTTTTTAAAAAGATTTTCTTAAATTTTTGCCCAAAATTGATAGAAACCGAAAATCGATTATATTTCATGAAAGTAATTTTCACATAAGATTGTCATGAAACGTAAGACTTTTAAAGCCGTCCGATTTTCAAATACTCAACAATTTTGTTTATAAACTTCTTGAATTATTCTCGTTCGAATTAAGATGTGAGAAATTTTGGTTCTTAATGTGATTGGAATTTTTTTGAATGATTCTCTTTTTGTGATTGCAATAGTTGCTCTTAAAGCCTTTGTAGATCTTTATTTTCTAGATGAAAAAAGTCATTCCTGAAATTAAATCACATATCTTGATTACAGCACACCATATCTGGGTCTTGAAACGAAAAAAAAATAGATTAGGTGTCTCGTTATATTTCGGCTTCGGTAGCTAAAAAAAAAATTTCTGGTGCTGTTCCCTTTTATTCGGAACACAGCTGAATCAAGTGCTCGAATATCTTTATTCTATTTGTTGATAGTTTTCATTAGTTTATTACTGATTGAATGTTTTGAAAATTCTATTTAAGCCCCTTGTTAGTTGCAATTTTATGATCTCTTTGAGAGAGTAATTTTTTCTTTCTTTTTCTTTTTTGGGAAAATGATCCTGATCGAACCCAGTAGTGACCTAGTTCATTTTTCTTCGTATTAGGTAAGAAATAATTAATCTCGAATCAGCGTGAGCTTTGAAAAAATTTTTTTTTATTGAAACAGCTTTTGCATTGAATACGTTTTTTTGTCATTAGATGTGTGTGCGTGTGTCTTTTCATTTTAGAAAATTAATTTTCCTTTATCACTTAAAAATTTAGAAAGTAACATAAATTCATGTAATGAATCAAAATGTCGTTAAAATTTTGCACAGCTTATCCAAAGTAACATTTAATTGTTATAAATTTAATCAAAGTGTTACGCTAAATTAGTCATCTTTTAAATTACAAAGTCTAAAGATTTTGTAATCTGTTTTTAAAAAGTTAAGAGAATTTTAGTGTTATAAAAAAAAGGTTTTTAACGAACAAAAAAAAAACAATGGAACAATCCAAAGATCATTTTTATATTTTAGAAAAATCCAAACACGCTTCCTTTTCTATAAGATGTAATTTTATTTCTTGCATGAAGTCCATGCATTTTTTTTGCA
Source organism: Leptopilina myrica (nomen nudum) (assembly GCA_032872475.1). Classification (NCBI taxonomy): domain Eukaryota; kingdom Metazoa; phylum Arthropoda; class Insecta; order Hymenoptera; family Figitidae; genus Leptopilina; species Leptopilina myrica (nomen nudum). Next base: position 2,007,552 of record CM065459.1, on the reverse strand, counting down.
TTTATTATTTTATATAATATTGTTAGGTATATAGGAAATTGACAAAAATTGAAATTTTACAATTAGATGAAAAATTGTCGACAAGAATTAGAAAAATTTATAGAATATGGTGCTCTGTTTTCTTTGTCATTTTCCTAATTCAACGACTGTGCATTTATATAATATTTAACTTAAATTATGTTTGGGCATTATTATATATGTATACACATTAGATGATAGAATTTTTAACAGTATATTATAAATGAGCAAGAATTTACCCAAAAAAATATTCCATTGAAAAAAATGACTTTGCAATTGAAATTATTTTTCCAAAAATTAATTTCAATCTATGTCAATATTGCGAAATTATCGATTTTATGGTAATATTCTTTGCTGCGTTCTACGAACATAATTTAAAAAAGTTTTCTCTTTTGTAGAAATTTAAAAATGTACACAAAGACTTGAAAAACAATCAATATTTACAGACTAAGTTTTGAAAATATTTTCATACTTTGTACACAGCTTTTTAAACTAAGCGACACGTTAACTGCCATTTTAAACAATTTAAAAAAAATAATGCAAAAATTCAAACCGTCGAGAACTGTTTTTTTTCGGATTTCGATTATTGAATTAAGACACTTTAGAATTTAAATTAACATAGAAAAGTAAAATTCTTTAACATGAAATTTAAAGACTTGATTCATTTTATATTACCTACAGAAAAAAAAATAGAAAACAAAAGACAAACATTTGACATTAACACTTTGCTGCTCAATTATACATTAAGAGTAAAATGATAGAAGTAAGAAATAATTCTTGGCAGTTAACGTGTCATCTCATATTTAATCGTTGCTCAAAAAAAACCGATACGAAATAAAAATAATTTTGTGAAAATGAAATTGTCGCCGTGTTTCTGTGTTTTACAAATTAACATTTTTTAATTATAAGCTCAGGGAAATTCAGCCTGATGTACTTTTTCTCTTTGGCAAGGAAAAATTTTCCGCTTTAATCTACTTCCCGACTGGTTGTGTGGTAAAAAAATATAATTTTTCATGTAACAATCATCGCCTGGCACACTATATCTTGAAAATTATGGGAAAAAGAGCACATAAGTTTCATCAGCTTCATTTATACACTCATGCCTTAAAAATATCGCATACATTATATATAAATATCTAATCGAAAAATAGTGAGTTCAAAAAAAAAGTGAATAATATTGCAATACTTTAGAATTTTTCAAAAATTCTATAATATAATAATAATTACAAATCGACGAGGACTTTGAATGTTTCTTTCTCGAGCAAAAAAAATATGTATTTCGCACAAAAAAAAGGCTCGACACTTCCCTCGTTGATTTTCTAATATGATTGTGCTGTGATATAAAAAAATCCGATTCTTTTGGCGATTACTTATTTATAATATATGAGTTAATGAAAAAAGCTAAAATATTGCATAAAATTAAAAAATAAATAATATTAATAAGTGTACTAAAAAGTTGATTAAAAAAATGTAGAATATTGCAAACTATTTACTTTAATAGGCAGTATGACTAGTGGTGAACAAGTCGTATTTTCTGATTTTTATACATGTGTGTATGCCTGTGAAATATATTTAAAAAAAAAAATTTCGAATGAATAGTACGGATATATCACGGTAATCAAGTCCATTTTTTATTTCTTGACTAACAAAAAAAACAAAGTTGCTCTTATTTTCACAATTTTGTTATTGAACTGAACTCAATTGAGGTGTAATCAACGAAATGTTTATATTATTTCCATTTTATGCGAAAATTAATAGTTGCAATATACATATACGAATAAACAAAAGAAAAAGAAATTTTCTTCTTTCACTTTTTTCCTTGTTGAGTGACAAAGCATGACAAACAGACAAAGTGAATTAATTTTCAAATCGGCTATTAAACATCATCACATATTTATTGCTTTTTGAGTTTTAATTTGTGACAATAACAAAAAGTTTGTTGTTTACAAATGACTGAATACTTTTGACAGGCGTGGTCTTTAAATTTTTTAAAAAGTTTGTCCAATTTCCCCTCGTTCTTATTTTTGATTGGTCTTCATTAAAGATTAAAATTCTAACCTATACTGACATTACAAATTACAGTCTGTTATGTTTTGACTTTTTTCTTTAAAAAATTTAACAATTTATGAAAAAGTTTGTTGTTCAAATTAATGAGAAACTTGTTCAAATCGTCGAATAATCATGTCTGAGGATGAAAGAACAATTTGGTTGGGGAATTTGAATAGTGAAAAAGTTACAGAAGACGTTCTGTATGAGCTGTTTTTACAGGTAATTAGTTCGCCAATTTTTCGTTACTTTACATTTACAACATTCAGTTATTGAAATATAAGTGGAATGAATTTGTGCATTATTTGTAAACATTTAGACTATATGTTTGAAAATTAACAGTAAATGTCGTATTTTTGGCACTAAAAATACAGTGTTCATTTAAAAAATACTCTCTTTAACATAACCTTAAAAAAATAATTTTCTTTTCTCACAAGTTTGCTTGATTTTTAAGCATTATGATAAAACGAAGAAAAAATATTTTCGTCAAATTAAAAATCAGTCCTTTTTTAAGTCAAACTATTTGTTTACAGGCTGGGCCACTAGACAGGATTCATATTCCAAAGGATCGTGATGGAAAGCAGAGAAATTTTGCCTTTGTAACATATAAACATCTGGCCTCAGTTCCCTACGCTGTAACTCTATTCGATGGAACAATGCTCTTCAATAGACAAGTTTATATGAAAGCGAGAAGTAACGAGGCGCAACAAAATACAAATTCCACTGAACAAAATCATTATCAAAATGAATTAATTCAATTGGGAAATCAAATGCTTCAATGTTCACCGAATCCGTCATTAGTTTACGGGAATTTCCCAAGTCCGCCAATGTTAATGCAGCAGCCGAATCATCTCACGCCACCGCAATTCTATTACAATGAGGAGAGAAGAACTCAACAACAAAATTATGGACATCCTTATCAGCGAGAGCCGGAGAGAAATAAAAGTAGACACAACAACGATTATGGACACGATAAAAGAAGGGAAAACAACTATTCTTCCATGCATAGAAATAATTATCGAGAAAATTCTCATTATTCTCAAAGACATGGTGGAAGTCGACACGAAAGTAGCAGTCGAGAAAGTAATAATCGTCACGAAAGTAGTAATCGACACGATAGAAGGTATTACCGATCTTAAATTACATGATTTAAGAATACTTCTATGATTTCTATAAATTCTATAAATTTGATTCAAAATTTACCTTTCTCAAAAATCTTACTCGATGTAAATTTCTCCTTTTAAATATGCAAGAAATTTTCGTTCCTTTTTTGCAATAGTTATTAAGAATAATATATTCATTGAAATTCATTCTCTTGATATTAGTTTAGAAAGAAAAATATTTAACAATCATTTTACTACGTTTTTTAAAACTTTAAATGTAAGCCTCGTCACAATGTTTCTTGTAAATTTGTTTCAAAAAGATAGAAACAAGACAATAGTTTGAGAAGAATTCTCTTCACACAAATTTTATATTTCTATCTTGAAAACAAAAAAAATATATATATATTCTAGGTATAAATTTTTGAAATTAAAGTATAAAATTTATTCTCCTTTTTTTTGTCGGTTAATTGTTAAATATTTCTGCACTTGTTGCAAAGTTGTAAAAAGAAAAAATTTGCTCGATTTAATAATGTAAGACTTGCTGTGCAAAAAGCAAATTGTCAATAAAAGAAAATTATTTTTCACTAAAATTGACGTAGTGGAAGATTTGTATATACAAAAATACGGACAATCGGAATTACATTCAAAGAGTCGTTCCCATAAATCGTGTTGTTCAGTAGGTTTAATGCTGTGTAAACTAATGCTTCGTTGAAGTTCGCAAACACTAAAGGAAATTCGATTATTGACAAATTCCTGTCTGTCTATTCTCTTAATTCCCAATTTCTCGGCTACAATACCAGTCACAAAAACGTCTTCTAATTTCAAAAATGGTGTATTCAGTGATTCTTTATGTAGTCGATGTACTGAATTTCCAGACAGTAAGTAAGCTGGTCCAGTGACAAACGGTGGATACTCGGAGAATTTATATTGAACAATTGGAACGTAATATTTATTCTCCTTGTCACGGTGCGGTTTTGTGTGCGGTGATATTTTGCCAAAAATCACATTTTGCAGTTTCAATCTTAAGCGCACGAATGTCAGGAGTCGGGGCATATTCAAGAAAACATCGTCGTCAGTTTTCAGAACGAAATTCACGTTGAAGCAGTATCTGTCAACCCATTCGAGAATGGAAATTGTTTTCAGTGTCAGGTTAGTATAACTATCGTAGATATTACATCGTACAATGTCGTCGAAAATTTTCTGCTCATGAGCGAGTTTTATTTCGAGATAAGGATCACTCGTTGAACCCAAGAAGAATAATATTATCACGTCCTTTCTCTTGCCGAATATTCCCCACGTTTCGCGAATTGCTTTTCTAGCCAAATAATGCCAAGGATCCGATAAAATTGGAATGAGGAGTTTCACTTTTGTCCCGTGATTCAAACATTTGTGGGAAAGAGACACAAAATGACCGGATTCGTAAATTTCACTAACATTTACAACTAGTTTTCTGTTCTTATATTTCTCTTCCTCGGTGTCTTTTGCTTGCATATCTCTTGATTCGATAGGTAAATTATTTAACACTTCTTTTTTTTCGTCGTTTATAACAAAAAGCTGCTGATCTTTCTCCAATTTACCCGAATCTATTGCTTTTACAGTGATGAAATTTTCGAAAAAGACCAAAATTACAAAATATTGTCGAGGATGAAATTTTAACATTTTTTTCTAAACGTTTCTCTTGAAGTGAATAGCGATAGATTATTTCGGTAGACAGCATTTCGATAATTGAATTTATTTCAAAATAAATATTTATTTCAAAAAATAGAACTTTCACATAAAAATAATTTCTCTAGACATTTTTTTCTATACGCACTCTTATAACATTTATAAACTTGATTCGAACTAAAACACTGGTAACAACTGATAACGAAAAGTGACAAAAATAACAGGTTAGAAAACAAATCAGGATCGTAAAAAAAATACGTTCCTGACGTAACATTTAGCGAACAATTGATTTGATTGCTTCTTTTTTCTTTGTTGAAATAGTTGAGCAGCTTTTTCAGCAAGCATCACAACAGCTGCGTTAATATTTCCACTGGGCAGAATTGGAAATACAGAAGCGTCGACGACAAACAAGTTTGATGTATTATAAACCCTGCGAAGAGAAATTAAATAATTTTTTAGCTGAAAAATTAATTCTTTTTAATATTTATTTTAGAAAATATTTTTTTTAGCGAATTACCTGAACGATTCATCAACCACAGATCCCATGCGAGAAGTTCCTGCAGGATGATAGGAAGTCAATGTCAAATGACGAATGTAACAATCCCAGTATTCGTTACTGTCGAAAATTCTCTCTTCACATCCAGGAAAAGGTTTTCGATAAAGATGCGCTCCCAACATTTTCATCGCTTTTGTCTCCAACAATTTTTTCACAAACAAAATACCTGGAAATTAATTTCTCATATCATTAATTTCTTACATATTTCTCATATTATTTAATATTCTTAGCTTGAGTCGGTTAATTAAATTATTCTTTCCCCTTGGAGAAAGTTTTGTATTAATTTTCATTTACCTTCTATTAAAATTTCAACGTCTTCTTTATTCGACAAATATTTAGGATTAATGATAGGTGAATCTCGAGGATTTTTACTATTGAGTCTAATTTCTCCCAAGCTTTTTGGATGCAATAAAACCGGTGCTAGAGAAACTACATTTTTGTACGTGAGGGGTGCGAAATATTCTTGAAATACCTACAGATTCATGGAAATAAGTAGAAGAAAATTTGGATTTACACATAAATCTAATTTTAGTAATAATACTTTTTACATTCTCATAAAAATGAGGTCTTGAATTTTAGTTATTGAAATTTTTATTTTAAAAATATAAAATACAGACCTGATCTGAAATACCCATAGCTTTTCGCCAACTAAATCCATTGTCTTGGGAAATTCCAGTAGGCATCACCATTAATTCTAAATCGGGTGCAGCGGATTTATTTTGCAAGGAACTGTGAAATGTTCCGATCACATCAATGCCGTTGAAACTCCATAGACCTGGTGTTAAAATTTAGTGACAAAATGTAAAAATGAAAAAGAAGAAGAAGAAGAAGTTTAGGAGTGCAATTTTTAGAAACCTTTTTTATGAAAGATATATTGAAAGGCTGATAAAGGACTTAAGACATCAATAATGCTGACAGGTTGACTAGAGTTAAGTATCACTAAATCCAAACCAGTTATTATGTGATCCATTAAATTTTGACCCACTGGTAGGTCAGACATAACGTCGATCTGATAGACAAATTGTGAATTATTTTTATAAAACTTTCAGTCAATTACTTTTTTTATTTATTATGTTTATTAATGTTACTTTTACTATTACTGTTAATATTATTTTTACTATTACTATTATTATTATTATTTTTTTTATTATTACTATTTTTACTGTTTACTATTATTATTATTATTATTATTATTATTATTATTATTATTAAATATATTTTCCCTTATAAAAAGAAAATTATAATAAACCCCTTACCTCCAAATCATCTAAATCCCTTTTTGGTCCAACACCAGAAAGCATTAGAATTTTCGGAGTGTCAATTGCTCCGGCACTTAAAATAACTCCCTTTGTCGCAAATACTTTGTACGTTTTGCCAAATTTGAAAAATTCAACTCCCACCGCTTTCTTTAATTGAAAGAGAATCTAAAAAAACGTTTTTAATTACATTTCTTTTGTTTAAATTTGTAATAATCTACTTACTTTGTTTAACATATTTTTTTTATTTTGTTTAATAATTTACTTACTTTGTCAACATGTGCATAGTTGATATTAAACAAATTATTCTTTCTTTTCTCAAACACTCTATCCGAGCTCCAACGTTCTCCGTTTTTCATAAATACTCTCGTTTTCATAAATCCTGAACAAAAATAAGAAAATTTTATTTCTCAAAGTTAAAAATTCTTCTTTAACACTTTTTTTCTTATTATTTGGTAATTTTTGCCACACTCATTTACCTGTATTGCTATTTTTATTTATATCCTGAACTGTGTAACCCATTTCGTCAACACCTTTTAATACACTTTCTGTGAGTTTCGTGGACCAATTTAAATCATCTATACTGACACGTTCACTCTCCTCTAAAGAAAATTCTGCGAAAAATAAATAAAATTCAATGGAACGAAGTTAAAACGAAACTAAAGAAAGAATGGAAAAGAAAGAAAGAAAGAAATACAATATAATATATAAAAAGAAATAAAATAATAAACTATCTACTTTGTTATTAGGAAAATTTCCATTTCATACGAGTTGCTCTACCTTGAAAATCGGGAAACCATTCTTTAAAATCGTCCGGATGTCCTCTGGCGTAAATCATATAGTTCAATCGACTAGTTCCTCCGAAAACTTTCCCCCTTGGCCAAATGCTTTGCTGTTTAATATAAAATTTTTAATTATTCATACAATTTAATCGAATTAGTCGTACGAAAAAGAAATTCCGCTATTAATAAAAATTAATATTAATAAAATAAATTACATTATTAATTAAACCTTTACAGGCATGAGCTTGGGACGTTGTAACATATCGCCAATCGTAGACACTTTTCTGAAGGGCAGGTGAAATAATCGGTACATTTATTAGAGAAGGCGGTGCTCCTCCTGCTTCGATTAATAAAACTTTATCTCCGTCTTCTGATAATTTGGAAGCGAGAATCGAACCTGCACTGCCTGCTCCAACTTGAAAAACAAATTTTAATTTAGATTAAATTGAAAATAGGTTTTTATTCATTAATTCATTCATTTCAAATATGTTTACATTTTCACTTTTATGTATAAAAATTTTATTTTTAATTTCTTATTTTAATACTAGATTTTAATCAAAAAACTAAGTTTTAGTTTAAAAAATTTAATAACTTATATCGTACGAAAATTAGTAAATAAATTTATTAGTTACAATTTAATTTTTTTTTAACTTCTGGTTTTATTTTAAATAAAACTCGAACTTCTGGTTTTAAATAAAAAATACTTAAATTCTAATTTTAACTCACCAACTATATAGTCGTAATTTTCATTTCCTTTAATGTCATTTAACCACCAATCTTTGTAAATCTCCCATGAATGATAAATGTTTAAATAGTATACAAATAAGTATACACTTAAGTTGTATATTAAAAACGAACAATATCTTAATAAACTAGACAATTCCATATTTTGTTTATTAAACTGAACTGGTTTTGTACGTTATTGAACCTAAATGATCGTCTCTTAAGTAAATTTTAGTAAAATATTATTTTTCCAGCGTTTGTCAAATTGTTCGACAAAAAATGACATTTTTTTATGAATATAAATTTACTCCCGACAACTTTTATTTTAAAATAAAATTATTTCAACCGTTCAACAATTAATGTTTTCATCATTCTTGCCTTCTTTTTCACTGTTACCTTTTCTTTCAAAATCTAAATAACACTTGTACTTTAAATTATAAATTAACACGTATTTTTTAAAGACTTTTTCAAGACTTTTTCAATGCTTCTTTCAGTTATAATTATTCACAGTTGAATGTTAACACAATTTTCTTATTTTTTATTCTTAATTTTACTTCTATTTTGTTAGAGTTTGTCGAATTTGTACTGTTGTACAATGTTACAAGTTACACCACGTTGTTTCTCTGTATGATGAAATAAACAAGCGCCACCTGACAAGTAGCAGACGACAGTGGATTTTAAAGTTCTGTTACTTTAAATATTTTCCTTTTTTACGGACATTATTATTACCTTTTTAAGTTGCTACTAATTTTTTCACTTATCTGTTGCTTTTCAATTAATCGTTTATTTATTTAAATTTTCCATTGTGTTAACAATGGAATTTTCTGTTTTATCGACAGATTACAGATTTAAAATTCGAAACAAATGGCAGTTATTATTCCAAGATGGCGACAGGAGTACACTTGTTCGACTTCACAATTAAAAGTTAAAATTTATCACGTTTATCACATTAATTTGAAAGGAAGAAAAGTCTTGGTAAAGTGAATTTGCTATGAAAATATTATATTTGTTATTAAATCTAATTTCGTTTAGAACACATTTTTGAACTATGATTGTATTTTGTTTTAAGAAATGCAAGTATAGTTTACGTGCTTTTTGCTAAGCCGCCGGGACCAACGGTTATAGTCTACCTGTAAAATGTTGCTTGTTTTTTAAAATTATAGTTTATTAAATATTGGATGGTAGTTAATGGAATTGAGAAAATTTTTTTTGAATAGAAAAACTGAGAAATTTTCTACGAGGCCTCTCGAATTGACGATGGTGGGTCTTAACGTTTTACGCGAGGTCCGTGGGTGTTTTTAATAAATAAATCTTTTACGCACGATCGACTTCGCAGGTACGTGAGTATATTTTGCTAGGATCAGATATCCCAACTCGCAAGTAACGAAGTTTATGAAAATCTAGTTTACATGCTTCTATATAAGTGGTGCACTTTTTTATTCTCTTATTTATTTTATACTTTTATTGCAATCTGCAATAAAATTCTGTTCAGCATAATAATAATTTACCTATAGTGTTTATTCCCTAGTAAATAATAAGTTAGAATTTTCTAATACTTTTATTTTGTCAGAAATCCTTAAGTCGTAAAAATTCCAGATTTCGCGAATTTGTTTCTTTATTTAGGCTGAAAATTTTTTTTTCTCTTTCGCTTGTTTATATTGAAACGAATTTGTCAATTTCGGAAATCGGAACTTGTATATTTAATTACTGCATCGCTATAGTAGAATTTAGATGAAAGTATATCGTTTCCCTATAATCTCGAAAAGAAATGGAATATTTATCATAATTTGTTTTTATTTGCGAAGACTGATTGCTTCTTTATTATATACTAAATTCGTCTTCTCTGTATTCTCCTCTAATTTTTTGCAACTGAAATTGGTATTTGACTTAAGCGAGGACGAATACCAGTTAATAATCAATTCCATTCGATAAAAACGGGCAAGTCTCTCCTTGTTAGTTTAAGTTGCACAGCACCAAGCATGGAATAGGCGACGCGCTGTCTGCCTTCTCCTGGACTTGCTTGCCTGGTTGCTCGACTCGCTTGTGAGATTGCCTTGATGGCTCTGGCTTCTTCTACATTAATATATTCCCTCCAGGCAAACAGCAGATCGACTCTTGCGAGAGTTTAACTTTTATAACGTCGATGAAAATAATTTTTTTTTCCTTCAACAAGATTCAAAATATATTTATATTTTTTACAAGAAAGTTTAATATTTCTATACTTTTATTTCTAATATTTACAATTATATACAGTTTGTCATAATTTTGCGTCAAAATCTAATCGTTAAACATTTTTTGCTTTTTGTAAAAAAAGAACGTTGAACACAAAACTAGTTTAATGTATAATAAAAAAATATGTAAAAATTGGGAAGTAAATTTTATATATTCTTTAAGGAAATTAATTATAAAATTATAAATTCATTAGGTCATTAAATGTCTAATAATTTAAATATTTTTACTTCATGAGAAGAATGCTGTTTAATCGCAAACTCACGTCTCTTTATCTTGCAATCTTTATTTTTTTTTATTATTTTTCTCTCATCTCTCGTCATATCTCTTTTATTCCTTTTTCTTTTCCGCTCGTGTTCTTTATTTCGAAACCTATTCTAAAACAGGTCTCTTAAGCACAACGTATAGTGATGACAATGTTTTTGGACATATATGGACTTTAATATATGGCCCGGAATATACAATCTCAATTTTTCGAATTATGATGAATTCTATACTGCACGGCGATTATGTGAGAAACGTGTAATTACTATGATTCGCGAGTTTCGCGTTTTAGTTTTTTTTTCATAATATATTTTTGAAATTTCCAAGAATTTTTTTTGTGATTTGTCTTATAATGCACTCACCAATTCTAACACATTTTTCTGACCAGATATCTGGAATGTTGAAGCGACTGGTAATACTATATGTATATAACTGCTTCGAGTCGAAAGAATGCAACAGGTTTTCAAGAACAAAAGAGTAGAAAACGATTGACATTCGGTGAATGGTCCTTGTAAACTACAGCTACTGATGACAAGTTTAAGTCTATAATGTTTGTTTATTAAGAAGGAAATACAAATATGTGTTTCAAGTTTCTTGGTGTTTTTTTTATTTAATTTTTGTTCGAAAGAGATCTTTACTTTTTATGATTAATTAAACAAAAAAAAAAATTCTTCTTCATCATCAATATTTGAAGTCGATCTAAATTGCGTTTATTTTTGTAGGTACCTGAAGCGCCGGGAATAAAGTGGAATCATTTATTGGAAATGATATTTGCCGAAAACATACCGCAATATAGTGCTATATATTGTAGGAGCATCAGTGAGGTCGTTAATCACATATATCGGAATCATTTACTATAAAAGCAGCTTGACGTCTTGGTTACCGATTCTAAATTGAATATGACGTACTTCCATGAATATCCACCGACAAACGATTGCTAGATTGTGAAGGTGCTTCGCAATACGACTGTGGAGAAGTCTTCACACATACCAATAGACCTCGCACAGCTGGCTGACGAGCTAGCGAACAGGTGGGTTTCTGGCTTTTCTCACCAGATGCTAACATACCACGGAATGCATGCATGCAGGTGCACTGCGTAGTTACTGGAAGTGGCTCTTTTTAAGTACCAATACAACAAATATAATTTGCAATTGATGCTAATGCTTGCCTTGTCCTACAGCGTAGTAAATCATTGCGGATCGAATTGAAAACAATTATTATACATATATGTTTATGCGCAACTTTTCTTATGACTTTGCATTCTCATATATATACTAATTTCGCTCTCCCTTGTAATTATTTACTTTTTTTTTATCAATAACTCTTTACAAGTCTTTGAATTCAAATTAAAATCATTAATCTCTAATCTCTCTATTATTCTCTATAAAGTATTAGCAATCAATGCAAGTTTAGAAGGATTTATTTCATATTCGCAAACTCATCTACTAAAACCTACTATTTATATACTAAATACTTTTTTAAAATGAAAGTTAAAACCTAAAAATACCATAAGGGCTGTTAAAAAGCTACTTTTTTCTATACATATTTAAAAAGTCGCACAACTGTAAATTCGCTAATGATTGTAATAACAAAATTATTCTAAAAAATGTTAATAAAATTGTTAGCAAAAATTCATAAAATTTAAATCAAATTCATCATTCGAATTCAATTATATTTAAGGTTCTAATTATGACCGTCACAATATTAAAACACATGCTTTTTATAAATTGTGACCTCATAATGGTTCAAATTCCCTTAAAACAGTTTTATAAAATGTTTCGAATAAATCAATTATTCAAAAAGATTTTTATAAAATTCTTCACAAGAATTCAATTATTTTTTTCAATAATAAAATTCTTCTCAGGAACTCATTTATATTTTCGTAAATAATAAAACTTATTATTGCAGTAGGAATTTAATTATTTTCAAAAATAATAATAAAATTCAACGCAGGGATTCCCATATCATTTTTAATACAATTATGATATACTCTTCAAAAGAATTAAAATATTTTCAAAAAATTATGCCCCTGAAGTTCTGAACGTTCAAATGAACAAATCTTTTTATTACTATTTTTGATGTTTGAATTTTGGTATAGAAAATATTAATTTACAAATTGAAAATGAATTATTTTCTCAATATATGTATGTTGAATTTTTTTAAAATTGTTATTTAAAGATGATAATAATATTGAAAAATATATTGAAAAGGAAAAAATTTTCGTTCATTTGAACGTTCAAAACTTTAGAGACTTAAAAAATTGTATAGTAAAATTCTTCCCAAGAATTCAAATTATTTTTTAAAATATTGTAGTTTTACGAATTTTATTGTTTTTATCTATATTATTTTCGAATTAAAATTATTTAAATAATTTAATTTAATTAGAATGATTTTCAATACAATTTTAAACCAAATTCTTCAAAAAAATGCAATAAATTCTTAAAAATTTTAGAAACATTCTTCCAAATTTATTTTTAAAAAATGTTGATAAAATTCTTTATAAGAATTCAGTTTATTCAAGAAATATTTAGTTATTTAATAAATTATTAATTTTTGTATCTAAATACTTAAAATCTTGTTGAACTTTCTAATCAAATAATTAATTTAAAAAGAAATTTCATAGCTAAAATTGTAGATTATAATTGAATTTTAAATATATTGATGTTTTGAATAATTTTATTTAAAAAGTTCATCAAGAAATTGTTGAATTTTGGAAGAATTAACGGTTGTATATAATTTTTTAGAAACAGTTAAATTTCAAAATGGCTTTACATTGAAATCATTTACAATTTATATTAATTCCAGTGAAAAAATTTGGGTATTTAAATATTTAAAAAAAAAAACTATTCCATACTTTTGAATTTTAAAAAGTATTTTAAAATTTTGATAAAGTTTGTTGCAAGAGTTTTTCTGTTAAGAAATATTCAATTCAGTAAATTAATTGAATTTTCCCAGAATTCTTCACGAAAATAAATAAATTATTTTTGTATATTTAAATAATTGAATTCTCGAAAAAAAATTCAAACTAATTTATTTTAATTTATTATTAGATTATTTAATAAAATAATATATATAATATATATTATTGAAAAGAATTTTACTAAAGTTTTTTTTCTATAATTTAATTCTTTTAAAGAGTTTTAATTAAAATTTTAAGAATAATTGCATTTTTCGTCAAATTCATCAAAAATTGTTTTAAAAAATAATATAATATAAATAATATATAATAATTAATATTTATTAATTTATTTTATTTTAATTTATTTTTTAATCTCTTAAGAATTTTATTTATTTTCAATATATTTTTTTAGAACTTTGTAATAAAATTGGATTTAAAATTTAATTTTAACTTAGTAATTTAATTTATAAATTACGAAAATCGAATTGGAAAAAACTAATATTTAAATATTAGTTTAAATTGTTATTATTTCTTGAACAGAACTTAAGGAATTGTGTCAAAAGTATTGCAAGAATCAATACGGGTGCTAAACAAATCATTTTTGTCTGAAACTTTCTTGTAAATTTAAAATAGTCTCATTTCCAGTTACTACCAGCAGCAACTTCATGAATGTATATTGGTACTATTTTATACATACAACTTAATTATCAAATACTTGTTTATATATAAGATTTTTCTTAAATTTTACCAAGAACGTTTTACGAAGATTATATATCTGTTAGATTTTAATTTGAATGACAAATAGAAAATCTTATTCAAGGTCGAAAAAATTATCAATCTAACGCTAAGTTTGTTCAAATAAAAACACTTGAGTTTGAAGACGTCACCGGTACTATAGAGTGTGATTGGAAATATATGTGAATGACTCGCTTCTCATGATGGTTTTGGAATTCTTTGCAATTTCTTTATAAATTTACAAAAGAAAAAAATTATAGTTTCTTGGAATTTGTTTCAGCTCTTAAAATTAACTGCAAAAATAGAGGACGTAGTGGAATTTTTATAATATAGAAATAATAAACAGCGGTCGATATATAGAGTTGCATTTCCATTTCTTATATTGAATATAAGTGGAGATTTAATTTCGAAAATGTGGTTTTTGACGTCTTATTACTCAGGAGAAAAATCGAGGCATATAATTAGAGTAAAACAAATTGCCGAATCTCGTGCGGTTTATAGCTTTGTGAGTATATTCATATGATATTTGCTGTCTCTTTCACGATGACTCCGCCCACTGGCTTGAAAACAATGCACATTACTGCCAATTATCAATGGACTGCCATCAACCACCCACCGTATATTCGAGAAAGAGAGCCTAGGCTCTTCGCTTCTTTCAGACTATCATTTTGTGTGGCCGAATGAAAAAGACCACCTTCGTGGAACCCATTTTACCGCCGGCTGAGGATTCAGAACGCCGCAGGGCAGTTGCTGTGAGAACTGCTGCCATATCGAAGGGTCGTGTGACCTTTCCGAAACGAGAATGGTTTTGAAACAAAAGTACAAGAGACATGCTCCGCTGATTTAGATCTGCGTCCCAAAGTCTCGTCGTCACGATTCCGCGAATTGTTTCTGTCGCGGTTTTCTTCATCTACTCGATCATCTTCTTTATATATATATATATATTCCATCTCACTCTAACTTTGGTTTCGCACGGGTCTTCCCATGTTTATTTCAGACAACTTTGCATTCTTGAATCAGTTTGCATTCGCAGTGCTTGACAAGGATCGTGTTTATACAGTGTTGGCAAAAAAAGACTCATCAGGAGGGGGATGCAAATAAACTCAAGACTTTCTTCTTCTTCTTCTTCCTCCTCCTCTTGTTGAGAAACAAATTATATTCATTTTGAATGAATCAGTTGATTTCTTTTTTTAATATTTCGTCTTCATATATAAATTATCCAAATTTTACTGTAGGAAGTTAAAATATTCTTCTATATTCATATTTTGTTTTACTCACGGATCACAAACATCTTTTTCCCCTTTATTATTTTCTTGAAATAATAAAATACACTAAAAGTATATCTAAAATCGGTTATTTCTCCCCTTTTCTACTTCCTTAAATTAGTAAACTCCCCTTAAGCATCTAAATTCGGTTATTGCCCCCCCTTTCTTAAGAAAAGATACAAAAATTATTTTTTGAAATTTAACAAACTTTTATAATTTTATAATTTTCGGAAGCAATATATTTAAAAAAATTTTGAATTTGCAGTGAAATAGATAAAAAAATGAGGGTTGCTACAGACCAAGGAATTCAGAGAAAAGTCAAGGTATAAGTAGAATTGGTCAGAGAAATCAGGGAAAAACGTCAGGGATTTTAAGTAATAGTGCTGAAAAAAATTGAACTTTTAAAATTTCTAAGAAAGATGGATTTTTGTGTCTTTTTTGTTAAATAAGCTTAAAAAGGTCTTAATTTGAAATTTTACAAAATTTTCCTCAACTCAATTATTTTCACAATCTACTATTTTAATAAAATTGTTTAAAAAAATTCATTTATTATTTTTAATGCAATTTCTCAAAAAATATCATTAGTTTTTAAAACTTTATATTAAAATTCGACAATAAAATTCAATCATTTAAAAATTTGTTGATAAAATATTCTTTATGAGAATTCAATTTTATATATTCAATTATTCAATAAATTATTTTTGTTGTATTTCAATCATTTAATTATCTTTGAATTTTCTAATAAAGCCTGATATAAAAATATATTTTAGTTAAAATTTTAGGTAATAATAATTAATATTAAAAGCATAATATTGTTAGCATGAATTTTTAAATATATAATTCCATTTTGAAAATCTAAATTTTTTATACTCTTAACTAACAATTTTCTGTTGAATTAATTATTTTTTGTAAAGTATTTGAATTTTTTTTTAAACATTGAAAGTTTTCATTTTTTTATAATATAATATTTAATTGAAGTATTTCGATAAATTAATCGATTAATCGTATATTCTTTAATTAAATATAAGAAAATGAAAAATTTCAATAATTAAAAAAAACTGAAATAAAGTTTCAAAAAAAATTAATTATATACAGAATTGTTAATTAAAAGTAAAAAAAATTTAGATAAATAAAAAAAAATTATAATAAGTTTTGATATTTGAATTCTACTAAAGAATTTTATCAAAATTTTTTAAAAATAAATTGTTTGGTAGCATTTAAAAAAAATTTTTAGAATGATTGCATTTTTTGAAGGATTTTTATTTAATATTGTATTAAAAATCATTCTTGTTAAATTAAATTATTTAAATAATTTAAATCCGAAAATAATAAATAAAAACAGTAAAAGTAAAGTAAAAAAAATTCTTGAGACGAATTTTACTAAAAAATTTGGAAAATAATTTAATTCTTTTGAAGAGTATATTATTATTGTATAAAAGATATGGGAATCCTGCGTCGAATTTTATTATTATTTTTGACAATAAAGTCCTACAATAATAAGTTTTATTATTTACGAAAATATATAATTAAATTCCTGAGAAGAAGTTTATTATTAAAAAAAGTAATTGAATTCTTGCGAAATATTTTATTAGAATTTTTGTAAAGAATTTAATTTTTTTAATAACTAAGAAAAATTTTAATTGTTATAAATAACATGATCGATATTTTCATGACTAAATATATATTTGTTTAGAAATGAGTTGTTTTCGCATTATTTTTCAATTACAGAAATTTGTAAATAAATGAAATAGAAAATTTTTTGAATATCTTATAATTTTTAGAGTGAATAAGAATATTTTTTAGGGTCTCAGAGAAAAAGTCAAAATTTTGTCTATAGAAATAAGGGAAAAAGAAAATGAAATTTTTGTGGCAACCCTGAAAAACTTATGGGAATGGTAAAATTCACTTAAGGACGACTATTCGTTAGTAATAAAAAAATATTAATCTTCCTCAACTTTATTTCTCGCATTTATTTTGAATTTCAATTAATTTAGGCATGTTGAGTAAATATATTGGTTAACGGATAAGGTTATAAGTTAAAATATATATTATTCACATTAAAATGTGTCAATTTGTTTAGAATGTGATAATTTACTTATAGTGTTTTAGGAATTTGGAAAGAGAAGGCAGAATTCTTGACTCACACACAGGCATTCTTCAATTGAATTTCTATTTCTCGAGAGAGAGACATTTTTATTTCAACGGTCGTGAGAGCAATAACACACAGGTCTATTGGGACCGTTGATGAGATTTCAAAGTCATCTATTCTTTCTCTTTTATCTTAATGTTTACGGACCATCATCGATTCCGTTCGGCCTTTTTCTTCATCACCGCAAGAATGAATTCACGCCCGTGCTCTAAACCAAACTGACAGTGCGAACAAGGTATCTCATAAAACTGCCTGTAATTTTCATTAAACAAAAAAATGGAAAAGGAAACATGAATGAAAAAAACCCTTTTTTTGCAATTACGGGAAAAAATACTATACCAGAATTTCTCCGTCGCTATAATGATTATTATATATATACTTCCCCTCGCGTGGGACAGAAAAGACGAAATCGATAATTAGATCGAATGTTTATTCAGGTAAAGAGCATCACTTTTGCATGGTTCATCGTTTTTTTGTTCTCACTGTTTTGCTATTAGTTTCAGTGAGTCATCAGTTGCGTATTCGGAAGGACCGAGAACTTCCGAAGAAATACGGTGCATTTTAGGACCAGAAATAAGAGGGCTTGAAAAAAATCACTGAGATAAAGTCAACTATCTTATACCAGTTAAATACTTAAAGGCGATGCCGGCAACTTAAGAGAATATAAGGAACGAAAGAGAGAAGTAGTATATACCTACTGGAACTTACCTCCCATTGTCTTTATACCAGCTTTATTTTATCCTTCGTTCGATCTCTAATAAACCGTGAATTGTTTGGGTACAAACACCCTTTTTCCCAATAACAAAAAAAAAAGAAAGAAAGAAGAACCGAAAATTCGAATATACGATAAACATCAGATATTTTCTTGTTATTTTACAGTTTCGATATATAGTGCTTTTTAAGACGATTTAGTGATTTTTAAATCTTGTTGGCTTTTAATTAATTTCTAATGTCTTTCTATATATTTCAATTTTTTATATACGCTCCGTAATTTTTTTTATCATGTGTCTTTCATCCTACACGTGATATTAAATTACTACTACAACTGCCGTATATATATATATATATATATAAATACTTCTAAAAATTATCGCATTTAAAATTATTCAAAATGCTATAAAAGCCCTAGACAAAATTCCATCAGTATGACAATGTAGTTTAATTGGGACGGAGAATTTCATGATATCGTGTGTCAGCAGCATAGCTGATTACAGAGGATGCGTCTTTGAGACAAGTACAGAATTGTAGGTTTTATTTCAAGACAGTAGACTTGGGGACAATTTTACTTTAAATTAAAAATTACAACTTGTGCAAATATTTCTGACTTAATTTTTAAATACTTGGAAAAGTCGCCTAATATATAAAATTCAGTATAAACTGGTTATATAGAGATACGTGACGGAATTATATATATAGTATTAGAGAAATTAAAAATTATTTCCATACATTTGAATGTAGAAGTAGAAAAAATGTATTCTATTCAATTGATTGAACTGTTAAATGAAACATGATTCAATTAATTATTATGCAAATTACGAAATTCTTTTCAAATATAAGTTAAAAATTGTTTGTCATAATATATAGTAAAATTCTTCTCACAGTGGAATTCAATTATTTTCAATACAATTTTAATAAAATTGCACCGAAGGTTTCAATTATTTTTAAATATTTTAAAAAATTCTTTGAGTCCATTCAGTTATATTTTCATAAGTAGTAAATTATTCTTCTCGGGATTTAAATTATTTTCAATACAATTTTGACGATTTCATCAAAGGAATTTATTAGCAATTAAAAAAAAATTTTAGTAACGTTTTTAGAAAAAAATTAATAATTCTCTAAAATTCTAATAAATTTTTCGAAACTATTCATCAATTATTTTTATGAATATAGTAAAATTCCTGGCGTGAATTAAATTATTTTTATAAATATAGTAAAATTCATGCGGCCAGAATCAAATTATTTTTATAAATAGTAAAATTCTTCGCAAGAAATAAATTATTTTTGTAAATAATAAATTTCTTCAATTATCTTGAATACAATTTGAAATTGGCAAATTGGCACTGCCCGTAAATTTGTAAAATAAATTTAAATAAATTTTAATAGATCTCAATAAACAAGTTTTTAATTATAATTAATAAAAGACACAATTTTATTTTAAATTTGGAAAAATTCTCTTTTTAACTTAAAAAGCTTTAAAACAAATTCAATTAAAGTTATTAAAAATACTATTACATTATTTTTAGAAAACTTAGTGAAAATATTCCCAAAGAATTTTATTATTATTTACAAAAGCTCTAATAAAATTCTTTAAGAGAATATAATTTTCTGCATCTTGAATTTAAACAAAATTTAATAGTAAAATTATTCATTAAATAAATTATTAAGAAAATCAATTATATTAAAGAAAATTAAAGAAATTTTTTGAAAGAATTCAATTTTCTATATTTATTTTAATAAAATTCTAAGAAGAATTGAATTAATTTTCTAACAATTTTAGTAATATTTAAATGTTTAATTTCCATTTTTTAGCAAATACTATTTATTTAAAAAAATTTTAAAGAAATTCTTCGTAAAATTCAATTTATTTTAACATTTTTGTTTTAAATTATATATATATTACTGAAAGTCCGCAGTATTTTAACAAAATGCAATGAAATTCTTTAAAAGAATTTATTAAGAAGTACTAATAAAATTAATAAACTTCTCTGTAATAGGAATTTAATTATTTTCAAAAAATTAATAAAAAATTATTCGCGAGAATTTAATTTTTTTCAAAAATAATAAATTTCTGCGAAAGAATTCAATTTTTTTAAAATTTTCGATAAAATTCTATATACACAAGAATTAATTTATTAAAAAAAAAATAATTTAGAAATTGAAAATATTTAATAAAAAGAGTTATTAAAAATTTAGGAAACAAAAAAGCAAACAACATCAATTTGCAAAGAGATTACCGCGAAATACGACGATTATTAATTTAAAAATATAAATATAGAATATATATATATATAGAGAGATAATTCTGTTGAAAATGATTGAAAAGTGTATATAAAAAGTGAATGAAAATGTTATATTCAGTTTAAGAAAAAAAACTATTAATAATACATAGTCATATTTTTAGTATTTATGAATTAAAAATATTCTTTCTCATTAGAATAGAAAATTAATAACTTTGCACGTGTATTATTGCTTTTCTGCGGTATAATAAGAGACGAGGTGGGAGGGAGGGTGGGTGATTATCGATATATGCGTGAAATAATTTATTCCGTGTGAGGATATTAATAATATTGACTGTGGGAGAATTTTAAAGGCTCGTTTAGCAGTTGATTATTGGATTCTGTATTTATTTAGCTTTACGAGTAATGCGCGCCGAGCTGTCTGCCCAATTCCCAGTTAATTCAACATTTACACCATTTCCGCTTGGAGACTCACTCGGCTAGAGATTTCTTAGTAAAACCCACGCCATCATTAATGGGATTCTGAGAGAGAGAGAGAGAGAGAGAGAGAGGTGGCAAGAGGGGAGATTGTCTGAACTCGATTCTTCTGATGGATTTGTACTCATAAAATTTTCTTTCTCTATATACTATTATGCCCATAGACTCTTAATTTACAAAACTAAGAAATAATTTAATATACCTAAGAGTTTTGAAAATAATTTCAATTTAATCTGTAAATTTAATCATAATCGGATAATATATACGATAAAGAGAATAAACTAAGAAAGAAATTGATAAATTATTGAATACTATAATTTTTCCTTACTTTTCAGATCGGTCCGGCTGATTCTGATTGCGGAGAACTATATCATATATACATAGAGAAGATTTTGTAAGAAAATTTTCTCGTAAAATTATTCACGTGACCGGATATCTGTTTGGAAATAATGGAAGAAATGCGTATACGGAGTCACGCATGTGCTTGCATCAATGTGTCGAGGAAAATTATGATTCCAAGTCTGAGAATTCATTACAGGTTTGAACAATCTTTGCTTTTTCGCGCAGTCATACATTTCCTTTTTACCGAGAATAATATCATTCTAGGTATGTGCGAATTGAAATGTAGGACTGTTTGCATGTTTGCTTCTAAAACTAGTTCGCAAGTATTGGCCTATAGACAAAATTCAATTAAATTTTCAAATCAAACAAAAGAGGAAGTATTGAATTCAAACAGAAAGCAAACTCAGAAATAATTATTTGCAAAATATTTTCCGGCAAAAATATTTCTAAACATCAAATATATATATCAATAGATTTTGAATTTCCGTAAGAAAATTGAATTATAAATATAGAAATGAAAATTATGCCCTCGATTTTATATATTTAGCGCTACTAGATGGTTATTGAAAAGTTGCACAAGAAATGATAAAGAATTTATTAGAGACATGATGTCTTTATATCGAAAGAAGGTGGGGAAAAAAAATGTCTTCTCTACTGGGTGGAATTGATAATCATTCATCGCATATAGTACTATAAAGTGGAGCACAAACAACTGTGGAAAGGTTGCGCAACCTATAACTTCAATCAGTTTCACGTAACGCCTATATAATATGTGAAGTTGTATATCATCAACAAATATGAATAGAATCTCGAGTATATAGCTGTATTTAGTACATCGAAGATGGTAGAGACAGTGTCCCGGAGGATGGGTGGAGGATTTTAGGGGAAGAAGAAGAGGAGTAGGGAAAGAGAAAGGAAGGAATGGCAGGGAAGAACAATATCGTGCCGGTTGCTGCTCCGCCCCAACTTCAGGGTCGTCTTAATTACCGGGTGGTCCAGTTCGGAACCCCATAAATATTCCGAGGCGGCACTCTTTCTGTCGAGAGTCAGCCTCAAAAAATACACACGAGCTTTTGCCATTGGCCCCCATGACTCCTTGTGTTCTAATCCTCAAAAACCTCTATCTTATATATATATGTGCGGTATTCTCGAGAGGAGAAATCCAGGTTCGAGCCGATAAGCCTATCGCATTTCTGAAATTCATTTTCGACGCGTTTCGACGAATGAGTGCAGTGTCTATATATAAAGGTTCTGACGAATTCTCCAGGAAAAAAAAAATATGAAAGAAAGAAAGAAAGAAAATCTTCGGTGTCTCATGACAAAAAAACAACGATTCTTATCTGCTTAGAATTTCCTGACCACCGAAGCGAAGCGATTGGAAACGAAATGCATTGGGAACTGATGTCAATTGGGATCAATGCTATTTTCGAGAGGATGAATGAATTGGAAGCTGCTTCTGAGTGCTGAAGGACATTGACTAATCGATTCTAAATTATTTCAGAGAGGATGAAAGTTACTGGGAAGTGTCATCCGCACGGATGATAAAGTTTCGACCAGTTATTTCTTGTTAAAAGAAGATTAGTTTCGAATATCAACAAATTCATTGTTGGCAGGATTCTTGTTTGTATGAATCATTCTTGTAAAATTTGCATTTTTTCGAGAATTCTATTTTTTGAAAGGGAAAAAGAAATCAAGAGGAGGAACTTAAACAAACTCATAGTGTAGTTTCAATTGTGGCAAAAAGAAAATTGATTTTAATTCTTTCTCGAATTGTTTTCGAAAATACAAAAGCAATGATTGATTTAGAGATAGTTGTGTTGCATGCTTAAATCTTTGTTTGCTGATAAATCTAAATACATAACATGTTTCAGAGAGTGTGCAATCTTGAGAATATCACACACACACACACACAAGATTCATCGGAGATTGAAATTTTGTAGAGAGCTCTGGCCCCATGGGGCGTGTAGAAAAGCAAATGTTGGTGGGGGGGACTTGGCAGGGAAGAAACCGAAGATAGGTCGACTGAAGAGGAGGCATGGCTGGATGGAACATCAAGGACAGCAAGGAGCATCCATAGAAGTTAGAAGAGCTCGTAAAAGACCAAACCAATGTTGTTGGTGGTGGGGCGTAAGAAGCAAAAGCTCTCTGAGAACGCCGTGAAAGGGACTGAGACATGCTTTTCAGAACGGGGCCCGTTTTGCTTTCGATTCAGCCCTGTTCAAACATCTTGGGAACTCAGCTCCTTCTTTCACGACGACGACGACGGCAGCGGCGGCCTCGGCTGGGCTCTCGACCAACCAGTCAGTAGTCACCCTATGCTTCGGTGAACTGGACACAAGAAACGGTTGCTCGGTTCTGTGTTGCCAACTCGGTAGTACTTCCACCTCCGTTAGTCGCAGTTACGGTCAAGCTGTTCTCTTGGACGCAACGCTCCCTGGATGAATTTCAGTGTCCGTTACGCAGTGCTACGTCGCTACGATCAGCTCGTAACAGAATCTGGACTTGGAGGAAAAAAAAAAAGTGTTTTTGTTTTTGTTTTTTTTTTCGAAACATATCATTTTTCTTTTTTGACACTTGAAGAATTGTCAATTGCCAATTGGACAAATTGGATTGAATTGTTGGATTTGTTTTGCAGTGTTGATTGAAGATTTTTGATTTTGATATATAACATTGTGAATGGTGAGTGGTGGTGCCAAGTGAGATTGCCGAGAGTGAGATTACATAGTGCATAGACTCGTTGAGATGCCGTGGCTGCTCACACTACGGACTTACGGCTAGCTAGGTGAGATCCTTTTTACGTGACATGTTATATCTATATTTTGTATAGTTATATATACTCTATATAGCCTCAGGTGAGATTCTTGATGCACGAAACGAGATTCCAAGATTGCCCCTTCTCGTCAGTTTCTTTCTTTTCTTTCTTCTGCGGTCCGATTATTATTTTTGATGATGACGTGCCTTAGTTGTCTTGCACATCCACTTGGTCGAAAAACCTTGCCCTTATGTCCCGCATTCCTTAAGGAGAGCGCGGAAGCAAACAGTTTACAAACAGGCTGCGTGTATCGTCATTCCACGGCGAAAGGAATCTAAAAGCGACGGCACGATCAAAAAGTAAATAGATCACTTTATTTTCGTCTTTAACGAATTCTTGTAATCTTTGCACGTGGAGACCGATTTTTCATATACTTTTTGTCTACAAGCCTATATTCAGTTAATGAGAATTCTCTCGAATAAATGAATATTAGAGGAGGATTATTTTATAGAACTTACCTGATTTACAGAATAACGATTGAGTATATTATGACGATGAGAAGATCGAGTGAGTTGCTGGTATTAGATGGTGTATTTGCAGATGAATATTTTCAATAAATCATTTTAGCTGAGTCAATTGAAAGAATGATGATTCATGGAGAAAATGCAAAGGAGGCAAAAATAAGTTGCATTTAAATATACAAAATTTTCTTCTAATGAGAAAATTCTGTTGTGATTTTAGAAAGAGGGACATAAATTAATGTCAAGAATAGAATTTTTGAATTCTACAGGAAAGTAATTACTATTTTGGTTAATACCCATTCAGTATATTGCTTTTTGAGAAATAAACTGTCACCTTCTTGCTTTTGCTCGCAGGCAATAACTCACGGTACACTATAGTTTATTACTCCATTGTTGGTGCTTCTCTTAAAATCGACTGGTATTTCAAGATTACGACGACGAAAATTTTATTGGTCCTGTAAAAACTCCATTCATAAACAGGGGATTAAAAAAATGTTTAAAAAGAGATACAAAAATGAAGATTTATTATAACAATAACGGTAATTGCAGACTTGATAATTCGTAAACAGATAGTTGTTTTGTATTTGTGTGATATAATTAGACTAGAGAGAGAGAGAGAGAGAAAAAAGAGCCAAAGTTGAGACAAGGTTTTTAAATCAGGATTCGTCATCTTCGTCTAACTCGCGTCGAAGCACGTATCACTAATTTAGTTTATGATGATTTGTGATAAGGACTTTTTTTTGCAAGTCGTGACTCAGAAATGAATTGCTCTCGAGAGGATTATTTTTGTTTATCAGACTAAATATTTGAATGTTTTAGAATAGAGGAAACGACGAGAAGGTACGAGTGTGGAATAAACGATTGAAATGAAAGTGATTGGAACTTGACCTTCATTAAATAACTAGATTGTATAGTGTTTTGCAATAGCTACGCGTATACTGTAGAATAACTACATATTTATATATTGTGAATAGTGTTTTAACTATAACAGTCCCTAGGTATTATAAATATATGTAGGGAGAATTTATAACATTTGGAACATATTGAGTATACATAATATGTAATAATTAAATACGAGAGTAAGAAATTAATTGACTTGTCCATTTTGTAGGGGATGAAATTGGAGAGCGGTGCGTGACAAATTTTGCGCGCCAGGTAAAAAAGGAATGAAAATATGAAGAAGCATAAAGGAGGAGTTTATTTGAGGTCAGAAAAAAAAATGTGCCTTGTAAGAATATAGTTTGTGAGTCGAGGTTCTTCAATTATGAACCAGAAAAGGAAGCCACCGGCCCTGAATTAGTCCCTGTAGAGTCGATAAGCAGAACTGGAAAGGTAAAATCACCGACATTAAAAAAGAGAGAAGAGTCGATAAGATCAGACAACGCGCATCTTCTTGGTCGACGATTGACGGGATCCTTGGCATTGTTGGAGTTGAGGTCCCTTCCGGCGATCCAGAGTCGCGTATATGCCACACGCCACGGGCGGTAGCTTGAGATCTGGCAAGCAAGATTATAAGAGTCTGCAGCAGACAGCCTGGCTCTAGCGTCTCCGCAACGGCAGCCTTTCCGTCTCCAACTCTATCTTCCCTCCTTATACAGAGTACATATACCTCAACCGGCACAGGTCAAACACAAGCAGCCACTCTTTTATATACCTTTCTTCTCCAAATATATATATTCTCCAGGGAACGTATTTCTTTTTCTCTTCACTAATTATTTGAAATTCAATTTCTCATTTTTTCAATCAGTTTCTTCCTTTTCTTTCGTTAAAAAAATTCAAGTGAAATGGAATTTATTCGATTTGAATAAAACATATATACGGGATTGTAAGCAATCACGATCATTGATTAGGGGGCTAGTGATTTGTTACTTAGGCTCTAATGAGATAATGGCTGGAGAGCACTTTATCACTTCTGGTAGTTTAGACGTTTTTTTCTATACACTTTCTTCTCGCAGTATATATTAAATATTTTCTCTAAATTTTTCCTTTGTAAAGTTATCAAATTTTGAAAAATTGTGCAAAAACGGCCAATGGAGGTTATTTGTGTTAAACATAGTTAAAGTGCAGGATTGAATGTAACGACACATCACGTGTGCACAACGTGGTTCACCTTTCCGTGAAAAATCAAAAAGCAATGCTTGTATATATATTCACGACGAGAGAAAGCTGTTTGCATGAGTCGCAGGTGTTTTGGCCCTGATGGTTAATAAACACACACCTCATCTCGCAGCTGGACGATGCAGGCTTACTTATTCGAGTCTTGATATAATGGATTTTCAAGTAATACGCGTTACGCGTCTTGTGATTTTTTCCCTTGACGAAAACATTAATCTATAGATTCTCGAAGGCAAATTTATAGTTGCTTTTTTATTTTTCTTCTTTCTTTAAATACGTTCTTTTTTTCCTCCTCAAAAATTTGTATATATATTGAATTCGTACAAGGGCCTTAATATATGTTTGTCTTTGAATAATGTGTCATTCCTGGTTATCTGCGGCTGATCTCAGTAAAATATCGGACGCAGAGTTTCTTCTCGAGGCAGCTTAGAAAAAAAAGAATTCACCAGGACAAGCTTCTTGTAATAAATCGCGAAGCTCCCGATAAGATTCTCTCCTCGAGGGGTTTATTTTAGTCGCGGAGAATTAAGACTCTTTTTAAACATGTTATTCTTTTCCTTTTTTTCTTGCGCGATAAAAAATATTTTCGTGAATTGAATTAGTACGAATATAACCGAATTACCCAATTGGATTAATTTAAGATTTTAGTTTGTTAAATCTGCCTTTACCCAGAATTTTCAGATATAAAATAGCTTTTTCCCCGAATACGCACTTATTTATTTCCATCAACAAACTTGATTAAAATCGGAATAGTAGAAAAAAATACTAAAATTGAGATTTCTCAGAAATGCGAGATGGAAAATTGTAACAAAATTAAATCTTGAGAGAAACAAATTTATGTAGTGCGGATAAAAAAATTTTTTGTTTAAAAAAACAGTAAAGTAATAAAGAATAGTGTCTTTTCTTTTAGAAAGTAAGAAACCGGTTAAAAACAATTTAAAAAATTCTAATGATTCCTCTTTTATATCTGTTTTAGGAGTGGCAGTGCCAGTGACTGACGTCACGATGCGCATGTTGCTGCTGCTGAGATTGGTGTTAGCGGCAGCGGGTGCGCTGCTGGCGAGCGCGAATTCGCTGATTGACACAGAAGGCGAGATGCCATACCAGATCAGTTCGAAAGAACGTAAACAGGCAATTGCCAGAGTTGAGAATGAAATTCTTAATCTATTGGGAATGGCAAAACGGCCCAAGTCCGTTGAACCAGCTCACGTTCCTGACTCCCTCAAGAAGCTCTATAAACGTCAAAACTTCCTTGGAACGGCGAATATTGCCAAGCGAGGAATACATGCCAATTCAGCAAACACAGTTCGTGCCTTCAATCATATTGGTTAGTTATTTCCATAGAAATAATTTAAATTTATTCACGCAACTGCTATTTTTATTCTCTTTTTAAAAAGAGAGAGAAAAAGGCATACAAATTTCTCTCTAATCAAGTCATCTTCTCGAATATTTAAAAAAAGGGGAAATTCAAAAAACTTTTTCAATCCAAGGCTTTCAAAAAAAAAACATGACACTAAAACCAGTATTATTTTAATTTTTCAAAAATGCCTATATTTTCGACTTTTTTATGTTGATGAGAATTTTATTTACTATGATTTGTATTTCATTAGGAATTTTTCTTTTTAAATCAAACAAAAAATTTCGATCTCATGAATATATTTCGAACTTGGGGAACGTAATTAATTATATATTAAATCTGAAAATTTCTCGTCAACTGATTATTTTTCGTTTTTATATTACTTTACTTATTGCTATTAATTTTTTTCGTGTAAGTTAAAAAAAATTGATTTTTTCAATTTCAAAATCGACAAATTAATTCATTCGAAATTCATTAAAAACATAAGTGTGGAGATATGATGACGAAAATTCAGAAATAGATATATATATATATATAATGTAAAATAATGAGAAATTTAAGACCAGTTAGAAGTATTTGAAAAGGAAATTGAGTTAACGATTATTAGTTAAGAGCAACAGGTTTTGAAACATTGTCAGGCTTTTAGTTTCGCTTTACCCACGATTAGTTTCGCTATTTCATTTTTATTTTCTATGCTTCGCATTGTCAGGTGGGACGAATTTTATCCTCGTGTTAACGAGCAGGAGGTCAAAATTCTTAAATCAATTATATGCCGAGAACGATAATAATTTACAGAAGAATTATTTATGCGTCCATGCGCTTTTTTCGCTCTTATTTCAAAACTTAATAAGGAAAATTATAAGACATTCGGACAAATATTAATTATAATCGTGTATATTTTGCGACATCACAGATTTTCTCTTTATTTTATAATTTTATTTTCAAAATATTTTCAATATTCATTATTTTTAATTTTGTTTCTATTTGTTTATTATAAAATTTTTGGACTCTCCGAAGAGAGAATTGAAGTGATTTCGAAACTATAGAATCTTTAAAAAATTTATAGTTTTAATAAAAAGGAAAATAAAAACCTTCGTTTTTATTTTTTCTATTAAAACCGCTCGCGGACGTCGGACGTTAAAGAATTGATTATACTAAAAATTTATTAAGACTGAATATTTTTATTTTTTTGAAATTGACGAAAAGTATCCGAGAAGGAATGTCGAAATGATTTAAGAGACTTTTTATTTACGTAAATTTTCTTATTTCACGCACGGATTTTTTTACACTGTTTGATCAAAGCACGTGCTTGATATCACGTTTTAATAGTCTCGTATAGATTTTTTCTTATTGAAAAATAATTCTCGTTGCAGGTTAAAAGAAAATTTATGTTCAGACAAATTATTTTATATGAATCGAAATTGTTTTCTATTCTCCCTTTTGTCGTTGCGAAGTTTAGAGAATGATTATTGAGAAAAATTGCAATATAATTTGAAATTTAGTAGAAAAAGATAAATTTAATATAATTACTGTACATTAACATTAATTTTGTTTAATAATAATTATTTAATAGTAATTATTAATTAGGAATTAATTAAAAAATGCTATTAATTAAGAACTAATTAATAAACGCTATTAATTATGAATTAATTAATAAATGCTATTAATAAAGAATTAATGAAGAATTAATTAATAAATGCTATAAATAAATTGCGTACATACGAAGGAGGGAAAAATTAGCGTTGAAATATATTACAATGAGTGGCTCGCGCCTATATTTAATGTTGATATTTTAACTTTGGTAGTGTATATAGTAGCTGCTCGAGGAGATTAAATCCAGCAGCTCTGCACGGCTGTTATAGAATACTCTCCGGCTGGACAATGGTCCTTTCGAATGAATTATGGGCGTATCCGTGACTCTCTTGGGCTTAACACGATACAATGACACTAGAATAGGCAACGATAAATTGGTTTAAAGAAAGGTAGAGTGCCGTGAATATCAGTTACAAAGGTAAAGCCTCTATTTGACCAAATGGACCATCAAAAAAGAATGAACAATGTTTTACCTCCCATTGGCCGCTATTTTTACGTTTTATTTGTCAGACAAAATTACTTTTCGAATCAATTGCCATTGTGTAAAGAGGATTTACCGGGCCACTTACTACTGTGAATATCTATATATACACTGCGTCTTTTTTTTCCCCATACAAATCGCATTTAAGTAGCTTTGAGGTTTTTCTCCTTTATTCAATTTCGGACTAATTCCCAAACACGCACACAAGACGGAAATAAAATGTTTCATTTAGACCCAATTTTTTTGACGTTTTAATATTTTACAAGGAATTGCGTACTATTTATATACTTTAGTAATAGAAAAATAATTTCTCGTTCTAAAATCTTTTCTTGAATTAATTTTTATATTTATATTTTATTTTATATTTTAAAATAATACACTAAAAAAAATAATAGTAATACTGACAATAATAGAAATGGCAACAGTAATAATTATAGTAGGATTTTAACAATAATTTTAGTATTTTAATTTTTAATGACAAAAGTATAATATTCGAGAAGATGGAAATTATTTTCTTCAAATAGAATTTGAGTATAGTTTATATAGAATTATTTAAATGATGTTCAAATTTGTTTTCATCACCTTCTGTGCCAGAATGTATGTCCTTAAGGTGAATTATAATGCTCGCGCACATATATGTATTTTTCATTATGGATTCGTATTTTATAATTTATTTACATAAAGATCGTGAAGAGAAGGTTCGTTCAGCTTTGTGTAGCAGTTCACAGCCTTCAAGGTTGACAGTCAATTTTTATAGTGAGATTGTGCATCAGTGCATGACATTATACAGCTTAATGTCACCACACGATGACAATTTTTGATCTCATTTAATAAATTACTATTACTATTCGTTATTTTCTTTACAACACTATTAATATTAATATGTACAACACACTATACACTTGTCTGCGGTGCGATTACTAATTCTCATTATTAATTCATTTCCACAATTTTTAAAATTTAATTTTTAAACATTTATTTAAATTTAAAATACACTGTGTATATATACTGGACCTGAAATTTCAGGTTTGAGAATATAATTATTAAAATCAGAACCATAATTTTAATAATATTGAAGCAAATTATCAATTCAGGGTTAACAATCGCGCCTCACGCATAATCGTATATTTTTCACTTATGGAGTAATTTACATTTTTTTTTCGTGTATCGTTTTATAGAGATGCGCGAGAAAGAGAGGGAGAGATTTACATATTATAGAAAGAGAGGAATTAGAGGGGGGAAATATTGCTGGATAAACGGGATGATAATTATTTATCTAATATAAAGCAACCCTCTGCCGAATCCATTTTACTTGCGGTTTTTTATCTTTATAAACGAGGATACGCACGTTTTATAAAAGCTAAAATGGAAAGTTTCCGATTTTAAGAGGTACATAATTCGAAGCTAAATTGTACAGTAACCAAGGTCCATTATCTCACGCGGATTATACAAATTATCCTTGAAAAAACTTCATCCCGAGGACCACCCACAGACTCAACAAAGTCATTGCGCCTTCAATTAAACATTTTTTTCGAATTTTTTCCAAATTATATGCGCGATATTCTATACAGTTGCGCTGCTTTTACAAAATTTATATTAATTCATATATTTTTTGGAGAGTTGGCGACAAGGATTTTTTGTTTGTTTCAAAAAATGTTAAATATATTATTTGCAAAAAAATTTGTTTATCGGAGTTATTTTTTATTGTTTATTTTTATTTTGAAACAAAATTAATAATCTTAATTCGGACGATTAAATCTTGTCAACCTTTGCGTTTCTAATTTTTCTAATTTGTTGTAAAAAATTAAAATTGAAGACAAATTGAATTTATAAATTGATAAAATATTATTTGACCAGAATTTTTAATTCTTTTTAGAGCAACAAAGAGTTGAAAATTGTATTTTAAATTTGTAAAATGCAATTTAGTTTCTAATTTATCTAATTTGTTATAAAAAATCAAAATTGAAGACAAATTGAATTTATAAATTGATAAAATATTATTTGACCAGAATTTTAAATTCTTTTTAGAGCAACAAAGAGTTGAAAATTGTATTTTAAATTTGTAAAATGCAATCTAACTTCTGTAAGAGTCTAAAGAATAAACAACTAAAATTATATCTACAGATCAATAAAATTTAGGAATCATAAAAAAAATTCTGTAAGAAAAAATCGTATTTTTTTCGCTCGAATTTTTAAATTAGAAATTTTAAATAAACATCCCGAAAAGAACGATTTGGATTTGAAATTTAATGATTCGCTTAAATGTCAATTTGCTTTTAATACCTTTGAGATTATACAAATCCTTTTTGAAATATATTTAACGCACATAAAAAGAAAAATCATTAAAAATGCGATTATCTGGAAACTTATCCTTTCCTTTTTATTAAAACTTCAGGCGAAAAAAAAGAATCTTTATTGGAAGTGCTTGACTTTGATTTCTCACGTTATAAACTTTTATTCTGATATATAGACCCTTTTAAGACAAGCAAAGATTATAAAGCTATTTTACAGAGGCTTTAAAATCGACTTTATGTTCTCGTATAGTG
The DNA here is from genome assembly GCA_032872475.1 of Leptopilina myrica (nomen nudum). Lineage (NCBI taxonomy): Eukaryota > Metazoa > Arthropoda > Insecta > Hymenoptera > Figitidae > Leptopilina > Leptopilina myrica (nomen nudum). Next base: position 1,974,721 of record CM065459.1, on the reverse strand, counting down.
TAAATATTCGACATTTCGATTTGAAAGAAATAACTGTATTATAGAAAGAGAGAGAGAGAGACGGGGTTAATAAAATTCCCGCACGGATATATATACTTAATTATATTATTAATATTGATAAATTCCAATTCTCACCGAATTATCTCGTTATTTATAATTTATTAGTGAAAACTTTTTTTTCGAGGGGAGTAAAATTATAACAGAAAATCTAATGTATTTTTAATTTGTAGTGGTGAATTTTGAATGGGCTTTTTTTTCTTTCATCGATTGCTATCTATTAACATCTAATTTAAGATCCTTTTTTGGTTTCTATTAGATATGTTAGAGAGATATGTTTCCGAAAGTTTCAATTGCGGTCGCGTGAAAAAAGAAGAGGTTTGGCGGCACCCCAGGCGGTCGTCTTTTTTTGCCCGCCCCTAAAGCCGACTCGAATATACATATACCTTTTATTCCCTAAAGATCTTATGTAAATAGTAGGCAAACAGGCTATAATAATTCATCAAAATTGAAATAAAGGAGAAATATTTTCACCAACTGACAATTCTCGCTTAGATTCACATAATATAATTCTATTAGCAGAATTTTGCTTAGAATTTAGAGCAGAAGTATGTGGAAAATTGTTTCGTTTTATTGATATATTTATTGTTTTTGATTTCAGAGAGCAGATTGGACAAGACATTCAAGAATCCGTACAGGTTTCGGCTCAACTTTGACGTGAGGAGTATTCCGGATGGCGAAAAGCTGGAAGCTTCGCAATTGACCTTGTCGAGGGTATCGCTTCCTGACGACGGGCGAAACGAGCGACGAGCAGTGCGCATTCTGGTGCACGACATCGTTCGACCTGGCGTCAAGGGCGTTCATCAGCCAATCTTCAGGTTAATTGATAGTCAAGTGGTGGACGCGAGAAGGAACACGTCAGTGAGTTTAGACGTTCATCCGGCTGTTGAAAGGTGGTTGAGAAAGGGAGGAGCGAGCGAGAACCATGGGCTGCTCGTCGAAGTGGTGGGTGACGAGACAATGAAGAAGGTCGAGCACGTGAGACTGCGACGCAGCGTTGATGAGTCTCATGATTCCTGGGTCATTAATCGGCCAACGCTCTTCATCTACACTGACGATGGCAAGAACAAAATGGCCACCGCCAATCAGATAATAGAGCGACGGGAGAGGCGTGCGGCGACTCGGAAGCATCGCAGAAAAGACGGCAGGGAAAATTGCCGACGACATCCGCTCTACGTTGACTTTGTCGACGTCGGCTGGAACGATTGGATCGTGGCTCCACCGGGCTACGATGCCTTCTATTGCCACGGCGAGTGTCCATTCCCCCTGGCCGATCATCTCAATTCGACGAATCACGCCATTGTCCAAAACTTGGTGCACTCGACGAATCCGAGCCAAGTGCCCAAGGCCTGTTGCGTGCCCACGGCTCTCAGCTCCATTTCCATGCTCTACTTGGACGAGGAGAACAAGGTGGTGTTGAAGAACTACCAGGACATGGCGGTGCTGGGCTGCGGTTGTCGCTGAAGAATTAAAAGCTGAGAAGAGGAATGCCGAGGTGAGCCGAGTAAACCCGAGAAGATGTGACTCGTGAGCCTCGCAGGTATAGAGTCAGAGAGAGAGAGAGAGAGAGCAAGCAAGCAGATTGAAATGAGTACACTGCGACCTGTCTCCACTTGCCTCCATACTCTTGGAGAGTATTACTTGCTCGTTAGAAGGAGCGAATGGCAAACGCGCGAATGCGTGACGCTGCCGCATTCTCTACAGTTTCAGTAATCAACAAACTTGGCGGCCTATGAACTAAGAGACCGATAGGCAAAGCCAAACCTCCTTGGACGCGCGTAATTTATTAATAAGGCTGTAGCGAAAACCGGTATAGATTTATTTAGCGTCCGCGGATACGTGCTATTTGAAGAAACGAATGTATGGATCTTTGTAAGTCAACTATATCGAAATGTTCCCTCTCGTCTCCAAGATTTCTATTATCAATCTAAAAAAAAAATTGCCCGACAAAACAGTTTCTTAATTTTGACGAAAGATATTTGTGTTCGATCGATCAGTCCCGATTTTATTGTCCATCGAAGAAAAGAATATATTCGATGGAAAATGTTGCGTTCCGGTATACGCGCCACTGGCAAGAATGCGTGTACTTACAACGTTGCGTCACTGACAGTCAACAACCCGATGCATATGCGCAAGCATAAAATCGGTAATTTTCCGATTCCCGAGTGCGAATTATTATAATTTGCCCTGTGGTGTTTTTTTTTGTTTTTAATAGTTTATCTCGAGAGAATTCTTTTATATAGAAAATTGCGGTTTCCGAAAGTCGCCTTTAAAGTTAAAGAGCTTAGACTGTGTAGATTTATATCTCTGTGTCGTCTTCCTCCTATTTCTTCGAAAAGCATATCTTGCTTTATAGACTATTCTCTTTTTTTTAATGAACGCGAGTAATATATTTATGTATATGTGATTTTGTGAATTACAAAATTGAAATATATTTAACGTAAATCCGTACCTGCTTAAGGAATATTATTTATTTACATTTTTGCTAACGAATCTTTTAGGAAAAGCGTGTATATTTGTACAAATTTTTTGTTAATAATAACTTTAGCTGCGATGTAAAATGTGTGAATAGGTATATGACTATGTACACACTGTAAATAAAGAGAAAAAAAACGTGCGCGAGTTGTAAATCAAGCACGTATAATGTATATTTTTTACAATTGTTATAAATGTATATTTTTAAACAATTGTTTACCTATCGCATATAATTGTCTATTGTACATAAGGAATAAATCCGAAAAATTAGCAATTACACCTTCAATTATTGTGTTGTTCAATTAAAAATTACCTTTCACGCAATTATTTTTTTTTTTCAAAAACTAATATATATACACAAAGATGAAAATTCTGAGCATTAAATAATAAGATAACGAGTCACGAAAGTTGAAATTCCAGTTGTAATCTCTCTCTATCTCTCTCTCTTTCTTTCTCTTTTTCTCCTCTCCCACCATTCTTTTTATAAAAATTATTTTTGAGCTTTCACTTTTTCTCAGGGAATTTAGTTTTTTCCACAATAATTTGCAATTTTTTTTTTTTGAAAAATGAGTGGAAAATATAAATTTAATTGATAAAAGCATTGCGGGTGGATAAAGAGAAAGTTTGAAATTTGCAGATCAAAGATGTTTACACACGTATTTGTAAGACGGAAGTGGAATAATGCTGCGTGAAATCGAATGTTCTATACATTGACGAAAATAGTCATTCAGATCCAAAACAAATTATTTTTTCCCGATTATTATTTTCTATTACATAGAAAAATGTTTTTGGCTATAAAAATTTTACTGTGGCAAAAAAAGTTTTTCTAATCAAAAATACTGTATGAGAAAAATAATTTGTGCGGATAACTGATAGTTGTCTCCAAAATTTATTTCTCTGCGACAAGAAAAAGTTTCTCGTATATAGAAAATACTAGTCAGGAGAAATAATTCATGGAAGTAGTTTTTTGTCTTTAAAATTTATTCTCTGATGACGATAAATTTTCAGAGAATACATTTTGGAGAAAAAGAAATAAATTTTGGAGACAAAAAAGTTTTTCTTGAGTTAATAGGCGAAGAATTTTCACATATGTTGGAGAGATGCTCAACACCTTTTGGTATATATATTAAGAGTGGCAACAAATAAGAGAATATGCTTTTGCGTATATATATAATTCTCATGCGTGTATAAACCACACCTAGATCCACGTCAAGATCACTCGAGATTTCTGAGCGGATCGGAGGGCACTGGCTGAGGTTTTAAAAAGGCTGTTATTAAGCATCGTTAAGTGGTTCGTTATGACAAATCAAGATTTTTCTCAGCCCACACACTTTGAAACAAAGGGCACTCGAAACTTATTATATATAACATCCTGCCCAGAAAACATCTTCTTCTTCTTCTTTTGCTTCTTCTTCTTCTTCATCTATGCTAACAAATTTACCGCCAGATGTTAAACAACCTTCACATGTCACCTGAAATCCGACTTTGAAATTTATTACCTTTTAATAACAGTCGCAATATAGAAGATCATCGATTCCGTTCGCAGTGGTCACGTTCTGCTCCAAACTATATTGGATAACTGATAGTGCGATCGGAAAAAAATAAGTAAAAAGCAACAAATCTGAAAGGAGAAAAATTAAACGAAAAATTAAACTTACAATGTCGATTTGTAAGAATAGGAATTTTTGATTCCATGACCAAAAAGCAGTTATAGGGGTTCGCGCCCCGCGGTGATAGCTTCGCTCGAAATCGTTGAAAGTAAAGTAACTTCCCCTCAGCTCTCACGGGAGCGAATTGATAATCGTCCGTTCCCATCACCGCAGCTTCAAGTTTTTTTGAACGTGCACCAACACGCTCTCTTTGATGCAGAGCCTCATTCATGAATCAGCAGTCCTTTTACCATTAAACAGAGTATCGTGTTTATGAATCATTTGGAATTGGATATTAAGGATGGCACCTGCCGAAGGAAAAGCAAACCGCATGACAATTGCGGCTAATAGGACTGATTGTGATGCGAAGCGGCGGTGTTCTTCTTTAAAGCGTCATCGTCCTCTTTCTCTTGTTCGAAAAAGGAGACGTGGAAATTGTTTCATAATGAGAGTTATGTTAGAACAACGTGCCGTATAGTTGAGTAGTCTTTGTTTTAGAATCCCCCTTGGGGTTCTGAGTGAGCGTTTTGCCACACAAGTAGAGAATGCGGTTCGCGGTGGTTCCCCCATGGTTCCCGTGTCCCTCACGCACAGGCACAAGTGCTTGCAAGGGAGAGAAAACTATATAGGGTGACCCATCCTCCACACTTCTTCATTATCGAAATAACGCAACAACTCGTTCATTCTTCCTTCGAGACGCGGAATCTTCGAATAAATCGCCGTGCTTTCCAATCTGAAAAATCGATATAAATCAGTAATTATATAAATCAAATTAATTTCTTATTTTAAATCTCTATACAGGATTGCCACAGAAATTTTATTTTCTCACTATTTCCAGATTTCCACATACATGTAGAGAATTTTGATTTTTTATGACTCAGAAAAAATTTCTGATTCAGTCTACAGAAATTATTCTATATATAAAAATAATTTCTATATACTAAAAAAAAATGTAATTTTTTGACATGATTCAAGACCTGTGGTTTTATTCAGTGAAGTGGGTTTTTTGTAAATTGAAGTTTAAAGCCTATCGGTGATGTCAGAGGGAAAAAAAGTAGTGACGCAGGGGAAAAAAGGCTCGCGCAGCCGCTACGGGCCTTCGCGACCTTTTTTCACCTGCTATAGAATTCAAGTTCCAACTACTTCAAATTCATTCAATTTTTTATCAAATAATTGAATTTCTTGGTAAATTTTTAGTAATTATAAAAATAATTAAATATTCGTGTTGATTTTCATCAAAATTAATTTTAAACAATTGATTTTTAGGAAATTTTATTAAAATAGTTATTGATATTGAAAATCATTAAAATTTTAACAAGAAGTTTTTTTTAAATCATTAAATTCCTTGTTAAATGACTAATAATTGTGAAAATAAATTAAATACTTGAGTTTATTTTAGTAAAAAAAAAATTTTGTAATAAATGATTTTTAGGAAATTTTATTAAAATAGTTATTGATATTGTAAATCATTAAAATTTTGACAAGACATTTTTTGAAATAATTGAATTCCTGGTTAAATTTCTATTAATTATAAAAATAATTAAATACTCGTGTTGATTTTCATCAAACAAATTTTTTTAAACCATTGATTTTTACGAAATTTTATTAAAATAGTTATTGATTATGAAAATTATTAAAATATTGACAAGAAATTTTTTTTTAATTTACCAAACTTATTGAATTTTGTCGAAAAAATTGTTTTCTTTAATGCAAATATAATTGACATCTTGACGAGAAATTTGAAAAAAAATAATTGTATTTCTGCAAAGAATTGTATTACTTTAGAAAATAATTGATTTCTTGTGTTGATTTAGGTAATTTGTGAATATAATTGAATTTTGCTATAAGAATTTTATTAAAATTTCCTAAAACTATTTGAATTTTGTCAAAAAAATTTATTATTTTCAAAAATAATCGAAATCTTGGTGAGAAATTTATTACTTTAGTAAGAAATTGAATTTTTGTGAAATTTGTGAAAAAAAATTGAGTTTTGCAAATAATGTTAGATAAATTCTTGAAAAATAATTAAATTGTGTCATAAAATTCTGTTATTTATAAAAGTATAATTGAAATCTTGTCGAGAATTTTTCAATAATTGTTGTAAATAATTTATCACTCATCTGATGAATTTTGATATTTATGAAAATAATTGAATTTTGCAAAGAATTTTTATCAAAATGACTAAAAAATATAACTGATTTTTATGCAGAGAATAAATTAATTTAAAAATTTTAAATTTATGTAAAATTAAGAATTAAGAAAGAATTAAATTGTTTTAAACAAATTCAATTTCATATTCTTTAAAGTTCAAATATTGTCAAACATAATAAATTTTTTTATTTCTAAGTTTATAAGGCAAAGAAAAAGAAATTTAAGAATTAATTCTTTAAAAATATTTTTAAAGCTTCCTCAATAAAATTGCCAATTATATCGCGAATTTAAAAAAATTATTTTTCTAAAAACTATCTAATAATAAAATAATAATAATAAATAATAATAATAAATAATAATAAAATTCCCTGATTTTTTTGACCGATTCTAATATACTTTCTCTGTCTTTTTCTAAATTCCCCGATTTTCCTAATCTGTGGCAATCCTGATTAATATATATAAAAATCATTGTACCTAAAAATTGTTCGATCCACTCATGAAGTTTGAATCCCTCTCGCACTCTAAAAATGTAAAATACATTTTTTTCCATAAAAACCTTTCCAATGAAAATAAATTTACGAGTTATTTGCAGAAAAATTTGAATCGGTCCGTTTGAAACTAAAAAAAAACGTGTAAAAACACAAATTTGACGGATGTAGTAATAAATTCCAAAAGCGATGAAATCTAGAATCCGACTTCCAATAGAGTGTGTATAATGGAATAATTTGAGGACAGCGAAGACACCCAGTATAAAGGAGCAGTATATAGAAATTCTCCCGTCAGATGCACACATTATGGGTCCTTCTCTTTCATGACATCCACTACTGTTCATTCTCCATATAAACTGATTGTGGGTTTTTGGACCCCCTTGCGTCAACTCGTTCACCATTCTTCTTTAGATTCAAGATGACCAAGTGGTAATGGCTTTATTTTCAACGCTGAGATAAACTCGCTCCCTCTAAATCTCCTCGAGTATCATATACTACTCACTTGTCGACCTTTTTTTTTCTTGACGATTTTTAGTTCTCCACTCACTATTCACTCGTCCATTATGGTCCCGCTGTCTTAATGACAATTTCAGGTAGGAAGAATGTTGAAAACGAAAAATCTCTCTTAACGCCGACGTTCCCGCTTTACCCCCGGGTGTCCAGGTTGCACACCCGGCGGACCTCTCATCGGCTCTCTTTGTAATACATTATATTATACCGACGATGTCGCAACAGAATTTCCATCAACCTCTCTTCTTGTTTCTATGTATGTATGTATGTATATGTGTTTGTGAGCGATGAAGGAAAATTTTTAAGTTA